>BNCR01000007.1:25385300-26028498 GCA_014656515.1 Oryzias celebensis | reverse complement strand
TAAACTAAACAGGCTAGGTCAAGCTTCGATTTTTGACTTATCTTGGATTGCCTTTCTCTGTTTTTGAGTAACTCCTTGGAGTAAAACACTTCTGCGTCTGGTCTAAAGGAAAAAGCTGCAGATGCTGCACGTCAAGACTTCAAAAATGTGAGCTTTGGCGAGGTTTATGCGTCTCATCGGGTAGAATACAAATCCAACATGGCAATCAATTTTTGAGGTCACTTCTTATGTATAATGCTTTAGTTCTCCAATTAATTACAGCAGTTGGGCTTCTGATTTAAATGGCAGGTTAGTGGAGGTCAGGGGAGTAGCAGGTTAGTGAACTAACCAGGACCTCCAACCTTACCTTGTGCAACACCAACAACTATTTCAGAATGTTGTAGAACTAACTCTGCTCAATGGGACCTTCACACTGTAGGCTTAATTTTTCTCACCAGACGATGATGATACAAACAATCTATGGGAAACTAAAAGAAAAAATAATCAATTTAACAAATATCTTTCATCAGTCACAGCTCTGTTGACCCCCCCAGCTGAGGTCAAATGGAGGACAAACAAAACCCAGGAGGGTGGTCATCATAGTGCACTACATATGCTCTAATGAAGCGTTATTGCAGCAGGCTGCCAATGTTGGATTTGGAGCTGATTAGTTGACATGCTCAAGAGAAACCATGATACATGCAACTTCGTCTAGAGACTGACCTACAAATTGATTTCTCCAGAATTGATGAGCACTTTGCATGCTCCCAAGACGAAGGTTTGCATCTCACATATCGTCCAGGTTTCTAGTTGGTGTTGATTGAGAATCATTATAAAATCGCTTGCTTTCTGAAATGTCCACCTAGTGAAACAAATCAATAGGTGGACAATGATGCTTGCATGCAAATGTAAAATGACATTTATTGGGGCTTTTTTCTGTTGTGTCTAGGCACAAGAAATAATAATCATGTAAAAAAGAAACGCAAAGTTATGATTGGGGTTTAGTTTAAATTTGTGCAGTATGACAACTGTCAGCACTTTAACCACTTTTTTGAGTCATTGTCATCAAAACTTAACCCATAGTGCTGCATTCACACAGAACGCTATTTGCGCATTAAATTCATGTTGGTCGCCTCTATTTGAACGTGCAGCAAATTCACAGCTTGACACCAGACCAAAGCATGTTCATAAGCCTGACGCCCCAGCAACGTGTGGAAGGATCTGCCACCAAATGTTTTCTCCCTGATCACAACATGGAGCGGTGTCCGTGCCCGAACTGGTTTCCCTCTCGTCCATTCTAAGTGTTCCATGTTCCTGTTTGCCTGGTTTCTGATCTCTGCCTGTCTTGACGCCTCTCGCCTTGCTCCTTGTGTTTTTGACCCTCGCCTGTCCTCGACCACGCCTTGTCTTATCCTCCTGTGCTGTTTCATTAAACCCTGTTTGCACATGGATCCACACGTCTGAGCCTTGTTCTTACAGCAGGTAAAATTAGCTGAATATGTATAAAAAATTGATTTCATTTCATCTTGACCAAGGAGGTAAGGAAAATTTATTAGCACTTAAAAGCTAAAAATGTTCTGATTCCGATCACGATGATGAGTTCTTTAACCACAGTTTGAAATTAATCACACTGCAGAAAGTCAGAATGTCTAATGGACCCTGATGGAAAAGCAGATTCACCAGTTAAATCTTAAAGCTAAGAAGAGCTGAAACAGTAACTATAGGCGACATAGGAAAGGCAGGATTGTACACTGAAAGTTAGGCATCAACAGTGTTCCTCAGTGTTTTCCAAAGTAAATACGGAGTTTAAAATCAAGCATACTCTCTTGACAGATTCATAAATATTCATGAGTATCACCAATTCTCCATTGCACCTTCTGCCATCTTTTCTATTGTTTTTTTTTCTTGAGCGGGAACATTAAAGTCAGCTTGTTGTAAATTTGTGTCCACGTAGCGCCTGTACAGTGTAATGGAGCAGAGTTACAGACTTGAGGCCCAAACAGACAAATACAAAGGGGCGCTAAAAAGTCCCACCCTTAATAACTTTGTCACTGTAAAGCACAACAACATCTGACCTTCAAAGGTGAGACTCTCGTTTTTTTCCTGAATAATTAATCTTTTGCTGAATTTTTTTTTTTTTGTTTGTTTTTGGTTTTCATACCATGGTATGGGTGAATACTCATACCTGATTTATTTTAGATTTCCTTCTTTTGGGGAAGCAATGTCTTTGCATTGTGGATCAGTGTCTGGAAATGGACAACTCATCAAGCATCATCCTTTACATAATGGACATCTGTACAAGAAGTTCTGGTCAAAAAGCTTGGATTTTCTGTTTTATTGCACTGTTCTAAACAAGACTTGGTAACAAAACACCTGAGACTTGGAACATAAATTAAAATTGTTTTTTTAGCTTATTGGGAGCTGCCAGAACCTGATTTTTTAAAGGGACCCAAAGGCCCATCACCAGAAACTACAGCAATAATACTTCTAAATGTATTATATGTAGGGGTATAACACTTCATTTTAACAATTCATTTCGAATCATAGTTTGTGGTTGCTACTATGATTCATAGTTTATACTGGTTCATTTTAAACAATCCGACTGGATCTGATTCACTGACCTAAAATCAATCCAGGAAATCTTTAGGCAAAAATTCAACCTTCAGAGTTAAATACCTGGTAACTTGAACAGTGCACAGAAGGTTTTCCAGATTTCTTGTTTCTTGCAAGGTATTCATCCATTTTCTTAACCTGCTGCCTCCCTTTTATGGGTCAAGGTATTGCTGGAGCCTGTCCCAACAACTGTACCTTCCTCACTACATCTCCCATCAGCCTTTGCTCCCCGCTTCCATGTCTCACCAGCTGTTCTACATCATGCAATCATCAGAAACAGTATTTAGTCTGGCACTGAACAGAACTCGGTGCGAAGTCTTGTTTCGTTTACACATACAGTTTGAACACTTTTTTTTTTTCTTTTACTGCTGTCTCTTTGTTAATACTGACCCCTGCCTTTTTTGATGCAGTCCTGCCTCTCTTTGTGTATTTTGACTCCTGCCTGGTTTTTGACTTCGTCCTGCCTTGCCCCATAATAAAATAATAATCATCATGTGTCAGATGGGAAGAAACTACCCAAATGGCTTGTTTACAACGCGCAAAGCATGATGGGATTGTGCCGCAATTAGCTGTGGAAAATCTCATCTCATCTCATAGAGATCTAAACCACGATATACAATAGATGACTAAGAATAATGTCTTTCAGGTAAATAATGCATACTGTATCTACAGCTGTAAGCTTTGAAATAGCCATGATATCGATTTCTAATAGACGTGTCTGTATCCAGTGAGCTTTGTGGGAGCTTTCAATATATGTACTGGACTAAACATCTGGAGTACCATTGTATTCTGGGGGATTGTTACGGGATGTCCAGCATGGTTTAGAAAACACATCACTTGGATTTGTCTGTACTCTGGAGAGAATTCTTTAAGTTAAAGGATTTTTAGACCAGCTGCTTATCTCATCACCTGTAAACTGTTGATCATCCCATGACTGGAAACCCATTGTAAAATCAGAAAGCACCTCAAATAATAACAATTATTTGAGGGCAAGTGTCATAAAGAATAAAAAAAAAAGTATTCTTTTGAGTTGAACAAGGGAGAGTTAACATTCCTCAGAAGTTGATCTGCAAAAAGCATG
Organism: Oryzias celebensis; assembly: GCA_014656515.1. Taxonomy (NCBI): domain Eukaryota; kingdom Metazoa; phylum Chordata; class Actinopteri; order Beloniformes; family Adrianichthyidae; genus Oryzias; species Oryzias celebensis. Next base: position 26,024,825 of record BNCR01000007.1, on the reverse strand, counting down.
CTGACGTTCTTGGCACCCAAAATCTTTTGAAGTGGTTGAAACTTTTTCATTTCAGTTTCAAGGAGCATAAAACACTTTAATTTATGGAAATCCATTAGAGATACCAAGGTCATAAGAAGACGCATGTGTCTCCTGAAGGGGCTGAGGGCTTTGATACCTGAACGATTGAAATGGCTGAAAGCATGCTGAATGCTTGTAAAGGAAGGGAATTCTTTAACAAAGGTGTCAGAAATGTGAGAAAGTCTGACAGTATTCACCCTAACTGGCATCCGTGTGCTTTATTATTAGCTGTGTTGTGACTATTATCAAATTCTAGAGAAAAAGAAATGCAATGAGGTGTTTTGTATGATCACTTATTTAGGATTTAGAGTGGTAAAAATTCAGAAAAGTTTCTATTTTTATTCTTTTCTTTTAATTTTTTTAATCATCAGAATTATGTTTACCACTGTTTCCTTTGTAAATGAATGCTTTTTGTTTTGGACAAATGAGTCCAGCTGTACAGTTTTTTTTCCTCCACATTAAGCTGACTAAGTGCTTATTCTTCTTTTTCCATAATATAAGCTCAAACTAATGGCAAAAACAAGAAAAGCAGAGTGCATAAATTACATCTGAAACTTTTTCAAAGGCTGAATATCCAGCCAACTGAAAGACTTTTTTATGTAAAAGAAAAAGCAAATTGTTGTTCTTTAGGTCACTGCACAACTGCAGCACTACGCAGAACTGTGGATAATTAATGAAAATCTGACTTACATTAATAAATGAAGAATGCATTGAAATTATGGACTTAAGAAAGTCCAACTTTTTATTTTGGGAAATAATGATTTTCAAGGTATTTAGGGACATGACCATGATTGCGGGGTTTTATTCAAGTTAACAGAAATTGTATTAAACAAAAAAGCTATATAGAGAACAGTATTTAAATGTCAAAAAATTGTTGAGAAGGGTAAAATAAAGGGGCAGAGTGTGGCCTTGAATCTACACAAAGAACTGAGGACTGTACCACAGAGCACAACGATGCATTTTTAATCCTCACTTTTTTAAAGTCAGGGCAGCATACAACTTTGAAGAACCCAAATGAGAGCAGGGACACACCATCGCACACACCACTCCGTTTCAGCCACGCTCCCCTTTTCATGATTAGGATCCAGAGTCATGTCTTGTCACCTTGAGTAGCCATGGTGATGCTAATGGTAAGATGTGTTAGAGCTTTGTACTGCTATCACTGTCTTGTTTATGAATGAGCTCCAGCTGTCAGACCAGTCAGTGTCCTGCTTTAATAAGCCATCACAGCTCAATATGCTCCCATTTGATAACAGTGGGAGAAGGAATGAATGCTTAATAAATCTGTGTGTGGAAAGCAAAGTAATTGGAAAAAAAACCTGCTTACATGCTTCTAAGGAAAAGGAATTAAGGAAAACAATAAATAAAAGGCAGCAAACCCCTCTGTTAGTTGTGTTTTTTTAGTTTCTGAGTAATGTCTATATTTTTGCCAAGCAGGTTGGGTTGATATTTCAGACAAATTGTGCATTTTGTGGTACAAGCTCCAATTTTGGGATGGATGTATCTTAGGCTCCCTTGTTTCAGAAAAGCATGTTAGCATGTGAAAGAAAATGTCATTTGTAGATGTAGCGGCCATACACTCGTTTGAAAAAAATAAAAATCGTTGTCCGTTACTCGAGCTTTAACAATTTAGGCTGTTAATGCACTAGATGCAGTCTTACAGAATACAGTTGCTTTACTTAATACTAAGTTACTTTACTTATCTTGGATGTTTGGTGACTACAAAGCATCTTTGGTTGCACTGAAAATTCTCCAGAAAAGACCTTTTTTTATTTTTTGTACTGCAGAAACCTCACCTTGCAGAGTAAATCAAATTGTTTTGAAACCACAAATAATATTTGATTTAGCCTGAGCCAACATATAAATCAAAGTAGCATATTTTCTCTCTGTCTCAATCTGGTTAATAGCTGTTGTTAACAGCATCAATTATTTAAGAAGCCTAAAGTACCAACGATTTTTGTCAGTAATACTTAATTTATTCTCTGATTCAATATCGGATCTCTCCATGGAGGTGCAGCTGTTGTCACGACCAACTGGGGTGGGAATTGTCACCATAGGAACTAAGCAAGCATCTCTGACTGACAACACTGTTACTTTTCACTCTTCTGAGTGAGGAGATGCAGGCTGACGTGTTTCTCAGTACTGCACCTAATTTTACCTTAAATTGTCCCTCCATCAAATAGGACGTGACTTTTATCTATGAGGAAAGACTGTTCAACCAAATGTCACAAGACAATAAGTAAGATGCGTTGATCTCTGAGGCACCGTCTTTCTCTCCTTGTGGGTGCTGCCCATTTCATGATGTCATCCTCGGCAGCATGTCTGAGTTTCGCACACAAAAACAATTGCGCCAATGCTGAGGTTCAGTCTCCCGGAAAATCTACTTTGACACAGGCCAAGGTAAATTAAACAGCTGAAAATAGCGGTCACAGACAAAAAGTTGCTGACTGGTCTGTTGCCTACTCCCGCGGATAAACTCTAACCAAAGGAGTTCTTCTGGTGGGTGTGTTGCGCTGGGGCAGTGCTGGCAGGGCATACTCTTCTTCTTGGAAGGGGCTGTTCCCCCACGTGTGTACGTCTGAACGTCGGGGCCCAGTTGTATTTGTGGATTGGGAGAGGCTGCTGCTCAGACAGCAAAGTTTTAGAGGAATCAGAGCATAAATACCACTTTGGGTTTTTGGTTTTTGTCTGGAATTAACACTATAAAACACATAGAGTAAAAGCTAAAAAAAAACTGATTTTACATAATACCAACCTTCTTAAATTGTTTCACCTATTTTAACGTAATTCCTCAAGCCCAAAACATCTCTGCAGGGATTGATGAGAATCTTTCAGTGGGACATACCAGTAGTTACAGAGACTCTTACTCTGTAAGAGTACTCTAGTAGACTGATCGAGTTACTGATCCTGAGCTAACATGGATCTGCTGTTGTATATGTGGAATGCAGAATCAAAGCAAACTCTGCTAACATAGAAAAACAAATTGTTAAAAAAAACACATTTCAAAATTATTTTACTAAAACAAACAAAACCAGAAACTGGTCAAATAAATACCTTACAGAGGTTACAGTGGAGCAGAGCCCAGGGCTCCTTGCTTTTCCTCCCTCACTTTTAATCAGTTCACAATCTGTGCATAAGTAGTTCAGAGCACAGTATGTCAATTTTAGGGAGGTGTTTATTAGTTGCCAAGTTGTAAACTTCTACCCTGGGACATGTTCCAGCAGATGTTCATCATCGAGGTGGATGGGAAAAGGGAGTTTATAAATTTAATAAACTGAATGATTAGATTAACACAGACCTTTTTGGTCTTTTGTTGGCTTCTGCTGAATCCTCAGCATTATAGTGTTTTCATTTATTTCATAAAAGTTTGTTGTGTCACAGCTAAAAGGATCCTAGACCAGATACCCTTTCGTCAGTTGGAAGGGCTCCAACTGTCCCTCTGTGACCAATAAACAGGTGGAAGTGTGTGGAAAATGATTGATTTAATTGTTATTGCTGGTTACTGAAAATAGTCAAATTAAGGCCAGTAAAGGCTTCATAAAACAAATAATCACCTTAGTGCAGTGATGGGGTTGTGCTTGGTCTTTTTTTCTTTATTTCCACCAACTGTGAAGCCCTCTATGCATATTTTAAAATATTGTTCATCTTTCATTGAACAGAATCTGGAGGCTTTGATGAATGCCTTGCTTTGACGGACTGCTTTGCTCTCATATTCATCATTTCTTGCCAACAGCTTGGTCATGTGGCAGCTGGCCTCGGGCACAGATGGGACTTGTGACCCAACAGTTAAACATCAGGTCATTCATGTGTGAACAACAACTCTGTCTAGAGTTTGAGACAGTTATGCTGTTGTATAACTGTGTGTACATTATCCAAACTGAAATCATATGAGTGTCACATGAAATACCCGTTCGCTTGCCTCTGCTCATCGTCCTGTATGCAGATGGCTCCAGGTTCACACAACCCACCCGTTTTCTCATCAAATGTGCAGTTCTGCTTTCAAACCTGTTTGACAAGAATTTATGGAGCAGTGTGACAGCCCTCACCTGCTCCTAACATCAGACAGACTAAAGAGATGATGTGATCTTTTTCTATGAAGTAGTCATATCTTACAACTCTGCCCATCACTTACACCCACATGATTATGGAGCAGTTCCCATACCTGATGGTATTCCCCTCCACTGCTGGATGAGGTTTTGTTAAGCTGTCACCAAAAACTAACTTCCTGAAGACAATGTAGTTCCTTTAGAGTCAACAAAGATATTGTGTTGACTTTTTTACTATTCCTTCATAGAAAGCATCAAGGTATTGTCTGTAACCTGAAGGTTCCACTCCACCAGCCTCCAGAACAGGAAACAACTTCAGAGTGCAGTCTCTGTGGGCTTCTTGTCAGAAATCCCTCACATCCACAACCCACCTCACTGAGGCTGACAGACAAGATGTTTGAAGTTCCTGTCATGCTTTCATGTAGCCCTCAAGTGACTGTCAGGACTATGGATTGAAACCATATGTAAAAACCAATAAACCCAAAACGCAATGAAAAGCAAACAAATTAGCAAAAGTTATGACTTAAAGTATAGTTTTAAATCCCAGATGATAGTCAGAATGCTCAATTCCTCAGAGTCCTTGTGCTTTTGCAAAAAGTTGGGACTGCGCTACCAGTGTTTACATGCTTATAAAAACTTACAGTAACTAACTATTGTTGGTTGAAGGATCCCAAAAAAAATTAGTAAAATGAAACACAAAATTCCTTCTACGTATTTATATCAAACAGAAAAATTAAATTCTTTATCATGTTATTAACTTCAAATCCCCCCCACACACATACACACAGTTTCCACTTGTATGTCATCTGAAGTTTCCCCTTGTTTATTTATCTATTTATTTATATTTATTTAAGTTTAATTTATATATATTTTTGGTAGTTTTATTTTTTTTTCAATCAGGACTGCCCAAATTAGTCTTTTAGAAGGTCCTGGACCTGCCGGGTACAAGGAAGCTGTCAGGGTTGACGTGCGGACACAGAAGCAGACAGAACTCATAAATGCAAACTCTCTCATTTATTTGAAACACTTACTCGAAATGCAGAACACAAGTCCTAGAAGCAACAAAAAAAAAAACACCCGACAACTAGTGCAGGGGAGACGAAGACTTATAAGTAGGAGGAAGGGATGAGGTAAGTGGAAACAGGTGTGCCAATCAAGGAGGGAGAGAACACACACTAGGAGGAGAACACAGGAAGTACAACCAACAACAAAACAAAACAAAACAGGAAGTGGAAACCAAAACACAACTCCAACAATTAAGCAGGGTCCAAAACCCCACAGAACCCTCTTTGGTACGACACCCTGATGGTGCAGCTCTGTGTTGGTGGAGCCTGCCATTCCTTTCCCTGAATTTAGAAGGTTCCTCCAGCACAGGCTGACTTGCTTTTTGAGCAGGAACGGGTTCTGTAGCAGTTGTTGCCGCCTTTAGGAGGTGTTTCAAGGCAGCGCTCTTTGGTTCTCGTTCTGTGAGGCTTTGTCCATCATGGCATGCCTAAGATGATGATGGGTAAGACATCAAACATGCCAGGGCAAGTTTAATATCATCTATGACACGTCTGTCTTAAAGATGACATCATTGCTCTCTACATATTTTTATACAACATACATTGTGATGATGTCATCAATAAATATTAACTCTTGTCCCCAAAGTTTTATATATGTCAGACCAAAGTGTTTCATCTGGGACTCGGTACGGAAGAGCGTTCCCTTGTGAAACCACTGTTGTTGTTGAGCCCATCTGGAGAGCATTTTACATTTTTTACCAAACTTTCTTACGTTATAAAACACTCAAAATACAACTACATCATAAAATCAGAGAAGCCAACAAATGATCTCTGAATAACTAGTTCACATTTACATGAATAGATAAGTACATTTAAATTACACCTGAACAAACAAATATAGTTTCACAGTTTTCAAACATTCCAAGGGAGTGAGCTTCCATTCTGTATTGAGACAGTCTTTTTTACTCCTCAGATCTGCAACAACGTTCTTAAAAACAGAATGACAATATGACTTTTGATCTTGTCTTCCAAATGTGTGTGTTGATTACACACATGATCAACCAAAACAATCTTCTCTTAGTATCTGAGAACAGGCCGAACATTACAGAAAATGGGTTGATATTTACAGTAAATCCAACATTATACATTTTGGTTCTAATTTCTTGAGTTCTATAATAATCAGTTAACAGATGTTCCGGAGATTCATGGTTGTTACAGGAGGTCACATGTTTTGTTTTAACAAAACAGCTCAACTTGACAATGGCTCAGACTGGGAGTCTGTTTAGTGCAATAACCAGATAGTATCTCTCATATTTTCAGAGACAATTTTATCATTGATGTTTTTAATTACTTGAGGTCTTTTTTCTGTGTTGCAATTTTTAAAATGTATTTGTTCTGTGTTTAATTGTTCATTTAAAATGTAAATCATTTTGTTGGAGAACTGGTCCAATTTATGTTGAGTTTTTGAAATGTATGCATAAGGTCTCCATAAAGTAATTGATCATATGGTATTCCTATTCTGGCTCTACCATTTAATCTGTTCCAATGACCTCTTGTATTTCCAAGCCAACCAGCATTTCTGTTCATTTCGCTCTGTATTAATTTTAAATATTTAATATCTAAAGCTATTTTTAAATCAGGTAGTCCAAGGCCTCCATTTTCTTTGCTTTTGAACTAAAAAGTCCTCTTAGTAACTTCTCTATTTGTCCCCCACACTTATTTGGCTTTTTGTTTGTTTAGAACCATTATTGTTTTATGTGCTGGTGAAAAAGATAGGAAAAGAAGTTTAGAGACAATGTGGGTTTGGACAATATTTGTACGGCTTTTGTAGCTTGTATCTTTGTTATTCCATTTATAGACCTTTTCACTAATTTCCTTTTCTTTTTTTGACCAGTTTGTTAAATAGCAGTCTGTGCTGCTAAACCAAATCCCAAGAATTTGGATTTCATCTTTTATGTTGATGTTGATGTGAGGTTGTTGGGATACAGGTTCAATCCATATTCCTCCTGACTTGATTTTATTTAACTTAGCTCCATATGCTTGTTCATAATGAAAGAGATGGAGATTTAAAGCATCCATCTCTAATTTATTGTTGATCATGATAGTGACATCAGCATTGGCTAGAGCTTTTACTTTGTACCTATTACCAATTGTACACCCTTTAATCTGGTTGTGTGTATTTATTTTTTTTTAACAGAGGGCTAATGAACAAAATATATAGAGTTGCACTTAGAGGACAGCCTTGTTTTACACCTTGATAAATCTTAAAAGGTGCTGTTTAAAAAACATTGATTTTAACCTGAACTGTGGTTTTTGCATAAAGTACTTGGATCATTTTAATAAATGATAGTGGGAAGCCATAGTCTTTTAGGACTGCCCATAAGAATTCGTGGGAAATCATATCAAAGGCTTACTTTTATTCTAGGATGATTAAGAAAAAGTTTGTGTTTGTTTCACTATATAATATTTCTCATAGATTGGAAAGGTTATCCCACATAGCAGTATTAGAAATTCCTGACTTTCATGAGATGAGGGGTCCTTCTTTCACATTCTCTGTACGTCTGTCAGGTTTTGCTTCAGGGACTCAAAATACGACAAACTCAGGAGTGCAAGAAAACCAGATTTATTAAAGGTTTTGACTTGGATGCTTCCTCCCAGGCTTTGGAGATAAACGGCAGATCTATGTGAGGTGGAGTCAGGAGAGGGTTAATGATGGTGACATGGCTTAAAGCAGGGAAGGCAAAAACTTGGTGGAGGCTTAGTGAGGTGAGGAGAGATGACTGCAGGGAAGAAGAGGAGTGGAGTCCTCCATACGGCAAGGAAGGCGTGGCTCCAGGTAGAGGCGATAGTGGGGAGAGAAAAATAAATCTAAGAGGGTGTGGCAAAACTCAGGATCCTGGGGCTCAGTCACTAATTCTTGAGGCCATAGGTTAACAAAACATCACCAGGAAAATCTGGGAAGGTTTCCAAAAAAGAGAAGGTGCGGGGACTTACGAGGCTTTGGAAGAAATGGAGCAGCAGAGAGACAGGGGCATGTAAAAGCAGCTGCTGGCAGTAAGATGTCTGGATAAAGGCTTAGCAGTATAGCTGGTAGTCGGGTTGAGTGGTGAGCATGTACACAGCTGGCGATTTCTCTGAAAGCTTGAAGTGCAACGATTCGGCAGAGAAAGGGCAGAGGGACAGGCACAGGTGGAGGGAATCAGATGATTAGCAGCAGGCTGGCTGCTGCTGTGACAACATCATTAAAAAGATCACAAAAGTTCCCGTCACTGAAGCCACAATGATAAGGTTTAGACTAGGCCAGAGAAATGGAGCACAGATGATCTGAGTTAGCCTAGCCCACTGAGTTTGCCGGGTCAGTTTGACCGATAATGTAATGAAAAACCCAGAAGATGAAATGCGTCATTAAATCTTTAAATTTAAATAAACACCGGCGGCATCTTGGGGAAGGAAAGATGGTGCTGGTGTGTGGTCTGCCATCTGTCTCTGCTTGGTAACTGTATGATTTTGCTGTTATTGCTAAGTATTACACATAAAACAACCTGCCTACTGGTGTATGACTGACAGTCGCTTCTGGATTTACAATTTTTATCGAACATTTTGGATTCACATCACTATGGTGGCGAAAAATGTTAACCACCGCTTCTGGAAGAAATTCCAGCATTCCTCCGCCACCCTCCTGGAGTCAAAAGATGCCATCATCGCTGCAGCAAAATCACGTTCCTAAAGACTTATTTGGGCCATTTTTCTGGGCACACAAGGCTCAGCATTGAGCAAAGGCTGTGAATACTTCTCTACATTACATTTTTCTGGATTTTCGTTTTGAATACATTTGCAACCATTTCAAAAGAACTTTTTCAACATTGTCATAATGGGTGAAGGGTCATAATTGGTGTAGCGATGCACCGCTGAAGCTGGCAGAGAGTTGGCATCGGTTTGGCAGTAGCGTGCTATAGCGAACGGTGATATAGCGTTGGTTGCATCAGCGTAGGTACAGCGACGTTGCAGGCGTCGGCTCGGCGGGGTATGACGGCATACCGCATGTTTCCACGGAGATGTTTCAAGTTTAATCATGCGACATGGACAAAAAAAAGTAGAGGAAGGGTGTACAAAGAAAGGCAGCAGCCTCCAAGACGGTCACTAAAGCATTGGAGTCAGGTAAGTATATGTGGCCCACTGGTTGTGTAAAGACACAATTGTTAATTTAAAAAAAACAAAACAAAAAGAACTGTCATGCATTTCACTTCAACCTTCTTCAGTCATTAGTCCATTGTATTGTTAAGCAGAGACAAGTCATGACACAACAGAAGCCACAGCTAGCACATCCACTGCTACCACAGCCAAGGCAGGGGCAGCAGCTGGTCAAGGTAATCACCAATGAAAATGTGTGAAATGAAAAAAAAAAATCATCATCACAATCAAAATAATCATCATTTGTATGTTGACACTGCGTATCCACCATTCATTTGCAGACTGTGATGACCAGCCAGAGGAGGCCCTGACAAAGGACCAGCCTGACCATGAGGAGCCACCGCCTGAGGAGGGCCGTGCTGCCACTGGTGATGCAGGTAATAATAATTTGAGGAATGCCATGAAAAATCAATACAAATGGATCTAAATAACTTGTAATATTCATACATTGATGATCATACATTCCATTGTCATATTCCTCTGACACTGACTTTCAGCACTCACACCTGGAGAGGGATGATGAACAGCCTCAGCTTCAGAAGAAGTCTCACCACAAAGCCCTCCTGCTCAATGATGACACTCAGGAGCAAATCATCGAGTGGGTCCGGGAGCATGAACTCTTGAGGAGGAAGGTGGCCACCGACTTCAAGGATACAAAAAAGAAGACAGAGCTTTGGGCCAGGAAGGCAAGAGTGCTAGACATTGATGGGAGAGCTGAAGCCCTCAGGACATGGTGGAAGTCATCCCGGGACCTCTACGCGAAGCTGATCACCGAGAAGTCTGGCCAGGCAGCAGCAAACTTGACAGAGAACTGTTCATCCAGAGGACCTGTTGCTTCCTGCAGAAGGAGGTGAAGCCCAGGAAAGGTCAGCCACTCAGAAGCATACCCCTCACAAAGGTGACTGTAGCCAGCCAGATGTCAGGATTCAGCAGCCAACCTCCAGCCACCTAGCCCTGGTCGTTGGCCGGCACTCCTTGCCAGCCTTCCCATGACGTCGAGGCCCAGGAATTTTCACTCATTGAGACCCAAGCAACAGTTACGAGGTCCCAGGGAACCCCACCAGCCCCCTCCACTATGAGGTAAGATAGCTGTCGAAAAGAGACTTATTCATAAAGAAAAAGTTTTATTCATAAATACAAATTATAAAATTGTGCACAACTTTGACGAAAAATTATGAATACAACCTTTAGTTTTATGCTTCAGATGTCTGTTTTGAATATGATTTGTCTTTGTTTTGAATATGACTTTTCTTTGTTTTGAATACAAATTTCTCCTGATAAATCACTGTAAAAAATACGTCACAGGGTCACAGGCATAAACATAGTCTTCCAACTGCGCATGCGTGATAAAGTTTATTTATTAAAATGAACTTTTAGGAATTTTATTGATACCATAATGAGAAAATTATCTTGATAGTCATAGCTCTGTAGAAAAGTAGATAAAATAGATTTAAAAGCCGCATTTTATTGTATTCAGGCTACAAAAGGCGATTGTGTAAACATCGTTGTTATTTCGATCCATTTTCTTAGCCCCCTGACTATCTCCACGGTGCTGCCAGAGCCTCTGGTGGGTGCAGCCGCCCCTTGCTGCCCGGCTAAGTGGGGATCCCCCACGCTAACATGGCCGGTGTTGTGCCGAGGGTCGTTCCCTCTGCCAGAACCATGTCTGAGACTGAAGAAACAAATTCTGGCAAGGAGAACGTATCAATGCACACAACGGCAGGCAGAACGGCAGCAGCAGAGAGACAGGGAGTACTCTGCTCGGGCGTTTTTATTAAATTTAATCAATATCTTATTTACATTTCTTTTTTTTGGCCACCACTTCCGGGTCTGTTTTATTGTTTTTACGCTCCACTGATGTCGCATGGCAAAAATAAGACCTTTTAAAAAGTGACAGGACTGGCTGTTTATATCTTTTTTTCCAGCAACGGTAACAAGATAATTTTCCTGCCAGGGGACCAATAACATTCTGTAAAGTTTAATTCTATCATGCTCATTCAGATGAATCGATGCTCCGGGAATCGATATTTATGCCTGTGATCCGTGATGTAGTTTTGACCGTGCTTTAACAGGGTAAATTTGTATTCAAGATAAGCAAAGAGTCATATTCAAAACAGAAGGAGCCAGACTGGGGGTGGGGGTGAACTTTGCCGGAGCAGAGACTGGAGCTCTCCTCACCGCTCGCAATATTTTGTGCAGTTTAAAACTTCCTGAGCGGTGGGCAGAACATCAGAGGTGGCCGAGCATATGCTGCATTGATTTAATGGCAGCCAAGTCTTGTTAGACGCTGATGAACAGTCACGAGCGGTGGTTGGTTTTTGTCACCTCTCCAGGTACGTTCCAACGATGTTGGGGCGGTGTGACTGGGCCCTTACTTTAGACTGCGGGAAATTCCCAAGCACAAGCTGCATCAGTCGCTGGAATGTGGCAGGAGCATTCCTCATTTCGAAAGTCTGATGTATGAAGCTCTAGCTGTGTATGGGGCCTGCCAATAACTCTTCAGAAGATCAAGTTTGGCTATGACAGATGTCGAGCCGATACTGTCTATACAATCCTCTATATGAGGCAGGGGAAATGAATCCCCCACCATAATAGCAGATTTCCATGACTGATTACCTGGTTCAGGTTTGTCCAGCCAATTAGAACATTCCATGGTATGTTGGAAAACATGCAGAAATATGGAAAACATGGTCTGGATTTGCCTATCCCTATCCCTGCTCTATGTGGTAATTCTGATCAGGATTAATGGACAAATACAACTGTGTATCATCTGCATAACAACAGAATACTCTGTTTCCTGATTATGTTGTCTGATTATGTTGTCTGATTATGTTGTCTGATTATGTTGCATGTCTAGAACTGAGCCCTGTGGGACGCCGTAGCTAACTGGAGAAAGGAATGTCCATTTAAATGACCAAACTGGTACCTATCAGATAGGATTCAAACCACTAGAGATCCTCTGATCCCTATGTCATGCTGTAGTCTCTGGAGTAAGATGCTGTGGTCTATAGTGTCAAAGGCTGCGCTAAGATCTAACAGAACTAGGTTAGAGATTATTTCCTTTCTGAGGCCGATAACAAGTCATTAGTGACTCTAACTAGCAGAGTTTCAGTGCTATGGTGAGGTCTGAACCCTGACCAAAAATCTTCAAAGTGGCTATTGTCCTACAGGTAGGGGTATAGCTGCTTAACGTCAACTCTTTATACGATTTTTTAAATAAAGGGGAGCTTTGATGTTGGCCAGAATGCCAGGAACCAATTTGGGCTTCTCTCTCTTTTTTTTTTTTTATTTTTTATTTCTTTTAAAGGCTAAAAACTGCATAAAGACTGGTACATAACCTGTTTCTAGAGAGGTATTTATTATAGTTAAAACTGATTATTACCTATGCAGTACTTCAAATATTTAATCCTGCCTGTTAAATTCTTGGTTTTTTTGCAGCCATCCACACTTTATTCCTCTTTTTCTTATGCTTTTTTGTTACTTCAACCGTTTTTGTCCCTGTATAGTCCAATTTTGTTGAAAACTTTAGCTACCAGCAAGCCATCAACTGTCTTTAAATTGCCTTTATGTGACACAGTTTTTGATTATATAGTTTGTTTATCTGCTTGTGGTCCTAGAGAGAGGCTCTCAGACAGACTGCTCTGACCTTTTCATTGTTTAAATTTCTTTGAGTTTTGAATTCTCTTTTATAAACACTTTGCTGTTTAAATCTATGAAGCCTCCCACACTGTGTCTCTCTAAAAACAGGGTCTTTTCTTCTAGTATGTCTGAGGTCTTAAGAAGCAGAATCCACAGCCTGCTGCCCTTTTCACTCCAAAAAGTTGTCTGGCTGGTCGTACTTTTCCTCCCTGATCAAAACTCAGTTTTTGCTATTTCTGATTTCTCTTGCAACAGCAGCACAAAAACCAGCATGAGACGATACACTGCTGTGAACACAACAACTGATTATCATCTAATTCCTTCGAAGAGCAGTGCAGACTTTGTGTGGCGGCACTCTCTGCAAGAAGTAGCCATTATTCCTCTAGCAATTTTGCACAGCAATGGTAGACTTCTAAGGGATACTTTTTTGTTTGCTTCTGTTTCCTTCTACAGCTACATAAAGCAAATGTTTATGTGTTAGTGGCAAGAGGGGTGCATTTTAAATAAAGTAATTTCCCACATCAGAATAAGACTGGGTGCACATGACTTCAATGTCTAAAAATGTCTCACAGGAAGGCCTGGGGTAATGAGAAAGTGCAACTCTGTGTATGTTATCTGTCCCAGGCAAAAACCTAGAGCAATGGAAACCCAAGACTATTTTTCATATTGAGGTATTGGTTCCTTGCATGGCCCCAAACAATTATTGTTTTATATATTTACTTAATTGATTGTATGTATATGATAAAAATGATGTCTGCAAAGGATTCATAGAATAAAAAAAGAACCCTAGCAAAAAGAAAAAAATGCACGAGCCACTATAAAGGAAGTGTGAATCCTGAAGGCAGGGGCTGGTTATTGAACATACAGAGGCACAAAGGAAACATATCAAGGATGCTTAAGAGGATTTTAGATTTTTAAATGTTTCAAATACTCAATGAAATCCTGTGAGGCTTAATAAAGATGATAGAAAGCATAAAAGAAACTTAATCAAGTAGGGAAATGACTAAAGGACAGAACAACAGCAGGATAGCAGATTTATGTTAGTGACATGCTGAATTAGCTGGAATCGGAAAATTAATTAACACTAAGAATTGGCAACACCAAAAAAATAAGTCAAGAAAAAAGGAGTGAACTAGCACAAATGAGTTGATCATCTTAAAAAACCAAATACATTTAGCAGGTTCAGAAGATGGATAGATGAAAACACTAAATGATTGCACATCATTCAGTTGCTGGACAGAATCATGAATTGGAGACTTGTCAAATTGGCTGATTGATGTCATAATTGATGGGCTCCTGAGCAATCCATGCATTATAAAACAGATTAGTATTTAAGAAAAAACAAAATCACATTTATGCTAAAAGCTGCTGATTTTTCATTCTAATGAACACACAGCAGACAGAAGACAATCTCAGAAATGTAAATGCTTCTCATAATCAACACTGTCCCAAAAGCACTTTAAGCTGTGAATAAAAAAAAAAAAAAGTTAAAAGTTTGTGTAAAATTTGAACATCTGTTCTCATGAATATTCTCTCCTGTGGGAAATAATTCATTGTGTGATGGAAGCAGGCCGAAAGATGAGCTCAGATGGAGCTGTTTGGATCCACAGCAAAGGAGAAAAAAAATTAATTTTGTGTAGTGAAAACCTATTTGACCCTGATGTGGACAAGCTTCAGCATTAAAAACATTAAAAATGAAAGAAAACAAAGTTGTCTCAGAAGACAAAAAATACTTTTTCAGTGAGTTTGCTATAGTTCTGGATATTATGTTGATTTAAGATCTATTTACATGTTTTTGTTTGATAAATGTAATCATAAAGACAAAAAAAGAACAACAAGCTGAACTACTTTATTGATGGTGTAAAACTTTGATTTGTTGTGGTGACAAGTAAAAATGTCAAAAAGATATACTATGGCAGATAAACAAAACTCAGAGTAGGGCGTGTGGAGAAAGTTGAATAGAACCAAAGAAGAATGTATTCATTTTTGTTTTGAGTCTGTTTGATAACGTCTCCTAACTGACATCCTCTTCAGACGCTTAACAGGATCCTTCATTGTCGTATCAACACTTTTGGTGAATCGTTCTTATCTGGGAGGCACATTGAGCCTTTTCTCGAGAAAAACGTCCTAAAATTGAGACAAAAAAAAGCTTCAAAGGTGTATAATAACTATGTTTATGAAGCGCAGGGTCATTGATTGCTGAATTGATCTGATTCTGAAACAGATTTGGTTTGTTTTCCGAAGGTTTCAGAATAGAGAACACAGTGTTTGTCAGCAGAAATAGTTCAGAGATCATCTTTATTATTATCATGAAAAAAATCACCTTTTAAGTTCAGGGACTTATGTGCATAGTTGCCCTGTGAAAGCACTAGCGTTCTCTTCTTTCTTGGATTATTACACTATTTGTCCAAAAGTCTTTTGTCTTAACAAGCCAAACTCTTTTTTTTGTTCCTTCAAAAAATGTTGTCCTATTTTTCTGGTCGGATCAAAACTAAATGACCCAGCTAATTGTGCAAGATCCTGATGGACTGCAGTCAATTTCTTTGGTGCAATTTTAAGAGGTCATACTCACTATGAAGAGACTTAAAGTGTAAGAAAAAAACTGTTTATCCACTTCACAGCTCTGCTGCAGGACCCTGCGAACTTCAAAGCTTTCTGAAAAATGTTGTAGCTCTGCTCCACTACTCATAAAAACTTCAACAAGAACTTTTCTGCCAGCATGAAGTGATTGGATCATGCATCACAGTCAGCCTGTCCTGCTCCTCAGCATTTCTGTGATGTCAAATCATCTGTGTTGGTCAGCTTCTCAGCTTAATTGTTCATGAATAGCATAAAGGCCTCGATCATTTCACAAATATCATAATATATAACATTTTGCATCTTACATAAGGAAAATTATAAGATCATTAGAAAAACTTGCTAACATAAAAGTTGGGATCAAAAACTAAAAAGAACTGAAGCTAAAAAACGTTTTTAGATCCCTTGAACAACTGTTTTACCTACTGAGCAAAGATATAGCAAATACTTATACTTACAAATTTCTCTCTTTTATCCAGCATTTGGGAATATTTAATTTCCTGTCTTAAAGTAGTTGGCATGTAGTAAATAATGACAGAGTAAAAGTCCTTACAAACTGGCAGTGTCAACTCGTGTTTAAGCAGCAATTTTTAATGATAAGTCTGTGAAAACATGAATAAACCAGAATTTTGAGCTTCCACGTCCAGAACACTCGTGATTGTGCATCAGTATGCAAGTTTTTAAACTCTGGTTGTGGGCTCTACATACAAATCGGGCGTTGATTGCGTGATGACCGTTTAATTGGTTGGACTTTTTCCCACTTAATCGCGGCAACTGTAACCAATCAGGGATACACATTTGGTCGTAACATGTGTCTCTGGTTCAAAAGACGGAAGTACCAGCTATTGTAAACAAGATCGCAAAGGAGAAATTATAAATTCCTTTTTCTTTTTGGAATGACGTAAGACCAAGACAGACATTTAAAGAGCTAAAACAAAAGGCCTGGTGCAACATTTGCACCACTTTGACTTTGCACACCAAGCTTGAAGCTGTTGTAGTTGGCAGACAAGCGCAAATAAACAGTAAAAACACAAAAGAAAAAGAATTCCCCATCTTGCCACTCCCTGCATGGCTGGATGCGTGTTCATGAAACCGCCTACTGCATGGTCTTAAAACACACACCACATTGCCAGTGTGAATGCAGCATAAGAGATTGTAAAAGGTGGAAGAACATTCAGCAACTAATGAAATTAACGGTTACCAGGGGACTAATTTAAAAAGGCTTTTACATACAAAAATGTTCCAAAGTTTATGCTTCATCTTCACTACCCAAAATCTAATGGGTGACATCTGAGATTATTTGTGTAGTCTAAATATTTCTAAGGGTTTAACACTAAACTGTGGGAACTGTAGGAAAAAAGTCTTCAGGCTAGAGCAGTGCAGGATGAATGAATAATGACCCACTCCAATCATCTTTTGATCTACAACTGTTCCTTGTGGTCTTTTAATTATGATTATGTTGTTTTTAGAAAAAAAAGCTGTCATGTTCTGGGAAAAAGCTTCTGCAGAGTGGCAAGGGTTCCTTAGAAATTCTCCTCTGAGTTTTTAGCAAGACTGTTGACAAAGATAAACCGCACCCCATTTCCAATCACCCATGTGTTTACACTGTCACCCGCTAGTTTACGGCTACTCACAAACCCAAGCTAACATTAGCAGCGAAGCAAAAATGGTAAGCAAAATTGTATATATCCGTTTTTAGCCAGATTCCAGCTCAGACAAGGAAAATGAAGACGTAAATGGATCTATTTGTTTACATGTGGATGCATTGGAGAAGAGCAGGAATCTTGCAGGGTCAACTAATTGTAGTTTCTATGTCACAGCTTCATGCGTTTTTAAACTGCATTATTTTCATCTGCTCCTGATTCACAATGACTTGAAAAAAGAAATGCTCGTAAACACTGTTTTTATGCAATTGGCTGATCATGCTGTACAGAGCAAATGCAATAGAAAACTTTTGGTGCTAGAAAATGTCTTCTCACAAACTGGATCTCTGGCAAATGTCCCTCCTGTCACAATGGCAGAAAGCTTTTAAAACTACCTAGATTAGTTGACTTCTTGACTCCATCACAAAGATAATGTCTTTGTAACCTTTTCTTTGATGTATACATTAGACATTGCCACATTATTAAGAGAGCATTAGTCCACTGACACCAAACGCAATGCCTCACACTTCCATCTCCTCCTTCGACCACTAGAGGAAGCCATCTCCAGAGTAGTGGCATTCTAGTGAGGACCCTCCTCACAACATCTTCCATTAGCCTTTGCTCCCAGGTCTCACCAGTTGTTCAGCATCATGCAATCATCACAAACAGTATCTAGTCTTGCTTTGTTTACGCATGAATTCTGAGTGTTTCTACTTCTGTCTCTGTTTATCCTGACCCTTGCCTGTCTTGACTCCGTCCTGCCTCTCTCCTTTTATTTTGCCTTCTGCCTGGGCTTCGTCCTGCCTTGTCTGTCTGCTCTGGCTAAGAAACCAGTTGCACTCTGCTGATACGTCACAGGTTGTGTTTAGTTTACTTGTTTATAAACCAGTAAATATATACTGGAAAAATAGAAATGGAATTTTAATCTTTAAATGCCGTATACTTATAGAGTGCTTTTCTACCTTCATTGAAGGCCCAAAGAGCTTTACAGTCATGGTCCCATTCACACACACATTTACACACTGATGGTGGCTCCACTGCCGAACACTGGCGCCAACCTTCCATCAGAGGCAATTCTGGGTTTAGTGTCTTGCCCAAGGACACTTCGACGCATGGGCAGGCAAGGTGGGAATCGAACATGCAATCTTCTAATCAGAGGTCGACCACATAACCGCTGCCCCACAGCTGCCCTGCACTTTATTATCTTAATATGTTCTCCATCATTAGAAAATTGCCACACAGACATGTTAAACACACCATTCTCCGCTGAGTAAATATGGAGAAAGACAGCCCCTTTGTGATTAGACATTTAAAAAAGGATTCTTCATAAAGGTGACAGTGGGTGTTTGTTCATCGTCATTCCTATCATCAATCCACTGAGTTCTGCACAACAGCATTTCAACAACATGCACAGATCTAATTGTTCCATTGTTGAGCATAAAAAAACACATGCACGGTTTTTAGAGCTACATAAAATTAGTTTTTATAACTGAGGCTCCAGGCCTCTAGCATGACTGCTTGTAGCAAGAATGTCTTAGAGAGTCAGTGTCTCTGTGAACTATAGAAGGGCAGGCCCTTTTAATCTGTGAAACTTAGCCAAGTGATTTGTGGGATGCGTTAATATCACTGTTCTTTAAAGTCCTGTTGGAAAAGCTTTGCAAATCTCATCTTGTACAGAGCATAGCAACAACAAAAGAATTAGAGAAACTGCGCTGTATACTAGAGACATCATTGAAGGCATTTGTTGGATGCTTTGGTCTTTAGACTCTCTGACACCACTACATCACTCATTTGCATGATTGTGTCAATTACGATCTTGCCAGATTTCACTGTCAGTCAACACAATCATCTGTGCCATTTGCAGATGAACAGTTGAGCTCAGTCATGCATAATAGAAGACGAGTTGCATCCTTAGGGCCAAGACTCATTTTAAATAAACGATTACAAAAAAACAGGTTTTGTGGTCAAACATATCAAAATTGGACTTTCTTGTTGGTAATCATGGATAGCCAACTCTAAAGATAAGGAGAGCTTCCCGAATGCTTTTAGCATTCAGTTTAAAAGGCATCTCATCCAATGGTATAAGGGTGCATGTTGTTGAAGCTCCTTGTAGTACTTTGGAAAAAAGGTATAAATGATAAAAATAGACAAAAATCTGAACCCCTAGATTTTATTTTTTCCAAAAAACCTTAGGTTGTTTTGTCTAACAGAATCACCAGTACCTTTCCGTTCAATTTATTTTTAGTGCTGTCATGAGATCTTTTTCTTTTTTTTTTTTTGCGATCAATCAATTAAGACCTATTGTTAATTAATCTTTTTTTAAAATCTATTATTTGCTGTGAAAAGTATGATTTTGAGATAGTTTTATTTAAATTTGTGAGATTGTGTTGCAGTAAGAGATCAAAACAACAAAAAAAGTGGCTTTATGAAGTTTCTTTTATTTTATTATCATTATTATATATATATATATATATATATATATATATATATATATATATATATATATATATATATATATATAATATTATATATTAACAGACTTTCATCTTTACTTTCACACCACCAAAGGGGATTTTGTTTTTAATCTAAAACAATTAATTTGAACAATTGTCAGTTGTGTGGACCAATAAATAAACTTTTTTTTTACAATGCCTCTCCATGTTGCCCATTTTTAGGAGGACAGAATCTGGTTAAATTAACTTTAGGTATTACAGTCAGGTTCAGGTTTTATTTTATTTTCACTGTTCAGATTCCTCAGAGGTCATTGGTTCAGTTAGGATCTGTAAAAAGTTCCTCATGGGTGCTGTGGTGTGAGGGAGGATCTGGGCTCATGTCTGCAGTCTCTGGCCGGTTCACAGATCTTTGCAACATAGACTGTAGGTCCTTCTTGTGCTTTATCCATTGCAGAAGACATCCAGTGATGCTCAAATATTGAATCCCTCTGTCACAACTACCCTTAGGGATGGAAATGGGCTGTCTGCAGACAAAACAATGGGCAAACCTGGGCACAAAGGTGGCCTGCACAACATTTTAAGATTGTAGACCGCTTGGTCTACATTGGACATTTTTTTGCTGCAACAGGTTTTACCAAACACACTTACAAGATGCAAGGGTAAGTAAAAGTGAAATAAGTGCAGGCCCAACAAATTTTTCATTTTTTAAATCACCCAAAAAGTTTTAAGTGTAGCTCTTTGGTGGGTCATTGTGTGAAGCCTGTCATCCATTAAATGTTTAAGCTGTGAATGTGCAGCATCTTGTGCTTTTGTGACTGAGACAGCTGACTAAACATGCAGACCTAAACCCTAGTTCCTACGGTTACCAAGGACAAAGCAGGTAGCACGACCTCAGCTGTTTCCGTGACAACACTCTGTGCATTCATCCATGACAGCTGATGTAAAAATAAAGAAGCATATTTAACTTTGGATTGCCTGGAAAGTAAAGTCTGCAGGAAAAAGAACATCCTGGTCAATATAAATTTTAAAAGAACTCGATTCACAGAAAACTCAAAGACATTTGCAGATATTTTCCCTTCTTGATGGCCATCCATGCTGACAACTTTGACTCATTTGAGAAGAAAGTTTGCCCAGTTTAAATTAGGACATGTATTCATCAAACTGTATGATCTGCCCTCCAACAGGTCCGATAAAATATATATATATATATTTAAACAAAACCATTTTTGTTCCATTCATTCTGACAGTAAAATACAAAAAGATGTGCAATGATTTCAGTTTAATGGCTAATCATACAATACTATACAAAATAAATATGCATAGTTTTCTGTGTTTGGAAACCTAATCTGACAACTGATTTAGACATCAGCCTCTTCTTTCGCTATCTGTGCCATCTGTCCATCTGAGAAGCACACACACATGGGGCTTCACAGAAGCTGTCAGGTTCAGCTCATCTTTCATCCTGACTGTCCATGGCAGAGACTTCGTACCATCTGCCAAACTGCAACCCAAGGAGTCATGTGACTGCTTGTGGGACTCCTGTGTTTGAACAAAGATGCTGCGCGGTTACAAGAGGACCCAAGAAAAAAAAACAACAAAAAAACATGAACCGGATTTTAATCTATGCTGGCTTAATTTTCCACTTTGCATCTAATTGTTTTTTTTTTTTTTTTTGGGTAAGTAATAAACAAGCCAATATGTCAGAAAATGTTTCAGTTCAAATATGTCCTATTTCAGCCAGTATATTTCGCCTTGAGTTCTCCACTAAATGTAGGATAGTCTTCTCCAACCAATTATCATTCTATAAAATCTGTACTTGTTATATAGAATGTTTGTTTATCGCACTAAGTTGGAGGAAGAATGATCCTGATGGAGCTTAAGTAGGGGTGTCCATCCATCAATCCATCCATCCATCCACGCATCCATCCATCCAGGACCAGGTCGCGGTGGCAGCACTCCTAGAAAATATGCTCAGACTTCCCACTCCCCAATTACAGATATGTTAAGACTTTTCTCAGACAGATATGAACATGTTTTTTTCTTGTTTAAACTCTCAAAGTTCAAATCATAGAAAAATAAGTCCAGTATTGTAGAATGAAAACAAAGATCTGTTTGCAATCAAAAAATTCTGTAAATGTGGAAAACTGTATGGCAAAGAGCACAAATGAGAATGATTGACAATGTCAGCATCCAATCAGGTTACAGAATAGTCTGTTGTTAAATAAAAAAAAGCATGTAAAAGTCCACTGATAAAAAATCTGCAAAACTGTGAGACCACAAAAGGTACACTGCAATGTGAAGTGAGAAAACACTACACTGGTCATGTGGTTATGTTTTTATCTAAGTTTTTGTGTTTTTATTTTAAGTTCAAAGTCTAATCCAACTTTATCTTTCTTTGACTGTCAAAATAGGTATATTTTATGAATTATTGTGTATTTTTCTATCAGCTGCACAATTTTATCAATATTTTGCTCATGGATCAATAAAGGTTACATGGTCAGTTCTGTAACCAAGCAACCGTTTCATAGACCTTAATTTGTCAATGACTAGTCACCTGATGATTCATTTCTGTTGACAACTCTCAAATAATTTTATTGCTTTTCAAAAGGTTTCACATTTTTTTACCAACATCTGTAAACTTCTAACAAACAAACAAGCTTTTGGTTGGTCTCCAGACAGAGTCATGAAATGTTTGAACTAATTTTTCTTGCTGCGTTTGTCCATGTTTGTTTACAGAGACCAAAAACCAAAGTCTGAAAACTGTAGAATAATACACTGAATACTCCCATGTCTTTTTCAATGGTCCTTATTGTCATGACTGTCTTGTTTATTTCCTGTCAGCAGATTCACATGTCATCAGTCCTATTCAGACTGTAAGCTTCTATAGTCTAAATGTAAGTGTTGACTGGGGGATATCTTAGTTGTTGTGTGTTTTGATTTTCTTCCATTTAGGTTCTTCGTCTGCTTGTTCATGTAATAGTCACAGCTTTGAGTTACCAATCACATTAAGAGGGCACTTTTGGAGAAAAAGCCACAGCTTAAATGATTTTGTGAAAGTCTTCTATCTAGTCATCTTTACTGATACATTATGCTTTGTTAAACTTCAGCTTTTAATCATATTTTAGTTAAATTACGTTTTTATTTTTGGCCGTAGGTGTTTCTTTTTTAGTCTAACATTTGTTCAGATATGTCCATACCCGCTTTTGTTCCTTTCTGTCGCTCTCCTTCAACAACTCATAGAACAGTTATAATATTCTGAGCAATGTGATATTTCAGTGAAGCAGGCTGACTGTATTTCATGAGCAACACGTCCTGATATTAATTCAGTGAGAATGAAAAAGAGTGACGCATGTAAGTGGGAGCAGAGGGACAGCAGCAGGTCTAAAGAGCAGCCGCAGGCACCCTGCAAGTTTAGTCAGAGGAATCCATGGAGTTTCAGGCTTTTACAGTCATCTTTTTATTCAATGAAAAGCTGTGTTTGTTAATGCATGTGTGTGTGTGTGTGTGCGTGTGGGTGTGTGTGTGTGTGTGTGTGTGTGTGTGTGTGTGTGTGTGTGTGTGTGTTTAATTTGATATCCTTCATTAAAAAATTAAAACAAACATCTATCCATTTCCTTAACCTGCTGAATCGCTTTCAAGGTAACAGGGCTGTCAGAGCCTAACCTGGTTACTAATGTAGCCACAGCTGCTTTTTAGGGCAGACTGACTGAGGCATGGCTGCCGGTACGCATCTAGGGCCCCCCTGACCATCACCAGTGCATTCATAGGTATTCACACTCTAGTGGAGCCACACTGAATGCAAGGAGGGTGCCCAAGGACACAGAAACAGTTGGCTGAGCGAGCGGGGACCAAACTGCCGACCCTTCGATCGTTGGCTGACCTGCTCAACCACCTGAGCTACTGTATTTGTGCAGTGCTGTGTGATGTTAATTGCTTTGTAATCAGTAGCTAGAGACTCCTACTCTATGTTGTAAAAATGTAGAAATAAACTGACATGTTTTTTTATGCTTACTGGGATCCTAACTGGGGGCCTCCACCCAATGGGAAATTCCCATAGCACCTTGCCAGGAAGGCGCCTAGGAGGCATCTGGACCAGATGCCCGAGCCACCTTAACTGACTTCCCTCGCTGAGGAGACGCAGCGGCTTTACTCTGAGCTCTCTCTGGGTGACCAAGCTTCTCACCCTATCTCCTAGGAAGGGCTCAACAATTCCATTTCATTTATGTAGCCTAATATTTCAATACTACAGATCCCTCAATGAGGTTCACACTGGTATTCATACATAAGAACATAAAGTCAGTCATAAAATATAAACAATAGCTGGTTGCTGAACTAAACTAAACAGACTAAGCTAAACTGGCACAAAACCATCACGATGGTGGATTTGCCACCAGTGGTGATTCAGTGAATCCAAAGGTGAAGGTCTGATCAGATAATGCCTAACCACTTTGAAAAATCCATACTCTCTATACAACTGAATCTGAAGCAGTGGGGGAAACTGAAGTACTCGGAGAAAACCCACACAGACACGGGTCTGTCAGGTAATAAAGTCAACCCAACAAACCAATGTGCAGCCCTGTTTTTTAAACACCTCATGGTGAACAGTTCTTTCTTTTTTTTCATTAGTTTTTCTAAAATAAAAAAAAAAAAAAATCCATTGTGTGTTTTATCACCTGCAGCGTTCTAAATATTTCAAAACATTTCAATTAAATGTTTTTGCAATATGGTTTTGATTCTAATTTAGATCAGTCGCATAAATAAAGTGAAGAGCAGGCCCCTTGTTTTTTGCCTCAAGAACAAGAATAAAATCCCAATTGAAAAGAAAATGTAGACTTTGGCTGCCCAATCCTGGCCTATGGGATCCACCGCCCTGCCTGCACTTCTTTCTGCCGATTACCTGGATCACCTTTACGGAGTCAACCAGAACATAGAAACACCTATGTCAGCATGTCAGCAGCCAGAAGGAAAAGGAGCAGTGGAAGCAAATACACAGACAGGGGGGGTAATTGGCAGCCCTGATTAAGAGTATTTTCAAAATCCACTCCTGCCTGTGTGGCCCCAACTTTTTTCAGACCCTAACCTCCTGTATCACTGATAACCCAACTATCTGCATCTAAATGACCTCCAACCAAGTTTGGGAAAAAGTTTAAAATAAATAAATAGATGTAAAGGTTTAAAAGAAAAAAAGTATTAAAAGTTAAGTGTGTTAAGAAAGGTGAAGGTATTTCTTTTCTCCAACTAAACATATCTCATACTATACAATATAACACTCTTAACATTGTAGTATCATTGCAGTGATGGAAGAAAGCAGGAAGAAGAAGAAAAAAACTGTGCAGTGGTCTGGATTTATGTCCCAAAAAGTGAAGTTTGTTTAGTCTGAAAATAAAACCCACTATGTTCCTTTTGAAATGAAACATGAACCAGTTTGATTTGATATAAAATTGTAATTCTAAATCGAAAACTCAGAATTAGTATCAAATTAATTAATTATTAGCCAAGTTTTTTATTTTAACATAGAAATTGTGCTTTACTGTGTTGAAGTTTTTGCCTGAGAAACTTTTAAAGCAACTTTATTCTGTTTTTTTATTAAATATAACAGATCATTTTAACTTCTTCTTCAGGGCCTCCATGTGACATTGAGCATAGTTTTGGCAAAACATGAGGAGAAGCAATTTATCATGGTGATAAAGACACAGTCAAAGTTGTAATATAATGAACACTTCAGATGATAAAAAGTATCTATACAAATCGTTTTTATGTTGTTTTACCTTTTGCAATCAAGATTCATCATTCATGGATTTTTTGACTAAAGACATTGCAAATTAAAGAGGAGGGCTTGAGCAGAGAGGAAAAAAAAACAATGGAAATGTGGGAAAAGTAACAACACAAAAAGTAAGTGTTTCTATATAACTCCATAAACACCAACCTTAGAATGAGTCACCAGTTTAAGATTGACTCTAAGCAAAGAATATATGTAATTTGACTTGATGAGGTGATTAAACCCAAAAATTCTGATTCAATTGTTCTTTTGCACTCATGAGAAAAGAATGCAGTTCTAAGCTTTCTCTAGCTGTAAAAGTTAAGGGCCCGCTCCAACTAAAATCATGTTTTAACACGTTCATGTAGCCTTTTTCTCATGATTGATGACATATATAAGGTAACTGAAAACAAAACTATGTTTCTGAGTATTTCTTTATTTAAATTGTGATGGATCATATACAAAGAGCAGGACAGGAGGACATTAAAACCTGCAGTTTGAAAAAGCTTGGATTTGTGACCCAAATGCCATCAAGAATACCCAGCTGCAGACAAAATGGCAGATGGACCTCCACTGCATGCTGGAAGCGGATCTTGATGTTCTCCAGAACAGAAATTGTACTTTGTTTTCATTTTTTAGCTGATGCTGGACAAGCAAAGCTGCAATGTAGAATAAAACTCAATAAGTTCACATAATTCAGATGTGGTGTTTTTCTACTGGGCTCCTTATTCTGGACAGTGATGCTGCCAGTGGAAATTTTGAGAATTTGGAAGTGTGCATTTCTGCTTACAACAATGATGGAGTTCAATAGAAACTATGTTTGTAAATAGTTTTTTTCCCCTTCCAGTGATTTTCCCTTTAATTTAAAAAAACAAAGTCAAGGAAAGGGACTCTGCTGTAGCAGTGACAACAGATTGAAATTTCCCATTCATCCATCCACCGTCTTTATATGCTGAATGCTGTGCAGAGTCAGAGGGATACCAGAGCTTTTCCAGCTGCTAAGGGCACAGATCACTGATATATGTTCTGAGAGATTAAATGTATCGTTCCATTTGGTTCAGGATCATACCAGTTAACATGCAGGCCCAACAGATCAGCAGAGAATGAAAGCTCTGCACACAGCACTCACACACGTGGACCAAAATGAAACATATGAAAGAGTGCTCTTTATTGATTTTAATTTACCTTTAACATCATAATTCTATCCAACCTAGTTAAGAAAATTAGTCACTCACGCTTTGGCCACTCTGTGAAAATAGATGCTGGATTTCTTCAGGAACAGAAGACAGATGGTTAGGATGGGACATCACACCTCAGCAGCTCTGATCCTGAGCTCTGGAACACATCAGGGGTGTGTTCTCATCCCTCTCCTCTACTTTCTTTTCACACATGACTGCTTACCCATTTACACCACTAACACTGTAGTAACATTTGCTAATGGGACTGATACGCAACATCATTGAGACAGCTTACTGGGATGAGACTTCACTTCTCATACTCTGGTGCTCTGATCACAACTTGGGTTGAGATGCATTAAAAAAGACCTCATAATAGATTAATTACAGGAAATCAAAATGAGACGTATACATTGAACTTCACATCTGTGGAGAGGAAGTGAAAAGGTAGTTTGTTTCTGCTCTCTGGGAGCGAACATCGCAACATCATTTCATATAGTCAGAACACATCCCACGAGGCACAGGAAGTCTAATAGACACCTAATAATCAACTACTGTAGATGTCTACAGGACATCTCTGACAGAGATCTGCATATAGAAGTCTACTACACATCTAGTAGCATCTTCAGAGGGCCACACAAACACACAGGAAAACAATTGCAGGCAGCAGTTAACCAATGAAACATGCTATTGAACTGTGGGAGGAAGCTGGAGAAGATCAGGTGGTGAGTCTAGGAGGCGGGAGATGAAGCCAACCAGCAGGTTTCAAAACGTTGCAGTACCTCAAATGACCAGAGAGGCTGATCCTATGAATGGTCATTGTAAAACCGTCATTTTCACCACACAAATGAGCCCAGCTAATGTTAGAGACCTGGGTCCAACAGTTCACCCCGTAAGCATTTTGCCAATCACTGCTAGCTTCACAGACAAAGCTGGTGTGTGTGATGGCCTTGGGGTGGTTCTGGCAGCGCAGACTCTTCTATGAAGGGGCTGTTCTCACTTTATCGCATCAGCTTGTGAGAACCAGCTCCTTTTTATGGGTTGGGAGGGGCTGGTGCTCAGAGCGCAGGTTTTTAGAGGATTACTCAGAAATGCGTGAACGATCAAACTAACACGTTGGGGTTCTTTATTGTAAGGAATGAACATTGTAATACAGTTTAACAGTAAAGCCATCACTTTGATGCCAATGTAGCAGCGCACGTGAGCTGACAATTTAGGCTTCAAGCAGGGAATAGTAGAAGTCAATATGTGATGTCAGAGAAGACCCGTCCATCCATTTTATATTTATGTCTATGGAGAAAATCTGCATCTGTAGAAGGAGAACATGCAACCTTCACACAGAAAGGTCCCAGCCAGGATTTGAACCAGATTTGTCTCGGCGTAAGTTTGAAAGAGCTAACCACTATGTCAACGTGCAGCTTGTTTGGTCACAAACAACTAAATATCACAAAGCACTACATTCCACAGATTCTACGTTTAGTTTAAGGACCTCTGATTGTCTCCGTTGGTTGTTGTTACCGCCTGCGTGAATCATGACTCGGAACCTGGACTTACTCTAGGCAAACATTCAAAGGTTTCTTTCGAAGTCTCCAACTCTGGCCCCCGGATAACACTTGACTGTAACCGCTGTGAGCTTCACGTGTCTGATGTCAGAGGAGCGGTTCAGCGGGTGTGTTGCTGAGGGGGGAGAACCTGTTATTTACCGGGAGCTTCGAGAGCCCTTTTTCTTGCATTTACTACTATGCTTCCTTTCCATTGGTACAAACCCATCCTTTGACTTCTCTGGCTGCTGCATGGGAGGGGCTGGGGTGGAACTAGCTTAGCCCTTGTACCACGATCCATACTACGAATAACAACCTGGCTAGCAGGCTTAGCATCAGGCTCAGCATCCACTGTGCGGAGCCACACTTCTAATTGCTCTAGCCTGGCCTCCACTTCTAAAATAAGGCTACACTTAACACATTTTCCACTATCCTCACTAAAGGAGACAGGATCTTCGGTGAGCATATAGTACATGGAGCAGGACAGACGAGTAAAGACAGAAGAGGTAGAGACCATGCTAAATGCTGAGCTAAGGCTAGCGGTGTTCAGTAGTTTTTTCACAGTAGTTTACTCATTAGAATGCTAAAGATTCTACTTAGAATTTTTGAATACTAAACAAGATAACACCAAGCTAGATATTAGCAAATCAGGCAACTGAATAGCAGGGGCAAAAAAAGCAATGACCAAGCACTGGTTAACGCTCACCAGAAAGTGAAGGTCACAGACTCCTGAAGCACCAGTCTGGAAAAGACTGGATTTTTTTTCTCATCTCTTTTTTTCTGTCACTCAGACTGCTAAGGTTTAGTTGTGAATTTGTTAGCTTCAACAAGTTAAACAGAAAATCTATGCTCTTCAGCAAAGCAGTACTATATCAAATTTAGAAAAACAAGAACTGACGATGATTTAAGACCTAATAGCTTCTCTGCTTTTGTATGGCTTCACTCAACACCACCACAATCTTATGATTTCTGCATCAGTAACTCATCAACTCCACTCCAATAGACACACTGTCAGGGTTGGCATGTGGACACAAACGCAGACGGCAATTAGGAATGAATAGTCTTTCATTTCATTTCATTTCTCGAAAGAACACAAGAAACAATTCCTACAAGGAACAGAACCACCCGATAACCCGTGCAAGGGAGACGAGGACTTATAACAGGAAGAGAGGATGAGGTAACTACACACAGGTGTGCCAAGAAGGAGGGAGGGAACACACACAAGGAGGGAAGTGTCAAGTGACCTGAAAGGCAATAGTGAACACAGGAAATACAACAAAATAAAACAGAAAGTGATAACAAAGTAACAACAACGAACGTCCTGGGTCCATAACCCCACACACACTAGTACTAATGTTATTTATATAAATTAATATATATACATATCTATATCCAGCATGAGTAAACACCCACAGTTTTTATTAATATTAGAGGGAGACGAAGCAGAAACAGATCTCTGACTGTGGTTTCGGCTTACGTGCTAAATAACAGTTTAGAGTGTCTAGTCTTCTTGGTGTCTCTCGAAGATATACTGGTAAGTGCCCAAATGAGGGACTCCATTCTCTTTGTGGGAGACTTCAATTCCCATGTGGTAAATGACAGTAGCACCTAGAGGGGCTGTACTGTGAAGTGGTGAAGAGGGAGCTGAACCAGAAAGCAAAGCTCACGTTTTACCGGTCACTCTTTGTTCCAGTACTTACCCATGGTCATGAGCTCTGGATCATGACCGAAAGAACAAGGTCCCGAATATAAGTGACCTTTCAGGATTTGGCCCCTCCCATGTTCTCATCTAATCATCGTTGCTTTCACCTGTTGCCCTTTGCACTTAAAGATGGTGCCTCCAGCTTCTCACGGTCAGTAATCGTCTACTGTTATAAAATAGCCGAGCTTTTTGTTTATGATTTTGTCCAGTCCTGGTGTTCAACCTCTGTTAAATCCTTGGTTCCACGGCTCTCATTTCATCCCTGTCTGTCTGTTTGTCTGCATGTTTCATGTGGACACAACCTCACCTGTATTCACAGTCTTTGGATTTTGCCTCGCCCTTCTGGTTTCTCGTTTACTGCCTCCATGGTTTTTGACCTTCACCTGTCTCTACGCTCCCTGGCTGCACCTAGTGGGAGCTTGAGGATCCTCTACTCCTAATTCTTCATATTTAAAGTTGGACACATCACTCTCTGGGAAAAGCCCTCCACTAGACTCATCTTGCACTAGTGTCCACAGCAAGGAGTATCCCTTGGCTGGTCTGGGAACACCTCGGGGTCCCCCAGAGGAGCTGGAGGAAGTGGCCAGGGAGAGAGAAGTCTGGTCATCTTTTCTTATGCCATTTACCACTTTTTTGGAATAGTAGAACCAGAATCAATGCCGTGCCGTATCAAATATGAAAGGGAAACAAAATGGAATAAGTCACCATTGTCAATACTTGTAAGCACAGACAACTTTGACATGAGACTTGTTTATTTCTAATAGTGCTGACCACAAGAGTAAATCTTCAACCTACATCAATGATACAGAAGACACTGGAGCTTTAGTTGGATAACTCAAAAGTTCAAACAACATGCTACCTCTGGACAGCAAAGGTCATGCATGCCAACAAAGTGTCTTAATGATGTGGTCACTGTCAGGCCAAGCTTACTTTTGGATATTATTTCTGAAGATGAAATCAAGCCCTTCATTGAGAAAACTTGAGCACCTATAGCACTAGAAAAAAACAAAAAAACAATTTAGATGAAGAGGTGCAGGCACAAAATTCCTCCCAGTATCCCTCACATAAGTACTTGCACCACAGTCTTACTACATCCAACGGTAATACCGTGGAGAAAATGAAGGATTGTAAACCATTAGTGTCACACAATACTGTGACAAGGAGCTGAAACTCAGTCCTTCATCACAGTGACACAAACCCTTAGAAAATAAAATGTTTAAAGCAAGCAATCTGCCTTCTTGTCAGACATTTTAATGTCATTATATAGCACTGAGGTATTTCTTCAGAAGGAACAATTTTAAGCCCATACTTTATGATTGTTTGGGTGTATTTACCTTCTTATTTACCAACAGTCAGCAATCTACGAGCAAAGGCTCAATTCCGTGGCAGTAAAAACCCATTTGTCTTCCTCTCTGGGACCCTGGAGAAGAGTTGCTATCTGGCTGTTTAGCATTGATAGCTTAGATGGCATCCCAGGAGTTAAAGATATTTTTTTGTGTTATCATAAACTCATCTGCAAAAACAGTAGACATTTGTAAAGATTTTATATTTTGCCCACTCAGACAGACAGACAGATTTCTTGAACTCTTCCAACAACAGAAGCTCTTGTAAGGCCTCTCTGTCTAACAAATTTGCCTTTTTTTTTGAAAGGAGGGGTTTACTGGCATCATATTCTGTCAAGGTGAAAACAGCCTGGTTGTTGAAAAACTGCCTTCAAATAGAGAAAGAAGAAAAGGGCAAGAAACAAATGATGGCCTTTTTTCTCTAATATTAGAGGATAAGTACTTTTATTCTAGTGGATCCGTTCTTTTTGCTAAGGACAGGCTGATGACACTTGTGAAAAGTTAGTGGGTTGCCCTGGTAAAAATAGCTCTTCAGCTCTCAGCAACAAAACTGACCCCAGGCATCTCTGTGCAGGAGCTGCAGTTAAAAATACATATGAAATAACAATCTGCAGTAATGTATGACAGCATGATGTAAGAAAGAAACCTGAACTCAAGCTTCAATCCATTGAAATGTCAAAATGTATGCAGCTATTACTGGTAATAGCTATGTCTCCCTTAATGTTCCCATAGGATTGATGACTATTTTTTTTTGTGCAAGGCCAAACACACATCAAAAGGAATATTCATGAAAAAAACAAACACACAACTAGAATTGTTTTTAAAAAAAGTCTCATTTTCTGTCTTGTAGAGAAAATGTTCCATATAATTTCCTAAAATGCTATGTGTAAATATAAAATAAAGAAAAAGATCAACGTCAGTCTTTATACCTTATTTATTGTCCCTGCTTGATTAATGGTTCAAATAACCACCAGAGAAAATCAATTAGAGTTGGACCAAAAAAAAGTGGATTTCTTTGTTAAAATTAGCATTTTTCATTTCAATTTTGATTCAGTTTTATTTATATAGCCCCGTATTACAACACAGTTGTCTCAATGGGCTCCACACCAGTAATTGTACAAAAACATAGACAGTTGCAAAATATAAACAATGCAGTAGCTGGTTGCTAATCTGAACTAAACAGACTAGGCTAAGCTGGGCATCCCTGCCCTTGACACCCTCATCGGATTTCTGGTTTTCTGGTTTTGTTTATTATGGTTGTCAAGAAAGACCACACTAAAATACAATCACAAAATGCAACAGCACAAAAGCTAAGTAAAAAGAGAAAAAAAATTAAAAACAAAATACTCAAAGCAAAAATACAGACACAAATATTAAAAAAATGCAGGAAGTGAACACAAATTCTGAAGCAGAATTTCAAGAAGTCAGAACACGAAATAAAAACTTTGAAGCTTGAATGCAAAAAGCCAAAGAACAATTACAAGTCTCCAAATTAAAAGGTACCCCAATGGACTATAAGGTAATCACATGTATGCTTTGTGGTTCACTTACTGCTTCTTCTCATCTGCTGGTTCTGGTTAGGTAATCACTGTCATCAACTACCCTTGGATAATGCCCTTCATGCACAGCCTGTGCTCATTCAGTTTCTGATAATTCTTTTCAGTTTCTTTCCAATTGCAGTCAAGCATTTGGTTCTCACCATGCCAGTTAACCTGTCTGTTTAAGCCCTGGTTTATTTTAGCCCTTTCACTTTGGATTTGCATTAGATTATTGGCTATTTCAATCAACATTGTTGTGGCCTCTGCTATGTTTATTTGACCTGGATTTGGCTGTTGGATAACAATCTCATGCTCAATGGATTCACCTCTTTCCCTTCATTTGAGGACTGCCGTTCTATCTGGTGATGCTCAGTTTCCACCTTCTCTAGAGGGACGCGTGTTCTTAATAAATTATTTGATTTTCTTAACGAGCTTGTCGCTTCCTGATATCCAGCACCAGACCCTGACCAAACAATCTGACCAATATGAGCTCTTAGAAATCTCAGGATAAGAGGCTGTGATGGATAGCTTAACAACTGCTTGTCCAATTTATCTTTAGCTTCACATGATATGTTGCAATACTTTATCACTTCTAGCTATGATGATACTGGAAGTCTTTCTGGATTTTTTGTCCATGAACCGCACATGCCTCCACTCCAAAGATTCTCAGGAGATGGAGACAAATGCCATCTATTTTTAACTCTGTGTTCCATCACCTTGCTCTACAACTCTCTCTCATTCTTTCTATGTGAAAGTTCAAAGGTGGCCAATCTGACCTCACTGTTGTCCAACCAAGCAGCTCAATAGGGAATAACAGAGCAGGAGAGGAATTCATCATTGTGCTCCATGTTGAAAAAACGTTTTTTTATGAAAAACTACAAGCTTTTGATTCAGTCATACCTGAGAGAGAAGAGTCTAACCTGCACCAGCCAAGGTAATCGCATAGTTGATCAATATGCGTTCCGGATTGTAGCTGCAGACTATGCCTTGTTGATGTATTTTACCATGGACTTGTTGGATGAATTCAAAGCTGAGCTTGTATCCCAGGATCCTCCCCTAAAGCTGAACAAGCTGATAGACTTGGCAGCTTGACCTGACGAGTGGCTCCACAAGAGACTGCATGAGCGAGAAGAATTGTTAGTTGCTTGAAAATGTTGGACATTTTAGTAGAACTTGATCTTTTTGTAACTTCAGGTCACAGAGTTCTTCATCAAGGTTGTAGAAATGCTTCAAATCTCTGTTTTCATAGGCATTTGTCTTTCAGTCAGATATTTGGACCTGCAAATATTAACAATAATCAGCTGAAATGATTTCTTGAATGTAGAATCCTGACTCATAGCAAACAGATTGTTAGAAATTATGAAACAACCATGCAACAAAAAGCGAAAGGCTGACTTAACCTCTCACTAGCTCATTCTCACGAGATCTTGTTGTTTTAGTGCTATGAAGATCTGCTGAAAGAGGCTCAGTGTGCCATCTATCGCACATGGACTAGTTTTTCCAGAGTTGATGTATTTCACTTCTTTCCAGAAATGTTTTTATTTTGGTGTTCTGACTAGAGAGATTCCTGGCCATGGAGTCTGCTCTCCTTGTCTGATCATGTCTGCTCAGTGAATATAGCATACTTGTATCTAGCATTTGTACCCGTTTTATGCTCAAAAATTGGCCCATGTCTTGGTTTCCCAGGAAGAACCCTAACTTAACATGTTAAAGTCTCCCTTTATAATTAGGAAATAAGTGTAATTTACAACCAAAGCTCACATCAATGTCAGAGTTTTTTGCAGTTTTCTATGTTGCCAGTAAAATGTTGTAAGCAGCTGGAAATCTTTAGATATGTATTAGATTTGAAAATAGTTTGTTTCAAACTATCAAAATGAAAAAAAAAAACAAAACACTAAACAGCACAAATTACACATACTGTATGTATACAGATATAGATCAAACTTAGGATAATTAGTCATGAATTGATTGGAAATATACTTACACTACGTATACATCCACATACACTAAATAATTAAATTATTACTCTTAATCATGAATAGACATATTAGCTCTTATGAGTACAGAACATGACACCTTGAAACCATGAACTATTAAGTTTGTCAAAAGGAATTTAATAAATTGCTTAAAAGGGAGTGGGAAGAATCTAAATTATTTAATAATATGCCTTACTTAAGTTGTAATTTTTACATTTTCTATAAAAAAATGATCATCATCTGGTTTTTAATTTCTGATAAGTTATTTATACTCTTCCAACACAAATGTAGGTCATTAAAAAATCTCTAAGTATCCACAAAATAAATGACAAAGATAAAGAACATAATAATTAGGTTAGTAAGTTTTTAGAAATCATTATAGTATCAGAAATAAGAGCTGCACGGTGGTGCAGTGGTTAGCGCTCTTGCCTCACAGCAAGAAGGTTCCTGGTCCCCCGGCTGGGGGACTTGAAACAGTGTCACCAATGGGGACCTTTCTGTGTGGAGTTTGCATGTTCTCCCCGTGCATGCGTGGGTTTTCTCCGGGGACTCCGGCTTCCTCCCACTGTCCAAAAAACATGCTTCATAGGTTAGGTCACTCTAAATTCTCCCTAGGTGTGGATGTGAGTGTGTGAGATTGTGGCCCCTGCAACAGGCCGGCGACCAGTCCAGGGGTGTCCCCTGCCTTCGCCCATGAGTAGCCGGGCTAGGCTCTGGCACCCATGACCCCGAAAGGGATAAAGCGGTTTAGAAAATGAATGAAAGAAATAAGAGCCTATAGTTTTCAATTAGAAACAAAAACTTGAAATTCTTACATTTTATGACACTTTTTTGCTTCTTTCTGATGTAAAGTCCTTATGTCATGCTGTGGTAGGTAGCCCATTGGCAGGACTATAGGTGGGCAGGTCGCTGTTATTACCTGAGTTTATTTCAACACCAGAACTCTACACCATTTCATTTCACCTGGCATTTACAAAGGAATGGCGGAGCAAAGAAAATCTTCTCCACTTTTTTCACACCCTCTGAGTCACACTGCCTTTGGGTTCCTGCTGGCTAACTTTTGTTGTCTAGTATTGAGCTAATTAAAGTTGCAATATACTGTATCTGTTCCAGAAAAGTCATGGACCTCTGGGTCAAAGGTCTCCTTTTTTTCTCTCAGCAATTTTACAAAACATCTTGTGCAATAAAAGAGTGGTAGAATGAATCCCATCTGGTAAAGAAAGCTTCTCTGATGACAAAATGTTCATCAGTTTATGGTACAACGGTATATTTTTCATCTAAACAGACTGAAATAAGAAGTTCTTTACCAACTTTGAAAGAGTTAAACAGACTTTCCATCAAAACTTTTTAAGTGTTTTTTGTTTTAATGTCTGACCCCTTCTTGTTTGTGCACATCAGCTTTTAGACTCCAGTCATTATTTTATTCCTATTCTCTTAGATGAATCTCATTTACAGGGTGGAACTCCCCAGAGGGACGAGCATGATTACAGCAGAGAGGTTTTTGAATCTGCTCGAAGTAAAGTGTTTTTTCAGAGTACAATCAGCCTTTGGTGTTTGTAGCTTCACATGTCCAAATAAAATTAGATCGAGTCATTATTCTTTTGTTCTCCTTGTTATGTTATCCAGCTACTTTAGTTCTGAACATCAAGAGGTTTTTAATGAAAATGATTGTGGTCTTTTGGTTAAGCACTCAAAAAGGACCAGATGAAAAGAGACATCATGAGTATAAAGAGGGCTCCAGTAAAATGAGTATAACGTTCTAGAACATGTTTTATACATGAGTGAATACATTTAACATTACCCTTCTGCAGAAGTTAGTGGCTACTTTTTTTAGAGCATCTGACATGTCAGGGCTGTTTGAAATTATGCCACAGTTTGTCTGAAATGATTGCATTATTATTATGAATGAGAATCATTTTGCACAAATTTGACACTCCCTACTCTTTTCCCTCTCTTGTACAAAGCCCAACGTGGATTTTAGCATTCATAGTGTGAGCTCAAAATGTGCTGACATTTTTCAGGTTTAGAAAACTGTGATTCAATCAATCCCATTTTTACACAAACTTGTGGTCAGCAATGGCCCAATTGTTGCTTTCTTTCAAAACCATTTCCACATTTCTCCATTAAAGGTGAAAAATGAGCAGTAAATAGCATGCATTTGCAGGAATGTGGGTGACCCACCTGGAGGATAAAACTGTGAACTGAACTCTGCACCACTCAGATTGATTAGGCTACTTGGATTTGTGGTGACACGTTTCAGGGAAGAAGATTACAAATCCAGTTGCAATGACGTAACTTCAAAACAGTATCCTGGATGAATGACAACTTCACCAACATTCTCAGGAAAAACAACAAAAACAAAACTCTTATAGTTGTAGTGTTTAACTACAGAAGTTCTGCAGCACCAACAGAAGTTCTCATATATCAAGTTCTGGATATTCAGGGAGTGAAAGCTGACAGTGTAACATTTAATTTTTCCAGTTCAGTTTAACCTACATTGTGTATGTTACAGTTGTGCTAGCCTTCAGTAACCAGCTCAAGCACCCAATTCCTTCACTCCAGGACACATTCAAGCCAAATTTCTCTTAACTAGTGATGTGCAAGTCATAAACGAATCATTCAAAACTCGCGAGTCACTTCACTGACTCATGAGTCATGATTCATCTTCCCCATTGACTTATGACCTGACTTGTTTCCTTCCATCACACGCAACTTGCACAAGCTGAAAACAGTCCAGCTCATCACTCTTTTTTCTCTATTAACTCTTTTTTCTCTCCTATAAGAAGTAAAAACCTCAAAATGAAGCTCAAAACACAAGAGAATCCCTCATTCGCTCTGATCTGAGCAGCACTGCTCTGCTAACACGATGCAGCTGCTCACCCCTCCCTTCCTGAGAAACTCGTGGGCCAGGTCCGTGCTGAATCATATCCGGGTTTGAGTCATTCATAACTGAATGAACCACTGAACGATTCGCCTCGTTTCGAGCTGAATCGCATGAACGAGTAGCCTATGATTCATGACTCAGAGCACACTGGATCACTGAACAGCTCCTAGCTCTGACTTTATCACAAGTCAGGGCTCATAACTCTGACCAATCACTGAGGAGTTCGCCTCGTTTCGAATCATTTGAAAGAATCACTTAGCAGCTCAGCCTCACTCCGAGCTTGTACGAATCCACCCAGCTTCAGCTTTAGCTTAGCTTAGCTTTAGCTTATCATTCTGTTTTATCTGGAGGAGCAGCTTTATCTCCTTAGCTGCAGCTGTGCTCTGATAGTCTACCACCACAATATTAAACTATTCAATACTTTATTTTGCTTTGCAAGACATTTTTTATCCCACAATGAAACAATTTGTCTTAATTTTGAATGGTTATTTTAGCAGTTATGATAAAATTAGACATGACAGCACATTAAGGTTATGTGATCATGTATTGCTTTGCACCTTGTGTAAGTGACTCAAATGACTCGATTCCCTTTGATGAGTGACTCATTACAACTTGAGTCAGTAAGAGGAGTCAAGTTTACCATCACCACTCTTAACCTACCTATTAATATATTACTGCATGCGTTAATGTCTTAATAAATCAGTTATCTATCCAGTTCTCTTTTGGGCTCTCCATCTGTTCCAATGGCAAACAACTTTAAAATGGCACCTGGAAAAAAACAAAAAATACCTTCAAATATTTAAGATAGTCTTAGTTCCCTCACACAATTTGCAGAGCCACATGTCTATCTACAAAGTTGTTTTTCTGAGGATCTGCTCTTTCACCTGTTTTTTTTTAATGCTCACAGCAGGCCCTGCTCCTGCTCACTCGTTACCTGATTTTGACTAATTACACTAATTCTATGCAGCTGGAGCTTACTCCATTTCAGCTCTTTAGATTTTCCCCTGCCAGTTCCTTGTGCTTCTTATTCACCGTCCAACTTTCACCAGGTTAATGGTTTTGTCTGTCTGTTCTTGACCCATGCCATGTTGCATTGTGAGTAAAGTCTACCTTTGTTGCTTTCTGATTGCACTTAGTGATGGGCAGATGAAGCTTCATGAAGCATTGTAGCCTTTCATTTTGGTTCATTCCAGTGCAATGCTTCGTGAAGCTTCATTTGCTCCAGGAGGACATTTGGTGGAAACAAAAAGTATCACTTGAAGTAGAAGCAGCATTGTGATAGAAAGCCCATGAATAAACATGTCAGCAAAATACAGAAGTTTACAAAACATATACATTGCTGTATGATTTTTTGGTGTTTTTACTTTTGTTTTGATACCAAAAAAACAACTCTTTATTTTTTTAACCTCAAATGAAAATTAGGAAATGATGAAAATGACAATTCAAAGTGAGGTGAGAGTAGGGATGGATTATGATTTTATGGGTGCTGGTGCTGAACCAATATTTTAAAGGTGGGGTTTGCATAGGTGACCCTATCTATAAACTAATAAAACTGGGTAATGAACATTTTCATTTGACACCAAGTATGAAAAGTGCCTTATAAATGATTGATTAACCAAAACTTCTCTGGTCTCTAAAGAGTGGAACAGATGCTTCAAAGATGAAAAATAAAATCAGAAATAATAATAAAAAGCCAGTTTTTCCAAAAGCATATAAATGTGACAAAGCACAGTCACAGGGTGAAGGAGAGCACATACATGTGCTTAAAATGTTTCATTTCATTCTTTCTGACAGTCACTGCAGCTCTGCATCTCCGTCTTTACACAAGCTGAGGTAAACTCCTATTTCACTCCACACATTCCTATGATTCTCTCTTATG
Source organism: Oryzias celebensis (assembly GCA_014656515.1). Lineage (NCBI taxonomy): Eukaryota > Metazoa > Chordata > Actinopteri > Beloniformes > Adrianichthyidae > Oryzias > Oryzias celebensis. Next base: position 25,985,416 of record BNCR01000007.1, on the reverse strand, counting down.
GACTGAAACTCCACGCACCCTCACGACCACAGACATTTCTATTTGAGCCTGCCTACAACCACTTGAAAGGTAAAATGATTGGTTAAAATGGTACAGCAAAACTAAAGAGAAAAACAAGTAATTGACATGTCTGAAACAAAACATCGGTAGAGACTCGTCACCGAGTTTCAGCACTCATCCCCATGTGAGGGTGGTTAGGGTTTGGACAATGAACCTGCCTTTATAACACAGAGATCAGGTCTGTGTGTTTAAGCAGCACATTATTTGTTTTATTCAATAACAATAAAAATAAATTAGTACTAATAATTCATCGAAATCTCCACAGACTCTCCAAACTGACCATAACTCTCCATCAAACACCCATATTATGAATTAAGCCTGTGGGATTTATGCCGTTGTCAAGCTCATGGCACAATCTGAACCACTCCATGAATCAGTCATATGGTACAGCCAGGCAGTGAAGGTTCGGATGTCATCATTTTCGGGTCCTCCCCTTGATGACGCAGTTTCTGTGCACCGTTGAAACTCCCCCTCCCCTATTCTGCACACGCTGTGAAGCCTCCATACAGAGCATCACATCACTAAATAGAGTCTCAAAGGACGTCTGATGACAAAGTCTATCCCTGCGCGTATTTCTCCTGCAAGCTCACTCCTGCAGAGAGAAACTACGACATAGGAAACAGAGAGCTGTTGGCTATCAAGAAGGCATTGGAGGAGTGTTGTCACTGGTGGGAGGGGCTGAGCTATCATTTTTGGTGTGGACTGACCATAAGAATCTGGAGAACATATGGACTGCCAAGCATCTTAACTCTCGCCAGGCTTGGTTGGCTGTATTTTTTGATAGATTCAGCTCCACCCTCTCGTACTATCCAGGAAGCAGGAACATCAAACCTGTTGCTCTGTCACCATAGTTCCAGTGGGAGGAGGAGGTCGAGGGCTCAGCTATGGTGGACAACATTGTACCCTCCCATCCACGGCTTCCTGTTGGTTGTTGGAACGCAAGATCAAGGCCGTTGTCCCTGACTCTGCCAGTGTCCTAGCTGGGTGTCCTGCCAGCCGCATGTTTGTACCTACCACTCTTTGTCCTGAAGTGGGGTCATACGAGAAGTTTGTTGATTCCGATTGTTTTTTAATTGTAGTTAAAACTAAAGCTGGGATACGGAGCTGTTATAAAGGGACAGAATCTTGTGGATATTTATTAAAAATCATAGTTTCAAACAAAATTTATACATAGTAGATGAACAAATGTCAACAAAATGTCATTATTTCACCTCAAAAGCAACTTTTTATATTTTATTTGCAGTATAAACAATATACTTTACGTTAATGTTTTTTGTAATTGTTGTCAAAAGTTCACTTTTTTCATCTCTGCCACTTCCTCTGCTGGATTCTTTCTTTTGAGTGAGGATGCAACAACAACCATTTGTGAACACAAGCTTTGCTTCTCTGTCAATTTTTACTCCTTATGTTTTTGCTTCAGTTTCCAGAAAAATCCATTCAAATGATTTCTTTGGTTTAAATCACAATGCTTTTGTCTCATCATCCTCCAACCACTCACAGTGAAAGCAGTGTGTCCTCCTCTGAGGCTGTAATGCAGGGGACACACTCAGGTGAAGGAGAGTAGAACACTCAGGGGTGTTGAGGGGCAGCAGCAAAGTGAAGCATGATACCCCCACCCCCACCCCACCACCACCTCAGTTACCTTCCTACTCTGCTACAGTGCTGTGATGTGGGTTTAGTTAAACAACATTGGCACCTCTTTTGCTTAATAATCTGGACTTGATTAGTGAATTTGTTTACTTTCTTTCTTTTGTGTCAAAGTCACTTATTGCATATAACTCCAAAACACAAACCCAAAAAGCTACTTATCCCTGTAGTCATGTTAAACTCCTGCAGCTTACTTAAATTGACTGCTTTGTTTTAATAGCAATTAAAATAACACAAGAAATTTTTCATCTCCTAGTTTTTACTTAACAGTCTGTTACGATAACCTTCTTTAACATTCAACATTTTTAGCTGTGAGCAAAGTCTCAATGTAGTATTTAACATGAATTATTGGAATTACACATAAAAACATAACTGCGCCAAAGATACAATTGACACTGAAGCTGTAAAATACAATACAAAATTAAGTTTTGTGTTTGCATGTGAATTCATAAACATTATTGTCATGTGACACTTATGTCAGAGTAGACTTTACAAACATAAGCATCACATTTGCAGCCTCTCTGGCTTGTTTTGATGTCTCTATGGGAGTATAGAGTTTACAGTTTTCCTTCTCTGCCCATGTTCATGTTGGGGGAGAACTATTTCAGTGCCCTCTTCATCGTGTTTCAAAACTGGACCAGTGCTTCTTTAGCAGAGACCACTTGGTAAGTCACTTATTCGTTGTGCTATTAATTGGCAAATGTCAATGTGTACATGTATATAAACATACATATTTCAACTATATTCATACATGTAGACATATTCACTCACCCGTCCAAATGATCAGAATCAGGTGTCCTAATTACTTGGCCTTGCCACAGGTGTATAAAATCAACCACTCAAGCATGCAGACTGTTTCCACAAACATTTGTGAAAGAATGGGCTGCTCTCAGGAGCTCAGTGAATGTCATAGAATGTCACCTGTGCAACAAATCCAGTCATGAAATGTCCTCGCTCATAGATATTCTACAGTCGACTGCCACCTTTATCAAAATGAAATGGACAAATTTGGGAACAACAGCAGCTCAGCCACAAAGTGCTACATTATGTAAGCTGAAAGAGAGGGGTCAGTGGATGCTGAAGCACATACTAAAAAGAGGTTGTAAACCTTCTGCACAGTCAAATACTACAGAGCCCCAAACTTCATGTGACCTCCAGTTTAGCCCAATTGCAGAACACAGAGAGCTTCATGAAATGGGTTTCCATGACCGAGCAGCTGCATCAAAGCCACACATCACCACGTGCAATGCAAAGCGTCAGATGGAGTTATGCAAAGCTCGCAGCCACTGGACTCTAGAGCAGTGGAGACACCTTCTCTGGAGTGATGAATCAATCTGGCAATCTGATGGACGAGTCTGGATTTGGAGGTTGTCAAGAAAACTACTTTTCGGACTGCATTGTGCTGAGTTTAAGATTTGGTGGAGGAGGAATGATGGTGTGGGCTTGTTTTTCAGGACTTGGGCTTGGCCCCTTAGTTCCAGTGAAAGGAACTCTGAATACTTCAGGATACCAAAACATTTTGGACAATTCCATGCTCCCAACCTTGTGGGAACAGTTTGGAGCAGCTCCTTCCTCTTCCAACATGACTGTGCACCAGAGGACAAAGCGAGGTCCATAAAGACATAGATGACGGAGTCTGGTGTGGATGAACTTGACTGACCTGCACAGAATCCTGACCTGAACCCCATAAAACACCTTTGGGATGAATTAGAGCAGAGACTGAGAGCCAGACCTTCTCCACCAACATGAGTGCGTGACCTCACCAATGAGCTTCTAGAAGAATGGTCAACAATTCCTGTAAACACAATCTTTAACCTTGTGGACAGCCTTCACAGAGGAGTTGAGGCTGTAAAGCTGCGAAAGGTGGACCCACATCATATTGAACTCCATGGGTTAGGAATGAGATGGACTTCAGTTCATATGTGAGTCAATAATTAATAAAAAAATATTTTATTTGAAGCGCAATTCTTTTCACTGAAGGACACTGTACATATCAGTGAAAACAGGTTAGAGCTGACCACACATACAGCTTGTATGGAAATATAGCTGATGGTTGCATGAGGCCAGTTCAGCAGGTAACTCAGAGCAGGTGAAGCCGTGTCTGAAGTTGAAAGATAGCCACAGGAGGGCATATGTTGTGCTCCTTGGTGCGACAGCACAGAGTGATCATCACTCTTATATTTTTATGTGTTCTCTGCAGTCTGGAGGATAACATGGAGCCTTGAGGCAACCAGATGTAAAACAAAATATTTGAGAGTTTTAAGTTGTAAATCAATCAGACTTTTCCAAAACACAACCAAACCAAACAACCTTTAAGCAGAATGATCTCCCTTTATTTGCTGGATTTACACAAAGGCCCAATCTGAATTCTTCCCTTCGCCCTACCCCTTCTTTCTTACCCCTACATTTAGCTCTGAAAACGGAGAGTTATGGAATAATAGCGTCTCAGAATTTGGACATCACTACCACTCGATGACGTCACCAATAGTTGGCAGTCAGCTATGTTAGCGTGGTGCTTCCAGCGCTTGAATATACGTAACAACAGCGGTTTTATAACTTTAAAAAGGTCATGCTAAAACAGAAAGTAATTACTCACATTTTAATGTACATTTCTGTGCTTCAGAGCAGACCCACGTGAAGAAAAGCTCTTCTCCTCCACGACATAGTGTGAAGCAAAAGGAGAAATCAGACCATGAGTTTCAACAGTCACTCCTGTACCAGTGGTACATGTCCCACTAAACTTTAGTTTATAACTGATGGGCACAAGCATCAGAAAAAAAACAAACTGCAACTTGGTTCATTTATTCTACGTGAAAAGACATACACAATATCTGATTTGTTTTCCAGTGTCACATCTCTTTAAGAGAACAGGTTTGAACAAAGACATTTTGCTTAATCTTGTGTAATGAGCATGCAACTGGGAGGAAATTGCATCTAATAGGAGGGAACTTTTATCATGACTGAGCTCAGCAGGAGCAACCATCTTCAGTGAGTCAGAGAAAACAGGAAAAACAACAAAAACATAGAGACAGTTGTCAGGAGACAACTGGGACCTTTACCTTACAGAAATGTGATGTTTCTGTTCTTTCATGAATATTTGCCATGTTCAGTGAGTCCTGTTAAAGCAGTGAACAAATAAAAGTGAAAAGCATTTTATTTTAAGTTTTGGTTCATTTGAAAAATTCAAAGACATTTAGAACTTATTGTCCTCAAGAAGTAAAATGACAGGGAAAAAAACAGAATAACTAAAGAAGCAAAATAAACAGAAGAAAAGCTGCTGTCTAGGCTGTGTGAATCATGTAATCTGCCTTCTCTGTGGTCTTTCAAACTGAGACCCATTTACGGTGGGGCTTATGCACTTAGTGCTACATTTCTAGTGAAGACCAATAATGCAGCAGCATCAGAACAGAAACCAGCTCCACAGTGATGAGAGAATCTGTGTGCGCAACAGAAGACATCGTGGCTCAGGATTCCAACATTCCTGTTTTTATTTAGTTTTTTTCACTTTGCTTTCTGGAGACCATAGCACAAACATGCTCTTAGATTTCTGCCAGCTGTTGCTGCGATTCTGTGAAGACACAGTTTCAACAGCCTGAGAAGGTGATTATCGACTTATTCATGATTCAATATGGTGTCTGTCTGTCATTAGCAAACAGGAGATAAAAAAACTGATTTATAAGTGAGCCATGTTTGCTAAAAGGTATGTTTCATTCATTTAATCTGAAATGAGGTTGTATTCCTGACAAGTTATAATTGGGAAAAGATAGGTGGAATTTTCTTTATAATATTAACTGATTTTGATTTAATCTTGTCTTTTTATTGCTTTACAGCCATAGTCTCAAAGTTTTTTGAGTTTTGGAGCAGAGTGGCTAAAGATGCTGACCCCATGGTACTGAGGCGGGCAGAGGACACAGAGAGATGAATACATTTCAGAGATTCTGGCACATTGTTCTCCATGATCAGCATTAGAACAGGATTATTCCCCATCATCTTTAGAAGTTGTGTTACTGTCTATTACAGTTTGGTTGGTCAACTTGTTCAATTAGAGTTTTAAACTCAAAAGATTTTTTTTTTTTTTTTATTGAACTATTTTGGATGATGTGAGCATAAGCTGCAAAAAGTTTCATGTCCATTTGAAGAATGACAAGAAAATATGTTTGTTTAGCTTTAAAAATTTAAAAATCACGGAATAACTTGGGAACATGGGAAAAGGTCATTTTCCCCACTGGAATAAAAATGTTTATCCATTCATTCATTTTCTATACCTGTTTTGTCCCTTTTGAGGCTGCCGGAGCCTAACCTAGCCACTCATGGACGAAGGCAGAGGACACCCCTGGACAGATCGCCAGTCTGTCACAGGTAATAAAAATGTGTTGATTGAAAGTAACACACCCAATGTTATTGACCCTTATACTGTTTTTATGTGTAATACTCCTATTGTCCTACAATATGATAATTGAAAAATTCAAACATTCTTTAAACAAACAAAAAAACCTTAGCTTGGTACTAAAATGTTGTCACAAAACCAGGGATTAGAATAAACCAAAGGTGGAACTCCAATTAAAAACTGAGAGAAAAACAATTTCCTCAAAAATCTGCAGTTTTATGGAAATCTTTCTATGGTTACAAACAACAATAGTCCATCAAGGAACTCAAATGCAAATTGAATCACTACATAGGACTGATAGGTAGACTTTAGTGTGAAGGGTACTGGATTAGGCTCATTGCACCCTCTTAGGAATTGAACCCTGACTTCCCATGCGCTAGTCCTGAGCCAGCTAGAACTGAACCATCCAGCCGCTATATCATACTCACCAAGATTTTTCTTGAAAAGAAAAACAATACACTAAATCAACAGGCAGTCTGTACTTCTCGGTCTACAGACCAATAAAGGTGTTTTCAACTGTTTTTTATTTGACATTTGCCAATAGAATGAATTGTCTTTGTCTTTGAGTTCATCTTGATCTCTTTGCATTCTGACACTTTTTCTTCTCTTCCTTCCCTGTGTTTATTTGTCATCCGTCTGGATGACAGATTTATTGGTTATGAGTGTGCTACACAGATATACACATTTTGTCTTCATAGCTCGTCACAGTGATATTTCATGTGTTCAATTTCTGCTTTTCAATATGGTAAAAAAAAAATCTGAACATCAGACAGTAACAAGAGTTTGGTTGGTATTTTGCACTGCTTTAAAGGAAATAGATTAAGATTGTAAAACAAGACTTTAGGTAGTACTGTCTTGCGATAACATTTTGGTGCAAATAATTAATCATGACCTGTAATTAATTAATCTAAATAATCGTTGTGAATCACAATGATTTTTAACCTAATACCTGCTGTGAAAAGTCTCATTATGAGGTATTTTATTTAAATGTGTGACATTGTGGCGCAGTAAAAGATCAAAAAACATAAAAAAAAAAAAAAAAAAAGTTTTTTTATTCTAAAAGACTTCTAAAATTTACTTTAACGCCACCAAGAGGTGATTTCTTTTCAACAACTGATTTATTATGAACAATTACCAAACCAAAAAAACAACCAAGTTTCTCCTGAACGGCAACTCAATTTCAGAATCGAAAATACATCATTTTATTTTGAGTAAAAGTCACTGAGTGACTTATTGATTTTTCTATCAATTAACAGAAGGGCACCAACAATTATATCCATGTCTGTGTATCCACCCAGTTAATGAAATATTGAGTAAATGGCCCAACAATAAAGAAAGATGAAAATGATTGTAGTGTCGATAAATGTGCATTAGAAACATCAGATGAGAATTAAAAAAAAAAAAAAAAACAGGAAAAAAATATTTGTTTTTCTTGCTTTCAAAAGAAGTCTCACTTACACAACTTACAATAAGTTAGGGATATTGTGAAAAATTGGCAATACCAGCAAAATTTTAGAAGAAAACCCTTTTGAATGTGGCGTCATTTTCAACATTCTGTGGGGATAAAAAGCTGCTTTTTTTAGCAAGTCAATCCCAGTTCATCATTCAAACAGCCAACACACAACGCCGCTTAACGGACGAGCAGCACCAGCTGGCCATCGCTCCTTCAGTTTGGAACTACTGTCAGACCCAGGGATGGAGCTCTGTCACACAGCTGCAGGCCCGTTCAGCAGATACAAGGATATACATAGGGTTTTCAGACAAAGTATTTGCAACCAACTTTACCACTTGGACTTGAATTTCAGACAACTGTTGCAGGTGACTTCACTGACACTAAGACCCTATCGTAAAGATTTGAAGTGAACACAAGACCATGTGATTATGTGAAAATCCATTTTGGTTATTTTCTGTTTACGGATAATAATGCTTCACCATATGGTGCCAGAACTGTCACAGCTTGACTTCAGGAAGTGGGAGTGTCGCATGGTTTCGCCAGCAATGTTCCCTGACCTGAACCCCATAGAGCACATCTGGGACCATTTGAGACTTGATAATCTTACCCCACCTCCATTTGACCTGGCAGAAATGCATCTAGCTTTTGTGGAAGAATGGAAGGTTTTGCCTCAAAACATCACAAGGCTAGTGAGGAGCATGGAATGTCGCTGTCAAGCTGTCACTGCAGCAAATCGCAGAAATACTTGCTACTACTTGTTCCCCTCATTCATTATGAGTAATATTGAAGGGAACTAGTCATCAAAATTCAGACCAAATAGAAACAAGTCCTCATATATAACAACATATCTAATTTATTGTGAAAGTGCATTTCAAAGCACGGAGCTTTGAAAAAAGGAGAGCATCTCATTCTCAAGTGCTTCATTGCTGGTGTAGACGAACCAAACCAATTACAACAAACTCCGTTAAAATGTCCGTGACTTTTAAAGAAAAAAAATAATGGTGGAGGTTGTATCCTAATGTGAAACAAAAAAAATGTGTTAAGTTGTATTAAAGTAGTTAACAAAATTTCAGAGACAAATTTACTGGTTTGGTGACATTTGAAGGAACAATTACTAGTTTTCACAGGATTGGGGAAAAGTAAAAAGGGGTTGTGATTGTAAAGCTTTCTTTCTTTCTTTCTTTTTTTTCTTTTACTTTTGAGAGGAATCCTGAAGCATAGAGAACATATCACAGGGTGGTGCACAAACTTCTATTTGCATCAGCAGGAGTTCTTATTGAACCTCAGAAGCATTAGCATTTGTGTTTGATATGGAAAAACTAACTTTTACTATTTAGTACAGTAAAACCAGGACCAAACAATAGTTCATACAACAACGGGACCTCTTTGAAAATGGACCTCTTCTGTTCTTCAATGATGATATGAGACAGAGGTTAATGAGATAATTCTCAACTTCAATCAATGTTCTACCGTAATTGCTTTTCAAAACCTTTTGACAAACACAACAAAACTGCCAAAACAAAACTGCATAGAGGATTGACTGCAAAAGTACAGAACAGAAACAAAGTTTCACAATTTCTGTGTTTTTCTATGAAAAAAGACTGTACAAAGAAATGTCGTAAAGCATCAGGGCATGACCAACTACTGGAAAAGTGGGATGGGTAATAATGAATGATGGAAGTGTGTTTTTAACAAGCTTTGTGTGCTTTCAGTCTTCTTAACTCTTCTTTCTCAGATAATGACAACTCCTGTTTCGCCACTGGGTAGAAAAACAATACCATTATCTTCAACTGATCAACATTTCAGTATACAGAAGAGTCGCTAACCTGGTTTCAGTAGACCTTATTCCACTGAACCTGCAACATAATCAGTCCGCAGTGATGTGTATTTTGAATATATTCAACTGGATGGAAGTCTTGGTTTTTTGTTGATGGTATTGTGAGCTCAGTTAATATAGATAATAATATAGATAATAATATAGATAATGGTTGGTATCACTGAAGGCACAGCCTGCCACTGTGTTTATGGGTATAAAATAAGCATTATGATCCTCAATCCATCAAAGTTAAAATACGTTTTATCTTTGGTGTCGTCAAAGTCAGGTCAATTTCATTTTCTGCTTATTAAGGTCCGGTCACAGTGGATGCCGAAACAGAGCAGTTGGCACTTTATTTGCTGAAGATGAATGGCTCTTTGGGTATCTAAAAAGTGGGGGAAATTGCACTGAAAAGAGCTCCGTTTTCAGAGACATATTCAGTGGGTCCACATATGACTCACTAAATCCAGTTCAAGCCTGTCCTACTTCCATTTTTGGTGGGACTGAAGCTTTCAAGAGTTATTTTCCCCACAGCAAAAAGCTCCAATGTAAATCTGAGGACGAAATGAAAAAAAAAAAAAAAACACCCTCTGGTATATTTGCTGTGAAGTTGTTAAAAGGTCCTCTCGAGTTGGTTGAGTTGGACATGTTCAGTTGGGGCTTTCTATGAAGAGCCACAGCTGGAGCTTCCTTGATAATGGCACTAATTGGCTCCTTCTCTGACAGGCGGGTGAGAGCCCGACATTTGCCGCCATATTTAGAGCTCACACTGGCTGACAGGGCACAGTCATACATAAATAAATGCCATAATTTATCACGCAAGGACTCTGACAAGTTTTATGCTGTCAACTTTTATTTGCAATTATACATACATTTGTGCAAACTCAAATCGATAGCCTGCTCTTTAAAGCTAGAGATTTTTTTTTTTCCCATCCATACAGATGACTTTTTTTACACCACAATGTTGCCAATGGCAACAGCCCCTGACTCATCTATAAGCTGCCGCTGCTTTTTATATCTAGACAGCCATTCACTTGTTTTTGCCAATGCATGCATCTTTGTTTCTCTCAAATACTGTCTTTTGAGGAAATGCCCATCTTTATTTCTAACAGGTATTCAACAACTGCCTCATTTACTGTGCAGTTGTCTGTGGATGGAAGCATTTAACATCAGTCATTCAAAGATGAAAAATGAGTGGCGATAAAAATGACTGGCTTCACATCCACCAGAAAAATTCATGGTTCCTTATAGTCTGTATTTTTTTTCATGTATATTTTTTAAAACTTGTATTTTAAATGTGTCTGGTTTTAGAATGTTTTAATTTTAAAATGTGGTTAAATTCAGTTTATCTCTTGAAAAGCAAATAGAAATTCAAGGTTTTATCTCTGTTAAACAGATGAGTGCTTTGACATGTTGTAACTAAGAAGATCTTTGTTTAACAGTGCATAATCACTTTATTTCACATGTTGCACTTAAAAATACATTGTTTTAATTATTTACACATTGCACACACAGAACAGTCTTGAGAACATTTTATCCTCAATCCTAAATCCTCCAGTTTTCTTAGACAGATTGTCATGTGCATCTGCTGCAGACTTCCCAGAAAAGCAAAGCCTCTTGAAGCAGGATAGTCGCTGGAGGAAAAGCAGATCACACTGTCCAATGCAATGCTTAGAACTGAAGTGCATTTACTGCTCATGTATTTAGGTATTTTAACTTGTTGTAAATACAAGTTGAACTTGTAACTCGTTTTTTAGTCTTTTTCTTGTTTGGGATGTTTTGGCAAAAATGTCCCCTACCCAAATCAACTTCGGGTAGGGTGTAAGTAGGTGGACGAAGAGTGAGTAGGAGCAAGTCGAGCCACTGTGGTAAAGTTCATTACAGTAGGTGAGGTACTGTAGAGGAGCAGTAAGTAATCTCTGATTGCTAGCTAGCCTGGCAATAAGCCTGTCCAAAGAGTAATGTTTTAAGCCTAACTTTGAATGTAGAAACTGTGTCAGCCTTTCTTACATGAGCTGGAATCTTATTCCATAAAACAATTTAACCTAACATAGTCATCCTGTTGGAGCCAGGTTTCTGTTAGGGCTAGCAGGCTAAGTTTGTTATCATTCATTAACTCATTGACTAAAAGGGACTTTGAGGAAATGGATCTAATGTTTAGCAACCCACATTTAATGACATCATGGTTTTGCTTGTTTTGATTAAGAGTACTAGCTTTTACTTTTAGGTTTTTTGTGTTTCACTTCTTCTACTCGCCTTTCAGTACATAAGCTAAAGCTAGGAGCTGCTTGGCTCTGTGTCGGGTTTGCACCAGTGCTCAGGAACTCAAAGGGACTGCTAAAAAGGGACTGCTAAAAAACTGAATTGTCTTCTGCTCTGTGCCCAGGACCTGTCCCTGGATTGTCAGGTTGTATGGTTAATGCTTGCAGAAATGTTCTTAGAAAGAAGAGTGGCGCCAACAAAAGTGGGATGGATGCCGTGTCTCCCTATGAGACAGGGCTTTCCCCACTCCAATTGTCAACAAAGCCAATGCCGTTTTCTGGGCACCATCTGGCTAACCAGAAGGTTAAATGATGAAAAGCGGTGGTACATTTCATCACTGACTAGGTTCGGGGGGGGGACCAGAGAAAATGACAGTGTCCGACATCGACTTAGCAAGTTTACACACAGATTCAACGTTTAATTTAAGTACTTAATTACCGCCTTTGAGAATCACAACTCGACAGAACCTGGACTTACTCTGGGCTAATAATTTAAGGTTCACTTCCATGTCACCAACTCTGGCTCCTGGAATACACCTGACTGTAGCTGTCAGAAGCTTCACGTGTCTAATTTCAGAAGAGCCAATAACTCGAGTTGACGGTTCATCTGGCGTGTTGCAGAGGGGAGAAAACTTTTTATGTAACGGGAGCTTCGGTAGCTCTAAGTTTTTACATTTAGCACTATGATTCCTTTCCACTGGTTTAAACCCATCGTGATTTTTCCCTGGCCGCTTCCTAGGAGGGGATTGAGTGCTCTGCTGTTTAGTTTCGGTATTGTGAGCTGCACTGCGGGTAGTAATCTAGCTAAAGGCTTAGCATCCGCTGTGCTTAGACGCACATTAACTGCTCTAGCCTGGCCTCTAAATCTAAAATAAGGCTGCACTTAACACATTTGCCACAATCGTCACTAAAGGAGGCAGGATCTTCACTGAACATAGGGCACATGGAGCAGGACAGAGGAGTGAAAGCAGATGAGCTGGAGGCCATGCTAGCACTTAGCAAAGGCTAGCCGTGTTTGGTTTAGGGGAAGTAACTACGTTGCAGGCTGCTTAGAAAGCAATGGTTAGCACAGTAGTTACTCACTAGAGTGCTAAAGAAGATACTTATATTGTTCGAATACCAAACCAGACAACACTACATTAGAAGTTAGCAAAACGGGCGCTCAATAAAAGGAACAACAAAGATCAAACAGTGGTTACGCTCACCTGGAAATAACGTCAGATCCTCCCTTATATGTTCTCATGGAGCGCAAATAAGGAATATGGCAAAGTGAAGGAAGCCACCAAGCATGACTCACAGCTGACTCATCCCCACTGTCACGTTCATTGCCTGGAGATTGAACTAGAGATGGCACTGTGTTAGATCTATGTTCACTTAAAGTGGTTTGCAAGATGGATCAAGCCTGAAATAGCACATAATCGAGGGACATAATCTTGGAGCAATTCTTGGGGATGGTCCAACCAGAGTTTGGTATTTGGATAGGGATGTCCAGACCAGGCTTTTTTAGGCCCGATCTGATTCAGAGGCATTTGATTTTGAGTATCTGCCGATACCGAGTACCAATCCGATCCTTTTTTAAAGACATTTAAAAAAAAAAAAAAGTCATAAACTGTTCTGTTTTTTTTTTTTTTTACAAATTTTCTTTTATGATCCATTTTTTACGATTTAACTTTGAAACAGAACACTTATGTGAAGTGGCTTAACCAATCAAGTAAGTGCAACTATTAACTAGTAAAATAATAGGCTATAATTAGTCATGTGAGAAAGTTTGGTAACTTTCGCTTTAGTATCTTCAAAACTGTTGAACATTTTGATCAGCTGCAATTCAAACCATTTATTAGTTTTAGTTGTTTTCTAGAGATTATTGGATTCTTTATTTTTCTCTATTAAGACCTGACATAACCATGGGTGGACATCAGATTTTGGGTTTCATTGGCACAGTGATTAATTCTGCTTAACTGGGGCTCTATCAAAGAGACATAAAAAGTGTTGGGTCCTATAGGGTTAAATCCCTTTACTGCAGCAGTGTGCGTCTCACTTTCACTGCTGCCCTTTTTTCAGCAGCAGGACAGTGACATTCTCAGTAAAAAAAAAAGAGACAGAAACCCGATCTTTTGTATATTAAAGTCATGTGTAAGTCATTCTTTGGGTTAAAACATTCCACTAGAGACATTTGCTATCAGTTTAAAATGTTTTACAGTAAGTCCGCATCTGTGAACATCGCTAACTTATCTTAGGTTAGCTTAGTGCTCTCAATTAGACAAAATAGACATATTTGCCAGTGATTTCCAAAAATAAATTGCAATATCTTCATCAACTCAGATGATTTTTGGCTGATTAATTGAATCATTTGATATTAACATGAGAAATTATTGCAAAAAAATTAAAATTGCACTAGATTAACTCATGAACAAAATATGTTTCCACTGTGATGCTTGAGGTTTCATGTATGTGGGCATTGTGGTCGCTGACTACAGAAGGCAAAACGGCATACCTCTTTTTTTTTCTGTTTTCTCGTGATATCGAGATAGTGATGTTGTTTCGTCTCTCTCTCCCTTTCCCGCACTGAGCAGCAGAGAGTTGATTTGATTTAAGTCTCTTTATTTTAGGCCATAACCAACACCTTACAGCTTACACCAACTCCCAACAGCAAAAGAACCACTCAACAAAAGTTGTTTTATTATACTATTTTTATTTATTAGTGGAGCTACGTTCACTAGAAAAAAATACCCTGATAATTTCTGATAATTGGCTTAATGACAGAACCCCGTGCCCTGATGCCTTATTCAGTCCGCTACAGTATTTTTTTATACAATTATAAATGAACAATAATGCAATAATATATTTATTATGCAAAACAAAGCATTTTGTTAGAAATTTTGTTGACACAATTAAAACAATCAGTTAAATCTGAACAGTTCCTCTAGTGTTTAAGATTTTCTCTGATAAAATTGCTTTGTTTTGCTGGGGATCTCCAGAGCTCAGTGAATGCTCCAAGCAGAGATGCCTGGCGGCCCGGGGTTTGTCTGTGTGACTGATTATTTAGGCTTAAATAGCTGAAGCTGTGTTCTGGCCAGCTTTTTAACAGACATCAACTCATAACTGCATGATCCCCAGGTTGTCCCACGCCCACCATTTGAGAAACACTGGGTTAGCTGAACAGTTTTTGTGCACCTCCTGCTCAAACTAGTGCTGTAATATATTGTGGTGATCCGTCCGCAATATGCAGACTTCAAATAGAGTACCGTATATCTTCCAATAGTAGCCGTAAGTAAGATTCTGATTCACCCCAAAATGTGGTGCAGATTCTGACCAGAATGTTCTTTGGAATATTCCACCACAAAATAAAAAGGAATGAGCCAAGCTGCACTGGCTCACAACAGTTACCCAGTCCAAACCCTCTGCCTAACTGAGTACGCCGCACCTGGCCAGAGGGGGTGGAGGTCTTAATGGTCTTGCCCAAGAACACTTCGACACATGGGCAGGTAACACGGGAATCGAACCTGGAATCCTTTGATCACAGGCCGACTGCCCTTTCCACTGCACCACAGCCACTCCATGTATGGACAAATAAGCTTAAAATATAAAATGCTGATCACAATAAGAATAATTTAAATATCCGGCACTGATTGGGAGACAACATACGAGTCATAAACCCTGTGATCAGGCCCGATTTCTGATCACACGATCGGGTCAGGACACCCATATTTTTAGATTTAAGAGCATGACCCTAAGACGGCAGAGGAAGCAGCTTGTAAGGCTGCGAGTCTTCACAAACCAGAACAGGAAGCAAATATGTCTATTTTGGCTAGAAAATCTAGTGTCCAACAAAATAATAAGTCTACAGGGAGTGATCAGGGCTCTGATCTGTTTAGAGGTAGAAATATAAGTGTATAATATGTATATGCTGTTATTTACTCCTTCCAGATAAAATGTACAAAATAAAGATAAAAACAAAAGCAGCTATTTACTAACGATTAACTATAACTATTAACTATGTACATTTTTATGTTTTTCCCTTTAAAGAAATTTGAAGCAAGACAACAGAAAACACTGCGACCACAACACAAATTCCGGGAACCTTCTTGCTGTGAGGCAAGAGCGCTAACCACTGCGCCACCGTGCAGCCCCTCATAAAATATGATTTTCTTTTTTTTATTTTTTTCCAAGAGAAAATGTTTGCTGGATACAAACCAGCTTAATGTTCACTGGATGCATTATTTCTCTTTCTCCTGAACTGCACATGGAAACTGGTTTCACAATGCTTCTTTGTGCACAGCTTTTTCTAAATGTTGCTTTGCAGGAGTTTTTTTTTTTTTTAATTTGGAGGACCCCTTCATTCTTTTCACTCCATTCTTAATTCCTGATCTTACATCTGCAGAAAAGACAGATCCTAGTATTAGCTTGAACGAGTGTGCATGCTCGACGATTGATAAAATTAGACTTCCTCCTGGCTTTCATTGCTATGTCTATGCAGTTTTGGTGCAGCTGCATCTCAAATACAAAAAACTGTCAGGGAGGATTTGTGCCTATTTGGGACTGAAAATTCAATCAGACATATGTGTGTGGAATCAAAAAAAAAAAAAAGAAAAATCAGGTTCATTAGAGGACCACTTGAACTTTAATTAGAGGATCACTTGAACTTATGATCTTAGAATCATAGATTTCTATTATGTGTAGTTTTTGAACATAAAACTACTAACATTCAAGCATGTATTCATAAAAATACCCATCCTGGCAAAATTGTTATTATCCTTATGTTATTGAAGTACAATACCCACAATGCCCATTGAACTACTTGGTTCTGGCCAAAGTTAAAACATTCATTAATCATTGACCAATGAACATCAGAAATTGCTCCTAAATTGTTGTTAAGCAGAATCAGTTAAAAGAAAAAAGAAAAAAAAAAAAAAAAAAAACGACACAAGCCTAGACAAAATTCAAGATGCCTCTAGACAAGATGAAAAATAATTTGACTACATGGACATATAACCAAAATCGCAGGTATCTGTATACTTTAGTTCAGTCACTGTCTTTTTAAGAGCTGAAAAAACAATTGCTGTTTATGTGACTACAGCTGTACATATTTAAGTTTAAAGGCCGTGGGACTGTTGGCTAAGTCCAAGAAAGGGGAAAACTGATGACAAGAGATCAGTTGTAAAATGGTGATCAAAGAGCCAAGAACAACACCAAAACACATTGAAATTGAAATCCACAGGTCAACCATGAGAGCCAGTGCCCTATATGTTTTTTCACCTAATGTTTTCAAAAAAAACATTAGGAAGCCAGCCATTGAGGCCTGGAGTCTGACACCACTGGACTAAGTAAATAGCTGTAAGATCTTACCATCCATCACTGTTAGCGGCAAGGTGAACTTGACAACATACTGGCTACTACAGTATTAGGACAGCACAGTTGAAGGTAAAGCATAAAAGCTGGCCAAGGTTTGTCACAATACATACTTGATATGTCACTTCTGGGGTTTTGTACGTTAAGCATATGAGATTGAGGGTAAGATGTATCCGTTTTTTTTTGGTTTTTTTTTTCTTCACTAACGCAAAACTTAAGCATAGCAAGAAAAAGAAGAAAGTGTTATATGTTGTGGTGCCTTATCAACAGTGTGGCAAACTGTTCAGGGTATATCTCACCTGGGTAGGCTCCAGTAATACCATGACCTTGAACTGGACCTAGCGGGTACAGTGGGGTTCAAAAGTTTGTTATAATATTGTGCATAAAGAACCCAAGGAAAGATTGAAAAATCTCGTAAAGGCATCCGTTTAAAGATGAGCCATTGTTTTAATATGTTGGAAAAAAATAGGCTTTATTTTCATCATTTAACCTTTCAAAATAACAGAAAACAAATTAGGCAACAAAATGGCATTGTCAAAAGTTTAGGCACCCTGCAGAATTCATACTATGCACCGCCCACTTTGGAAAAGCTGAGACCTGACAGTGTCATGGATTGTTCACAATGATCATTTGCAAAAATCAGGTGATTTCCGTTTTAAAGATTTGATATAATCTGAGTCATGTGACCTCGCCCCAACAATCAGCATCATGGGTTCTTCTAAGCAGTTGTCTAGAACATTGAAACTGAAAATAGTTGATGCTCACAAAGCAGGAGAAGGCTTTAAGAAGTGTTTTCAGAAGCCAATATCCTCTGTTCGGAATGTCGTCAAGGTACAAGGAGAGTCATGATGACGCCGGCACAGCAGTGGCAGCATAGTCATTTGATGCAAAATCCTCCTGGCCCGAGCAACCAGGCAAATCGAGACCATTGTCCAGAACATTGTCAGCCTCGGATGAGACTAGCTGGGGCGGTGGCTGCCCGTAAGCCGAGTGCTGCACCTGTTCGCCAGCTAGCCCCTCCATTAGCCCCAAGTGGTCCGCCGAGCTAGTAGCGGGGACTTTGACCAGGAGGTCGTCGTCGGACTTGGAAGAAACCTGGTCCTTTGACTTCAACAGCAGAGGGTCCTGCTGTGCCATGAACGTTTTTCCCAGCGCCTTTTCCACAAACTTCACTCGCCTATCTAGAGTCGAGCGCCGCAAAAGGCTGCACGACTTACAGCAGTGATGCTCCGTTAATGCCCTCCGAGCATAAACAATCCCCAGGCAGACAGAACAGGCTTCATGCTGATCCTTGTCATGCAGGGAGAAACCGCACTCCTGAGGACAGGGCAGACAGAAGATTTCTGCTTTTTTTTCTTTGGCCGTGTGATCATGGCAAAACCGACGGCAACCAGCGTGTAGCTTGAAGTCAGCGCTCCGCGGGCAGAGAAAGTGGCTGAAAAGGCGACAGTGACTGGGACCAACAAGAACAGTTAAACTGGCCTCGAGACAGCTGGGAAAAGATTTCGGCAGTGCTAGCTAGCAGCAGCATAGCTGGCAGTGGCCGGTAGAGGTGTTCCTACTGAGGTGAAGAGCATAAGAACTACGTGAAGGCGCCAAAGACAGGGCTTTAAAAGCAAAGAGTTGGGAGCGGGGCCTGCCCACCTGTCATTAGGCGTCTTCTGCCTAAAGGGGTGAATAAAGGTGTCTTCAGGCAGACAAGAACGTGATATCCCATAGTACATGTAATGTACCGAGTGAATTGACTGAAAGGGAACCTGCACACTACGCAGGAAGCCCATTAGTGGTGTGTGTGCTGAACACAGCGAAATTTTCGTCATTGTAGGAATGATGAAATTGAACAATCAGAGCAATTTTTGTGTGGGAATTTTACATTAATCCCACGGACACCTGCATTTCACGTGCACATCCCGTGCGTGAAACATCTGTGTACGTTAAGTAAGAAGCCACTGCACGCACCTTACTAATGACTAGAGTGCTGTGTAAAGATACTGTACAAAACACCCTTTGTACACCATAAGGGCGTGTAACTTACTTATTCTTGCAAGTAATTCACAATACATTTACCACACGCATGACAATCGTACCTTTCATTTTCTTGATGTCCCTTGGGTTGACCCCACAAGACATAAGGGAATTACATCACACACCTGTGCTCCCTATAAGATCCGACCATCTTCTATCTTCTCTCTTTCTATTTTGCTTCCTCATCTCTCCTTGTAGAAACTGGCATTGACAATAAGCCTAAACCTGCTGGGGAGACTTTAATCTATCCTGACATCTTTCCTGGGGCATGTCTGCCATTTCATCCACTTTCATTCTTTTTCTCTCTCTAGTTTACTTCCTTTTTTGATTTAATCTGTTTCTTTAGTTTCTTATCTCTTTGGAGATTGGCATTTTTTGCAACAATGGTTGTGGTTAAGTAATTGTAAGTATTGTGATGGCTTACTTTTGTCTAAATAGGAACTTGTGTTTATAAAAGTGGGAGTATGGGTGCAGAGAAGAGGGGATGATTTTTGGATGCTGCCACACTGTTGACATTTTCTGTATCACGAGTCTAACTCAAGAAAACACCAATTTTTGACTGTTTTCTTAAAGACACCAGAGACTGACTTCTTTCCCCATTACACCCACTTGTGTATTACTTAAGAGTGGAGTATAAATGGATCGTAGGATGTAAAACTAGTGCAGCTTACTGCAAGGCCTCACAGAGGTATGGCACAGCTCGAAAACGTTCATAGAGGTCAACAAATAAGTCACAATGTCAAATGAAGTGGATGCATGCTGGTGACGGTGGAAGACAGTTAAATCTGGTGTCATTCAGTGTAGAACAAATTATCAAATATGGCTTAGCTTTAAATTATTTTAAATTTCCTTTTTTTAAACTGCAGCTCTTTTTCTGTGCTTTACCTTTGTTGCTTTTTTATGTGAAAGACTGAAACCACAAACATTGGACAGTTATCTTTTTTATTGGTGCAGAAGAATAAAACAATATTTGTTTAACATACTCCCTTTTACAAAAATGGAATGCATTTTTGAGGATCTGATGTTTAACTCTACCTGCTTGCCTTCACTAATTCTGATTTGTTAACAGTCAAATCAAACACATTCAAGCTTGTGACTGCATTCATTTGCCAGCTAAACTCATGCTTTCTAGAGGACACTTCCTATGTAAACAAAAGCAGCATACAATGGTTTAAAGTGAATATTCAAACCAACCCAACAAAAAATCAAGGAGCCTATTTTTTGGACAATATCTTGTTTTCAACTGACTTTGGATGTTGTGATTGAAAAGCAGTCCAGCATTTTATCAGCTCTTTGCAGACTGACCTTTTGAAGCCAGAGAAGCCCATCATTTTACAAATTTAATTACACAAACAGTTGCCAAGACCCATTTCCACTTTCTTTTTCAGAATTGGTTAGTAATGGACAAGCTTGGTGCCCATTTTTAAGTTAAGCACATAAGTGGTTTTTCTGGCTGCTAGGTTTGTCCATAGACCACAGAAGGGCATTGTCAATGCATGTGGATACTCACTGCCACCTCAAATGATTCAATTACATTTTCTGTTTGTCCTGATAGTATATAAATATTTGAAGGAAGAGAAAAAAAAAAAACTACATTTTTCCTTTAGTTTTTTTTTTTTTTATTTTTTTTACACATTTTAGTTTTACTAGGGCATGTACCAGTGTTGCAGTGCAGCTGCCAGTGTCATTTCCATCCATCTATTATATTTTATAAATGCAAATAATTTTTTCTGTAGGTCTTTCCCTTCTTGTCAAAACCGGTATAATTGCATTTTTACTTAGTACTGGATTAAGTCAGTTTACCCCTTATAAAATAAAAAATAGATAAAATATCTCAACAGCCTGTGCTACCCTGAACTGCATAACTATCGGGAACAGTTTACATCTGATTTCCACAGGTGACTTCATTTATATCCTAAAAATAGTATCAAAAATAGTAATTTAAAAAATAATTCAAGAACAATTCTGTTCAGGCAATTCCAAAAAGAATAGAGACAAGATCTATTTATTATAGGCTACTGCTTTTAAAAAGTACATAGTGGGTTCAAAATTCTACGCAAACAACGTGTGCAAATTTTGCCTGTTTTTTCCATCCATGTGACCTTCTGCTACAGAATCTTATTTTTGGATAGATTGGGATATATTCTCTTTTCTCCTGGCATCTTGTCTACCTTTTTTCTTTTTTTTTTTAGAAGAGGCTAGCATGAATTCAAGTCCCTTTCCTATCAAGAGCAACCCAGGCTCTAACCCTGAGTTGTCTCTTTTTGATGGATGGGTGCAGGAGCTGTACTCTGACCCTCTTACAGATGAGTCTCTCCATCTGTCTCTGAGCTCTGAAACCCATAACAGAAGCATTTCCACTGGTATTCAGGACCTCATTCTATCAGTGATCATAGAGAGGAATTACTCAACACATTTTTGTAAAATGCAGACTTTGCAAACACATTAGATGGAGAAGCCAGTGTAGTGCCCTTATAGACGGGGTGATAACAGGGAAAATGAGAACAAAGAAAGAGACGTAGTTCTCCCGTTCACTTCTCTGTAATTTAGTGGTTGAACAAAACAAAATACTCTCCACATTACTGTAATGCCAAACATAACACAAACTATACAATTTACTGTAATTATGAAATACATTCTGTAACTAAGAATTACATAAGCTGTTGGGCCCTACCACGAACCACGAGGTCTTCTGAGCTAGCTTAATCGCCGATGGAGTTAGCCAAAAAAAAAACGTTACCAAAGAAACATATAAAAACACATATTTTTGCTAGTACATTGATTAGAATGAAGGAAAGAAAGTCACAAATACCATGTAAATTATCAACGATTAAAACACTGGGGTAATTACCTTATAAGGGGGTGATAACAGGGAAAATGAGGACAAAGAAAGAGACGTAGTTCTCCCGTTCACTTCTCTGTAATTAGTGACGGGAGAACAGTGGAACTCGCTCTACTGGTTGTCTGCGGTACTACCTTAGTCAAAAACCCATGGAGTTTCTCTGACTCATAAATTAAAGTAATTCTACTCTTAAACTATAGGTAATTAATACCTGTAACACCAGCAGTAACAAAAATGAACATTGTAATACATTCTGGGAGCTGTCTTTTTTTTTTTTTTATTTCCATGCATGTGAATGTTCAACTAAATGATATGCTTTGGGGATGTCTGCATTTGCCATTATGCACAGACATACCTATTAGATATTTAAATAATGGCTATTTCAAACGTACAGCTATACATATGCATTATGCATCTGATCATATCAATTCATAGATGTCTGTTGCTTATTGCAGTTTAGATCTCTATCAGACGACTTTCCCACAGCTAAACGTGTTGTGGTCCCATCATGAATTGCACGTTATAACAAGTCATTAGGCTAGTTTCTTCCCACCAGACATATGATGTCTATTCATTATTTAATACACGTCTACAAAATATGTATCTTAGCCATCTAATAGATATCTCTCGCAGATGTGCATTAAATAACTAATAGACATCTGCAGAAGATGTTGAGGTCTGGACATGAATCTTCAGGGAGCCATCATTATATCAGTCCTTTAATCAAAGTAAGGTTACCTCCCAGCAGGTTTTCTTGTCCTTCTAGTATTTGTTCATTTTACATTATAATCATACAGGAAACTGCAAAGGTTATTTGATCTGGGATCCTTATCTGCCCTGTGTGATGACTCCCCTTCCTGAACCATCTAGATGTATATTAGTTATCTAATATTGGATCTGTGTTGGTGATGCCCAAATCATGACGTCAACCTAGAGCCTGCCTCAGCAGAGTGTCTGTGCGTGTCCGCTCATGAACATAAACAACATCGAACTTTTTTAAAGATGGATGTGCATGTTACACTCTTGACCCACAGTCCGATCCAGAAATTGTATACTTTTATATGCCTGGAATCTTCATTAGGTTTGATTGTTGGAATGGCTCCAGCTCTGAGGTTCAGTCTCCAGGACAATCCACTGTGATACAGGCCAAGGTTAACAAAAACAGTCATCCGTGAAGTGGCGGTCACAGACAAAAAGTTACTGGCCAGTCTGTTGCGCTCTCCCATAGATAAACTCCAACCATTTCTGATGAGCACGCTCTTCTTTGGGAAGACTGAACAAACACCGAAATCTCTCCCAGCCTAAAAAACATTTTCTCCACTTAAAAGACACTGCATTGCAAAAAAAGCTAACTGATGTTTTCTCTGCAGATCTGCTGGGAAATTAGGTGTTTTTTTTGGTTAACCTGGGGACAGGGCTTGCAGCGCAGACTCTTTCTGGTTGGGGGTGTTTTCACTGGTCTCTGTCACACAATGCAGAACCGCTCATTTTCGTGGGTATGGGAGGGACTGCAGCTAAGCGCGGTGGTTTTTGGAGGATTACTCAAAAATGTGTGAATGAATTAAAATACCGCCTTGGGGTACTTCATTGTGAGGAATGAACAGTGTAGTACACTTAACAGCTAAAAAAGTTGATTTTTCATGGTATAGGCCGTTTAAGAACACTATCTAACACAGAAATCTAATAGAGTTAGATGTTCATGTTCCAGTAGATGTTCATTAGGCAGAGGGACAGGGCAGTGCTACAGGAACAATAAGCTCTGTGAAGTGAGCCAAGCCACAAGAACCAGATCTGTTCAACAAACAACACTACACATCACAAGTATGCCATGACTAGTAGTATAAATAAAAACAAAGAAAAGTTAAGATGACTCTAGCAAGAAGTTAATGAGTTAAGTTAGATGAGTGGCTGAACATTAGGATGAAAAAGTCAACAGGTTTTGTTTGTCCTTGTTGTTTTAGGTTTAATTTTTTTTATTTCAATTTTTCAATGTTGTTTTTGTCAGGATTCAACCATCTCGCTCCTCTTCCTACCGCCAGAGGAAGCCCTCGCCAAAGTTCTGATGTGCTCACTTCCTCACCAGCTGCTTTGCATCATCCTCATCAATGTCACCATATTTATTCCCCTTCTGGACTCTGCTCTATGCAAAGTATTGTTTTTTGCCTTGCAAGCAATTCTGAGCACCAAACTTTCGTATTGTCTCATCGTGTTCTGACCTTTGCCTGTTTCCTCTACTCCCTGTCTCGCTCCATGTTTTTGACTCCTGCCTGGCTTTTGACCTCGTCCTGTTTTTGCCCTTAGCTGTTTTGGTCATTATTAAACCTGCTTGCAAATGGATCTAAATGCCTGCGCGTCATCGTTACAGTTTTACCTCCAATATTTTCCTTATTGGGATCTTCCACACCTTTTAACTTTTTCAGTAAACCGGGCCGTTGCAGTGGGATCTCCCAGATCTGGCTGCTCTGATGCTGTTGTGACACAGTCAGTGATCATGAATGAGGACAGAGACACGTAATATAATTTCCTCCATACAACATGAAGCCAGATTTCTACCTCTATTCTTTTTCTATGTTCATTTTCTGTTTCGTATTGTTGGGGTCAGGTGCTTGAGGCAATTGTGTTTCTTCTTATTCATTTTTATGAGAAGGTCTTTATCTTTTTTTTTAATTTATTTTATATAGGTTGAACATTATTTTTTTCAATAAAACACTTTGTACTACACACGTTGACAAAAAGTACTTTATAAATAAAGAGACTACTCTCCAAAAAATAGTTTTTTACAAAATAAATTTAGCTGACTGGGAATTTCGTGGTTATATAGAAAGCAAAAGCAAATTTCTGACTCCTGCCGCTCTGCAGATACTATGTCCTAGAAAATGTCCCCTGCGCTGGATCCCCTGGTGCAGGTGGCAGGCTGCTCTTCTTGCTGGGCAAGTGTTTGCACTCTCTTTGCTCCCATGCCTCACTACTCACAAGAGTTGGGGGCCCATGTGGCAGTCCTGCTGGCCCTGGTCATGGTGCTTGCACAGATTGCCTGGCAGGCGAATTTCTTTCATTGTCCCTACAGTACGGGTGTAGGGACATACTGGCAGGAACTGCTGCTTTGGCAGGGTTCTTGGTGTGGTGGTAGCCGGTAACTCTCCATCCTTTTTTCTTTTTTACATTCCATCATCCACCTCAGCTAAATATAAAAACTCACCTGAGCACAGGTGTTAGCTCGCCTTTGCACATACAGTACATGTGACAGAATACCATTGTTTACATGTGTTGGTTTGTATGCATAAGGGTGTGAGTGAACTGTAGTTGGATTGTGTTTTGTGTTTGAAGTTTGTATGTGAAGACTTTGGGAGCCAACAGATATGTTTGTAACATCTGAGTGTGTGGACGGGCCCTATCCAATTTAGACAAACATTTACACCTGACTAATGATTATAAACTTCCAGCATCCTGGAGCCTGTTGTATTACAATTATACCCCCCCCCCAAAAAAAAAAAAAAAAAAAAATCATCCTCTGGTTTATTTAACCCCACCCTTTATCCCCTTTTCTTCTGTGCCACCACCCCCCCTCTCTTCTTCCCCCTTCTTCATTTTCATCTGATCCAACAAAAAAGGATAAAAACATAATCAATATGAATAAAGTTATCTGTTTGCTCAGCTGTTGGACAGGACCAGTAAAAAAAAAAAAAAAAACAGCTTTAATGTAGTGCTTAGTTTTTTGCTTTTTTTGGTTAAAATTCAGTGAGACCAATCTACAGTACATTTACATGCTAAATGTTGCATTAGTTATTTCAAAAGGGAAACTTTTTAACTGCATGCCACCATTTATAATAGATACAAATTTACTACCTAAAAAAAATACAAGTCTCTAAGTTGCAAAAAAGACAAAATGATGTGAGAGTTGTTTATTTATTGATACATTGTAATGACTTCAAAAAAAAAAAAAAATGAGTGATACATTTGTCACCTGTTTTTTCTTTTTAAGGAAGTACAATACCTACCATATATCTGCTAATAGTAGCATTTATTCCAAAGATTTGGCACCTGGCCTGGTGTTTATTAGAGACAGACGTTTCATGGAGACTGGCGTCTATTAGAAACCGGCCACTATTAGAAGATATATGGTAATTAAGCCGAATCAAACTTTTTTTATTTTTAAAAAAGTGCTTTTTTGTGCTTTGAGCAGCTCAAGTTAAAATAGTATATAGTTAAAAACAAACAGGAAAAAAAAGCTAGCCTCCAAAATTTAAATCAATAGTAGACCACTCATTTGGGTTCCTCCCCTTTGTTTACGCATACACCCAATAACCCCACATACAATGAATACAGGCTTTAGAACATTACTGTAATGACAAAAGAAAAAAGTATTACGTCAGTAAATGCACTTCCGTCATGAGTCTCTGTCTCCCCCTCTGGTCACCAGTGAGAGCCGTCTCCAGAGTACTAACTCACTACACCATGGATTCTGTGAATATTATCTTGAAAAGGTCTGACATTGATTAAATATTGATTTGTGACATGATGGGTCTGTTTTTTCATTGTTATCATGTCCTTTGCATGCTGTATGAAATCTTTAAAACTAACTCCTGTTTCCCAAACACTGAAACAAAGTGAAATAAAGAGAATAAACTCTTAACCTCCACGCTCTGGATCAATGGCGACTGCCCTCATTGATATGCTATGCAGACGTACCAGATTCACTCTTCTGGTCAGCCTCTTGTACACAGTATTGGCTTCTGGCCTGCTGCTAAATTTGTTGACCTTTTTTTAGTGACAGAGCATAACGCAACAGTCAATTACTGCATAAACATTGCTAATGTTCTCTCGTGTTTAATTTAAAGCATGTTTTAACACCTACTTAACTGCAAATGTTATGTCTTTTGAGTCCAGCGGTGTGGTTACAATTCAAAAACATCATGATTCCATCCATTAGCTCTAGGTTGGAGCCACTTAGGTTGTATTGATCTGCAAAAGGAGGTGTAGTCAGCTCATTTGAAAATGACTACAGCAGTTTACTAAACACAGCACTAATTGGTGGAGAGCAGAACGGATGCTGGTTTGCAGGAGTTGAAAATGCATTTTATTTTCCTTTTGTAAACTGAAAAAAACAACTGCTGGTAAGTGGAAACTCAAAAAGATTCACATCAGAAGTGAAATGAGCTCAGCCCTTCTTCTTGAGTATTATTACCTTCACTTGTGATGTACTTTACAGTAACACACACGTCAAAAAGTCCTAAACTAACAATTTTAGTGTATTTCCTTGTCATTTTGAGGTTGCTAAAAGTGCAACTATTCAAATCTTAAAAAGGCAACTTAACAGAATTTTTGATGGAATACATTTATAAAGAAAATCTGATAAAACTGTGTTTGATTATCTTCTCTATGAACTGCCACCTTAAAGTGGTGGAGAGGTTTGAGAGCTCGAGTGAGCCGAGGAGCTATTCTGTCTGGGGCTTCAGCCCCTAGTGGGGTCTCCCATGGCAGACAGATCCTGGGTGACGAGCCAGACAAAGAGCTGTTCAAAACCCCTTTATGAGAAGTTCAAGCTCAGATCCAGTTATGTCATCCGGATTGGCATTACCAGGGCCCCATCCTGGACCCAGGGTTGGGATTGGAGCTAGCAGGTGAGTACTTGGTGGTCAGGGCTCCTCCTACAGGCCCCAGTCGGGTAAAGCTTGAAGGAACAAAGTGGGATCACTCTCAGGAGGGTGGACCCACCAGCTGCATGAGAGCGCAGAAGGGGCCGGTGCAACATCGTTTGGGTGTCAGTCGAAGGCGAGAGTCTTGGTGACCCAAACCCCGGTCATGGAACTTGGCTTTTGGGACATGGAAAGTCCCCTCTCTGGCAGGGAAGGAGCCTGAGCTGGTGTGAGAGGTACCAGCTAGATATAGTTGGGCTCACCTACAAACGTTCTGGGCTCTGAAAATCAGTATCTCGAGAAGGGTTGGACTCTCTACCATTCTGAAATTGCACATTGTGAGAGGCGGCGGGCTGGTGTGAGCTTACTCGTTAGCCCTTAGCTCAGCCGCCAAGTGTTGGAGTTCACCCCGGTGGATGAGAGGGCCGTGAGCCTACACCTTTAGGTGGGGGACAAGTCTCTGACTGTGGTTTCGGTTTACGGGCCAAACAGCAGTTTGGAGTACCCGGCCTTCTTGGTGTCTCTCAAAGGAATACTGGAAAGCGCCCCAATGGTGGACTTCATCGTCCTCCTGGAAGACTTGATTACCCACATGTGGAACAACAGTAGCACCTGAATGGCCGTGATTGGTAGAAACAGCTTCTCTGATCTGAACCCGAGCTGTGTTTTGTTGTTGAACTTCTGTGCTCGTCATAGTTTGTCCATAACGAACATTATGTTTGAGCACAATGGTGTCCATCAATACACATGGCATCAGGACACCCTCGACAGGAGATCGATGATAAACTTTGTAGTTGTTTCAGGATGACCTTCGACCCTGTGTCTTGGACACTCGGGTAAGGACCGGGACAGAGCTGTCCACTGATCACTACCAGGTAGTGAGTTGGATTTGCTGGTGGGGAAGGTGGCCATAAAGACTTGGCAGACCTAAATGTACTGTGAGGATCATCTGGGGACATCTGCCTAAGCCTTACATCAGGGAAAACTTCAACTCACAAATGCGGCTTCAAACAGATATCAAGTGAGGCTGGTGACATTGTGCCAGAGTAGACCATGTTCTCCACCTCCAGTGTCTCTGCTGCCTGTCATGATGGCAATTCCCGAACGTGACAGTGGACACTGGAAGTAAGGGATGCCGTCAAGCGGAAGAAGGAGTCACGTCTGGGTGGCTTTTGGAACTCCAGAGGCAGCGGTCAGGTTTCGTCAGTCTAAATGAGTTGCAGCCAGGGCTTTTGTGCATGCAAAAACATGGTCCTGGGAGGAGAATGGGGAGATCATGTAGAAGGACTATCAGTTAGTCTTGAAGAGGTTCTAGCAAACCGTCCAGTGCCTCAGGAAGAAAAAGCAGTTTTTTGCAGGCACCCCTATTTTCCGTGCAGATGGGGAGCTGTTGACTTCAACTGGGGACATTGTTGGGCGACAAAAGGAATACTTTGAGGATCTCCTCAATGCCTCTGATATGTCATTTCTTAAGGAAGCAGAGGCTGAGAAATTTGGGGTGGGGCTGGATTATTTCGGTTCATTAGGACTCATTTTCCCACAGTTCTTTATGTTTCTGTGTTCTGTATTATCATCACCTGCTGCACTGCTGCCTCCTCCACTTTCATTTGACACATATATATACATATATATATACATATATATACATATATATATATATATATATATATATATATATATATATATATATATATATATATACATATACATATATATATGTATATATATGTATATATATGTATATATAATTTAATGTATATATAATTTCTCAAGCCTTTGTGTTGTTGCTGTGTTGTTGCTGTCTTGTACAGACCCATCCCAGTGAAAAGTGTTTTTGATGTATTCACCTTGTTCATGTAGCTTTTTTCTCATGATGGAGGACATAAATAAATAAAATTAAGATTAAAACTATGTTTTTGAGTATTCTTCATTCAAATCGTGATGGAACAGTAAAAACAAAATTCATTTGCAAAAGATCGTGATTGTTACATGCAGTACAAACAACAGTTGGCAAGCCACAAACTCTCTGCTCCGCCCCATTCTGATGTATCCCTTGTTGACAAATAGATCCATGTATGTCTTTGTTTTCCCCTTCTGAACTGGCATTGGGCTCAGATAGCTCCAAAATTGCTCGCCATTTTTGATGCAGCAATAATGTTAGGTTGAGGTTTTGAGGGGCTAAAAGCTAAAAGATCATGTAAACAACAGGTTGATCGAATGTCAGGGAAAATCTACTCTGTGCTAACGGTCTGCTAAAGGTCCTGCCCACAAATTCAGAGACCAATTTTCGGATGAACTGCTGCTCTCCAGAAAATATGTACTAGAAAAGCTGTTGCTAATAACGCCATAATATCAATTACAAGTTCAATGGGGAACACTTTTAAAATAGCTCAAAAGATAACTGGAGTGGGACTTTAAAACATCCGGTGTTCTCTCAGGGTCATTGAAGGTTTACATTTCTTTGGAAGTGGCAAGGTCTACATCTTCGCCTAACAAAAAAGAATTCTGAATCAGACATGATTAATCTATTGGTCACATCTGACTGAAACTGAAGTGAATGAGTATGCACACAATTACGTTCATCAAGTGTCCTTGGGCAAAACACTGAACCCCACATTGCCTCTGATGGAAGGTTGGCGCCAGTGTTTGGCAGCGGTGCCACCATCACTGTGTGAATGTGTAAATGGGACTGTGACAATAAAGCGCTTTGGGCCTTTAATGAAGGTAGAAAAGCGCTCTACAGGTATATGCCATTTACCATCACTTAATGATACATTTTGTCAGTTTGTTAAATAAAATAAATTATATGCCATTTACCATCACTTAATGATACATTTCGTCAGTTTGTTAAATAAAATAAATTATCCAGTCTGTAGTTTTATAACTAATTAGGCGCAATTCTTCTGGGAGATTTGAATGCAAGTATTGGATTTAAGAAATAATGAATTCACCTGCAGACAGTGATAAGGAAAACTTACATAGTGACCAGTCCCAGCATCAAAAATCTATTACAAAAAATCACTATATTACTCATAATTGTGGTGTAGTGAAACAAAGGTTCTACCATTAAATATCACAGATACGCAGTATGCTTTGTTAACACCTGTGTTCATTCATTTATCAAAAATATTTATTGAAAATGGAAAAATTGCTAAGCTCCATTACTCACTCTTACATTTTTTTCAGGGAACTCCAGAAAATGGAAATAGAAAATGGAAATGGAATAGGAAAAAGTTTCTCTACTTGTAAATGTGGCCATTAACTGCACTTACTGGGGGTTTTAGTAAATGTAAATTTTCAATTAATCTGAGCATGGCGCCCTCCCTGAATGTTGAGCTGGGTCAGGGTATTCAGAGCCATAATAGGTGCAAAACTGACTGTGCCCTGCTTTCAGGCTCTAAATTACCTCTGCATTACTAGACATTTTATCTGGATATTACTTTGATATTATTTTCAGCAGGTGCTAAGCAGCATCTGTAGGCCACCCAGAAAAAAGCGCCTTACCTCTGTAGCTGTAATAGTCTCATAAAATACAGAGGCTCCTCAGAATGACTTTATAGTGTAACAGTGCCGCCAGTTTTCACCATGTATGTGTTTTCATTTATGTTTCCACCAGAGTGCTAAGGCATTAACCTGCAAACAGCAACCAAAGAACGAACTGCGGCCATCTCATGGGCGCCATAGTGACAAATGTGGTAGACCTCTGCAGTCATGGATAGAAACACAATGTAGTGACCTTGAGTGTGGAACATGGGTCTACATACTAAAAGCCCAGTGCTATAAATAAATCACATATCCATACATACACACACATATTGTGTGTGTGTAGAGTGGAGGAATTAATTGTATATAATTGGAAAGTAGTGCAGTGGACAGATGTGAGTCCCATTTTTCTCATGGAACAGAGAAAGAGCTGTGTTATAAACAATCAATAATTTGGGTAATCATAATTTTAAAAATTTCCTTTTAAGGGCTTCTATATATTTTGTAATTGTGTGTGCCTTTTGTATAACAATGTTTTTGGAATCTAAAATCAATATGAATGAATGCCCTTTATTCTATTAAACAAACAGAAGCACATCAAAGCCCAAGTATTGAAAGGAAAGAAGAGATTGATCTAGAGAGTTATTAAAATCCACTTCTAAGGTAACACTGTGTAGTAAAAATTATTTATGAGGATACATATTTTTACACATGCTTCATACTCCCACGCATTGTTAGAAATACAATACTGGCATTTGTGTTGTATTTTAAAACATGAAATGATTTAGTAATATTTGACATATTGGTACATAATAAACACTAGCAGTAAAAGAAACAAATATTCACAGTCCCTACTAATGATATATTAAACGAACTACTGGTGTTAATTTGTATAGTTTCTTCAATAGTTTGTGCTACTTCACACTTTCATTTATGTTTACTTCCTGCATCATATAATGTGTGTTGCTATAAACACGATATGCTACCATGTTTCTGCCAGTAATGTCTGGTTATTCATACTCACACAGCAAACCTTACAATTTCAATGCTATTCTTTCAATTCTACTTTTTTTTCTTATTATATTTGAGTTTTTTTCTGTTTAAATGACTGTAGTAATTCAGTTAACAAATGTTTAATAAAAATAGAAAATCTACATTTTTTCTATAATTTATCTATTTGTTGAGGTTTTTTTGTCATTGGCAGATTCTGGTGCCCTCTTACCAACTATGTTTTCCTCTTGTAACTGCAAAATTTCTAAATAGTTTTTCTCTTCAGTTATACTTTTGGACTTTGTTCTTCTGGACTGCATGGAATTTCCGCACGTATGAGCTTTCATTAAGAGCTCGCTATTGCTGCATTCAGCTGTGCTGGTAATTTCTAGCATTCGCTCACACTGATCTCAGCCAACACTAACACAGACTCACTTTGTGCCCCATGTTAGTGTTACTTTTTGAATTGAAACAGACTAACAAATACAAAACACTGATTTGGAAGAACACACACAAAAGGAAAAATGTTGCACATTTTTCAATATATGCATGTTTTTCTATCCATGACATTTTTGACAAAAAAAAAAAACAAGAACTTTAAAGTTACCTAATTATTTTATCGTTCATTATTAGTTTTAATATTTATGGAAGCAGATTGCATTTAATTGAAAAAGATGGTCTTTTTTTTGTTGAATCCAAAATGCTTCCATGAAAACTTAAATCAAAAATCATAAAAAAAAAAAATCTTTGAAAACACACTGTAAGCGACAAAGTTGACCATACCCACAACGTGAGCGCCCAGCAGGTCTTCTATGGACTTTACTGCTTTGTGCCCAATATTGTCATCAAGATTGAC
Source organism: Oryzias celebensis (assembly GCA_014656515.1). Lineage (NCBI taxonomy): Eukaryota > Metazoa > Chordata > Actinopteri > Beloniformes > Adrianichthyidae > Oryzias > Oryzias celebensis. Next base: position 25,952,611 of record BNCR01000007.1, on the reverse strand, counting down.
TCACACAAACAGTTCATATTGGTCAATATTTAATACTTCCCCAACATTTTGCTGTCTAATGTTTGTAGATCAAGTCGGTGCTTTAAATAAAGGTTTGTGTCCATAAAATAGTTCAGAGATCAGAAGTGTATTTTGTTAAAATAAAATTACATTTCTGTAATGTTATAAAACTTGACATATGACTACACTTTCAAGTATTATTGGGGCTTTATTTCTGTGAGAGAATAGTCATTAACTGAAAATTTGCAAATAAAAGGAATAACTGCTTTACTTTGAAATACAAAAATTATTTTTCCCAATAAATTTTCTGGAGTTCTGCTAAGGGGATCCCATAGCACTACCAGGTCAGCTGAGCGGCATCGTCTCTGTAGCACATTTTCAATCTTCCCTGGGGCCTAACTTTATTTTATGGTGGTCCATCGCTATATTCCGGCTCACCTTTCACAGTCTTGTTGATTTTTTCTGTGCAATTTTGCAAGCTCTTTATTTTTTTTTGGTTTATTTATTTATTTTTTTTAAACAGTAGACTGTATTCTGCATCCTGATTGGCTGTAGACCACTGTCACTCCATCTCTTCTATGCTATCCCTACTGTACAAAATGCATTCAAATGACCAAATCTAGAGGATCTTTGTCTTCATTCTATAATACTTTCCACTAAAGTTTAAACTTGAAAGACTCATTCCAATAAAACATGTGTTTTGGGGGTTTATTAACACATTCTTGTTGCATTTTTCTAATTATGAGGATATTAAGAGAAAATTCAGAGTAAAACTGTTTCTGATCCTTTCTTTATTGAAATCATTGTGAATTGGAGCAAACGAAAAAAAAATGCTGTTTGAAAAAGTTTGTAGATGTGACATAGATGGTGCAGTCGACAGGCCCCTAGCTCCCTGTAGACTCCATTCCAATGTATCCACTTGCAGACAAATTGTTCCATATATATCTCAGTTTTCCTGTCTGAGCTGGTATCTGGTTCAGACCTGTATGACTGGATAGCTATAATATTACTTGCCAATTTTGTTGCACCCAGTAATGTTAGGTTAGGTATGTGAGTGGCTGATTACTAGTGGTAGAGTCTAAAGAAAGTGTTGTTGGGAAAGGAAGGAAGGCTCACTCCACGTCAGAAGTCCCGACCACAACTCCTGGGTGAATTTCTAAGGAACTCCTGTCCTTCTGCGGAAAATCTGTCCAAGAAAAAGACACAGGTTTTGTTGACTTTGGCTAAAATTGGAATAATCATAAGTAAAAGACCACTGGGAATGCTTTCACAATAGATCGAAATATGATTGGAATGGTTCTTTAACAGCGATTAAATAAGAAAGAAAAGTGTGCAAATGTCAATGTCTGTCTGAGAAAATCATGTTAAGGGTTTTTACAGCCTTAAAACATGCATGGTTCTTCTTTGCTGGTTTCACCCCTTCAAGGGTTATTTTTAGAATACAACTGCCATGGTAAACGAGAGAACACTGCACTGCATTCCAAATTATTATTTACAAATTGTATTTAAGAGTCAAAAAGATAAAATTATTTGTTTTTCAATGGAACTCATGGATGATATTGTGTCTCGGGGCTCTTTGGATCATTAAAATCAAACTCAGACAGCTGTTAGGGCCAGGTGAGCACAATTAAAGGAAAAACCATTAAAGAAGGACGTTCCACATTATTAAGTAGACCAACATTTTCAAGTAATATGAGAAAGAAAAAGGATCTCTGCTGCTGAAAAGCATGAGATAGTTCAATGCCTTGGACAAGGTATGAAAACCTTGGAAATTTCACAGAAACACAACTGTGATCATCGTACTAGTAAGAGATTTGTGGCTGATTTAGAGCACATACAGGTAAGTGCAGATAAAGACAGAATGAGAAAGGTTTCTGTCAGAAAAAAAAAAACACATTGGATTAAGAGATTAGCTGCTAAAATACTGTTACAAAGCAGCAAGAACATATTTGAAGCTGCACTGTTATCTTTAGGAGGTAAATGTTTAATAATATTAAAATTTACTCTAATGTTATTGTGGCCCTCCGACACACTGGCGAGCTGTCCAGGTGTACCCTGCCTTCGCCCACGAGTGCCGGGTGAGGCCCCGTGGCCCCGGAAGAGACAAAATGGGTTTAGGAAATGGGTGGTTATTCTCTAATGGTTAGTGACTTGAAAATTTTGCTGACTGTCATTTGCACTGAGTATTTAAAAGTAAGACAAAAATAATAATTTGCATAAAAATGTAGATTTTTAAAACCTCACATTTCAAAAGATGCAGAACAGAATTCATGGAGGAAATAATGGGGCTAACAAGAGCCTCTAATCAGACAAGACATCTGCTCAAGGTTAGTGACAGTTGTGATTTTAGGTCAGCCTGTAGGTGATGAATGGGGTCAGCTCTTTGTCCCAACTCTGGCGTGTAAATGTGTGCGCAGACTGACCTTTGTCTTTACACTGTTCATTCATTTACAAACCTTGAAAGCACCACTGATCTTTGCCTCCCATGCTTCCAGTGTCTATTGGCTTTTTCTTCATTTCGCTCCTCGCAATAGACAAACACATTAGTAAAAACAGTTAAACCCTCTAAATATTGAATGTGTTTTGTGTGCAGTTATCAGATCTGCTGTTGCTTGTTAAGTCAAATAGTGGGAAACAAAAAGTCAGTGATCACAGAAACATCCAAATGAAAAGTAAAGTTTTAGGAAACTTTTGTCTTTTGAATTGTGAGTGCTATTCTGTATTTCCATTAGCTTTGACTGAACAGGTAATAATGTAGAGGTTAAATTACTTTGCCCTGTAGTTAATGGCTTTTTGATCAAGGTGCCAATATTGTGTCTGTTTTGCTCTTTTCAACAATTCTGTACAGAATGCATTATCTAAGTGAAATGCAGCAGGTAAAACTACCAAAGTCCTGTAACCATCTGTTCCCATGTGTCAGCTCCTTTCCCTTTTTTATTTGCATCTCTACATCGCTTTCACTCCCCCCTTTTTTATCAGCTCCCTTTGACACTTCACACTTTATCTCTTTTCCTCCTCATCCCGCTCCTTTACTCAGTCTGCATCACCCTAATTACCTGCTCCCTTATCTGTGTAGTTTCAGCCTCCCTTTCTGTTTGAGTGCTTCAAAGTCAAAATAGTGTCATAAATGGTTTTTACATAATCCCAACTGCAACTGGGAATACCCATTGCTGATTGAGTCAATGGCTAAACATTATTCCATTGTCACTGCCTGCATTGAAGCTTGTTGGGTTAAGTATCAGACAGACATGCTGAATTATTTCAGTTCATATGGACTCATTTCCCACAGTTCTTTATGTTTCTGTGTTCTGTATTATCATCACCTGCTGCACTGCTGCCTCCTCCACTTTCATTTGACACCTCGAGCTTTCTCCTTGACTTTGACACTTCTCACACCAAATATGAACAGTGTGTCTCTTTGACTTGATGTAAGGTGATTTTAGTCTGCATTAAGACAAACACCCCCCTTAAGCTTCAACAACACTCTTTCAAATATGTCTACTTTTAACAATGCAGATTTTTAAAGCTCAACGCAAAATGTTTGCTGCCTGGTCCAAGAGCTCTCAAGTAGTTTGATATCTTGATACCAATCTAATGATCAGTTATACAGTCCAACATCAAATCTTTCAGGGTCATTAGTACTGGATTCGTACGCGCGCACACACACACACACACACACACACACACACATATACATATATATATATATATATATATATATATATATATATATATATTTCAATTTGCAAGAATGTTAAGTACACACACAGGAATTTCTCAAGCCTTTGTGTTGTTGCTGTCTTTTACAGACCCATCCCAGTGAAAAGTGTTTTTGATGTTTTTACCTTGTTCATGTAGCTTTTTTCTCATGATGGAGGACATAAATAAATAAAATTAAGATTAAAACTATGTTTTTGAGTGTTCTTTATTCAAATCGTGATGGAACAGTAAAAACAAAATTCATTTGCAAAAGATCGTGATTGTTACATGCAGTACAAACAATAGTTGGCAAGCCACAAACTCTCTGCTCCGCCCCATTCTGATGTATCCCTTGTTGACAGATTTATCCTTGTATGTCTTTGTTTTCCTCTTCTGAGCTAGTATCTGACTCAAAACTCTACAGCTAGACAGCTCCAGAATTGCACGTCATTTACTTCAAATGTTAGCTTGGAGGAGTGAGAGGCTGTAAGCTAGTGGGAGAGAGTGTAAACTAGGGTTGATAGGAAATGAGCGCCTGCTAACTGGGCTCCAACGGTCCCGCCCACAACTCAGAGACACATTTCTAATGAACTACTCCTGCTCTCCAGAAACCATATCCTAGAAAACCCACACTATTTTGGCTAAAATGGCATAACCACAATTAAAAGATCACTGGGAACACTGAAAATAGATCAAAAGATGGTTAGACTGGAACTTATTGACACACAGTGAAACTTTCAAGATAAGTTAATTCCTGTCTTGGTAAGATTTTAATACTATCTTTAACTAGAGCATGCACATCACCGCACTTTGGTTTCAAGAAATAATTGTTATAATAAAGGTTTGACAGTGAAAATGGTCTCCTTGCAACCCATCCATTATCTGCCCCTTATTTGGATTTGAGAGGCGGAGGCAGAAGTTTAGGCACGGATGCTCAGATTTTTCTCTTCCAGATTAGAAGTACATTCTCCGACATGTAAGGGGTGAGTTTCTTATCAAATGTCCAAAACTACATGAAGTGGCTCCTCTTTACTTGGAGTCACAGGTCTTCCTCTTGGATGACATATCTCTATGGAGGATCCCAGTCTAGATTAACTAGTAAATCTAAAACTTTACCTTCAGACTCAAGTCTTTTCACAGCAACTCAAGACACAAAGTCAAGCTCATTCCAGATGGCTCAAAAATCGAATTTTAAGTTCTTCCTCTTATAAAAAAAGAATATCTAAATATTTAAAGTCCCACTCCAATCATATTTCCCTCTACTTTTAAAGCATTAGTGTTTTTTTATTGTTAATCTACCATTTTATCCATTTAAAAAAAAAAAAAATCATTTTTAGCACATAGTTTCTACAGAGCTGCATGGGTTCATTAGAACTTCACTTCTGAGTTTTTGAGTTGTGGGCGGGACCACTAGCATGAAGAGTCTCAAGGAGACAGCTTCTTATTTCTTCTCCAAACCTAAAAAGTACATCTGGATCACATGCAGATTTCCACAATCCATTAAGGATTCTGGCAAAGGTTGGTAGTAGCTCCACTGTTCCAAGGTTTTGACCAAACCTCCCAGAGGGAAGAGCTTGGCCAAACTGGATTGCAAAAAGATTTGCTGCTTCTTTCGGCGACGGATAATTTTTAAAGCTTTAAAAGTTTACCTTTCTTTGCATTAACACCAAAATATATCAATATATGTTTTATATTAGTCTGTATAATTACAAGTGACGTCATGATAAAAATGACATTTTTAGATATATTTTTATAGCTCTACTTTCGGAATATTTCCCTCTTTTAAAGCAAACTTCTTTGCTTCCAATCTTCTGCATTAGAATTCGAATCACTGCAGCCACATCCCGAGGCTCAGAGGATGATCACTTTTTTACGTGACTCCAGTTTATCTCATTATTGATTGCAAACACGTATTTTTCCTTCAAGCTCAACGGATAGGCTTTTGCTGCCCTAATGCTTCGTTATCCTTCAACGTTTATTGACTTCCCCTCTTTTACCCCATACCACAACCTGGGTTACTGGCAGAGAAAGGAAGACATCCTGGGCTATCTGAATGGTAAAGTGAAAATAAAATGCCACATTATTTATGTGTCATTATCCTGGCTGGCTGTCTTTGCCTTGCTTTACACACTTATCTTGTCCCATTTCCCTTATCAATCTTTTTACTCAATTTGTGTCAATCATTTTGCAGAAGGAGTCATGATGGCCTTGACAGCCCTAAGACAAGACAAGAAGGTTTAAAAAAACAAAAATACTCATTTGTACAATTCTTTTTGGGGACACTTTGGAGGTGCCTTTGTCCTCTGTCACACACTGGCGTTAAATTATTTTTACAATCAAACATAATAATTGTACGTTTTTTTTTTTTTTTGCTATTTTAAAAAAATCTGTTAATAGCACTAAAAAGGAATTCACTTTAGTTATGATGACTCTTGATTGAGTCCCTTTTTGACAATGACTATTTTGAATTTCTTTCCTAGAAACCACATTAATCAAGCCATCAATTGGATGAAATCTCGAAGGTGAAGATGAAGCTGTTGAGAGGTATAAAACATACAATAAATGGTTTGTTGGAATATATATACTCAAAAATCATTTGTTGGGTGAACATTGGAAAAATTGGAAAGTATTTCCATTTAAATCAAATATGTTCATAAAGCAATAAATATTTGTGTAGGGAGATCTGAATACATTTATGTTGGTCCAACAGAATCCCTTAATGTTGCTGTAAAATGATGATCAAGGTGCAGTTTAACTAGATTTGTATCAATTATGGTAACAAAGCTAGAGATAATCTGACATAATCTTGTTGATTTATCTCAACTTGAATTATTATGTTAGGTGTTACTTCATTTTATAGGGTACTTCTCAAAAGTAAAATTTAAATCATTGATGCTAATGTTTCAATATAGTACTTTTTATTAATGTGACAAACATTCATGAAATAATTGATATTCAATCATTAAACATAATTCTAGTTCAGTTCCATCTGGTGCCTAAGAAAAAAATACAAACCAGCTTTCTTTTTTACTCAATGTAGTGTTTTTATGATTTTTTCCTTACCGTGAAGGAAGGTCTAAGAGCAGGAATGTGAGTTTAGCTTAGTGTGGTTAGTTTGTTTGGAAGCCAGCTATTGTTTATATTTTATGACTGACTTCATATTATTTGCATAAAAACAGACGTGAAGCCCATTGAGACGGTTATGGTTGTGATAGAAAGGAAATTGAACTGAATTGAAATAACAGTAAGTCAATACAAATGTTTAAAATCTTGGGATCACAATGCTGAGAGCGGGGCGGGTCCACAGGTCTTTTGAAACAATTAGATCACTTTGAATAAATCTCCAGTTCTGAGATATTTGCATTTTTCTTTATTTGCAGCACTTTTTTAAAGAGAGCAATTATGAGGCTTCTGTGGTTTAGTTTGGGTTTTGTTTTGTCTTGTCATGTTCTAAGTTGTCCTTGACAGTCACACCGGTTTCAGGTGTGACTGTTCTTGTTTAGTACATCAACCTCAGTGTATTTTAGTGGTTTTCAAAAAAATCAAAAGAAATACTATGAAGTAAATAACAATAAAGACAATCTTTCAGTACACATATGTTAATCCTGATGTGATGTAATCAAACAAGTAATACATCCTTATATTTAGCACAAAAATTATTTGACACTTTCAACATAAACATATGCAGTAGGGATGCAACAATTCCCTTTCTACACGATTTGGTTCAATGGTCCAACGTACAGTTTGGAATTATGGCATCACAACTAGCCTCATCTGATAAGAATGATGATAAGAATGTGTGCCATCAACATAATTTCTTATGCCAAAATCTTGATCTAATATTAGGTATAGATACAAAACCGCTAAATGGTGCACTAATGTTCGTTCTACAAATGTCTAGATATCTTCAGTTATCTTTATAAATAAAGTGAAGCAAATTAAAGACATGAAAAGTCAGACTCTTAGATGAATATCTTCAAAATACCCAATTATCTGATTCAGTCATCAAGCATTACACATATCTGCTCATGTGCAGTTTACATCTTTGCCCTATTTCATCTCCACATGATCCCAATCGGAGATTCACCGTTTCCTTTAACTCTGTAAAAAATGCACATGTTCAAACAAAGCCAGTCATCTTTCATTGTCTTCTTCTCTGCCTGTGCTTTATGATCCGCAATTATAGAACTTCACATTCTGCTTCTCTACAGCAATCAACTCATCAGATTTTTCTTTGAATACATTTCCGTTGACAGTGAAGCCGAATCTTTTGTTTGTGTGGTTTTCTTTTGGATGCGTGTGAGCAAGGATGGCGGTTTATAAATATTCAGCCCACTGTAAAGGTTTTCAAAGCCATCTTAATTATGTATTGAGTGTTTGAAAGTGTTCTCTAGAGAAAATGCAATTAATCCACACGACAGCAGCAGTATAAGCCTTTTGCCCTGTTTGAAATGTCAGCCATGGAGCACTGCATTTTAATAGATAAATGCACTTTATGATATAATTGCAGTCATTTACGGAAGTTACCGTGCTCCAAGCATTTAATATCTGATTTTAGGAATGAACTTTATTCTTTCATTTGTCAATCAGATTTTATTTTCCTCACTGGTAAAAGAAAAAATGCACAGTTCATTGGGAGTATTTCTTTTTTCCTTTTTCTTAAAATCAAAAATCAAAATCCAAATTAAAAATTGTTAATATGCTTATTTTTATAACTTGGATTTACCTTTGTTAAGACATAAGCTATATGCCAGTTTTACAGCAATTATCTCATAGCCTTTGCATTTGTGTAGTCTTGCCTAATTACCTTTGATGAATGACGGGGTAAAAATGTTCCGGAGAATTCTATCGATCTGCTCCTGACTAATAGATGTGGTTATGCTGCTGTATTTCAGTTACTATAATCTTTGGGACATAAATGAGTAACAGAAGCATGCCTCATAATTAAGTCAATGGCCACATAACAGATGTAAAAGATGTCATTTTCAATGAACTTTACTCTCCTTCTGATTTTTAAATCATTGTGTTATAAAGAAAAATACACTAATTAAAAAACAATGTTTTGTGTTGCTGTATAAACACAAGTAGGCAGGCTAATTCTATTTAAAATGTGTTTGTGAACTCTAAATGTCTAATATTTATGATCATTTTAGGTGTAATATTAGAAGAGTAGAGGCTTCAGGCATCTCCTGCATATTACATTACTGTTTTCTGGCATCAACAACCCACAGAGGTAGCAGGAGCAGGTTAGATTTCCTAAAAGCAAAACTTTCTATACGATTTAGAAAAGGTGAATATTTCTTTGCTTGATGAAATTTTGTTTTCATTCCTCTATGTGTTTTATATTTAACCTGGTGCTGAGGTGTCATGTTTTCAACAATATTTATTAACACATCTAATATTTAGAATAATTCCTTTATCCTTAAGTATTCATGGGTATTTGCATTTCTAAATTCAAGGCTTTTTTCCAAAGTTTTTTGGAAATTTTTGATTGTAAATTTAGTTCTATTTGTAATGATGCTGGACCTGCTTTAAAAACGTTTGGAGACCAGACTGCCTTAGAACCAAGTTATTGTTTTGGTTCCACATGTTCGTCTCTCTATTGTGCATATAGACGACATCAACAGAAAACTAACAGACTCCGCCTCGTGGTCGGAGGACAGCAAAGCATCATATGCCACACTGTATACAGTAAATGTCGTACAACTGCTAATGATGTAATATTTTTCCTGTCATTTCAGCACAGACATTATTACTTTTAACACCACAACCGCCACCAGTGCAATAAACCCTAGAATCACAAGGGGAATTATTTTTACCCTCTATACAATGTGGTTTAAATCTATTTGTTTTAGAAAATAGCTGTAAACTTTGACCACAAACTGCAAAATTGTAAAACATTGAGACTAGTTTTCAGAATTTACCAGTGTGTCTGCTTGTGGTTGCCTAAGATAACCAAACACAGAAGGTAGTGATGATATAGATATATAATAATGAACTAACATACTGTCAATATGTGTTCAATCAATTTATTAAACTCAACTAGAGGTTTTTTCAGACAAACACGAGAAATTTCATTCATGTTTTTTTTCAGTAATAAATGTTTCTTTTGTCCATTCTCTCTCTTCACTGACTTTTTGCTCTTCATTTTTATGTGGCAGTGTTACTCACTGTCCATTCAATGAAACTGAAAGGATTGACAAATGACAGGCATGCAATTCCAGTGAACTGATACAGCACTCTAACCCTAAATAAGTCTACAAAACATGTCTCTTTCCAAAAGACCAGTCTATTAGCTGTAATAGTAACAGTAATAATGTAGCAGTAATACTTAAAGACTCTTTCCTGTTCTCGAGTGCCATTTTTTTTGTCCTTCAAGACTGACTACAATTAAGTGGGAATGAGTCTGAGTGTGTGGTACAAGTGTATAAAGGGGTTTCTAGTGGAGTAATCATGGTGCTTCTTGTCACACACATGATGTACCATCAGTAAAGCAATAAAAAGACGAGCTGCTGGATGATCTCCATTGCTTTTCTAGTTGTCACACTACAATGACACGCTAGCGGTTTACACCATGCATGCACCCTGAACACAAACAGATCAGTAGAAGTGGGGCTCAACTGAGTGGAAACACTTGCCAGAATTAACTGGACCGTACCGTACCGCTCCTTTCCTGGACCACTCCGTACAATCGGGGCTTTAGAGGCTCGTATGGACTAATGCAAGTACCCCCCACCCCCTATCCTACACATTCATTTACTGTCTCTGAATGTAGTGTGTTTCTGTGTCTTTAATGACGTGTTTGTTTGCTTGTGTCTATACATTGTACTCAGTGTTGAGATATGCCATTTCTTTTGCCACCAATGGACCCCCCCACCCCCCACCCCCCTGTGGTCCTTTTACATCCATGCTAAGTCAGTGGTGCCTGTTGTGAGCTGCATACCCAGTCAACCTTGAACCATTTACTTCTCTGTCTTTCTTGCTCTTGGTTGTACTAAAAAACAAAAATGGATTTTACTTGGGATTTTTAAAGTATGGTGATGTCATTTTGATTTAAACACAAGAAAAACAACTTATTTTAGTGTTTCCGCATCCCCTTTGCATCATTGTTTTGCATTGTTGTGCACAGAGAACTACTTTAAAATCAAGAGCAACTCTCAAGACATATTTCTTGTTAGTGACTACAAAGTTGTACCATGATAAACAAAAGACCTGTGTTTGAAATTACCTAGATTCCCACATGTAACTATACTGAAATCACCATTACTCACATTTTTTCACTCGTGGGAGTGGGAACAATTGAAAGCTGTTCCTTTACAAGACATAACCTTTACCTTGACTTCTATCCCTGTTCACACAGGCCATATCACAAATTTAGCTCATGGTCTTCACAGTGGATACATTGTAGAAACCTGCATACCGACTTTTGAACGCCAGAGTCTTGAACATGAAAGCCTGAAACACACATTTATGCACATTTACATTGACTTTTTTTCGGAAGTAGTCGCTTGAATTCCAGAGGGCAGAGTAAATGTTGCTTGACTGGTTCACAAACTTTTAGGGAGGAAGCAAAGTCCAAGGCTCCTGTATTTTTCCCTCAAAAAATCATAAAGCTTTTGTAGAAGATAGACAGTTACAAGCATTTGAATGAAACAAATTGTATCATTTGATGGTTCAAATTTGTGTTTTAAAGACAACGTAATACTACTGAATACAATAAAGTGGATTATTACACCAACAATATTCCATAAATGATTCTGTTTTTAAACATTGAATAGCTTTTACTCAACGCACCTTACAAAATGCACACTCATGTAACTTTAATCATTTTTTTCTACAAACTGAAAGAGGCTGTGCATAGTCTTTTTATGTCTTCTTTAAAGATGATTGAATCTGGGGAACTTTCATTAGAATGAGATTAATGCAGGATTGTGTTCTGGGAACAGACCAAAAGACAAAGATTAATTACAGTGGAGAGAAAAAAAGCGGCAGCAAAGACTGAAAATGTGCAGAGAATGCCACCTGGGAGTTAATGCACATCAGGTAGAATATTTAATAGGTTGTTAGGGAGACTAGCTAAATGTGAAAAAAAAAAAAAAAAAAAGATATATATATAAAGAAAACACAAGTTTCTAAAACACTAATGTGTGAATTAGAGTACCATTGTTTTAACAGAAATACACCAAAATCTTTAATCACCAAAAGAAGCACAGAACTGAGTTTATAAACTATGAACAAGAAGCTCCAAAGGTAAAGTGACCCTAAATACTCTTCAAAGTCTGAAGTAAAAGCTATAACTTTTATACCAATGACATTGACATACAGGTTAATTGTTGTCTGCCTTCCACTCCAAGTATCATTGCTTCTGTAAGGTTTCATTTGATTCCCCTTAAGTTTATTCTAATGGGAACATTTGAATTACAAGCACGGCAGTGATGAATCTGGTTATGAATTCTAGCCTTCGCTGTGCAAAAACCACTGCTGCCAAAGGATCAGCCCATTCTTGATGCAAGAGAACCTCTTGAGGTAAAAGCACCGTTTTGAATGACAACTCCAGGTTGTGACAGCTTTGAGATCAGAGGGAGTCTGTCAAGAAGAGTCAGACACATATGTGAGATGAAAGTACGGAAATGTTTTGCATCACAAAAGTCCTGAGGGAGTCTAATTATGAATTGCTAATACTGTGCTTCATTGTTTATGGCTTTAGATGACTTGAGTCTTAAAAAGCAACTGTGTGATTCTTTTTTCTTAGTTTAAAAAGGCCCCCACCAAGCCATAAAACATTTAAAACCAATCATTAAAAGCAAGTATGGTTAAAAGCTTCAAACATTAGGGCATGAACAAAAGAGTTTTACCCGTGTATTCTTTTGTGTCTGGGAGGGACACTAGCTGCAGAGTCTTTGTACCCTCGAGGTTGGTGATCACAATAGCTGTTTTGGCTCAGTACTCTGCAGGGATGAATCTCAATTCATTCGTTGTCATTTTTTCAGTTTGGGGTTGTGAGTTTAGAAAAAAAGCAAATGTAGTACTGCTGTCATGAAGGACTGCTCTTGCTCTGCAACAATTTAGAATCAATTAAATTCCCCAACAGACCAGATGGTGTGTTGACAAGTGCAGCAGTTTTGAGGAGTGCACTGACAAACACTGGTGTCTAAACTCACCTGGATTCAGAAATTCAGCCAAAGTTAAAGGACAACACAACAGAACCCAACAAAAAAGTGAGATTTTGTTAAATTTCCATGTCAATTGACTCCCCCATCAATGTAGTCTCACTAACACATTTGTCTGTAGGTGTAGTGTGCTGTCTCTTTCTCCCATATAATTTCCCAGTACTGTTCAGTTTCCAGCCTTGGTGGGTCTGCTCTGCCGTTTGACCCTGCCACTGAGCGTACACTTTCGCAGGTTCAGTTGCATACAGCCTGTGTATCCGTCTGGCTTCAGTGTCCCTTGTGTACCTCTTTAGGTCGCTGCTCAAGGCCAGGAGCCTTTGTTTGGGAGATTCCAGTGCTTCAGGTATGGGCATCTTGTTGTATTTCTTAGGCACTTGCTTTTTCATTGTACCTCTGCTTGAGTTTCATAAAAGGATCTGGAAGACATGACCTCTTCAACCACTTGCCTAATTGCTTCTGTTGTGGACCCTCACTCTGTAGGACATTTTACTTTGACAAACAGCTTAACTTTCAAGGTAACTTGATCACACTCAATCTTATAGAGCTGATGTGGAAAATGCTAACTCAAAATAATGTTGCTTTAAACATAAACAGTCATTTGGCTTTAATGTGGAGCGTCATCTCCAGTTGATTCAATTCACTCTACATCATTTTTTCAGTCTAAAAATTAAAAGTAAACTTTCTTTCTGTAGCACTTTTCAAAAATTAATTCACAGAGAATAAGTAGTTAATAGAATAATGGATATAAAACAGGGAGGTAAGATAAATAAAAATACAAAGAAAAAAAAAAAACATAAAATACACTGTATGCATAATAACAGGAAATTAATGAACAGAATACAAATGACGCCTCAGTAAAAAAGTAAAATGATTGTATATACCAAACTAATATTGTATAAGAAGACTCAGAGTTGATGTGTTCTTAAAGTCCCACTCCAACCATTTTTGTTTCTTTTATATAGTTTTTCTGATCCAACACAATTTGAATCAAGAAATACTGAGAAACACAGTTTTAATTTATTTTGTATTGGTCTTCTATTATGAGAAAAATGCTACAAGAACATGTTAAAGGCACAAAAAATATATTTTTATTGGAGTAGGTCTTTAAGTTTTCCAGGTGAGGACTTGAGACATGATTTGAGGTTTAGGATTTAACAATGTTCAGTAGTTTCTCTCTTTTGCAAAAAGAAATATCTCTGATCAGGTGAGGTTCACACATTGTATGAGGTGATAATACATATTCAGAAAACAGACTATGCTAATGACTTTGAACCTTCAATGAAGCAGACATTTGGAGTCTATTGAGTAAGGACTGGAACATAATTTTCTTGGTAGTTGGTCACCATGATGGGCATCTCACTATTCTTCTTTCACAAATCCCCTGATGTTCTGATTGATTATTCACTGACCCACAGTTCACATATTGAGCTCATCTCTGTTCTGCAGCAACATCAGGACTTGTCAGGAGTCACTGACATCGATCTGAGCTTTGTGGCGCATTTTTGTTATGACAGTCCTTGATAACATAATTATGCTTGGCACCACAGCTTGCTAAGTACGCCGCCCTTGCAGCTGCAGTCAAAAGTGCTTTGAATAATGCACATGACATAAAAGATAATAGGTGTGAGACACTATCAGCTTCTGCATTCTACCTGTGAACAGGCTGTTCTGGAAAAAGCCCAGAAGATAATAACGGATCCATCCCTGGGGTTTCACACAGAGTTATCAGCAATCGCCTTCAGAGGGGTGAAGAAGATAGTTTTTTTTATTAATTACAACAAATTTCTTTTATCTCTGTTTCAATTATTCTCATACATGGGTATAAATGAAATTATTGTTTTTTTTGCAAGCAGGCCATTTTAATCTCAGTCATTCTGAGGCATTTCTTTTTTTTGGTAATGTTTCTTAAGGATTATATCAACCACCTTTTAGAGTCAAATGATCAATAGAAGTTTCTAAAATAACAGAAACTTTAATTAAGAAAAAAAAAACAAATAAGTGGAACGTAAGTTTTTAATAAAATTCATAAAAAACAAAATAAAATAAATCTGTGATTGAATGTCTAGTCATTTCAGTGATTTATGCATTTTTTTCTAGAAGCTCTTTTAGTGCTACTGAATTAAAAACAAATTAGTTTCCCAGAAGCTATGTTTAAAACACTTGTGTTTAGGAATGTTTTAGCAGTAAAATATATTTAAACTAGGGTTGGGCTATATTTCGATATAATTGATTAATTCGAATTTTTTGTTTTAGACTTTTTTTTGTGGTAAATTTTATTATTCCAGCTATTTGCTGCCTGTTTACAAGCGCACGCAACACGCAAAGCGACCAGCACCCCTACTTCCGTAGCTTCTCTACACTTCTCTGTGTAGCGTTTAACTTGGGCTGATGAAGCAGCGGGACGGGGCGGTTTTTAACGGGGTCCGAACAAGAAATGGACTCACAGCAGAAACAGAGTTTGATAAAAAAAAGTGTTGAATTGAAGACAGTTGTGTTGTTACATGCTGATGCTATCATGCTATGACGCTATATGCTATACTAACAAGCTGTGTCGCTTGTCGCCAGTTTGTGACCAATTTAATGTCAGAGAATATTTTCACAGGGTGGACTTCATAAATACAACAGCATTGGGATGTTCATTAAAAACTGTATTTTCTAAATGCCATAACAGACATCCACTTTGAATAAAACTTTTCAACAATCTCCAACATTACAGAGGCTATGTTGAGCTGAAAAAGCCCCTCTTCGTGAGAGCGCTGCATCTTTACTGTTCATGACATAAGAATAAATCCTAAACATTATAATGGGAGTACGACAATTGTTTCAACACCTGGAACAGGCACTCTGTCAAGTGCGAGAACTTTTTTCTATTTATGAGATGCTTAAGCTAACTTAAGCTCTCCAAACATCTGCACCATTGACCTACAAACATTTATATAGCTTGGATTTAGTTGAAATTTCTAAAGAAGATGCTAAAATAAAATAGTTTGGTTAAATATATTCTGTCATTTGTATTTTTTTTTAATAAAGTAAAAGGAGGGAGAACAAATCGATTAAATTCATACATAGCCGCTGCCACAGACAGTTTCAATAACTTCTTCTTTCTGCTCGGAAAGCAAACAGCAAACATTTTTTCGGACACAAATTCTTTTTCAAAGTTTTCTACACTAAAAGTGTCACCATCCACTATTGTGGGTACGTAGAAAAGTATTCTGAATTATAGAACTCTACACAAACATTACATGGCTTTGTCTACAGATCCACAGTCAGTTGTGAGGAAACTCACATTCCTTCTCCCAATATACAAACACATTTCTCCCCAACTTCTGACTGTAGAAGTTTTCTAAATTTCAAAAAGTTTGAAAACTTTTTGAAAATTGAGTTGAGTCCTTGAAGTTGAATCCAAGAAATCAGATTTTTTTTTTAACCCTGACCAGCTGCAGCTGTTACTCAATTTGCGCTGTTTCCAGTACACATTACAGTACACAGTAGTCCAGTCTGGAAAAGATTAATGGATCCCTCATTTCGAAGCATGAAAAGAAAGATATGGCTTGATAGCTGATTAGCCTCAAGTGATTAACACTAGACTGGACTACGTCACTGACTTGTTTGTTAAATTGAAAAAGCTTGTCAAGATTTACCCCAAGATTTCTATTAAAAGGAGTGTTAAAAGGGTCGGGGGTTCAACAACACTACAGCAGCCTGTAAGCAAGTGTCAGGGTTGACGTGCGGACACAAATGCAGACGGCACTTTTAAATGAAAAGTCTTTCATTTATTCACAATAGTACTCAAAAAACCAGTAGAACATTCCTTGAATGAACAAAAACCACCCGACAACCAGTGCAAGGGAGACGAGGACTTATAACCAGGAGGAGAGGATGAGGTAAGTGCAAACAGGTGTGCCAAGTAAGGAGGGAGGGAACACACACACTAGGAGGGAAGTGTCAAGTGACCTGAAAAAACAAAAGTGAACACAGGAAGCACAACCAATAACAAAATAAAACAGGAAGTGACATCAAACACAACAACAACCAATGTCCTGGGTCCACAACCCCACAGTACCAGTGGCGCGCCACCTGGCGCAGGGTTGAAGCCTGTCCCGGTGCCGCCGATTGAAGTCCCTGATGAGTTCAGGATCCAGAATCCATGAAGCAGGCTCCCAGGACCTCTCCTCAGGCCCGTACCCCTGCGAGTCCACCAGATACTGGAGGCCACGACCCCTTCGCCGAACGTCCAGCAGGCGACGGACAGTGTAGGCCGGCTGGCCATCAATGATGCGGGGAGGGGGTGGCGGAGAGGAAGGCCGCTTCAGGGGACTCGTAATATGCGGCTTTAGCTGAGAGACGAGGAAAACCGGGTGGATGCGCAAGGACCTGGGCAAGCGCAGCCTGACCACCACAGGATTGATGACCTTCAGGATCTCGAAAGGACCGATGAACTTGGGGGACAGCTTCTTGGATTCCGTCCGAAGCTTGATGTACGAAGTAGACAGCATGACGAACTGGCCTGGTAAGTAAGTAGGTGCTGGAGTGTGTCGACGATATGCCAGCCTTTTGTTGGTAGCCCCTGAACGCAACAGGGCCGCCCGAGCTCCCGCCAAACACGCCGACAGCGGCGGTATAGGTGCTGAACCGACGGAACAGTCACCTCCGTCTCCTGCTCGGGAAACAGGGGGGGTTGGTACCCCAGAGAGCACTCAAACAGGGACATACCAGAAGCAGATGAGGTGAGGGAGTTGTGCGCATATTCCACCCATGGCAACAAGTGACTCCAGAAGGTCTGGCGTCGGGAACAGATACACCAGAGAGCGGCCTCTAAGTCCTGGTTAGTCCGTTCCGCCTGACCATTAGACTGTGGGTGAAAACCAGAAGACAGGCTGGCAGTAGTCCCGAAAACCCCATAGAACGCTTTCCAGACTAGCGAGATGAACTGAGGACCACGATCCGACACCATGTCTGTGGGAATGCCGTGTAGCCTGAAGACGTGTTTAATGACCAGTCTTGCTGTCTCTGCAGCAGAGGGGAGTTTGGTTAGAGCCACAAAATGAGCGGCCTTAGAGAAGCGGTCCACAATAGTCAGAATAACGGTCTTCCCGGCGGAAGGAGGTAGGCCGGTCACAAAGTCCAGAACAATGTGTGACCAAGGCCGACCCGGGATGCACAGTGGGTGTAATAGTCCAGCAGGCGGGTGCGTACTGACCTTATTCTGGGCACAAACCTGAAACATAGTCCCAGACGTCCTTGGTCATACTGGGCCACCAGAAACGGCGACGCAATAAGAGCCAGTCCTGCGGATTCCTGGATGGCAGGTAAGTCACGTAGCATGAGCCCACTGGAGAACCTGGGACCTGAGTGAGTTTGGGACGAACAGTTTATTAGGAGGATCTCCTCCCGGGTCCAGCTCCTGAACCTGGACAGCCTTAATGTCTCTCTCCAGCTGTCAAGAGATGGCGCCCAGCACACAGGAGGGAGGAACAATAGAGGCTGGTTGGCCGTCTTGCACAGCCAATTCCTGTTGTCGGGAGAGGGCATACGGCTTAACATTTTTGGAACCTGGTCGATAGGATACCACAAAATCAAACCGGTTGAAAAATAGAGACCACCGTGCCTGCCTGGAGTTCAACCGTTTGGCAGTTCGCAGATAGGACAGATTCTTATGATCTGTCCAAACCAAGAACGGCGTTGCTGACCCCTCCAACCAGTGTCTCCATTCCTTGAGAGCTAGCTTAATCGCTAGCAATTCCTTATCTCCCACATAATTGTGCACCGCCAGAGAAAGCCGGCGGGAGAAGAAAGCTCAAGGGCGCAGTTTACCGTCAGATACCCCTCGCTGAGATAAAACACCCACCCCCGTATCAGAGGCATCCACCTCAACAATAAATAGCCTGGAAGGGTCAGGTTGGCCCATAATAGGAGCAGAGGTAAAATGATGTTTAAGCCTGTTAAAGGCAGCCTCCAGACGAACGGTGAAGAGGTAGAGGTGAGAGCCTGAGGGGCGCGGCCACAGAGCTGTAGCCACGGATGAAGCGACGGAGGAAGTTGGCAAACCCCAGAAATGGCTGTAATTGTTTCCGGTTAGTAGGTGTAGGCCACTCCACCACCGCTTTCACCTTAGCTGGATCGGGTCTCACCTCACCCTCAGCTATGACAAACCCCAAAAATGAAACAGACAGAGAGTGAAACTCACACTTCTCCGCCTTCACAAATAATTTCTTCTCCAGTAACCACTGGAGCACCAGACGAACATGCCGCCGATGTTCACTGGCGTCCCTGGAAAAAAACAAAATATCATCCAGGTATACAAAAACAAACCGATGAAGAAAGTCTCTTAATACATCGTTTATCATTGCCTGGAACACCGCAGGAGCATTACAGAGGCCAAACGACATAACCAAGTACTCGAAATGTCCTAAAGAGGACACACGCTCCAGCTCTAACGGTGAGGTGGGAAATAACGAAGGCCACCTTGGCCTGGTCTGAAGGATAGTGAGGAGCCTGCAACTGGAAATGGAGCTCACACTGGGTAACAAAGGCCCGGCAATCCCCGGAGTCTCCGGAAAACCTTTCTGGGCGGGCCAGCTGTGCAGCAGGAGCGACAGGAACTCCATCCAAGGTCCCCTGGACCGGCGTGGGAGGCAATGGGCGTGGTGAAGGGAAAGACTGTGGATGTTGGACCCGCTCCGCCAGTTGCTCAAACCGCTCACCCAACACGGCAAGTTGTCGCTCGTGACGGCTTGACATCTGCAGTAACCCTTGACGAAGGCAAGACATCTGCTCCTCTTGCTGGCGGAGTAGTGCCCGTACCGTTTCCGCATCTGCTGTGTCCATGTTACTGGTTGGGTGGTAATGTCAGGGTTGACGTGCGGACACAAAAGCAGATGGCACTTTTAAATGAAAAGTCTTTCATTTATTCACAATTGTACTCGAAAAACCAGTAGAACATTCTTTGAGTGAACAAAAACCACCCGACAACCAGTGCAAGGGAGACGAGGACTCATGACCAGGAGGAGAGGATGAGGTAAGTGCAAACAGGTGTGCCAAGTAATGAGGGAGGGAACACACACCAGGAGGGAAGTGTCAAATGACCTGAAAAAGCAATAGTGAACACAGGAAGCACAACCAATAACAAAATAAAACAGGAAGTGACATCAAACACAACAACAACCAATGTCCTGGGTCCACAACCCCACAGCAAATCCGTTTTTCCAAAGAAAACTTCTTTGTTTTCATTCAGATATAGGAAGTTCAGCTCCATCCAAGATTCCCTGTCTGTCAAGCACTTCTGTAGATTGTCAAGGCATCCAGCTGAACCAGATTTCAAGGGAATGTAGGTTTTGACATCATCTGCATAGCAGTGGAAGGATATTTTGCATTTTCTAAATGTGAAAGGACACTGTATCACCTAAAAACTGATCCCAGTGGCAAAGCGAGAATAGAAGAGGGTCTACAACTGAGCCTTGGGGTACACCATGTTTGAGTGGAGTTTCTGAAGAAGAAAACAGTCTCAGCTGGACAAAAAAATTCCTGTCACAAAAATAAGACTTCAACCAATTGAGTGCTATGCCCTTTACACCAACAGACTCTGTTCTGTGACAGCTCTGATTCTCTCTCTCTAATTCATTATTCATCATCCTGTTAAAACTACAAGAATACATTTTCCATTATTGTAAATCAGAAAACAACATTAACTTTTTTCTCTTGATACAGTCTAACAGAAGTTGGTAATATAAAATCCGCAAAAAAAATAATTTTACTTTACAGTGACCTTCCAAGAAACAACAAAAAAATGTTAGCATTCAACTCAAATGAAATAAATGCCTTGATTGTCTGGATACTAATAAAAGTTTATGATTATTACAAAACATTCCCAGTATCACTTCATGCCAAATAACTTTCAGTTGAAATAGTAAATGTTACTTCAATTGTAATTTGATTTGAACTTTACATTTAACTAGTGTAGTGTATTATCAGCTCTTACATAGATGGCATACATGTTCATATCTTTTTAATCAGCATGGACTAAAAAATCCATACAAATAGCTAAGCATCCACTTAGTCTTTTAGTAGTTCTTCCTGACTTGTTAAAGCAGTTTTTTGAATCTTTCTTCTGACCAACTACCAACACAATACAACTGTCACAAACAGGCAGACAGCTAGTTCCACTTGCAGTGAGTTTAATTTAAAGTGACAGGAGAAAAGCTCAGCTAAAAGTCCAGAAAGGTAGCTCTGCGTGATAATCCAGGCACTGGTCAGTGCAAGCGGCAATGAGGCAGAGTCAGGTAAAGAGGAGGGTACATAACTCACAAGCAGAAAGCTATTAGGAGATCTCTATAAAATGATGTGCCCATGATTCGCATCCCTCACTGAAATATGAGATTATTTTTGGTGCTAAATGAGTGGAAATCTGGTTGAACGTCATTTGTCAAGATATTATAGAAATCAATTCACATAATTGGAATGAAGCTATAAAAATGACAGAAGAGAGTACATGAAGGCTTGGATGCTCTGCAGCTTTAGTAAATATCCTGTGACTGCCACCCCCGCTAAATTAGTTTTACACAATTCCTGCTGTTCCCTGAAACTTTCCAAAAGCCACTGCCCCACTTCAGATGGATATCAAATTAAATAAAAGCACAATATTTGACCTGTTACTTTCAAGTTATGTGAATTTAGAGAAAGATTTTAGTGTAGATTTGACAAACATAATATCTTCATTCCTACGAGACTCTCCCTTGTGTTTGTGGCTTAACTGCAGATTTACAAATATGTCACTATTTTTTTCATCTGTCATAACAGTAATGTGCTGCCACTCAAAATAATAATAACGGAAATCCTGCTAAAACTATGCATTATACAAAAAAAATGCTTTCTTCTTTACATGCACATGAATTTAAGCCATATTCAGTTTGTGATCTTTGAAGTTTCACATGATCTGGAGAATTTAATCAACTTTTATCTCATCTGGTAACATTGTTACAGGAATGTTGGTTCTCACAAAGTTCTTCTGGGAAAAAAGTCAGACACTGACTTTGGACAAGGCGTTCTGGTTTGGAGTTGTCTCTCTAATATGATGCTATTCTTCATTGGGAACATAGAAATGTTTCCAAAGTTTACCTCCTGAAAAAAGCTCCACACCATAATCTCCCCTCAATCAAACTTAATTTTTATTTTTAATCATTATAGTTATTTAAAACACCAGTGTTTCAACATGTTTTAGCGTAAATGTTTTTGAAGCAAGAGGGAAATAAGGGTCAGTTGTGTGGTACAATGTAGTAACTGCAGCTGCAGTTTGTTTTTGTGTATTTTTGGGTGTGTATCTACAGAAGATTTTTTTTTTTTTTTTTACCATAGCAGTTTTGTTTTACAATTATAATGCAAGCTTTAAGCTCTAATAGTGAAAAGTATCAATTCCATAAACTGTAAAGGTTCATAACAATGAATATATTTAATGTGCTTTGACCTTGTAAGCATGTTTCTATTAATTATGGTAATGTTCTCAGTGAAGGGACATCTCAATCAGTCGTGTGGTTATTTCTCCCCCTTTTTCAAGGGTGTAATACAATGCCAGCCAGTTCCCATGGCAACAGCCAAACCATGGCTCGTCCATCAGAGTGCCAGATTGAGAAGAGTGATTTGTCACTCCCAATAATGTGTGTGTCTTTGCTGCTCTGGAGTCCTGTAACTGTACACTTTACATCCAACACCAGCAGAACTTGGCAATGAATGGCTTGGGTGGAGTCGGCCATGAAAATACATTTCATGAAGCCCTCAACCCACATACTTGAGTTAACCTGGAAGGCATGTGTAGTTTAGAGTTGTGTACTGACACACCTTAGAAAATTTAACAGGGTGAGCCTCAGATTTCACTGACCCTGCTCCCAGTTTATGCTATCTACTTTAGTACTAAGTTGGAGTAATTTCCCTTCACTGCCACTTTGTTTCACCACCAACAAATAACTGTACAGAACTGTCCTGTAAACTTTCACTCTGAAGCTTGATGACAATTTCATAGAACTCCATGGTCAGTGGATTCAAATATTTTCAGAACAAACCAGTTATTTCTTTTGATAAACAGAATTTTCCTATACTTGTTATAAAAAAAAGAAACAGGTTTAGGTGAGAAAGGGAGAACTTTTAATAATATAACACACATTGTATAGAAGAATTACAGTTGGTGACAGTTCTGTTTTTGAAAATACAAAGAAAGGAAAATAAAGAGAGAAGAGAATGAATCAGCTGAGGATGCAAGTTAGGGGTTTGGGAAATAAAGTCTGGTGGATTATTGCAGTGTTTACCTCATTTTAGTACAATTAAACTTTTAATAAATGATTTTTTGGGGGGAATTTCAGGGCAGAGAGCAAGAGAAGATGAAAAAGACAGTTTCAGATTTAAAGAAGACAAAAACAATCTTTGTGAAGTTGATAAATAAACAAAAATCTAACTTTTTGCTGGTAATTTAGTAAAAGATATCTTATTGGGGTGTTGCAAGTTTAATTCTAATCTCTTGTGATGAAAACGCAGAGGCGTTTGGATCCATGTGCAGGCAGTTTTTAAAGACAAAAACAGATAAGGGCAAAGACAGGATGGAGTCAGGGGTCAGAGATGTAGAGTAGGACAGGGCGGTAAGATATATGGTGAGACTTGAAGGGTGTTGAGAGCCAGCTGGTAGAGACGTGAGGTATCAGAATTCAAGAGAGCGCTCCCTCTGGTGGTCGGAGGTGGAGCTGGATGGCTGAGGCCTGACACCTCTACTGTTCACATTAAATACAAGCAGGTTTGAAAAAGTTCTGTGATTCGGATTTTATAGTATTTAAGTATTAAACTAACATATTACTTTTTCTTGTAACTCAGTATACTGTAAAACATTGCTATTGAAATTTTACAAATATTATTTGTATTATATGTGGTATCTTGTGTAATATAACTAACCACTCAGAAATATATTCATTCAAACCATTGTTACCATAAAGCATTAACAGGTTAAAAAAACAAAAAAACAAACAAAAAAAAAAAAAACAAACTTTTTTTTTCTGATTTTCATTTGTCACGTTTAAGTCCTAAAATAATGTGCTAAATTTCCTTTGGTCTAGTCTCAAACTCTTTATTATTTGTGTCCCCTAGAAATTGTATTTAGCCCTATTTTTTACAGAGGCATTAGCTGTTTGTCCTGTTCCTGTTGTCTTTTTGGTCTTCATTTTTTTTCACAGTTTTCTTTTGAGTGTTTATTCACTCTTTTGTTATTGTTGATAGCCTATAATTTTGGCTGTATGAAATAAACTTGCTTGTCCTCTAGTTTTTTAAAAGTACTTTCTTTAAAATGATTCGAATATTAGCAATAATTTTGACGCCACATAACCAACCCTGACATTCACTTGTAACTACAATTCAGGTCCTACTCCTGCAGGATTTACCAAGAAAGGAAAACAGTAGTGAAAGTAACACAGAAGTCGTGTAATGTGTGACAATTCAGATCAGTATAATTGTTAGGCAAGGAATTACTTTTAACCTCTCACATGAGAACTCGAGATCCTGTGCTGATATTCTTCAGATGACTATAGCTTTTCAATAGTTTGGGCAATCAATGTAACTCCAGTGGTTTCTGAACCGGATGAAAGCAACTTTTCGTCATTATGAAACACTTTAAATTAGTAGAATGTTGCATATCGACTGAAACCATTATGAAAAGCCGTTTTTCTTCGCAGGAGACTCAGCTGATTTACATTGATTGCATATATGGTGGAGAAGTTATAATGTCAAAGAGCATGTGTTAGATATCGTCGGCGACATCTCCTCTGTTAAATGGTTAAACAACAGCAAGTATTGTATTGTGTAACAATTTGGAAGTAATTTGCTCAACCCTATGGATAGCCACTACATTTTAGGGGAATTAAAACAGTGCAACACTTTCCCTTTAGTATGACAATTGGAAAATGCATACTGTACTCATGATTGTTCTGTGCAACTCAATAAATGATATACATATGCATTCATACAAGCTAAATATAAACCTGAATCCGCCCTCAGTGTGAACATGCAAAGTATTGTTGAATGTTTGTAAATAAATAAATACCTGTAAATTAATGGTATTTTTATTCCTCATTGCCCAACGTCACACAACTCATCAACAATCACTCCAATAGAAACCACTGCAAGGAAGTTACAAATATTTTGTTTAGACTCTATGAACGCCTCATATATTCCCCTTAATGGATTGAAATTCTAAAACAACAACAAAGACATTTCTAATAAACATCCACAGATTTTCTGTCTGAAGTCTGAAGCAGTGATTTTTTCCACAAATAATGAATCACTTTTTCAAGCCGTCAGTTCATACTATCAATGGATGTCATATATGACATCCAAAGTGTAAAAAACACATGCTTCAGTCTTTATTTCAGATGAAAGATGCTGAAACATTATTTCACGAAAAAAAAAAAAAGTAGATAACTTAAAAGATCAAATTTCAATCAGTTGAGGAATCCAACTTTATAGTCCCACTTCGATCATCTTTTGATTTGCTGAAACAGTTTTTTCTGGTGGTCTCTTAATTATGATTTTGCAGTTTTTAGCCAAAATAAAAAAAAAAGTTATTTTCCAGGAGAAAATTGCCACTGAGTTGTGGGCGAGACCGTTGGTGCAGAGCAACGGTCCCCCTTCCTGTCACCCATCTGTTTATATGCTCTTATAACTCCTCACATCTCAAACAACACTACTGGTGCAACACTAATGGAGAGCAATATCGAAGCTATCCAGTCATACAATTTTGAACCAGATTCCAGCTCAGACGAGGAACACATAGATGTACATGGATCTATTTGTCTACAAGTGGATGCATCCGAATGGACCGGAGCAGGGAGCTTGTGATCCACTCAGTGCTTTTTTGACGTCAAATAAACACCCTTCTTCAAACTGCATTTTTTTGACTGCTCTTGATTTATAAAAATATAAATAAAGAAATACTCAGAAATTTAAATGTTAGCTCATCAGAAAAAAAGGCCACAAAAAACGTCTTAAAAACCCACGATTACACATGAAAGATTATTTTCTCAGGGGTGGGTTTTTAAAGGGACAAACCAGAAGAATCAGAAACAAGACAGAATGATCAGTGATCAACAGATAATCCCACCCTGGAGAGACTAAAACCACAGACTAGGTTAGGATGAGCTACTATTGATTGTCACCTCCTCTTAATCTTTTCTGTTGTTGTTCATACTAAAGATGTTTTAATTCAGGGAACAATATTTGCATTGCTTTTCTTTCTTAATTTACTTTTCCACCTTAGCCCACCCATGAGTAAAAGGGTTCTTGAAAACACTGAACCCCAGCTTACCTTTGCCCTTGACAAAGGAGGAAAAGCAATCACACCTTTTTCAAAACGAGCATGTGTTAAAAGATTGAGTGTAGGAAATATTTGCTTCTTTAAAATAACCTTTTACCTGAATGGCTCATTGCAACAATGTTTTGGTAAAATTCATATGCAACCCCGATGGAGCATGATGACATGGGAGTGAATGCTTAGTTGAACAGAATTCATCGCACATAGCAATCAAAGCTCGTGCACACACACTCACTCACATCACAATGGAAGGATGATTAGTTGCTTTACAGCCACAGCAGCTGCAGCCACTGACTCGATCGTAAGTCTCTATGCACACCAGAGTATTGTAGAGGATAATGACGGAGCAGCTGTTGAACAGCCAAAGGTTTGTCAAAGCTGAGTCATAAAACTGAACAATGATCTGAAATACTTGTACAGCAGCTAATCTACATCCAAAAATAGATAAAAAAGATTAAGGCTTTGGAATAGGCTAGACAAAGTTGACATCCTTACTCAACCAAAACACTGTCGAACTGTAAACCTAAGGAAAACCCAAACTTTACTCTACCATAAAGCTGCATTCACACCAAACACAGTTCACACAGTTCACGCATCAGAGGCGTCCAGCTTGGTCCACATGCAATCTGAGGTTCTGCAATATAAGCGTCATGCGCGACGTGTCTGTCCAGCAGCAGCGGCATTTGAGCGGCAAATATCTGAACTTTGGCAAGGTTGAAGCATTGAGCTCCTGCTGCAAGAGGGAATCTTGACATAATGAGAGAGTATCTGAATGATCTCATGACCCAACACATGCATACTTGATTACCGGAACTTTTGTAGAGCTTTTTAAAATAAATCTGATCTAAACATCCTCTGATTCCATGTATTGTAAATGAGATGTACATAGACACTTCACCATGTAGCAATCAGGCTAAAAACATTTGGTAGTGGCTCCTCCCACACACAGCTGGGGCATCATGCTTATAAACATGTTCGGACAGGCATTAAGCAGCAAATTTGACGGGGGTCAAAAAAGAGGCATCGGATGCAAAACTGACCTGCAAATTGCGCTTGGAATGAACGCAGCTTAAGGTAATGAGGAGGTAAGAAGGTGCTCGTAAGGGAAAAATGGAAAAAAAAAAATGACTGAAAGATTTGAGGTCTCAGCTCATGATTCAACAAATGAAATTGAATGGGAACATTGCAGCTTTCTATATTTTAGAATGTTCTAATCTGATTTTGGCAGGAAGGATGCAGCTATTTCATGCCTCTAATGTAGACTGTTAAGACTTTCACATTGAGGGGATTTGGTTTATCCCTCCACTACGTGATTACCAGTCACAGCATCAATGATCCATGATTCATTTTATAATTTTTCTATTTGTCTGCTACCTGACCTAATTCTTTAAATGTCAGCCTTTTACTTCTGTTTATTGACATCTGACTCACTTGCATTTATCTTTGATATTTTTATCAGATTTTGTTGAAGACAATCTTATCCCTTTGTTTTTTGTGAAATCATTTGTGAAATCATTTGCCCATTATGTCAGTATTTTTCTTGAAGAAAAAACTGTACCTTATTTCCTCTGAGTTTTTGTTTTTGCTTAAAAAAAACTATAGAAATGACACTAAAATAAACAGACAATGTTCTTTTTTTAAAGTCAATATAACAGTACAAGACATCTTCATTTTTTTTCTTTTGTGCTTTTTAAATAGCACAAGTAACCCTGCGCTTGGTAATACTGCTGCAGTCTTTTATGAGATTACATGAAAATGACACCAGCCAGGAACTGTAGATCGATGGTGCTTCAACACTTACCTTTTTTAACCAGCTTATGCTGGCATCTTATCAAAACAATACATCTCCAGAAATTGGATCATTGCACCTTTTCACACATTTTCACTCTGTCACAGCCTAATTTTAAACTCTCTCAGAGAAGCATTTGTAGTTTTATACCTGACTTGGAGAGCAAGCTTATTTATTTACTTACTGTGAACAGTCATGTTTCTTACGGTTTGAAATCTGATACTGCATGGTTTTTTCTGTCTGTCATCATACACTTTCAAAACATTAACATTTCCTGCAGAAGTAACAGACAAAGCAGTATTTTGATCCATTCACACATTTTTTAACCACGCTGGAATCACGCTCTTAGCAGCAGCCCCTCCCACACCCACAAAAATGAGAAGGTCCTCACCCTGTGACGTATACCAGTGAGAACACCCCCAACCAGGAAGAGTCTGCGCTGCAAGCCCCGCCCCCAGGCTAACACAAACACACACTCATATTCCCCACGCATTTTCTCCCTGCACAGAAAACATCGTTTTTTTTTTGCAATGCAATCTCTTTTAAGTGGAGAAAATGTTTTTTAGGCTGCAAGAGATTTTGATGTTTGTTCAGCTTTCCCGAAGAAGAGCGTGATCATCAGAAATGGTTGGAGTTTATCTTCGGGAGCGTGACAGACCAACAAACAACTTTTTGTCTGTGAATGCCACTTCACAGATGACTGTTTTATTAACATTGGCCTGAATCACAGTGAATTGTCCGGGAGACTGAACCTCTGAGCTGGAGCCATTCCTAAAATCAAACCTGATGAAGATGCCAAGCATATAAAAGTATAAAAGATCTGGATCGGACTGTGGGTCAAGAGCGTAAGACTGCGCAACATGCACATCTATCTTTAAAAATGTTCGATGTTGTTTATGTCCATGAAATGACACGCACAGACACGCTGCTGAGGCAGGCTCTAGGTTGACGTCATGATTTGGGCATCACCAACAAGGATCCACTTGTGTTTTAGCCTATTTTGTTTATAGTGCTCGAATTTGGGGTCTCAGACGCAAGTTATCGAATCTACTTCCTCCGAGTCTGTGAACTGTGTGTAAGGCAATAATCTGGACTTCCTTCTTGGGCACCGGACACTAAGGTCCTGGTGTTCCTTTTCTGGCTGGCGTGTGGCACATCTTACCGTGTAGTAGCCAGGGCCTTTGACGTGCCATGCTCCACTGTAAGTGACATTGTCCATAGAACAGCTGACCACATCCTCCAGCTGATGCGCAGGGTCATCGGGGTTCCCAGCGTGGATGAACTGCCATTAGTCGCTGCTGGGTTTGAGCGGCTCGTTGGGCCTGCTGTATTCCAAAAGGTCGTGGGGAACATCGACGTCTGCCACATACGAATATAGGGCCCCCAAAAGAAAACGCAGTTTGTTATTTTAACAGGAAGCTTTTTTATTCAATTCAAATGCAGGCTGTATGTGACTCTAATGCCAAATGTTTTGATATTTTTGTTGGGTATCCAGCATCAGTCCATGATTCGCAGATTCTGCGCAACAGCCCAATTTGTATTAACCAAACACACCCACCTGAAGGATTCATCATTTTGGGTGATGGTGGGTATCCCTGCATTGCACATCCCATGGCGCTGCTGACAACCAACAGGGAACCCGTTTAGATTGGAATCATACATACAAATAATACATTTTTGTAAATAAATTTATTAAATAAATTTCAAATCAATTTATTTCAACAATTTTTTTCTAGAAGAGTTAAGAGCCTTTCCTCTTGCTCCTTCTCTCTTCTTGCCCTTTCCTCCTCTCTGTTCTCTGTCTTCTCCAGGAGACTGAATAGGCCACCAGCCATGGCCTCTTGGCTGAATGAGCCTCTTCTGTCTTCTCTTCTTCCCCTGTCTGCTCCTGCTCTTGTGGAACTGCACTGAGGCAGGGGATGGTGCAGGTAATGTGGAAAGGCTCTCATCCCAGGATGAGGCAATGAGGCCTCACTGATGCCCTGCTGCCAATGGCCTCATTCATTAAGGAGAACCACTTCCACGAAGATGCTGATGGTTTCCCTGCTTCTGTGCCACTGCCGGTGGGAAGCCTTATAAGTTCCTTCAAATGTCAAAACGGACACTTGTGAACAAACAACTGATTAAAATTACAAGGAACTGTCTAGGCCTTCATTTCACAAACATTATATGTTTTCTTTAAATTCTCCCACTTCTTTGCTACTCTGGCTGGACTAATGAGGTGGGTCAGCCCATCTCCTGGATCACTGCTCGAAAAAGAAAGTAACAACTAAAACCGTTACCCCAATATGATGTTTATTACAGTTTATTGATTAATACATATTAAAGAAAAAATATTGGTGGCAGCTGTGATCTTCCACCTAAGTGGCCACCGAGGCGAAGCATTTGCCTGAAAACAGGCTCTCTTTCGCCATCTGCAGGCAGATCAAATTCTTAACATCCTCGTCTGTCCCTACATATGCGCATTAAAAATATATATTGTCAACATATAGCTATGGTTGGACATTACTTTTTGACATTCTAACTATAGCATTTATTATTTCCGGCAAAATAAAAGCGTTAGCAAAATTAATAAACTGCAACAAAATGGGAGTCGTCTGTAATCAATTCATTATTAAATTATCAAATCTTATCATATTTATCAAACTAATTTTTAAAATGCCTATATTTATATGTCACCTCCCTCGTGCAGCTTGTTTCCGCCCTTTTCAAATCCCTAATCTGCAGTACATCATGGTCTTTATTCGCCTATGTAGTGAGCCTCTGTTTTTTGCAGAGAATTCTGGGAAATTTCTGGAGCACTCATTTTTGGAATTCAGGATTCGGACACCACTACAAAATGGCGAAAGCACTGTTTAGTGCACTATATAGTGAGTACTGAACGTTTTCTGACACAATCCTAGTTTGAGCGGATCATGCTCGCAAGAGGCGAGTGGAGACTTGGGCACACCCATTTCAGTAGCTGGGCACTTGTAAAACATGGAAAATAACAAAAAAAAAAAAACATGGATATCTTTAATAATTTGTTAAGAGATTGCAGAATATGTTTCCCTTTTGCTGCTTCCCACAATCCTTAGAACATGTAGCATGCAGCAGCAGATCTAATCAGAAGCTTATTGGGCTTATTGTCATAGTTCCAGCCTCCAGTAGCAGAACAGAGCTGCATGCACATGACATATCTTGCGGAATGTGAATCATTCTTAAACAAGTAGAAAATACAACAAAGTGAGATAAAAAAAAAAAATGGGAGAACTAATTTAAAATTCAAAGGCTTTTCCTCTTTATCTTTTAAATTTGCCAGTTTGTTTTCCAGCTCATTGACGATTACCACTGCAATTACCAGAACCCCCTGGTGCAAACTCTACAGCCAGCCATGATTGCATAGTTTAATTCAGAAGTAACAGAGCCTTTTACAAGGCCACACGTCTGGCAAGAATAAAAAAAAGGATTTGTGTTTTCTTTGTTTTCTCTATTTTAGTTCTAAGTTGGTTTTTAATGATCTGATTAGAAGTAATATCAACTTCAGCAATTGTACCATGAAGGTGTCAACTCTTCCATTTACATTTTATTATTTTGTCAGAGAACAGGTCCAGAGGAGAGAACGATGTTACATTTAAGTGAACCAATCAGCCCCAGACCGATATAGTTTTTTGAGTATCTGTTTTTCTCACTTCAAGTAGAAAAACATTTGTGCTGTAATTGAGCACAAGACTGGCCCTCATTTACAATTTCTGTCAAAATTCTCAGATTTTTGCTCTCATTTTACGTCACACTGAACAGATTATAGTTATTGACTCATGCGTTTGCACTCATGCTTAAAATAACTGCTTAAACATTACATTCACTTCAGATTGATTCTTGAAATAAACAGACCTGTTCACTTTCTTCCTCATGTCTTTCTTTTAAGTCAGAGATGGTTTGAAAAACAGTATTTCTTCTGTGAATTGTTAACACATAACAAGTGCCTGAATCTTAATGATGTTTTATGTCATGTGATGTACACTTCTTTTATTGACCCTTTAACACATGAGCTTTAGCTCCAGTGTAATGTTTGGACAATCATAAATCATCAGCCATTTATGAAAATAATTTCAGCTGATTCTGAGGTGGAGAAAAGAAACTAGGCGCTGATATACAACACCGCACAGTAGCTTAATGCTTACACAATCAACGTAAAACAGTTGATTCTGTCAAAGAGAAAAGTGGCTTTACACTGTTAAGCAACAGTTTACATTAGTAATGTGTTTCACATCTGATTCACGCTGATATGAAAAGACACTTTTCTCCACGCCACAATCAGCAAATTTATGTTGATTGCATAAACAGACCAAGATTTATGATATATCAAAGAGCATGTCTTATTTATCTGTCACCAGCGACATATTTACTGTTAAAAGATTGATTTGGGAAGCTTCAATTAAAAATCAAAATTTTATTTTTGTTGTAGTTTGGCTTTACTTAATTTTTTGTATTTTGAAGCTTGACACCATGAAAACCAATTTAGTGTTATGTTTGTGCATGTAAAAAATGAAAATGTAGGACTATTAGGAGTTAGTTAAAGATTAGAAAAAGGCTTTACCATAAACATATGTAATATAATAAAGGATAAAAATAAAGCCAATTTTAAAAGACAGTGTGTCTCAAAAATCCTGAGGATGTTTCGTATGAGGAAGGCGCAGTGACAGACAGAAAAGGTGAAGCACATTAAGAAGGGATGGTGACAGCAAAAACTCCAACGCAAAGATTAATACAACAGACCTTCTGACAAAAAACATTACTGATAAGGGTTTTTTATGTGAATAAACCACTGAAGAATGGGGAAATGGCAAAGCCTTTGTCTGCTGCAGATAGACTAATGGATAACCACTGCACAGAAAGAATTATGGTTTGTTGGGTCATTCTGTGGCAGACACCACCATGGTACAGACAGGCATGTCCATATAATGTAAAAACATGGTATTGTGTGACAAAAGGTGGTTTTGCATTTTGAGTTAAGCTGTCAAAGATAGAGATGGGATTTCTGGCTCTTTACAGGGAGACGGATCTTTTGGATCAGATCATTTCAAAGAGCCAATCAAAAAGACTAGCTGTTTTTATTTGTATTCACTTTCAAGAAGCCCAGAAGTTTGTAATTTTAAAGCTGGAAATAATCATAGAGAGGACTGATGGCCTGAGCTCTGGAGCAGAATATTTCAAATTCAGATTTCTCACCAATAATTGAATTTGAATTATTTTTGAAATATCAGTTAAAGCTTCATATAACATCTGTGGACAAGATGTCAAAATCTGACATAGATTCATTGTTTATATTCCACTGACAGCATATGCAGTGTACATGTATAAAAAGTATGTATGTATACTTTGATTTATGCTATTAGAGCAACAGCTAAACCAGAAGTCTGCAATCTCTGACAGAACTATTTGCTCATCTTTCTTTTCTGACAAAAGTGGGCCACAAAATCTCACTACATAATTTATAATTTTTTTTTTTTTTTGCAGACATTAAACCATTCGTGTGTAGCATATAGCTTTTAAATTTCTACAATGATTAAAGGCCTCTTAATTTAGTGTAATTTCAGAAGTGGTTAAAAGCAAATTTATTTTACCATTGCATATATATCATAAAATAAAACAACCTAAATACTATCACAAAATGTAGCTAACAAACTTATTATCGATACACAATAAGAAGCAAATAAGGCAACGTTGAGGCTCCATGCCATAGCTGCAGGTGAAACATTTTAACACAAGAACATTTTTAACAGAACAAAACAACTCAATCTCATGACTACAACTCCAGAACGACAACTGAGCACCCCACCGTGTGCCTTACAGGCTTTGTCCTCTTTTCTTTTTTAGGAGGTACTCTTGTGATATTTGCATCTGAAGTTGGAAGTATGAGCTTGTTTGAGCTTTTATGTGAACGTACAAAACTAAGGAGAGGAGGGAGGAAAAAAAGAACAAAATAAAAAAACGGTTCCCAGCCGACCAGTCGAACGATTCCCACCATTCATGTTAATGAGCCATTCAAAAGATTCGATTCGTTTGCGAACGTCACATTTCCAGTGAAAGCTCTTCAGAGGATGGGAACATTAGAATTATCACTAAAAGGGAAAGCTGATGGCCCAACTGCAGAAAAATGTTAAAAAATTGTAAAATAAAACGTTTAACGCAGCTATGAATGCAGCCATGGGACAGGATCAGTTGAGACAAAAGAAGGAGAGAGATCAGATGAAACTTAGGGATTCCCTGGGAATAGACAGGCAGGATAGAAAGCATTGAGAATTCCTTGAAACAGACATGATGACAGACATCTTAAAAAACCCTGCTGGAACAGACAGGCCAATGCTACAGATGATCTGGACTTTGCGACAGACTGAGTGGTCTGTTATGGCAAGCAGTGGTGAGAGCTAATACTTCAAAGTCTGTCTCTTTTTAGGGTCTTGTCAGGTTAATCTTTTTTTCATGAAACAGTTTAGGAGAGGACGCAAGTGTTAGAGAACAGAAACTTGGCTGACAAAAGCTCAGTGACTCTTGAGAAAATCACTGTCCTGAGATTGATTTTTTGGGTTTAAAATCCCATCACTGGGACCCAGTTCTTTTCTATTTGACATTAAGTGTTGATTGGGGCAAAAAAAAAAAAAAAAAAAAAAAAAAAAAAAAAAAAAAGAAAAAACCTTTTTTTTTTTTCCTTTCATGAGGATGGGACAAAAAAGTGTTACCAGTGTGACAATTGATGGGACTTTAATTCAAATCTAACAAAAATGCAACAGACAATGCTAGGGCAAAGCTTAAGTTTACAAAAATCTGCACAAAGTTATAAAAAACAGAGACAGAAGTGACAGATGCAACAGTAAAACAAAATTATAAAAACCAAAAAAGGTAAAAACACAGAAAAGGGGTCAATACCAGCAGAAATAAAAGCCACCAACTGGAACAAAATTTTAAAGTAGATGATTGAAATGGAAAAGAACCGGCTTATTTTTATGCCGAGTTTAGGACTGAGGATAAAAACTGCTTGGTTGCACTTCAATCTACTAAAAGTCCCAGCAACAATAAAGAGTAGCTGGTCTTTAGATCTCCATAAGGAACAAGCAGAACTTTTATGGGGGAGCAGATCAGACTGGTAACATGGTAACAAGTCTAATTGGATTGTCCCTAAGAGAAAAAAAGATCCTGAACATTTTAAGCGTGAGGTCCTCAACCCTTGGCTGCGGACTGGCACTAGTTTATGGGTCACTTGATACTTGGGCTGCACAAAATGAGTACATAATTTGCATATTTCATTGTTTCATACATATTCTGATTCTGACTTAGGTTTTACTTTTTTTGAAAATGACTACATTTCTCAGCCACATGTTTCCATTACTTACTTTTGATGCATTTGAATTATTTGCTTTGTTTCTATCTTACCCACATCCTCTATGCCTTCTAGTGATAGGTCAGGCAACACAGATGGGTTGAGTCATGTGTCGAGTTCATCGAATGAAACCCCATGTTGGTGCGCATATCGTGTTAGGAAAAGTCACTCACTGTGTAGATGTGTCACTGAGGCGGCAAACTGTGTTTATAAGGAAACCAGCAGTGTTGCTGGTTATTGGGCAGTTTTGACTTTGATATTAAGGGTAAAATTTCATTTTATGTCTCCCCTGTTTTAATAGTTTTGTCGTGGTTAATTTTATTCATCAAGTATTTTTTTGCCATCAAACCTGGTGTGCTTTTTGGGTAGTGACGGGCTGATGAAGCTTTGCAAAGCCATGCATCCGACTGGTTTACTCCAGTGCAGATTTATATTGATACAAATAAATACTTTATTTTTCTTAACCTCAAAGGACTGAATCTCCGCACATCCTCATGTCGCCACCCATTCTTATATGAGCCCACCAACAACCACTGGAAAAGTAAAATTATTGGCTAGAATTGTACATCAGAACTGAATTGAAAACAAGTGATTGTCATTTCAAAAACATAGCACCAAAATCTCTTTTTTAAATACAGCACCGGTACTGACTTGGAACTGAGTTTCAGCACGCATCCCACAGTGAGGGTGGTTGGGTTTAGTCAATGACCCTGCTTTTAAAACATTGAGTTCAGATCTGTGTGTTTAAGGGACATATTATTAGTTTTAATCAATAATAATAACGATAACTACTCTAAATCTCCACACTCTCCAAACTAACTGTACCTCTGTCCAAACTATTTCCAAACTCATTGACCGTAACTTTCCATCAGAAACCACATTTTGAATGGAGCCCGCAGGATTCATGCCCCTGTCTAGACTCGCAGCACAATCTAAACCACTTCATGAATAAGTCACGTGGTACAGCTGGGTAGTGCAGCTTTGGACGTCATCATTTTCCGCTCCCTCCCTTAATGAAGCAGCCGCTTTGCGCATCACAGAAACGCCCCCTCCAGAGTGACAGAGCGTCACATCACTAAATATAACTGGGGGTTTACAGCCTTAAAACATTTATGATCATTCTAAAAAATAAAGCTGAATCTTGTGTGGATATTGTCCATCATTGATTACCTTCAGAACATAACTCCTGTGATACATGAAGGACCGTTGTGGATAATGATTGTGCTTTTGTAACTCTGAGGTAAGGCCAGTGATCACTGTTTATAAGACACAATGTTTTTCTTTCCTTTTTTTTTTTTTTTTTTTTTTTTTTTTTTTTTTATAAAACAACAGTTTTCCCTGAAACTCCTATAAGTCTCACTGAATGGAGCCTGTGTGATTCATGCTGCTGTCAAGACTCGCAGCCCAATTTGAACCACAGCATGAATCAGTCAAATGGCCCACAGTAAAGCTTCACACGGCACCATTTTCACCTCCTCCCCTAGATCAGGCAAGGATGAGGTTCCGGGATGAGGGAATTGGTTGAAATGATTGATTTGCAATCACATCACTTCATTTGGTTTCCCAAAATTTGACTAATGTTACACCTTGTTTTAATGAAACATATTCTGCACATATTTTTACATTTTGATAAGTGATTTACATAATGAATTCTGAAATAGTGTTATGCTTACTACAATCGTCATCATGTACTTCATTTTGTCGTATGATTTATTGATTCTTACAAATTCTTAGTGGCCTACATCTGTGTTAGTAAGGTATAAATGTCATAAAATTATGAACCAGATTATGATTACTCAGGCAGACAGGGTGAGATTAAATAGGTTTGCTTCCTCCCTTTCAAGCAATCTACAATTTGATGCCTAATTATCCTATATTTGATATATCTCTATGTAGATTTAAACCTTTGATGATTGTTCTGTTTAATGTACTTTTTCTTACTTTAATTGCTTGAAATAAACCATTTCTAATTTTGTCGAAAAAAAAAGAGTGAACAAGATAAACAGAATCCATTACTGAGGGCCACCACATCAACGGATTCAATACACTAAGAGCATCATTTTTGTAATCTTTGGGCGTAGAAAACATTTCCTAATGTTGAAGAATTGATTCTTCTCACCACTAAACAAACTTGTTGGGAAATTGTAACACAGTACTTCTTTCAGCCAGGAATGTTTTTCAGCACATTTGCGAAATAACAGAGGACAATGTGACACAATGGTAAAAAAATAAAAATAAAAAAATACTACATCACCGTAGTGTCATTCTAAATAAACAAGTTTACACATTTATGCTTATGTGCATATGTTTATTAGAGGGATGTGGATGAGGATATGTTACCAGAACTACAGCAGCAGAACTGTTTCAGTTGCTGGATGACAGAATATCTGAAAAACTGAACTGGTCCTTTTGTTTCAGCCTATGCACTGGAGCTGGTGCCATGACCGGACAACTGTTTGGCTTTACTTCACGGGTTTCGGAAGTTGTGATTGTAAATGAGTTTATGCATTGTGTCATTCTGCCACCAGAACTTAAAATCTTATTGGATAAGGCATTTAAAGTTATTACCCTCATCAAAGTACACACCATCAATTGTGTCTGTTTAAGTAACTTTGTGAGGAGATGAACAAACAACTTCTCTTATACACCGTGTTAAGACGGTTTTCCAGAGAAGATCACTGGCCAGAGTGTTTAATTGCAAGAACCAGTGCAGATTTCTCTTAGAAAAATGGCACAGCTGACTGCACATTTTGGTGACAACAAATCGGTCACAAAATCACTTGCTTGTGGGACATATTTAACCTGCTCAGTGAAATCAGTCTGTCACTTTAGTGGAAACTAAACTGAGCTGTCTTCAAGTTGACAGATTAATAGCTGCACATAGACTCAAACTAGATTTGTGGGGATGATGCGTCCTCAGATATCTAAAATGTTTTGAACATAATAGCAAGGGTTTTGGAAAAGCTGGAGGTCAGAGGCTTTAGTCTCTGCTGCACTCAGGCTTGTCCCTGACCATCAGAGGGAGCCCTCTCCTGAATACTAGCTCCCTGCACACTCTCCCCCACGTCTCTCCAGCTGTCCACAATCATCTCATCAACTCCGCTCCTCTTAAGCCCCACCTGGACTCGATATCATTGCAAAGTGTTGATTTGCTTAGCATACAATTCCGAGCGCTGTCTTGTTTCTCTGGTTTTGATCCTCCCCTGTCTCTTGTCTTTCAGTCTCGCTCCATGCCCTCGACTCCTGCCTGCTTTTTGACTCTGTTTTTGCCTCTGCCCTCATCTGCTCGTCTTGTTGCCTTATTAAATCTCTTTACTGCTGCACATGGATCCGAACGTCTCTCTGTCCTCGTCTCGGACCTCACAGTTGCCTGTTGTTTTATGAATCTATCCTCCCTCCCCTGTAGTCATCCTCCAACTTCTGTAACCCACCCTTTCCCCCTGACTTTTGTGCCCCCCCGACATCATTCTCTCTTCCTCCCCCTCTTTCTTTTCTGTCCGGTCCAACAAAAAGAAGCATGCAAACATAATTAAGATAAATACAGCTTAGTTTAAATTACAAAAGGGGTTTATATGAATATACACCTTGTATGTCCAATGATTTATAACCCCCGGTTGTAACAATAAAATCTGTCTAGGCTCTCAGCTCATATCTGTTTCTGCAGCTGTTGGACAGGACAAAAAAAAAAGAAACAGAAAAATGAAATGCACACCTGGAAGAACATTACCCCACTCATATCATGGTCATTTACCAAAAAAACAAACATTGAATACATTATTAGAACTTCACTCCTTTTGTAAATTTAATTCTGAATCATTTTTCCCAAAAATCTAACTATTTAAAAGTAGTGCGTTGTGTGGTCACAGTGACAATTAGAGCACAGCGCACGCATCGAGTGTGCTCTGCACTCTCGCTCATTCCTCTCTGAGGAAAGCATAATTTCAAGGAAACTTCACCTCTTCACCATGTTTTTGTCCAGATGATAAAGCAAACATTTGTTTCAAAGAAACAAAGTTTAAATTTCAAATTTCCAGATATTTCATGTCCTTGTGTTTCATTTTTTCCTTCTCTTCTCTCTTTCTTTTTTGCTTCATCTCAGTATTCAAAATGATCAAATTAACTTAACAGGTTTAAGGAAACAATAAAATCACTCATGCCCTTTTCTACTGTTGTGATAAACAGTGGTATAAAGTTTGTCAGCATATGACTTATGATATTAATAAGAAGTTAGTGGTCAATTTTTTTTGATTTCTCAGAAGTGTTCCTGTTATTTTTTTTTTTCACACAATGAGTGATGTGTCAAATTGTTAAAAAAAAAGTACAATAAAAAAATGGGAAATTGGCCCCCTCCAGCAGGTGGCGCCCTAAGCAGCAGCCAAGGTCGCCCATGCCCAGGGCTGGCCCTGCCCCCACTCTGTGACCTACAAACCAGGGGAATCTAGCATGTCAATTCAATTGCTGGAAATCTCAAGTGACGACAGACTTAAAAGTCTGTTTGGCACAATAAATCTGCCAGAGTTCTGAATTAAAGTCATTGCAGAATACACTTAGATCCATCCCCTTCGGTGCCAGTAACCACAAAAAAACATGAAGTGCAGTGGGGTCATAAGCAACATACTTTGGGTGTCATTGCCTCCTGTTACTGATGAGACTATATCATTGCAAAGAATAAACTTAATTTATTGCTGTGGTTATTTGATCTATCATGCACTTGACACTTATCTGTCTTGTGTTAAAAT
Source organism: Oryzias celebensis (assembly GCA_014656515.1). Lineage (NCBI taxonomy): Eukaryota > Metazoa > Chordata > Actinopteri > Beloniformes > Adrianichthyidae > Oryzias > Oryzias celebensis. The sequence continues at coordinate 25,912,518 of BNCR01000007.1, read as the reverse complement.
GTGTTTAACTTCGATCAATATGAGCTGAAAGAGTGGAGACAAAAGGCCTTAGACTTATGTTTTCATGGTGCAATTGCTAATAAAGTCACATCCACATTGGATTACCATTTAATATTATATTTAGGAAAAAACAGTTTTAATTGTCAGGGTTTGGCTCAACCTACTGCAGCTCAGCTTCTGGTAATCACCATCAATCACTTCATCTGTGCTCAGGGGTTTGAACCTTCTGCTTCTGTCATTCCGTGCCAGCCTTTTTTCACCTCCACCTTCTCGATTTCCTGCCACGTTTCTGACCCACACCTTCTTTTTCCTTGATTACGAACTCTGCTCATTCCCTTTTGGTGCTTTTGCCTCAGACCTTCCTGTCTGTGTTGTCTTCGACCTCTGCTTTAATTTCCTGGATTTATGGATTCAGCTCATCGGCTTTTATCAGGGCTTTTGTCTCAGATCTCCTTGCCCACAACAATTCCTGTTTTAGGAAAGAGTTATCCTCTATACTGCTCCAGATTACTGTTCTGTGAGTCTCATCTTTCCAGACCAGCTTCCTCTCCTTAACAACGATCTATCTTCTTTTTTCCTTGACTTTTTTGCACAACTGGAAACAGATTGCTTGATTTCCCATAGAACCAAATAAGAAAATGTGCTTTGCATAATGAACACCTCGTATAAGAAGGTGTTCTGGAAGAAATAACATAACAACTGCAGCTTTGATTGCCTGGCCTTGCCTGACTATTGCTTTAGAATGAAAACATGAATGAAAATGATGGTGGCATTGCAGGGTTTGGTGAATGTCTTCCAAACAGGAGCATCTAATTGTTTTCAGTGGTCAGCAAAGCATATTTAAAGCAGTCCCATTTGTGTCGATGGCACTCATGTCACCCAGCACACAAAGTGAAGGTGAGGCTGTGATTGAAACCTTAAGCCAGACTGATAAATCAGCACATACCTGTTGCCAGAGAGCCTGGACAGGTGTACAGAACCACAGAGCATGCATGTAATTGTCAGGTAAATTACTATCACAATGCTCACAAATGTCTGAGTTTTTGAGACCCATCTTGAACATCCTCTGTCCAGTAAAGTAAATTCTGTGAGTTTTAAATTGTATTAGTTGTAGGTTTGGACTTTTTGTTAATTTAAAGGTATTTAGACAAATTTCTGACCAGAAGCTTGTGTCTGTACTTCTGCCTAAGTCTGCATCCCATTTTGTTGTTGGGATTGAGACTTTGTTATCTAAGTTGCATAAGAGTTTGTATATTTTGGAGAGAGTTTTATTCAATGAAAAATTAAACATAGAGGTAACTAGTTCTGGCAATTTTAAGTCATTGTCACTGCATTTAAATGTTTTAGTAATTACAGATTTAAGTTGGTGATATTCCAAGAATGTATTTATTCCATGTTTGTCTTGTAGTTCTTGGTGTTTTATGAATCTTCCATCTGTAATTAAGTACAAACTGTAGTTTGCATTTAACTACAAACCTTTTCCAACTGCATTTTTTGCCTTCTCCTGATTCACTATTATTTGAAAAAAGAAATACTCAGAAACGCAGTTTCAATCTTTAGTATTTTGTAAATGTGTCCTGCACCATGAAACATGACACTGAAACATGTTAAGCATAAAAAAACACCATCTTCATTGGAGTAGATCTTCAAACACACTGTGTTCTTATCAAGACCTATCAACTGCTGATGTTCATGGCTGATTGTTTTCTACTATTTTCTGCCTTTTTTTCTGCTGGCTGTGTCTGGTTCATGATTGTCAATGAATGAACTCTGCTGATCCAGGTAATCAGCCCAGAGAGAAGACAAAACAGACATTGAAATGTTGGACAATGTTGGACAACCAAAATGATCCCCTTCCTGATCCTGTGCAAAGTCAAGAGGTGTAACTGTATTTGTCAAAAAGAACTTCAAAGCTTCAGCAGACTGCCCTCTTCACAGCACAATCTATTTCTACTGAAGGGTCAAGAATGTGTCGAATAATCAGTCTGGCCTGACTGGTAGATTTAATCGGTTTGCAATTCAAGTGACATAATTTATTATTCACTTCAGGGAACATGTCATTAACCCTGATGCTGTCTGGCACGTCACAGTCTATATGATTTCTTTGCAAGCCCTACATGTACTCCTCTGTGAGTTTTTGGCGAGTCTGTCTGACTCAGACTTCTGCCCAACTTTATAGTGAAATGACCATTTAACCAGCCAGCGAAGCAGAGTCATTACCTATGATCAATTGCTGTTTTAAATCTCATTCAAATGAAACATAGTATTGATGAGAAAAACCTTTTAATATGATTTAGTGGCCCACTGTTTATTTCAGACTGTTAGCTCTTGAAGAAAATGCCCAAAAAGTCGGTAAAAGCCGATGAATTCTAATTTTCTCTGAAAATTAGATAATATTTATTGCCTATTATTGCGCCAACATGAACATATTCGCCACCGAATGTGATGTCTGGTCAATATTATGAAAATATCGCTAATTAGCTGCAACTGAAATCTCGGCTTCCTGTGAACAGTCTCAAAAATTTGCAACTGTGGGTTTTTTTTTGCATTTCTTTCTGGGAAAAACACAAGAAGAAGCTGAAAAGAAATCAGTAAATCATCTTTATGTTAGAACAAAGTTTTTAACAAGAAGCGGGGATAGTTTAAAAAAGTATTTTGTGTTCTAACTCTTCAAAGAAAGAAACCAACAGAAAGATCAGGCAGTCAGCAACAACTGAACATGCTGCAAGTTCCCACATACCAGGTCTCAAACACACTAAATCTGTTTGTTGTGAAGCAGAAAGGTTACAAAACTGCCAGGATTGTGGAGCATGAGAAGTGACATAAACAAGAGACAAATTGGTATTAAGAACCACTGACAGATGACAGGATGAAAACCAAGGAAAAAAACACAGAGAGAGACAAAAGCAAGTGGGTCTAAAAAGTCTTAGGTTGGCAGTGAAGGATATAAATGAAGTTTTCTGCTGAAAGTGATTTAAAGGTCTTAGGGCCAGAGACTGATGTAGTGGAAGAAAAAAGGGTTCTGCAAAATGGATGACAGAAGAATAAGATACATTTGATCCAGATGAAACACCAAGTCTGAGAAGAGAGCTAAAGAGGATGCAACTTTATTTTCACATATTCACAATAAATCAAAAAGTTAACACAACTGCTCAATACATCGCTTTCTTTGTTTTTATGTCTTTCTTGCAACATAATTAATATATTCCCCTTAGCCAGCATGTGTTGCTTTTTAAGTTTTCCCTTTAGTTATTAATAGTGTTGTCAAATGGCACACAACATAAACAACATTCTGCTGTGTCAAAAGTGATTTTTAGCTTTGATTATTGAAATAATTAGACTGGCATTCAAAGCTTGTATATTTTTTCAAATTATGTAACACATTACCATTTGACAGGGTTGAAAAAGAAATGTAATTTGAGCCTCTGTTGCTGTTCAAGTTAATGTAACCTCCTAAGTTAAATGCCTGACATTTTCCGTTTAAGAGCTTTTTCGTTTGTCTCAATTGTTCCTTAAATATATTCAGTAAAACACCTTGCTTGACAGGTATTTGATCAGTAATGTTTTTTTAGATCTTAAAATTATAGCGGAGTAAAGAGAATTGTGTGCTGTCTGCCTGTCCATCTGTCTATATATAATGTGTAGCTCCTGTCAAGTTTTTAGAAACTTTTGGGTCCTTGGATCATAATTATTTATAATGATAAGAGTTCACTGATATTTTTAGAGATGTTTTGTTTCTTTTGTCCAGGGCTGGCCAACCCTGGTCCTCAAGAGCCACAACCCTGCCTGTTTTCCAGCTCTCGCTTGACTGCTTGATTATGAATATCTAAATCAGGTGTGTTCAGTCAATTAGAATCATTCGAGTCAAGCACATCAACAGCAAGCTGGTCTCAGAGAACTGGAAATTAGGCAGGATTGTGGCTTTTGAGGACCAGGGTTGGCCAGCCCTGCTATTGCCACTGGTAACCTGAGCACACATTGGGGATGGGGTTTGACCCCAGTGGATGTATCTGAATACAAAGATACTTTGGAACTGGACACCACTGCCATTGTATTGGAAAAAAAGTTTTTGTCAGACATGAGTCCTAGCAATGAATCATGTTTACAGTAGAAGGTGACAGCAAAGGTTTCCAACTACATTTTGAATACACCAAAGACAAAGAAATAATGGTGATTTTGGTTATATTTACAGTACTTGTTATTCAACCATGTAGTTATAGAATTAATTAAGCTCACTTTTCCTTAATAGTTCTAGTACATCACCTGTCCTTCCGGGGTTGAGGATCTCTCCTTCATGTGGGCAAACCTGAGGTTTCTTAGTTTGCCCCCCAAAAAAAGATAGGGTTTTTTTAAATGAGTTTTTCCTCACCGAGAAGGAGGGTGTAAAGGCAGAGATGTTTGTTCAGCTTAGTCTGTTTAACAACCAGCTATTGTTTACTTTTACGTGATTGACTTTTTGTTTCTTGCAATATTCTGATGTCAGTTCAATGAGACGGATATGGCGGTGATATTGGGCTTTATAAATATTATCGAAAATTGAAAGAAGAGAGATGACCAACACTTTTTGGTAAACCAATTTATTTTTCTTTATTCTACACTATTTTATTACAATTAAAGGCTTAATGTAAATGACACTTCTTGTTGCTTATTGTTATAGCTAAAACTGAGCCAGAAAACATAAAGTAGAACATGATTTAATTATTTTTGTGTTTTAAAGTACCACCTGATCATCTATGATGATCTATTTTAAAAGCATTCCCAGTGTTTTTTTTTTGTTTAAACTATGACTATGTCGTTTGTAACAGAACAGTTTTGCAGAGTCATTAGAAATCTGCTTCTGAGTTGTGGGTGTTGCTGTTGGCATAGAGTAAGCTCACCCCTCTTACCATCATCTGTTTACACGCTCTCGCACTAGCTCACAGCCCCTCAACACCAAACTAACATTCCTGGGGCAACCAAAATGGCGAGCAATATTGGAGCTGTCCACTCATAACAATTTGATTGAAGAAATTCTCAGAAATGCAATTTTAAGATTCATTTTCTTTTTATAAATCGTCCATGATCAGAAAAATGCCACTGCAACATGTTAAAAAGACCAAAAACAGAGTTTTCGTCTGAGAGGGTCTTTAGAAATTTGAGACAAAACTATGAATACAGTTCATTTCAATGGAGAACCTTAACCTTAAGCTAGACAGCGTCCTAATTCCTCCCCTACCCCTACGACTCTTCCCTACACCCACATTTATCCTTCCAAGCGGAGAGCTTGTGAAAAAATAAATATAATTGGTTTTAAAACTTGAATTAGTCATGTTAAAACATAGAGTCATTGTTTACATTTTAATGTAAACATCAGAGCCTCAGCGCACACCCATGAGAAAAATAGCTTTTCTCCTCTGTGGCATAGCTAGCCCTAAGTCCCTATTGCTCCTTCTTATAAAAAAAAAAAAAAACAAGTGCGGACACCACTATTGCTACAAATGCCCCTACAATTGGGGCAACTGGAGAAGCTTTAGAAGTGGGGAAGAAATTCAAATCAACAGGCAGATTGGTGCTGCGTCCACCGTCATGCGGTCGCTGTACCGGTCCATCATGGTGAAGAGAGAGCTAAGCCAGAAAGCAAAGCTCTCAATTTACCAGTCGATCTACGCTCCAATACTCACCTATGGTCATGGGCTCTGGGTCATGACCGAAAGAACAAGGTCCCGGATACAAGCGGCTGAAATGAGCATCGATAGGAGCCAGTTGAGGTGACTCGGGTATTTGGTTCGGATGCCCCCTGGGCGCCTCCCTAGGGAGGTGTTCCAGGCATGTCCCACTGGGCGGAGGCCCCGGTGAAGACCCAGGACACGCTGGAGAGACTGTCTCTCGGCTGGGCTGGGAACGGCTTGGGGTCCCCCCAGAGGAGCTGGAGGAAGTGGCCAAGTCTGGGCATCTTTACTTAGACTGCTGCTCTTGCAACCCGGCCCTGGATAAGCGGAACAAAATGGATGGATGGATGGATGTTTATGCAGGGAGTCGAACTAAGTTTGAAAGGCAGTCATGTTTTTTCTTTTTTTTTCCATCCACATTAGTGTTCCCTATGCTTGATTTTCTTTCTTTTTTTTTTTTTTTTTTTCCAGAAATCCAAAGGTCAAACTATTCATATATTTTTGTTTAGCCACTGTAACATTAGACTGCCTTGCATTGTCATTCCAACCGGCAGTATAAGTCACAGGGTTTCTTCAAAGTCAATCTGGTAATTACCTCAGCTCTTTTTGATGTCACACAGTTAATGGGACTTTCCGTTTGTCTTCCAAAAAAGGATTTCATTTAAAGTTGTTGAATCATAGCTCCATGTGTAAACAGCGACACTGCAGCCTCTGACAGTGCTTCAGAGTGCTTCTGACATCAGCACCGCTCTTTAAATAGCCTCCCCATCTCTGAAGGGAATTCATTAACCTTGGGGATTAGTCTGGAAAAGCCTTATTTGCTGATGATGGAGCTTTCTGCTGAAGAGGTAAACATGTTCACCATTCAAGATGGTAAATGAGAGAAACAGAATAAGAGCATGGTGGTAACAGCTGCAGTAAGCTAATTAGTTTGTATTCCACTTTAAAAGTACCTCAAATAAAAGAACGATATTAAAAAGAAGGATGAAATACTTAAAATGATTTTTACTTACATACGGTGCTTAAAATGTCATGCTCAATGCCCATTATTTAAACCACATTGTACATGGCCAAAACTTGGTCTGGCGTAGATTATAGATCTGTTGTTCACAGTTCTGTATCTTATTTGACATTTAAGAGGAATTGTCTGTAAAAAAAAAAAAAAAAAAAAAAAAAAAAATCAAGCATTTGTTAGAGATCAACTTCAGTTATGTGAATTCAGGTAGAAATAAGAGAAATGTCACTCCATCTTAATTATTTAGCAATGAATCATCATGCTGTAGAAGCTTTAAAAACCATCTTCTTATTCATCCATCTATCTTCTTAACCCACTTTATCCCTTATGGGCTCAATAGGCTGCTGGAGCCTATACTCTGCTACAGTTGGACAAAGGTGGGCTACCACCTGGACAGGTTGTCAGTCTGTCCCAGGGCTACACTCACATAGTCAAACACACTCACAGCCACACCTATAGCTTACACTTTAGAGTGATCATTTACCCATGAACCTATAGCCTGTGTCTTTGAAAGCATGTTGTAGCTTTAAACACATGTTGGAAAAAAGGAAAGAGAAACTTTGCAATTGAAAATTACAAAAAAAATAAAAAATCATTGTTAACACTGCATGAGTCATATGTTCCAAAGTCTAGCCCCCCCACTCTGCTTATTTCTTTTTTTTTATTTTAGTTTTATTTACCTTTTTTACATTCAGTGCACACAAAAGCTCTCAGGGAAACTGATGAGATTGTTAATTAATCATTGAATGAGAAATAAAACATTATTCTAATTGTTTAGAATGAGGTAATATGAGTTGTTAGCCTCAAAGTCAAACTGAAATTAAGGTTTTTAATTACATGACCAGATATAGATGATACATAGAAAAGCCAAGTTTAACACGTGTCTGTCATTGTGACTTTGGTGAACTGCCATCATTTTTCTCCTTTTTACAATCAAACACAAACATGATAACACTGGTGTAGAGTCCACTTTTTTTCCTAATCTATACATATATATATGCAGGTCTGTACTTTTAGAACATTGTCTCTGAACAGCAACTAGACACTGTTGTGCAGCAGAAGAGAAGAAATGTGCTTTAAGCTCACTGTAATAATCCACTCTGTCCAATGGATTAAACGTTGTATCATCATTTTGCTCAGTTACATGATGAGTTAAAAATCTAAACAGAAATAAATATGCTGGATTGTTGTTTTGATGAAAGTTTCTGAGACTTTTTAACCCCAGATAAAATTCAGTGGAAATCTTTTTACTTCTTGAAATGTAGAACTTTGCTATTACTAGTTGTCTGTGAACAAAACGGCTGCATGGTGGTTTAGTAGTTACCTCTTTCACCCTATACAGCAACAAGAACCTGGTTCAAATCCTAGCTGGGGCCTTTTTGTATGCAATTTGCATGTTGTCATTCTACAGGAATGATTTTTCTCTGGCTTCCTTCCACAGTTCAATAACATGCTTCTGAAAGGTGTGTTTGAGGGGCCCTATGACAAACTGGTGACCAGCTTAGAATGTACTTCCCCATCCAATGTAACTGGAACAAGCAACCCTGAGACTCCTAAAGGGGTTCAGTTGGTTGTGAAGATGAATGGATGGGTGCAAATTACAGTCTTTTAACTAGTAAATGTTTTAAAAAAAAATAGTACTAGGGTCCAAAATATCCCAAGATTAAATGGCTGCAAGAACATGTGTAGTAGACCTCTATATTCAGATATCATTCAGAACACTATTGATAGACCATAATAGAGTAAAAAAATAGAGTTGTCAAACAAGTCCTGTAGACATCTACAGTAGATGTAAATGAGGTATCTAATGTGTAGTGGATCACAGCCGCAAGCTAACATTAGCAGTGGTACAAAAATGGTGGGTGTTATCTGAGTTATCCATCTGTACAGTTTTGAGCCTTATGCCAGCTCGGATCTGTTTGTTGAATTCATCAGAATGGAGTGGAGTAAGGGGCTTGTGGCCTGCCTTGTCACTTTCTTGCTTCTCCATGGTTTCGTCTTGTTTCAGGTTTGATTAAATGTCTTGGTTTCTGCCACCCAGTATGGTCTTCTGTATTTTGGGTTCTTTGCCACCATTTTTTGATACTAGCAACAGGGTCAGGTCATCAGCTGCAATCACCATTGATAAATTATGTTGCGCCAACATAATTGCATTCAGATATCTCAACACAAATGTTTGCTGCCATATTAACACATTTGATGTATGTAGAAATATTTTCCAGAATTTTCTTATATTTGTCCAATGAATGATTTTTGAGTAAATAAAGAGACCATTTATTGTATGCTGTGTACTTCTGTTATTTGGTTTTATTCATTTATTGGTCCAAATGTAAAATTCACATGACATCAAAGGTAAATATCAAAATGTAAAATTAATAATAAAGTTTTGACATCAATTTGTTTTGCACGTTCAACTTGTTTTTTACCTCAATTTGATGTCCAACTTTGATGTTGATATGTCATTTTAACATCAATTGTCTGATGGTAAAGCTCAAAAGGTTAAAGTTACTCATTTGAAAGTGTTCTCATCTGATTCATATCACATTTTATTCTGCACCTCACTTCTAAGACCTGCAAGTGTCAGCTTGTCCTTTCCATTGAACAGAAAAGTTATTGACTGGACTGGAGATGGATCAATAGATAAGTGCTTACTTAGTGCCATTCTGTCACATAGTAAAAGGCCAAATGAAAAGTTTACTTTGAAAACTCAAGTACTGCATGTCTTCCAATAGTAGCTGGTCTCCAATTGACGCTGATCTCCAATAGCCACCGGACTTAAGGTGTGCTTGTTACTGTCAGATGCATGTGTCTAATAGTGCCCAGTCTCCTTCAAGATCCACCCAGCCTGCAAAATGAACCCATTAACCATCACCATTCTGTCTGTGATGGAATAAACACCAGTCTCTAATAAACGCTGGGCCAGCTGCCAAATTTTTGGAAAAAAACTCCAGTACTATTATTGGAAGATGTCTGGTGTTACGGGTGTTGGCTGGGCTCTGCTTGCTGATATTAACTCTATTTTAAAGTTGTGTTGAATCTTGTAGTCTAAAAGAATAAAATAATACAAAAAAGCTGCTCTAACCCATCAAAATGGGTATAACAACCTAAACACAAAAAGAAAGGTTACACAATTTGGAAGAACTCAAAATAACTGTAAGGATTCTGGGCTTTAGTTTGGTTTTTCAGTTTTGTTCCTGGTTTTGGTTATGTTTTGAGTTGTTCCCCTATCAGTCACTCCATGTTCATGTTGATCATCCACAGTTGTTTTATCTTGTCAGGTCATCTGCTCAGCTCAGTTTTGTCCCCATAAGGTTTTGTCATGTTTGAGTTTATTTATTAAATGTTTTAAGTTTCTGTCCCCAAGCCTTGTCTCCTGCAGTTTGGGTCCTCCACCACTAGTTCCTGATAATAACAAAAATGTTCTACAAAAAAAAATGGCAAAAATCCAAAAATTTTCTTTAGCCACTTAAAACCAAGATTGATGTTTGAAGCTACAGGGACTTTGGTTTGTTTTCAGTGCCAAAAACTTTCTTTAAAACCATGAGGGGTCTTGCCATTCTTGAATGTTCCAGTATGTGTATATTAAGAGTGCCCTGCCTCTGATATTGCACGTGATTGACTCAGTTGACACCTTAAAAGTGAAGAAATATTAAAAAAAAAAAACCTACGACAGGGAGAACCCAGGTTACGACAGCTTTTTCAATACTCAAGAAAGAAAATGAATTCAAGTGCAGACTTGTGACTGCTCCACAGAGAACCACAGGACAACAATGGGAGATCCAGTAGAAGCAGCAGCCAACCTGCACAGAAATAAACCAATAAAATGAATGAAAATCACAAAAATGACAATCATGAAGCAAACTCTAATACATGGCAGTCATAGATGAAATGCTCTCATCAGTAATCTGCCTCCAGTGGTCTTTGAAAGAACTGCAACATGTGATATTTGATGGTTTGGGTAAAGCCTTATGCTGTGTTCACACCGCCTTGCGGAGAATTCTGTGCTCGCTGCATGGTCAAAAATAGTTTTTTAAGCAATACACATCGATTTTTTTCTCTTTTGGTAATAATGCCATTGTGACTTTAGTAAAATATTTGGACACCTCTGTGGGGTTTTGGACCCGGGACAATGGTTGTTTTTTTGTTGGTGTTCACTTCCTGTTTTATTTTGTTTTTGGTGTTTGCTTCCTGTGTTTTGGCATGACTGCTCACTTCAGGTCTCTTGACACTCCCTCCCTAATGTGGCACAGCTGTTTTTACATACCCCATCCTCTCCTTCTGTTTTAAGTCCTCGTCTCCCTTGAACTCGTTGTCGGGTGGTTTTGGTAGCTTCATGAGTTCGTGTTCAGCTTTTCGTACCCTGACTTGAATAAAGCTGAGACTTTGCATTTACGAGTACCGTCTGCATTTGTGTCCTCACGTCAACCCTGACAGCCTCACCTTTCTGTAATGACTTCAAAGTACAAATACTGTCATATGAGTTTTTTTTTTTTTTTTCTTCTTTAACAGTTATGTTGCCACTGGGAACTCCTTCAGGACCATGGCCACCTGTCTGCAACCTCGTATCGCATCCAGTACCAGGTTATGGTTACGGTTAGTGTTATGATATGGGTACAGTCTGGTACCGGCCTGGTACTGGTTTGCGGCCTGGAGGTTGGGGAGCCTTGTCTGAGCATGTCAGAAAAAAGATGAGCTGAGTACACCCGAAGCGTCATTTTTTGACGCAGAGGGCTCCTTATTCATGCATTAATATGTGACGACTTGGGAGTGAGAACGGGTTGCGCTGGGATAAGTCAGCTGATCCTGTCAAGTAATTTGTTTCTAATGAAACACGTTTGCATGTTGCCCTGGTTAACAGTAAAATCCATGTCATTGTTTCTAAATGGATGACAATATCTACTTCTTAAATGTGTGGATATACTTGTCAATACACCTGCTGCCTCCAACAGATCTGCTGTTGCCTCTATTGACTCTGGTTAGTATCCTGTGGTCCGTCACCACCCCCTCCCAATTTCTAGGATTCAGATTCCTGCTTGTCTCCCAGGGGGAAACAATGGGAATCAAAAAGGAGAAAACCACAGAATACTTCCACCTGCGGCCTGCTTCTACTGCTGAGCCACTTCTCTTCTCTGTCTCCTATCTCCTCTCCTTCAGATATGTGCCCCTCAGATACTTCCATCATTTTCTGCACACCTCCTCTAACTATTAATAATCAGTTTATGAGCGGTGGGAGGTATAGATTCCTGCTGCGCATCTACTGTTAGCTCATAGGCTAGATGGTACTGGATGAACAGTTATGATTGGGTGACTTCTAAAACTTCCCAGGCAGTCCAATGTCCTAGCTTACCTTCCTCCAAGCAAGTCTTTTTTATTCCTGTCTCGATAAGGATATGAAGCAGTGTCATATACATCAGGATGAGCACACACACTTATGATGAGTTTCTCATACATTCTTGCTTCTTTATCCACCCGTGGACTTGGTCCACCTGCCGATCGAGTCAATTTAACACCTTGCATGCCCATAACAAAGTCCCTGGTTGGTTGACACAATGCAGTGGCCTCCCAAGAGTTCAGATTTGTTTGTAATTCTGGCCCACCGCACTGGTCAGTTCACTCTGCTGTCAGACCTTTGCGCCGTGTCTGCTGCTCAAATTCCTCCACAGGACTTCAGATTGGATCTGTACCACTGACTTATTTAAACTGGCCACCTCCGCCATGCGATTTGCGTTTGGTGTGGAACATGCATTAGCCACATACATCTGTAAAGGGAATGACCTGGGCTGGTGCTGCAGGTTTTTGGGTTGTCTGGGCCTATGGAGGGTTGTAGAGAGGACTGCACTCTTAAGAAGAGCACGTGCGTATGGAGAAGTATATTGTGGACATTTTAGTGTGAGTTGAATGCAATTTTGACGTACAAATGATGCAGAGGTGTAGGGGCCTTATGCCAGTTGTTCATAAGGTTTCACATTCTGGCTCTCTACTGACCATGTGCAGATTCACACACATGTGTGTGCAGATGATACATAAGTGCCCATAGGATATCCACACAAACTACACCCTGTGTAATTTCCTCTGTCCAACACTAACAGGTTCTTTGCTCAGTGTGGAGGATTTGGGGGGGATTGAAAAAATGCAAATCCGTATGAGGTGCCTGCATCTTACCTACTTCACCCTTATGTGATCTCAAAGTAAACATAATCTTCTATGATGACAAATCCAAAGTCCATGCAGACAATAGAGGCCCAACAGGGTCCAGTGGAATCAAAATAAAACTTGGAAATCTGACACATGAAACTGTGAGCTACAATACAATTACAAATCTTTCCTTGCTATGGCAGATGGCAACAAGCTTAGTAATATGCTTCACCTCCCGCTGCTTCAGCAGTTACACCCCAAACAAAGACCTGTTTGTTAAGGAACTGGAGAATCCTACCCATTCTTCAAAGATCCAGAAAACATTTGGTGTCAAAAAATTATGCATCTTAGCTCTTGAAAAACTATGTTTGTACTTTTTTTTCTTTACCTACACACAAGTGGGACTGACAGAAACATCAAAAATGGCTGACCTATATGTGAAAATGGATGACATGACTTGAGTGAAAGCAAAAACCATGGCATGAAGCAGGAACCTTCCGTGTTTATTTAACACACTGGATTCTGAATAGCAAAAAAAAAATAAAATAAGATGAATAATCACCTTTTGTAAGGATTCTACAAATATTAGTTTAAAAACATGTTTTCAAGAGATGTGGCCCACAGCGGAGTATAGTTGCAACTGCTGTGAAAGACAGTGGATTTTCATCAGCACATGAGAATATATGCACCTCTGCTTCACTGAGCTTTAAGACTTGTGCAACATAAAATGTCAACGTGCCAGACGTACGTTACAATCTTCTCATGAAAAGAAGCTGTGAGATTTCCAAACCTCAATGGGATTTCGCCTTTCAGATGCTTTCATGGATCACCTCAGCTGTTTCCATCTGACTTCCTAATCTGTCTCTTTTCTTCTCTTACACCCAGCTGCATATCTTTTTCTTTCGAATCTTTTTTTGGGAGGGACAAATTTCAGGTTTGATTATTCACTCACAGCAAATGTTAACTGTACTGGGCTGACAAAACCTGAAAAATTATGTAAATACTGTGTAGTTAATCTTAATTTTCTTAACAAATGTTCTCTATCATGAGAAAACATGTTAAAAACGCCAAAAACAAAAGATGTTCATTGGATGGGATCTTATTTCTTTCTGTAACTTTAGTCTGGACTGAAGAAGGCTAACATCGACTTTAAGGGGCCTATATCATACTATTCTTAAGCCGTTCAGAGTAAAATATATACACATATTACCTTTGGCACACTAAAAAACGTTTTATTTATGAAATATGAGTTATATTTGCACACTTTTCCAACCCGGAAGTCCCTCAATCTCTGAGGCACCGCCTTTCACTTCATGTGTGTACCATCCATTCCATGACATCATCCTAGAGCCAACCTTGGCAGCATGTCTGCATTTCGCCCATGAAAGCAGACAACTTTAAAAGTTTTTCAGAGATGGATGTGCATATTGTGCATATAAAAAGAAAGCATTTTCCCGATCACTGGGATTGCTCCGCAGAGAAAGTGGGGGTGTGTTAGCTTGGGGGCGGTGCTGGCAGCACAGACTCTTACTGGAAGGGGCTGTTTCCCATTTATCATAAAGAACAATGTCCTGAACCCATCACCTTGGTGTGTTGGGAGGAGCTGGTGCTCAGAAAGCAGGGTTTCAGAGGAATACTCAGAAATGTGTGATTGGATCAAAATGCTGCTTTGGGGTTGTTTTTTGTGAGAAATTGATAATATATTAGACCTAAAAGTTCAAAATAGTTGATTATGCATGATATAGTCCCTTTAAGTCAATAATTATGAGTTATCTCATAGTCTGTCAAAACAAATATAAATCAGTGAGTGTTGAAAGGAATAAACAATAAGAAAATATCAGTCATTATTGTCAGCAACATTAATTCATAGCTGAAGATCTTTTCTATAGAGGATATTTCAGTATTCCTTTGCTTATAAATCAGGTTGACATTCTTCCATAACCTTAAGTTATCTGCAGTGGAAGAAAAAGTAAGATGAAAATCGCTGCTGCTAAAAGCAATTACTGCTAATTTTCCATTAAAACTAAACATTTGTTATTTTTATATTTAGGAAACACAGAGGATAAAACAACACCACTAAAATAAATGATTGGACAGCTGAATTATGGATTTGACCATCTGTCTTTAGATTCATCAACTTTCCAACAGATGAGGCTGCAGCTGTTGTCTAACATTACAGTTTGGAGATTTGCTGTCATGGCAACATGAGTGATTGATTTCACAAATTCTCAGTTAACAATCTCTTGAGAAGACCATAAATGACAGAATGACATTAATTGTCATACCTGTGCTAAACTGTTACAGATGACAGCTTTCAACCCCAACTGACTATCCAGTCTTTTAGTGGCATACCTTTTACCTTTTTACATTTCTTCAAGCTGCTGCTGCTGCTGTGTGGGCAAGAGTTCTTTGCACTTTGTCTATTTAAAGTCAGGTAATGCGATTGATAGCATGTGGTTATTTAAATAACACTACCAATACACATTGTTAGCTTGTATTTACCAGACTTAACATAACTGCTTCTTTTTATTTTGACATCGCAAACCTGAGAACAAAAAGGCAGGTAGTAGCTTATCAGACAAAGTCAAACAGGGTTCTTTTACTCTTCCAGTATGTCTTCATGAAAGTGGGGACTGTTGTCTCAGAAATAATTACTTTAAAAGTTTTATACATATACCTGTTGCAAGATGACTCAAATCAATTTTATTTATATAGCCCAAAATCACAACTATAACTGTCTCAATGGGCTTCACACTGGGATGTATGCACAGAACATGAAGTGAATCATAAACATATAAACAATTGCTGGTTGCGAAACTAAACTAGGCTGCATGGTGGCACAGTTAGTGCTTTTGCTCTAACTTTGAATGTAGAAACTGTGTCAGCCTCTTTACATGAGCTGTGAGCTTATTCCATAAGACAGGAGCTTAGTGGCTAAAGGCTCTACTTCCAACTGTGCTTTTAGAGATTCTAGGAAGCACAAGCAGTCCTGCATTTTGTGACTGTTCATGACAGTATTCTGTTTGTTTGGTTGGTAAGGCACTATGAGATGTTTAAAATAGGATGGGGCCATCCCATTCGAGGCCTTATAGGTTAGCAGGAGGATTTGAACTTGATTATAAATTCAACTGGGAGCCAATGAAGTGAAGCTAACACAGTAGTAATGTGTTCTCTTCTGCTGGTTCCTGCTAACAATCTAGCTGCTGCATTTTGAACAAGCTGAAGACTTTTTAAAGAACTTTTAAAAGCATTTCCTATACAGCCACTAGGGTCATCAACATGAATATTAAAATACCCTACTATTATATTTTTATCAGAATCTAAAACAATAATCGATAGAAAATCTGAAAAAAAAAAATTAGAGTATGGGCTGGGATGGCAATAAAAAATATGAATAGAACAGCTGTTTGAGTTTTCTTCTTTGGGTGACTTAAATACAATATAACAATTTCAAAGGAGTTATAAATGTGTTTGACTTTAGATTTTGGAAGTAAGTTAGCCTATGATATTACTGCTAACCCACCTCCTTTCCCTGAAATACTGGAATTTCTGATAGTTTTCTGATAGTTACAATAACTGTATTTGACCTTCATAAATTAAGCCATTTAACATAAGGGCCTGGTCACACCCCTGGAACGTACCTGCAGTGGCGCCAAATTTTGGCAACGCTCGTCACTGCGTACAAAATGGGGAGAAAAAAATCAAACACATGGGCGTTGGCGTAGCGATGCACCGCTGAAGCCGGCGTAGCTTCAGCATTGGTTTAGCGGCACAGAGCTTTAGCGAACGTTGATGTAGCGTTGATTGCTTCAGTATAGGTATAAAGCGTTTTGCGCATGCGGGCATCTCTCAGGATCCATGGTGATGCAGTTTTTGGGCTAATTCGATGTCCATTTCTCCCCGTGTTTTTGGCCAATTACTGATCCCGCTCCGGCTCCGCTATGACAACGCCACATCAAAGTTCATCGCTGCCATGGATCGCTGCTTCAACGGCCGACACCGTTTCAGCAGCACCGTGTCCGCTCCACCAACATTTGTGAAATGTTTAATTGCCGCCAGTGCAGCACTGGCAAAGCAGCGGTGGTCCAGCGTTCAAGACTTCTGCGTTGGTCTAGTGGACCCAAACGTCCACGGACTTGCGTCTAGCAGAGCCAAACTCTGACTGGGCATCAGTGGAGCGGGAGTGAACTTTACCGGAGCGGAAAAAGGACCTCTCTTCACCGCTGCAATATTTTGTGCAGCTCAAAACTTTTGGAGCGGTGGGAGGGACCCTTGAGGAACATCAGTGGTTGCTTTAACGGAAGACAACTTTTGTTAAATGGTGATGAACGGTCACGTGCGGTGAGGGTTTTTTTTCCCCTTTCCAGGAACGCTCCAGCAAAGTTCGGGTGGTGTGACCGGGCCCTAACATAGTCACGCTGTTGGCTGCAGGTTTCTGTTTGGGCTATCAAGCAAAGTTTGTTATCATTCGTTAACACATTGACTAAGAGGGTTTTTGAGGAAATGGATCTAATGTTTAGTAACCCACATTTAATGACATCATGATCTTGTTTGCTGTTATTTAGAGTACCAGTAGCTTTTACTTTTAGGTTTGTGTTTCACTCTTTCACTTTCACTTGACTTTTGACACATACTAAAGCTAGGAGCTGCTGGGCTACCTCTGTGTGGGGTTTGCACCAGAGCTAAAAGGGAACTCAGAGGAGAATTGTAATGTGATGCTTTGTGCCTGGGTCCTGTCTCTGGGTTGTCAGGTTGCACAAGTAAAGCTAACAGAAGTGTTCCTAGAAAGAAGAGCGGCGCCTTCAAAAGTGGGATGGATGCCATCTCTCCACATGAGACTGGGCTTTCCGCAAAACATGCTCCAATTGTCTACAAAGCCAACGCCGTTCTCAGGGCACCATCTGGCTAACCAGTGGTTAAATGATGAAACGCGGCCATATATTTCATCACTAACTAGGTTCAGTAAAGAACCAAAGAAAATTAGTGTCACACCAATTCTACGTTTAGTTTAGGGACCTCTGATTGTCACCGTCGGGCATCGTAATCACCTGCTTGAATCACAGCTCAATGGAACCTCTGGGCTAACATCCTATGGTTTCCTTTAATGTGACCAACTCTGGCCCCCGGATAACACCTGACTGCAGCCGCTGTGAGCTTTAAATGTCTGATTACAGTGGAGCCAAATAACCAGGGTTGACGGTTAAGCAGGTTTGTTGTTGAGGGGGGAGAACTTATTACAGTCAATGTTTATGATTTGATTATTTTTGCCTTTTATTATTTTTTTTCCTGAAAATGTTTATTTCTTTTTGCCAATTTTCTAAACTTTGTTTACTCATTTGTTTTACTTTTATATTGTAGTTCCACGTGTTGGGTGTTACTCTTGTTTCTGTCAGGTTTCTAACTATGTAACTTTCCCAGCTGCTTCTTTGCTCCTCACTTTTCCCTTCAGTGCACTTTTATGCTTTTGAGTAATTTGTTGTCTGTGAGATCCAGTTTTTTGTGTGAATCATTCCTACTGTTCCAGTCATCCTGCCAGGTCATGTGATTTCTTTAAATTGCATTCTACAGCAGGTCTTAAACAGCCATAATCTGGAAGTGGAGGGTGTAAAAGGATGGATGTGATGGGGATAGGAACCCTGTATTGTTCCAGGACAATTCCACAGCCGTTTCCAGTCACGTCTTATAACCAGGTGCTGGTAAGCTGCCCATGTGTGAGGCCATAATTCTCTGCTTGATAATTGTGCTTTCGTCCATTTCAGAAGGTTCTAGATGTTGTGGAGCAGTAATGGGTCCACAATGAGGAGTGGTTTTGTGAAGGTGTGGTGTATAAAATCGCTGCGGCTCACAGAGTACGGAATATAATTTCAAATCTGAGGTAATGATAGTGGTACTGGGGATACTTGCAGCTTCACACATGACTGCACTGAGTGGTTTAGGTAACAAAAAAAAACAGACTACACCTTTCATCTTAAAAGAACATTTGATGAAAAAGTGAACGGCTGAATAAAGAGAAATGTAGGTATTTTTGTCTGAAGAAATCATCCATTCACAGACTAACCTTTTCCTAAAGAACTTCATGATTTCATCAGTCGATAGACATAACTTGTTAAATTCCAGTCTACATTTTTATATTTTAACCTTTATTTTTGCTTTAAAAAAACTATGAAGTTCCTTTTTCACATGAATGTGGTAAATAACACAATCTTATACGCCTTCCGTTCATTTACATTGTCGACCGAAAGCAATAGAGAAAAAGCAGAAAGAAAATCTCACTACGTTTTGCTTTTAGTGAAAGTAATCCTATATGTGCTAATGCTTGCTGTAAAAGACAAATACAGGGTTATCAGATGGGTAGCTCATGCCAAAAATTATTTTAATATATATTTTAGGACTAAGAAGCTAATGACAATGACAAGGCTGCATTTAAATGGACAGAGGAAAAGTAAACGGTTTCAAATGATTGGCATGAAGAGTGGCAGAGTTATTAAATGTCAGAAATGGAAAAAATAAATCAACAAAATGCCATAATTGTAAGTCAGAACAGATTCATTTTTTATGCATTTTGACTTTAGTCCAGGTGTAAATGAATAATCTGAGAAGCACAGATGTGTCGTGAAAAACAATGACAGTTACTATTGTTTTTTTTTTTTTGTTGAAGAAATTAGGATTTAGGAAAATGTGTGTGAATGTACAATTACGGTAGGGCAAGCATGTAGCATGACGCTGCAAAAAAAAAAAAAAAAAAAAAACAACTGGTGAAGGAATATTGCAAGAGAATCCTAATGTAATTTTGGGCATCAGTTTTTTCCAGGCTTTGTGTTGTCTGTAGCACCTGCTCCTGCAGTGCTTTTTCAGCTGCTGTAAACGGCAAATTGATGAGAATGGAGATCAAGGAGAAAGACTGGCAAATATTAACAATTATGCAACTCATTCATCCATGTTCTTTGAAGGATTAAGCCTAACTAGATAGTTTTTTTTAAAGCGTCATTTCTGTTTGCGTTGAAATGAAAATGCTATGATGATCAGCTGAAGAATATCCTGACAGACGTCGCTGACTCCCAAAGGCAGCCAACATGCCATGAAATCTTTGAGTAACTTTAATCCGTGGTCTCGCATCCTTGACAAGGAATTGTTGCAAATTTTTTTGTAAGTCAGCAGTCTCTCTGCAAACTTGGATCCGTGAAGTAAATGTTAGCAATTAACTTGAGAACATGGTGACCAGGATGACATTTAACAGTTTTAATTGGAGCTCAATCATAGTATGAATGAACAGCTAACATAAAATGTTCTATGGGCCTTTCAACTGGGGAACATAACTGGAGGAGACATGAACAATTAGTAAAGGTAACTGTAATTACCTTATGAGGAAATACTGTTGTTAGTTTAGAGGAAACGGCTGCTGAGTAAATGCAGACAGACAACACTAAAATGTTAGCAGCATCCAAATACAAATGTAGGTCAGGTCACACAGAGAAAATCCAAGGGGACAGATCCAAGCAGTAATACAGATATGAGAATACAGGTCAGAAGCATGGGTCACAAACACTCACATAACCTGGTGGCAAACTAGTTCCAGGGACAGAAAAGAACTCAGCGAATAAGAAGCAAAAAAGACTTTTCCCTTCAGGGTTTGCCACAGAAAGTCAGCCTTTTCCACCTAACTTGTTGAACCTAACTTGAACCTAATTTGTTCATTGCATCCATAAACCTCCTCTTTGGTTTTTCTCTAGACCTCTTGGCTGACAGCTCTAGACTCAGCATCCTTCTAACAACAATCCCTCTAACTGTCTGTCTGGACAGGACATCATTTCTCACAATTTCTGGTCATTTTTCTAAGCTGAACAACATGGCTGGACTCACCACAGTTGAGACCTGACTGTAGGTGACTGCACACCTGGTGATTGTACACCTGGTTGCTGATTGTACACCTTTCCTTTCATTTGAGGTGAAACTCTTCTATCACACATGACACTTTTCTTCACCATTCCAACCTGCCTGTCTAACCCCATCTGTTAGCCTGTCCATTACCATTGCAAACAGCAAGATCGAAAACTTTGAGAAAAGGAAAAAGCTGTAGAGACAAGCAAGGAAATGTTGATAGGTTGGACTAGATGAAACTTGATAGGTTTTGTGATGCAGACACAGATGACATGATAAGTCAGAAGTGTACAAATCAAAAGGTCCACTACATTGCCTTTTAAAGAAAGTTAATTTAAGGAAGTGATGGTGTGGGACCCAATGTGCAGAAGACCAGGCAAGGTGGCAGAAACTAAAAACATTAGATAAATAAAATGAAATATGACAAAAACCATGGGAGCAACAAAAAGGTGACAGAGCCGAGCAGATGACCTGACAAGGATGCACTGAAAACCAGACATTTAAATAGACTGGAGGCAATGAACTGAACTGTGGGTCATGAACCTGAAACTGGTGTGACTGATAAGGGGAAACCAAAAACATGACCAAGACCAACATAAAATCACAGTACCCCTCCCCCAAATGGCAGATCCCAAATGCCCAAGCAATTGAGAGGAGGGGACAGCCACAAAAAAGTCCAGAACACAGTTTGGGTTCCTGCAGCCTGGCTGTGAAGTGAAAGGTGATGTGGTGAACCCCTCTTCAGAAGCAAACATGAACGGGAGCATCCAGGGCGACCCTCCTCCAGAACATGAAATGCAGCTGCAGGGGCATGAACGATGGCCATCGTCAGGGACAGGGAACCACCTCTCAGGGGTTAAAGGAGTAATCATTATTAATAAATCAGGCAACAGCCATGGAAGCTTAGGAAAACATGATCTGTGTGAGATTCCTTTACTTGTAAAGTTGGACTTTTTAACGCAAGAGTCAGTGGAAAAGTTCTCTCTTCAGCAACCCACCTTTACTGGTCTGTGGAGGAACTGCAACTTTTGGTACCTCTTGATTTTTGAGAATTTTGAGATCCAAGGCAAGGTTTTGAGTTACAGTGAATAAAACGATTTCTTTCCACATTTCTTTGATAAGGCATCATACTGGGCGTCAGCTAAAGCTATGGTCACATATACCAAAATGCCACCGCGCAACAACTTAAATGCCAGTTTTTCAGCAAATTCCGCAGGTTGCCGCATGGTGGCTGAAGGGAGGCATTTGCAATTGGGCGGCGGTGGTAGCAATTTTTACACGTTGAGCAGCGGCCGCTGAGGTTTTAAGAAAAAAATTCAAATTTAACCGCAGACCGGACAATTTTTTGGCATCTTTTGTCGTCAGTAAATCATCACCCTGGCACATTTGGAGTTTGCACAGCAGCAGTCTGGTGACAGGATTGTTCCCTCTAATTTTTTCATGCATCTGTCCATACACACAAGCGCACTGGGAGCCTCTTTGATCATTGAATTTGATTGGATGATTTGTGTTGAATCTTTATTTATTGTTACTTTTGTCTGTGTCACATTAATTTGATTACCATTGTGGGGTACCAGCAATTTTATCTATGTCTGTGAAAACCAACACAAGATTTTAAAAGACAACAACCAAAGGTTCTGAAGAAACCATCTAGTTTATAGTCTGACAGCATGAAGTGTTGATGGTGCTTTTAATACTAAGAAAGACATGTGGAGTTCACCATTAACTGCCAGAACCATTGACTAGTTTGAACACAGTACTAATATTAATAAAACTCAAACTTTCTCTGCTAAGACACAGATTTATCTGTGGGAAGGAATTTCAGAAATAATCCTAAACTGTTACATTTAAAAAGCTGTAAAATTGAAATCATTTACATTTAAATTACTTTGATTTCAATTTTTTGACAAATAAAAAAAACAAAAAACAAAAACGCTTTATTGGCAACTGTGAAGCAAAGAGGTATTTAAGGTATAGCCATCCCAAACAGGTGCATTTTACTGCAGTGACAATTCCTGATTCATAATGTGTTAATAACATGTTAGGATTTACAAGCACTCTTGGCCCTCTAACTTGATGAAGGGTTGGGGTTGAGTAAACTTGCTGTTGATTTTTCACATGTTCTGTTTTTGGAAAATGATCAAAATGTTGCTGTTTCTGACCTCACTGAAATACAAGGTTCTAATCTACTATTCTCTCTGAACTCAATGAGCAACTTGAAGGGTTCATTTATGCAGGAAAGCAGCAGGAAACAATGAAAAGGTGTTTGATGGGACCAAATGTTCAAAGAGTTTCTGATGTCTTTGTTAGCACATTAACAGGAATAATAAATGAGTCCCATCAAAGGATTGCAACACAGGAAGTTCATACCAAAGGACGTATTGAAGGAGGAGTCTCACAAGCTTGGCTTGTAACTGATGTTCTAAGTTGGTGTTATCACCAACATCCTATTATATTAAAACAAATAAGTACTTTTAAAAGAAGCAGAAGTTTACTTTTCATCTTTCAAGTATAAAATGCTTTATTTACGGATTCTAATCGTGACAAAATACTTAACTAATAATAACACAACTATAGTGTCAACATTTACAAAACTAATTCATGTTGTAATTCATGCATAGAATAAACTGCATAAATATGCACACATTTTTACAGACAAACAAAGATGCTTTTTCTTAGATATGAACTCATTAGATCATCTACAGACTGTACTTGTCATGGTGGTCTTGTCAAAGGGTAATGTTTACAAAAGCAGTGAATATTTTACCCAAAAAAATCAAAGTAGAAAGTTTTGATGACCTCTTCAGTTTCTTTGTTTGTGGTATTGAAATAAACAAAACAAATATGGGTTTTTCTATAAGAAATACAACCTCAGGAAAATGCACACTGCAACATTTTTTCACTATTGTCATTTTTCATCTTGCTATGGTTCCTATTCCAACTCTCAAGGGCCCATGCCCTGCTTGCTTTTCATATATCCATGCCCACTGTTGATTATATTATTCATTTGTGTTGCACCAAAAAGTAGAAAGAGCAAACATAGAAGAAAAAAGAAAAAATATATAAAAACCGTCATGTTCTTACTATTTTTCTTCAGCTTCTCATCTCAAAAAATGATTTTTCTTTCCTCAAGATAACGAATAACTCTTTTTATCTAGATAAAAATAAGTGATTTCTCAACATAACGGAATAAAATTGTAGCTTGTTTTCTTGAGATAGCGAATTGAAAACTTATGTCAAGAAACTCATTTTGTTTTTCTGAGAAAACAGAATCAAAAAAAATAACTTATATGCGAAACACTGACTTCTCCATGACCAGATTGCTGAAAAGTTGTTTCATGTCCAACAACCTCAGCACAATTTTGCTGAAGTTTGACTACTGTCAAAGTAGGCCTACTTAAAACTTTTCACATGCATTGTCTGTGACTATAAGAGGATGTTTACTGCACATGGCAGTATTACTTTTACATGTTTCTTGTTGAAAAAGGAGCCAGTGTTGCCAAATTTATTGCCCTATTTAGAAACTTTCTAAGTCCTTTTAGCAACTTCATTTTCTCAAAAGCAATTAATGGGAAATCTGGCAAATTTACCTGGTGTCTCTGGACATTTTTCTGGTAACTGACATTACTGTTCTCACTGAGGTGAAGTGGTGATGCCATGAGGCTCCGCCTTTCCCAAAGCAGTCTCACAGTCGGCGCTACAGTAAGCTTCACCAGCAGCTGCATTAGAGCCATTTCTTATATATTAGAACTGGACTGTGTAACCCATTCCAGTGGCATTCCAAACAAGAAGTACCTGTTTGTAAAAATAAGATGTCAAAATCCCAAGGACTTATGAGAAATAAACAACTATTACTCAGTTATTATGTTTATCAGAATAATCATTCTTACACTGCTACCTTTTTACAGGTTTTTCTAATCCAGATGTTTTTTTCACGATATTGCTTTCTCATAAAATATAACAAAAATTAAGAATAAAACTATTTGAGAATTTTTTTTTTCAAATCTAAGTGAATCAGGAACACACAAAAAATGTCTTTTAAAAAGCTTAATTGCTACATAAAGTCAACAATCAACAAGCCACAAGCTCCCTTCTTTTCTCCAATCCAATGCTTCTACTTGCAGACAAGCAGATCCAAGTACGTCTTCGTTTACCAGGTCTCTTCTACACCCATCACGCCAAAAGGGGAAAATGAATGCCACATGAACAATGTTGCAGCAGATTCCACCCAGTTTTACAATGTAGGGTTTTAGAAAAATGCCCATGCTTTCATCTGCAAAACAAAATATAAGAAAAAAAAGAAACTCTTCCAAGGTCTATCTTTTGGATTACTTTGCCAGTCACAAGCATGCAAAAAGGGGAAGTTTCTTATGTTTGCATGGTGTCCTCCACTGAAAACTAAGAAATGATGTGATCCACAGTGACTTTAAGTCAGCCAATAGTACAGTACATTCTCCAGGGCTATTGGATTAGTAACGAAAAAAATTCAAATAAATGTTGTTTTTTTTTTTTTTTATTTATGTCACTGCCTAGACACTATACTAATGGTATTTACTATTATAAATAGCACTTGATAACATTTGAATTATATGTAAATTTTTGGGGGATTAATAGTACTTTTAAAAAACAATACCAAAAAAAAAAAAAAAGAAGTCTGCATCTGACACAAGAGAAAGGATGCATGATGTTTTTCATATGTGTGACTTTTTTTTTTTGTGTTGGTGTGTCTTTATACATATGTAGACAAAACATATATATTTTACGGTTTTTAATTGAAAAAAGCTTTTACATTCCAAATATTTCTGTCTGAAACACCTTGAAACATTTCTAACTAAAGAATAGCGTTTTCTTCCCTGCACTTTGTAATGTAACTTTTTACTATGCCGCACGTTTGTTCTGTTGTGTTGTGTACTGACCATGCTCTTAATTTAGCTATCCAAGAGCTCTTTGAAGATGAGGAACAACCTCTCCAGGGATTTTAGAGGACAAACCAGCAAGGGAATACTGAACTCTGGGAATGATGAGAAAAAACAAGAATACATTCAGGGAAATTGAAGGGGATCTAAGTAAAAGCACTGCTGGGTGATGGGAAAAAAAAGAAGCAAGAAGATGTGCCGGTAACAAGCCGAAGAGATGAAGCAGGAATGAATTATATGAGATGGCATATAGAGTAGGGCCAGAAATGGGTTGATAACAAGAAGAGAGTGTCTGAGGATTAGAAGGGATCATGGAGGGGTCACTTGGTGAAAAAATTGCCAGTTGGAGGTTAAAGACACAAAGTGATGAAGAGGCAGAGGCGTTTAGATCCATGAGCAACTGAGAAAAGCAGCCTTGCACTGGTAGTACTGAACAGAAGAGGTGGGTGTATTGATATGACCATTGATACTATTGATACAAGTTGAAGAGATATCGATACTTTTACCTACAGAATTCATGCAGGCGGAGCATCTAATTGTCTGCATTGTTGTCCTATTATGAGAAAAAAGCTGCCCAATTTGGCAGGACACTGCCCAATCTGTCAACACTGTCTCTGTTCTTTTTGATTATACACTTAATTTAAAAAATATCTTTGTTGTTAATTAATATTTAATAACCAAACTCTATTTGATAAATGATTCTACAAGCAAACATTTCAAGAAAAAAAAATATTGCCATCAATATTGGCAATACCAACCCTGTGATTTCTTGGTATCGGATCAATACCCAAATCCCAAGTACCCCCCCCCCCCCCCCCCCCCCCCCATACTGATTCACAACATGAATCAGCGGATTTTGCCACAGAACAAAAAGGGACTTTTCATGCCTGCTTTGCACCAAAATGCAATTTATAACATAAAATGGTGCAGAACTTTGAGGATGGTAAAACTCTGGAGAAGATTTTAAGGGTTTGTTGCTAAATGACACAAATCTACAACGATGTTCATATTTTTATGTTGTGTGTGTTTTCTTGAACGTAACCAGACAGTGGACGAAAACCAAAAAAAAAAAAAACTTGTTTATAATGACAAACACAATTTCTTTAGGTCTAAATCTTTGTGTATTTATCAGTTTTATTGATTCTGATCTCCAATAAAAAAAAAAAAAAAGATTGGAATTTGGAATCGCTGAGCTTGATTTGTGAATTGAATCCGATCGCCAGCTAAGTAAGGATCCACTACTGTTTACAGAGAGGACACTGAATCTTTACTTGGGAGCCTAACTTCAGGAATAAAAAAAACAACTTCAGATGTTACCAATGTAGCTCCTAAAGGCAGCAACAGTTGCAAAAGTTAAGAAAAGAGGTCAGATTTGAACATTATGACCAGAAAAAGCTTTTACTGTAAAGCCCTTTTAGGATTCTTAGAAGGTAAAAAAAGCACTATACAAGGATATGCTATTTACCAATCCATAGATTTACCAGATGTACCAAAAATCAGGAGGCAAAGCAGGAGGCAGCTGTAAAGATGCAGAGATCTGAGAGACTGAGGCACAGCACGGGTGAGTTATGATTGAGTTTGAGCATGTGATGAAAGAAAGCTGAAACTAGAGCTGCAGAAAAGAAAAGAGAAAGACCATTGATGAGGTTTATGGAAGTAATAAAAGAAGACAAGAAGGAGAATGACAGAAGAAAATGGAGACTCATGATTTGCTTTGGTGACCCCTACAAAAGACATTAAAAGGTGATAAATCATAAAAACTTTTGATAAAGTGTCATGTTAACTTTAATTCAGGTATTGTTTTATGTTTCATCAAATTCCAGCACAAATTGTCTCCAAGTAAAAACAGAAAGTCTCCCAAACCTAACTGCACCTTAATGTAAACTGGTTCAATGTCAGAAGCCTGTTTTTTTTTTTTCCGAAACTCATTTTTTTCTTTCATGTAATCAGTAGAAATGAGGATTGGGCCACATTAACTATTGTGACAAAACTTGTTTAAAACATAAATAAACCTTTCAGTCAAAACATACAACGATGTACTTTTATGTCTTGCATGTCCTTCATATAAGCTGGGTTCCTTAGTTTAAAACAGACCAGCTTAAATATTACCGAAACATTTATTTCCCATGAATTCTACAACAACAGTTATTTTGAAGCACAGCTGGGTGCTTCCTGAAAAAATAAGAACAACAAAAAAGAATTGTAATCACTAGGTTGAAGAATGTATCGTCAATTTAAAGAAGAGTTTCTGAACTCATGAATTCAATAGGTTTGGTTTGGTAGGTCTGGGATCATGCCCCCCCCCAAGTTCATTGGTATGCAAGTGTAGCAGCAAACACCGCAAAATGTAAGTCAGATAAAGACCCTCAAACTTCATTTCTAATATTAATTCATTTTACCTACAGCTTGTTTGCTTGAGTTATGTCGACTGAATGCACTTGTTGTAAAGTTAATCACATCCAATTTGCCAGTCTCACCTTAGAGACTGACCTTTGCTGCAGGACTGTTTTTACATAATGATGCTGATTATCATTGCTGTGATAAAATGGAAACCTTCAAATGATGGATAAACAGGACCAGTAACACTGTCTCCATGTGGCCGAAAAGGATCAAAATGTGTTCCAGGGACAGGACTCCTGTCAATCTCTCTTTTTTTTTCCCATCAAAGATTATGAACATGCAAAATGTGTTCATTCTTCTGTCAGAGACGGCTATTGTAACATGTGCTCAGAGCCGCCTTCCATGTAGGAGTGAACAGGATTTTTGCTCAGAGAGCTGCACAACAGAAGCACAGCCATCTCACAAAAGACTGCAGCCTCACATTTGTGATTATCTTCCAACCAAAACCTATTTTTCAGCGTCAAATGAAACAGTCTTGGAGGAGAAGGATGAAAACAATTTTTCATCTTTTACTGTTATGAGGTATCATGTCAGATGTGGGCTATGTGAGCTCAAAACATCAGAATACCTCAAAGGCAGCAAGACATTGTCCTGTCGCAATGAAAATGAACCTCAGTCCTTCTTGCTGTTTTCAGTATGAGTGAAAGTGTTTTTGTTCTAACAATTACCTCTAACAATAAACTCAAACAGGAAAGAAATAAACCAAAGGACTGTCATAACAGGCCACTTTGCATCGGAAGAGTACGGCACATTACTGTGGACATAAAGCGCACAGTCAGTGCTGCAGCTCATCCAATAAATGCTTCTTTCTCACAAATGTGGTGTTATTAAAATGATAACAAACAAATGTTTCAACAGTGAAAACTTTATTAACAACAAACCCACACAAAAATAGGACTTTTCAAGGATATAGTTTCTGCAGAACAGCAGTAGTTTTTTAGAAATTCATTTCTGAGCTGTCGGCAGGACTTTTGGTGTTGAAGTAATCCTCTGCTGATATCCCATCACCCCCTTTTTTATACTGTCTCCCACTAACTTACAGCCCCTCACAACCCCAAGCTAACATTAACGTTGCAACAAAGATGTTTTAAAGGCTGTTAAACCCAACACTACACATTTGAGAAACTTTTCTCAAACAGACATGAACATCTTCACACTTTTCTCTTTTGTTTAAACTCTCAAAGTTCAGACCTTCATATAAAAAGAAGTCCAGCATTGTAAAGCTGTATGTGGCGTGTGCCTGTGTGTCTGTGATGCTGCATTCACACAGGTTTACAGATTTCGGTTGTTAAGGGTTTAAAGATAGAAAAGAAAAACTTGATCGCCAGCTAATTCGTCTTTTTCTACCAAAAACAAGAATATTTTTGGACTTAAATGCGGGTGGGTGGGGGTGGGGTGTCCAAGCTGTTGAATGTACATAAAACAGACAGACCTCTGCTTAAAGCTGCCGCTGTGGGCTTGTTTTGCGGATTTTTCATTCTTAAAGTCTTAAAGAAGCACCAACAGCGGTAACATAGCCGCCCCACCATAGCTTACACAGCTGCATCTTCAGGTGTGTGTGTGTGTGGGGGGTGCTGCACCAAAAAGTTATCCATTACGTCAAACTTATAAAGTCATTTATGTTTTTATTACTTTTTTATTTTAAACTATATTACTGGTGTGTCCATCTGTTATAAACTTGTAAAAAAAAAAAAAAAAAAACATAAACTTAAAATAAATAAAAAATGTTGAAACATGCAAAGTACTTCTGGAAAATATCTGCGGAACAGCAAGACCGTGAAAGGGGAAAAGCGACATAGCATCAATATATATTTTACAGGTCTTCTGTGACCATGTGCCTTCTACATAGTTATTATCAGTTTTTTCTACTTCCACAGACACATTTAGAGTTAACTTGTAATCCGCATGTCTTTTTACCATATTATCCTGCTGGTCTTTTGTGGGTCAAGGCATTAGCTCATTTTATCTTATCATATCTAAGAACATATTCCATGCAATGATGCTGCATTATCAACAAAATGATTTTCTTAAAAGTCAGCATACATTTAGATTTATGTCAAGAAGTAAAGTTGCAAGGTCGCTGAGTTCTGAATTATAGCCAGAGAGTTTTAGAATGTGTTTAATCAAAAATAGGTGGCGTGTCTTCTCTGCAAAGTTAGAGATCCCAAGTGCAGGAGTTTAATTCTTTTGTTCATGTATTGAGGGCAGATGGATGTGTAGGATTGACAGAGTGCAGGCTGATAGTTACAGTGGTGGCAGTGATGCGATCGTTGTATCAGTCTGTGGCGGAGAGCCAAAAGTCAGGGCTTTCAATTTATTGCTTGATCTATGTTCGTAGTCACTTATGGTCATGAGTTTTGGATCATAAATGGAAGGACACTATACTAATAAAAGTATCCAAAATGAGTTTTCTCTGCAGGGTGCCGGTTAGAAATATGGTCAGAACCTTGATCCCCCAAGGGAAGCCAGAAGTAGAACTCCTGCTCAAAGCCTCCTGGACACTTCCCTGGAAAAGAAAACACCGGAAAGACTATGACCCCACCCTTGAGGTCCCTGTGGCAGAGATGAAATCTATGGAGTCGGAGGTCTGAGTATTTGTGCCTAGATTGCTTCTTCTGTGGCTCTACTACAGCTAAATGACAACAGATTAAATACAGTTGTATTGCTGTAAATGAAGTGAAATTAGTCAGATAAAACTTGATGTGTAATAGAAGTATTAAAAAGCACACAGTTGGATTGAAACTGTGGAAAACTCTGCAGCAGGCTCTGAAAATGTCCTACTGTTTTGTGCACTCGACAGCAGCAGCGGTTAACCTGTTCATAATGTTTCTTTAAAACAAACGTGGTAACAAGGGTTTAGCATGATCCCAGTCTACACAAAACAGTCCAAGTCTAGAAGTTTGTTCTTTTTATGAACCCTAAGTATGTGTAACATTTTAATCCCATATTTCTAAAAACTAAATGTAGTCTTTATGGATTCTGTTGTGACACAGATGTTGGAAAGAATGGCCACAGAAAGTGGTGCGCAGCTGAGTTGGACATAGCACACTGATGTGGCTCTCTGGCAGGGATTTAGGAACACGGTGGGGTGTGCTCATGGCTTTCAGGCAGGTGGCTGATTGTTGCTAAGAGAATTTACTGTTTATGACCAGCTGTGAATGAGGCAGAATTTCAGGTAGGTAAACAGAAAAGACCGTTTATGAAGATAACAGGCGGATGTTCGATAAATGTTTTACTTTTAGACAAATGGTATACTGCAAAGAAAGAGCTGTAAAGCTGCTGCTGAATTTCTCTGGAAGAACAGCCTGTTGTTGGTCCAATAGTTGGACCTCTAGAGGATGCAGCATTTGAATTTACAGTGTGATCAATAGTTTGGGCACCCCAGGTAAAATGTTTCTGTTATTGTGCATAAAGAACACATATAAAACTTGAAAAATCTCCTAAAGGCATCAGTTTACAGATGAGACATTCCCTTAATACTTAAAAAAACCCTTATGTCTATCATGCATCCTTTCAAAATAATAGAAAACAAAATAATGGCGTGTGCAAAGGTTTGGGCATCCTGCAGAGTTTATAGTATGCACCGCCCCTTTGGAAAAGCTGGGACCTGACAGTGTCATGGATTGTTCACAATCATCATTTGCAAAGATCAGGTGATTTCAATCTTAAAGATTTGAAATAATCTGAGTCATATGACCTCTCCCCACAGTCAGCATCATGGGTTCTTCCAGCAGTTGTTCAGAACAATGAAACAGAATAGTTGATGCTAAAAAAGCAGGAGAAGCTATAAGAAGATAGTAAAGCATTTTCAGATGCCAATATCCTCTGTTCAGAATGTCATTAAGAAATGACAGTCAAGAGGAACAGTGGAAGTTAAAGTAAAATCTGGAAGATCAAGAAAAATCTCAGACAGAGCAGCTACAGGATTGTGAGAAAAGCAAATCCAAACCCACGTCTGACTGCAGCATCCCTCCAGAAAGAACTGCAGACTCTGGAGTTGTGCTACACTGTTCTACTGTCAAGAAAAACCTCTTCTATGTTCTCACCACAAATTTCAACATTTAAAGTTCACAAATGAACACAGAAACAAGTCTGATTCATTTTGGAAACAAGTTCTGTGGACAGATCAGGTTCAAAAGGAACTTTTTGGCTGCAATGAGCAAAGGTACGTTTGGAGAAGAAAGGGTCCAGAGTTTCATGAAAAGAACTTCTGTCCAACTGTTAAGCATGGAGGTGGATCAATCATGATTTGGGCTTGTATTGCAGCCAGCAGCACAGGAAACATTTCACCAGTAGAAGGGAAAATTGATTCTACAAAATGTCAGCAAATTTTGGACACTAACTTGATTCAATCTGTGAAAAAGTTGAAGTTGAAGAGAGGATGACTTCTCCAAATGATAATGATCCTAAACACACCTCCAAATCCACACTGTCTTACATTAATAGACATAAACTGAAGGTTTTGCAGTGAACTTCCCAATCATATGACCTCAACATCATCAAAATCAATGGATAGAACTGAAAATAGCAGTGTGCAACAGACATCCCAGAAATCTGAAAGAACTGGAAGACTTCATTAAAGAAGAATGGATGAAGAAACCTCAAAGAAGAATTGAGAGACTCTTGGCTGGTTACAAAATGTCAGGATTGTGGACTTTGGTTTAGATTTTGTTGTGCTTTTGATCATGTTTTGGTTTCTGAATTGTCCCTCAGTCACCGGGTTCATGATCCACATCTGTCTTCGTTTTGTTAATGACCCTCAGCCTATTTATGTTGTGCCCTGGAGACGTTCCTTCTCCCTCATCAGCACCGCACCTGTTCCTGATCATCACCACCTGTTCATCATCACCATGGGTTCTTAAGCAGTGTCAAACCTTCAGCCACTGTCAGATCGTTATGCCGCTTGTGTGTCAGCCTGCCTGCCACTACGTCATCTCGCCTGCCAGCCAGCCTGCCTGCCCGCCAGCCTGCCTGCCCCGACAGCCCCGCCAGCCAGCCTGTCAGCCCGCCTGTCAGCCCCGCTCCGACAGCTAAGCTTTCCTGCCTGCCTACCTGCCCGCCCTGTCATCCTGCTCCACTATTCACCTATTCAATAAACATACCTTCTCATCCTTTAAAGACGTGTCTGCTCTTGGGTTCCACCCACCTCCTTGGACACAACAATTTAAGTGTCGGGTTTTCAGTGAATCTTTGTCAGGTCATCTGTTCTGCTTTGCTGTGCCACATCACTCATTTGTTTCTCCGTTACTTTCTTTTTTGGTCATGTTTTTCAGTTTCTTTATTAAATGTGTTAAGTTTCTGTCACAAGCCTGGTCTCCTGCATTTTGTGTCCCCCACCACCACCCCCGAACACAAAAAGCATTTACAAGCTGTGATATTTGCCAAAGTGGCAGTACAAGGTGCTAACCCAAACTTTGCACACAATATTGTTTTGTCTTTTGTTGTTTTGAAAAGGTAAATAAAGGAAACAAAGCCTATTTTTTTTTACATATTAAAAGAATGTCTCATCTGTAAACTGATGCCTTTTGATGATGGAGATGACTAATGGAGATTTTATCATCTTTCCTTGGGTTCTTTCTGCGCAATAACATAACATTTTAGCTGAGGTGCCCAAACTTTTAAGGCCCACTTTAAAAAGTTGGTCTGTCTTTTGCAGTCCAACTGAATTAAAACAGTCAGAAAACAGTCATGAAACCCAGGTCTGAGAAGAACGACATAATTCCAATCAGTAATGGAGTGTCATGCTGGCAGCATACATAAACCAACACACAGCAGCGCAGGTAGAGAGAGTACATTACTTTTTCAACCTCAGACTAGGATTCATTGTGATCACACTGAGATAATTTAGGGCTGTGCCAAAAATCTCCACCTCCACACTCAAAATGCCCCCCTTCATGTGCAAATGTGCTCTGCTGCACTTTAAAGCCGTGGCAGCACAGCTCTGCATGACTCTGCTGCCTGTGCAAATGTTCAATTTAAGCTTCGACATAACACTTCAGTATGGATGTGAACCTCAGGCTCCATCTTTTTTGTTCTTGTATTTCTAAAAGCTGTTCAGAGGCCAATCAGGTGCAACCAGAGGATGCTGATCTTGCTGCTCATCTTCAGATGCACCACTTTTATCCTTTCAGAGGTGCACTTTATAATCCACTTCAGTCTAATTCATCCATATGGATCCCCCACATCAGTCAAGTCATATATCCTCGTAATAGTGTTATGAGGTTTAGTGAGGTCAAAAGGAAGGTCTTTGTGTGATATTTCTGTTCCCCACTGAATAACCAGGACAAAGCACAGGTCGCTGCATTTATATGCTAATGTCCAATATATTTTTTTCTGCACTATAAATATGATTCAATACTTGTGGCACAAGGCTTTCCTGATCTTTATCAACTGCAAGCTTTGCCTCATTTGATCTGCAGTCAGCAGATGTCTGTCATGTTTGCTTTTTGTGTTAAGTAAACTGATAAATGCTAAAATGCAGATGAAAGAAGTGATAGGACTTTTAACCAGACTCATTTAAGCCTGAGTAAGACTCAGAGTCCATAAAGTCATGAGTGGATATGCAGTCAGTTGTCCAACAGAACAACCACCCTAAACATGCAACCAAAGCTACAGTGGAATGGCTTCAAATGAAACAAATTCATGTGTTGGAACAGTCCAGTCAGTGTCTAGACCTAAATCCAGTAGAGAATCTGTGGAGAGATCTGAAAACTGCTGTTCACAAACGCTCTCCATCTAATCTGACTCAGCTTGAATTGTTTTGTAGGGAAGAATTGACAAAGACTTCAGTCTCTAGATGTGCAAAGCTGGTAGACACAAACCCCAAAAGACTTGCAGCTGGAGTTGCAGCAAAAGGGGGTTCATAAAGTATCAACTCAGGGGGGTTGAATACGTTTGCACACTGCACTTTAGGTTTTATTTGTTTAAAAAAATGACTCATAATTTTCTTTCCACTTCACAAGTGTGTGCCATTTTGTGTAGGTATTTCACATAAAATTCCAATAAAACATATTTGTGTTTGTGATCATAATGTGAGAAAATGTGGAGAAGTTTAAGGGGAATTAATACTTTTACAAGTCACTGTAAAATGACCCTGAGAGCACGGAGAAGAACTGAAACAAAAAAGTAACGTCACAAACAAGGAAAATGCAGGTCAAGAACAGGAACCAAACTGTCAGAACTCACAGCTTTGTTAAAAAAAAGAACCATTGCTTCTGTTTTCATCATCTTCAACCTTGAATATGATTGGACACTTCTTGTGAATAGAGAGAAGATCGTTCATCTTTTTTTTCAACAGAGATGAAGCCTGACTTAAGTTGCTGTCAAGTCACACAGCAAACCCTTTTTGGTATCAAAGACATGTTTTGGTAAGTATATGACTGTTCATTTGAATTGGTTGCACGAATGGGTAACAAGTAGTGACTGTTTTCTATTTTCTTGCATATTTGTGCCAGAGCAGACACGGTGAACAAATTTAACAAACTAGAAATCCTAGTCTTTGAGATTCACCTAAATTCCCTTATAACACTGCTTTGTCTGTCAGGTAGTGATGGTGTGAAGAACCCAAAAGTAGACTTGAATATTCAAAAAATGTTAAAATAAAACATTTGAGCAAAAGCGCAAAATGTTAACCACAACAAAACTCAAAAGAAAAAAAAAAGCAATACAGTCAAATAGAGGGGCATTAAAATATCTGACCTGCACCGACCAGCTAAAAACAATGAACTCTATTGCAGTGAGGGCAGTAAAATGAAACAGGAATGATTTAAGACTGAAAAAGGATGAGTGCAATTTTAGAAATAGGTGGTGCAGGACCCAATCTGCAGGGGCCTTGGTTTGGTGGTAGAAACTTTGGTATGTGACAAAAAAAAAAAAAAAGTGAATAGATAACCTGAGCCTGGTGCGACTGACAAGAGAAACTTGAAAAGAAAATACAAGAACTAATGAAAAGTCACTAAGTAAGAGTACACAGTCCTTACAAATTATTGTGGAGGCAGACACAAAGTCTGCCTCCACAATAATGTGGACTAAGACATCAGATGTACCAGTAGGCTGCACTCCTTTTTTTTTTTTTTTTGGTTGGGGGGTTTAAATCAGTTGAGAGTGGTTGGAAAGACATTGGAAAGAGTCATGCATCTGCTCATTATGTCTAGGCTGGGCTTTTGTAACTCTCTTTCTCACACTCTTGATCAGTCATCTCTTTATTGTTTGCAGATCTCTCAGGATGCAGATGCCCGTTTGTTGTCTGACATGGCACTCATCTTGTGCTGAAGGTTATGCAAAGAAGACTCAAATCCAGGGGTGATGGAGCACTAGTAGTAGCTGCACCCAAATTATCTCCACATTACTGCTTCCACAACACTTTTAAGATTTCGATCTTCACCTGATATCAATTTCTTTTTACTGGCTTTTAAAAGCAGTCGAGCTTAAATTTTCGTTAAATATGGTTTCATTTCATGTTTTTATGTTGTTTTTTTTTCTTTGTTTATATTTTATGATTGCTTTTATGATTCTGTTCTATAATTTTTTATGATTTCAGTACAGTGACACTTTTTGCCTCACTGTATTGCGCTTTAGGCAATTGAAGGTTGTATTAAAGAATTGTAATATAAATAAAATGAATCTTGCCGATGGCGCTCTGTTTTTCTGTTCATAAGTTGTTCTGTTTTCACCTTTTGAATAATAAAAGTTGCCTTTATTTCAATCTGGATTGTGTGTTTGATTCTTTCTCTATGAAGTTATTCCATCAGCAAGAATTTGCAGGTTTTGAGGCGCAGGAAACATTAAATTAGTATGCTAGCTGACACAGACGCAAGTGATTGTTTTTCCTTTATATCATTGATTCTTTACTCCCTAGGAACCTAGTCCTGCTCTGTCCTGTATTACCTCATTGTGTCATATTAAGACATTCAGATGGATGCAGACTGTCATTTCTGTAGCTGGATTCACAGCCAGAACAACAACAGTCAGCGTGTACACACACACACACACACACACACCCACACACACACACACACTGGAGCTTTCCATTGTCTTTTTGCTATTTTTAGCTCAGCTGAATTGATGTCATGACTATTGTCACGATTCACGCTTGCTGTGGGCAGTGTCAATAACTGGCAGAGAATGACTTTTGAGAATTTGAGCATACCTGCCACATGTAAAGCATCATCAGATTGTTTATGGATACAATACCAATGACAATGCTGAAGAACACGCTTTAAATGAGATTTTCACATTTTTATGGCAGCTCTGTTAGACTGACCAATAATGTACTGAAATCATCACAGTAGTTTTGTGAACCTTCTATGGAATACTCCAAGAGAGTCCCTGAATGTTAACAATCCATCCATTTTCCAAACCTTTTTAATCACTTAGGGTCACAGAGTTGCTGGAGTCTTTCCCAGCCCTTGTATGGCGAAGGCGGGGTACTCTCTGGACGGTGCATTGTAGGGGTATCAAAATGTGACGTTAGAAACAACCATATTTTGTGTCAATTTGTTGGAGAAAAAAAAAACCTAGAGCGATTCTGTAAGGTTGTTGA
Source organism: Oryzias celebensis (assembly GCA_014656515.1). Classification (NCBI taxonomy): domain Eukaryota; kingdom Metazoa; phylum Chordata; class Actinopteri; order Beloniformes; family Adrianichthyidae; genus Oryzias; species Oryzias celebensis. Next base: position 25,874,985 of record BNCR01000007.1, on the reverse strand, counting down.
TCTTTTCTTCCTTTTTTTTTAGATGATCAGTTTATCTTAAAGGTGGTTACAACATTAAATTGCAAAATTGTAGGTAAAGTAAAAAAGTGTGTGTGCGGGGGGGAATTTGACCACTGCAGTAAATTTCAAAATGTTGCTTTTTTTTCGGCTTCATTCATAATGTAAAAATCCAGGTTGTCAGGCTAAGTCAAAGCCATCTGGCCAAAAATCTAGTAATAGATAGTCAGATTGCCTTTTTCTTGATTCCTTTTTTAAACCTCGTGAACATTTTCAACAAGGTCAAAGACAATGGGTTGCTTTCACTTTTTTTGACAAGTTTGCTCTGCTGCTTATAATTAATTTACTCCACGAATAATTGAATTTGAGAGCCAGAAAAAATGGAGACATGTGTAAAGGAAATTGAAATACAGGATATATGAAGTTGTCCTGTATTTCATTATCTCGTGATTGCAAAATCAAAATATACTTTTTCAAAGCAATGGAAGCCACTTCTTGTTGAGAGTGCAGAGAAAAAAAAAAAACATGCATTACTTTAGGGAAGACACATATTTTCAGAAAAAAAAAGAAGTTGGAAAGCCAGGCCATTTTCCTTGACTTTAATCATCTGATAAATGAATAGCAAAAATGTAGCTTCTGGGGAAGATTTAGCTGAGTGAGAACCAAACTGAGAGGTGACTTACAGATAAGTATTCCCTCTGTATTGCTTCAGACATTTTGAATAATCTTCCATGTCCTTCAAACTCGAATGCTACAGGACTGATGCAGCTTAAGCAAAGCCTTAACACAGACTAAAGGAACATTTAAGACTAAAATGACAACAGATGTGATATAAACATAAAAATGTTACTTGCTACGTTCTTGCATAATTCCAATTCCAAATGACTTTTTGAATTCATTGTTCAGTTTTGATCTCACTATACAGCTGAGTTTCCTCTTTTAGAATGATAAACACACATTAAGGAATCTTCCTCTGGATGCAAGATGGGTTCTAATCTAGCTCTCTGAGGCAGTGCATTAGGTAAAAGGAAGATGGTTGTTGACTAATAAAAGACACCATCCAGGATGAGAAAAACAAAACAAATATTCCTTTAAAAAAATGCTTTGCAGCACCAGAGTGCTCGCTGAATTTCTTAGGCAGTAAAAATCAGAGAACGACAACAGTGGAGAGGATGAACTATCATCTTAATTTAACTAATGTGCTTTACCAGCTAATTTCAGAAAATCCCACCTCAAAATACCTGGACTACAATCAAAGTGTAGAGGCAGTAATTATGGCTACACAGAAAAAGGTGCTGAGAGCAACATCAAAACAGGCTGCGATCAAACACAGAATCTCAGATGTGGGTTGAACAACATTCCTTTGAAACTTAAATACAAAGCACATCATAGCAGTTGTGTATCCGACCAGAGAGTACATGAACCTGACTCCATGCCTGCTCCATAAGTCCAGTTGCGCTAAGTATGGACTGATATTCCGAAGGTCAAGTAAGGCTGAACCACTGAAGGTGGTGGAAAATAAAATAACTAAAATCCTGCAGGACATTAACAGACAAGACAGTGATCAAATGAGAGCAGTATCTGACGGTGGGAAAACAAAATTCAGAAAAATCTAGAATGGGGAGGAAGAGCTGGAAGAAATGTAAAGGCTGAAGTGGTCCTCATGCAAAATAGAGCTGAAGAACATATTATTGTAAGATGGAAATGCGCACACAGGTGCTAGGCAGACTTCATGAAAAGAAGAAAAAAACTGCATCCACTGCTGCCTGAAAAGTTACAGTCCCCATAGCCAAAAAAAAAAAAAAACTTCTTGGGTGACTTAAAAATCAAATGTAAGACTCTATCTTCAGGTTTTTAAACCAACAATGCTGTTCTCTGCACCTATCTACTGCACAAAGAAGTTAAATCCTGATTCCTGTCTATCAAACATATGTTCAAGTTAGAACAAGATTTATTTTAGACTGTACCTAAATCGCTTCTTAAAGAACGGTGTCACCAAAAAGTGAAAAAAAAAAAAACATGATTAGGCTGAAATGACTAAAAAGTTGAAGGACTGGGTGGAGATTAAAGAAATCTGCAATAACTTATTTTTCTTGCATATTAAAAAATCTTAAAAACTTTGGTCAGATGAAAAAAAAGCAAGTCTGAGTAAGAAAAAAAGTTTTTATTTGTTGCACTTCTGCTTTGTAGCACTTTGTCTTACAGTCAGCCTCAGAGATTTGTGAAAAAATGACAGCAGCTCTGTTGTAAAGCTGTTCAGTCAGACACCTTTGAGGCTTTGCCAACAGCCTAACATTTCTCTATAGAGCAGGCCTGGAGCAGCGGCTGCTACAGACAAATGCTCTTGTCTTCAAAGAGTGCTTTGGTAAAAGGCTGAATCCCAGTAAACAAGCAGCAAAGCATCAAAGTTTTTCTGCTTCCTGTCCTTCTTTGGTTCTTTGTTCTAATCCTCCTTTGGCTGCTGTCTTTATGACAGATTTACCTGAGGGACAACCCCTCCTGGTTTGTGCCTTTCAGAACAAAAGTGACCAGGAATGGAGGACATATGAACTAGGTTTGGTCAAGATGATTTAAGATGCTGTTGTCTTTAATACTGAATCCATATTCATGCCCACACTTATACAATGGCTACAACTTAGTGTAATACAAACACTTGATGTTTTTGATCAAATCTGCTGAAAACAGAAAACTTGTATTCAGAAAGTAAAAGAAAAAACCTGCTTCTGCCCTACAGGCAATACTGGAGGTGTTGCTTTAGGGCCCCTTTTTCTTGCGGATTGGAGATAAAAAAAGGTTATTACATTATCACATGAACAGGGCTCAGTCACAACATAAAATATTCTTCTCTCCTTTTGTGTAACCACAACTATTTTATTAATCCTCTTCTTCACTGTTTACTACAATTCACCCACTCGTCCCTTTCCATAACAGCTAACCTTTCAGTCATTTCTCAAGAACTCACAAACAGATTCAGATCAGTCTTCTAGATCACCTTTCAAGTCCAGTTGCTCTGAAGAACAGCATGACCTGATGACTAAGAGTCTTCACATACAGGACACCTCTCATTCACATTACTTGCACTGACCACCTTTAAGAAAAACATGTGCTCTGATGAACCAAAACAGTTTTTTAAGCTTAAAGTAATTTTCACCTAAAATATGTCATAATAGTATTCTATGCAATATACGTGAAGAGTTTCAGTCTTAAATTTCACAGCCTTTTTTTAGTCAGCCGTGATTTCATTTTAGTCGCATTGACTGTTAGTCTAGTTTAAGTCAACTAAACATCATCAATGTTAAAGTTGACAACAACTATAGTAGAGTTTAAGTCAACAATACTATTGTGTAAAAGGGAAGGAATTTTTTTTTTTTTTTTACTGAATTTACATAAAGGTTATTTAGTTAAAGAAAATGTGGGTATGCTACACTTTCATCAGGACCCTGTTTAATTAAGGATGTTGAAATAAAAGTAATTATTGATTTAACACATTGTTTTAAAGTATTTCAACAAAAAATATCTTATAAATTCAAAAATGTAATTTCAATACATTTTAAAAAACCAAATGTTGAAGTTTGTTGTGTTTTTATTGAAAATAGTCCTTCCACACTATGTTCACTACACCTTGCTTTGGGTTAGGGTTCGGGTGAAGTGTATCCATTCTGTAAGTCAACTCTTCCTTTACTCCCAGGAGTAGACTTTTTATCACTTTTCATTAAAGCAACAGAAGGAAACATGTTTTTGAAGCCTTGCCACGCAAGATGCCATCTTCTGACTGGATCTCTGTTTCTTTCCACCTTTGGTTTTTAACAGCTGCTCTGGTTGGACGATATCACCATAGCATGTTTTCATCTCATTTTCATTTGTTAGCAAAAGTGCCATTACTTAAAACATAAATAGTTAACATTTTCACCTTTCCTGCTACTGTTCTTTAGTATCATTATTTTCACCAGGCTCAAATGCTGCAAGGCAAGGCATGCTCATTTCTGAAGCAGATTCCAAACACAAGTACTTGAAGGTGCTTTAGGGATGGCATCCACTGGAGTAAAGGCATTAATAGAATGATGTGGAGGAGTAAATGTTGTCATTGTATTTTTCATTGTCATTGTCATTGGATATAAATGGTCTACAGATTTACCTGAGAGTGTTCTAGTAGCAGGAAATACAAAGTACTACAATCCTGTGATGGGGCCAGGATGAGTTACAAGAGAAACTTTTCACATTCATCATTCTCCAGACTCGTCTTTGTTACCCCTAATAAAGCCATCCAGTTGCAGGTATGTGGGGCTTGAACCCAGCACCACTCATACCAATGAAGCACTTAGAAGAGTGATGAAATGTTTTGAGAAAAAAAAGAGCTTAAGTTCAGATGCCTCAAGACCAGTTGGCCTTCAAGAGGTCAACTGGATAAATGAGAACCTTCACTAACAGTTAAGAAATATTGTTAAAAAATGCTAATACTGTAAAACACCAAAGATAGTTTACACCAACAGTAGTAAAACCATCACTGGGACAATCAGAATGACTTTCCCACAACATTTTAAACATGCATACAATATTTGTAAAGAATGCAACATCATAAACTCTGTGTCAATGTTAGATTATTATCATGAGACCCGCTTGCCCTCACGAAGGTTACACCAGCTGCACACACACATGCCGACTGTGCTCAGAACATCTAGCTTAGTATTTCATAGACCAGATTACAGAGAAAAGTGCAATAACTATTAACTATCTGCAACCGGTTTCATGTTTACAAGTAAAGTACATCTGTTTTTGTTCCTTCAATGCCCTCACAGGTCTTTTGGAGTCAGAATTAGTTCTGATAGACTTACAAATCATACACTTTGAAACTGTGGAATTTAAAAGAGGATTTAGTGAGTGCTTTGGATTGGGAATGTTGGGTCAATGCCATTGGGAAAAGGTCATATGAGCAGGATTGGAGCAACTAAAATATTCTCCTGGACTTAAAGATGACCACTAATACTCCCAAGTTAGACGTTTTTTTCAGTGACACCTTGTATCTGCGTTGCGCTTGCAGGTGGGATCAAAGATGGGCTATAGGCAGTGGTCAGAGTCTTTCAACCCCAGTAGTACAAGAGCACAGCAGAGAGAAAGAAGAAGACAGGGAGCAGAGAAGTAGACTTGGCACAAATTAATCATTCAAGATAAAAATCTGATTTTGAAGAAAAGAATAAAAGAAAAAACTGCATATTTAATGTCAGCTTTAATGATCATGACTGGTTCAATGTCAGCTCTTAACTCATCAGACCCATGCCGATTCTACAATAGCCTCTGTCTCAATAATCTGTGCCTAAAGGAATCCAAGAATTTACACGAGCAGAAGTGATGGACTCTCTTTGTCTCCTTTCATTGGATCTTTGTCTTCAGATTGAAAAATGCCTGCATGAGTGCAAGGTTGTGCCGATATGGACCTGAATTTTAGATGTGCAAAATATAAAACGGTGCTGGAAACCTTTTTCATGTTTAATACATAGCATTGTGAGTGCTAAACGGATGCATATTCAGCTGAGGCAAAGTTCTAAAGGGTTTGCGTGTACTACTCTGCCAATTTAACATGCACGTTTTTGCTCTGCTTAAAGATTTGTGTATGTTTTTTTAGCTTGCAAACTTTTAGAGAATCTGGCACTTAAATAGAAAAATATATGACTGAGATCTAAAAACAGTCACAGGAACAGATAATACATGTTGGCACAGTACTTTTGGCACCACAGTGAGAAGTGGGCTTGCTCACCAGAGGGGGGTGAAGGTAAAAATGCATTGAACCAAAAACAGATCACTGGGAGTACAAAAATAATTAGATCTCTTAGTCACATCACACGGATGTCGATCCTTGTTTCCTTTAACAATCATACAATCCAAGCCTAAGTTAGGTGTTGTCATGTTTTCTGGCAAGGGAGGGTTTTCAGAGGGAGAGGAAGACGGGTGAAGGATGTTGGCACGACAACTAACACAAGCTGCCGAATGTGTCAGGAAGTTAATTTCTGTGCTGAAATTTGAATGCAGAAATGTAGCTCTTCCCTGAAGCTGCAGGGGTGGCAGGAAGTGTTTAGACATGATGGGAATGGTGCAATGAGTTGTTTTGAATGTTACAGAGGTTGTTAAATAGATGCAGATTCACATAGATGTGCATTCTGTCTTGTCAAAAATGGAAGGCAGGTCCAGGAATAGCTTTTTCCTATGTGTCATTATAGACTGAAGTGGCTTGGAGATGAAAGTCTGGGCATTTTTGCTTGGACTGCTCCCTCGACAACAAAGCCATGGGTAAGTCGAAGCAAATGGATAGATGGATGGATGAATAGGAATCAGTACATCATACCTCTTATCTGAATTTGATTTATCCAGGTAACTTGATAAATTATGTACAAGTGAATCTGACAGTTTCTCATTCTGAAAAGAACTTAATTTTTAAAAGGGCTGCAATAGTGGCATTCGTAAAAGCATAGTCCATGTGACTGCTAAGCAGCCTTGCAAAAGGTTAAAGTAGTTGTTGCATTCCTTCCGGCTTTTCTTCTAAAGAAACACATCTATGAAGCTAATAAAGGAAAGAAAAAGAAAAAGAAAAAAAAAGTTGAACCTTTATTACAATCGTCTCTCACTATAGTCTTGTTCACCTTTCATGGGCCTGCTGTTTTTCAGATTTTTTTGTGTGCAATTTTACAGTTCTTTTTAAGCAGCACACTGTGTCTATGTTCTGACTACCTGTTGACCTTGTCAATCATTTTCTGTCAAATCTCTTTTGTGCCATCCCCTGTCTCCTGTACAGAATGTTCTTAGCTTGCCGGAGTTACATAAATCTTTGATCGCGATCAGATCTTTGTTTTTATTCTATAATACTGGACTTATTTTTCTGAAGGTTCGAACTTTGAGAGTTTAATCAAGAGAGAAAAGTGTGAAAAGTGTTCATGTCTGTCTAAGAAAAGTGTATAATGAGGAGTTTTGACAGCCTTAAAACATCTGTAATGCTACTTTTCTAATGTTTTTTGCAGGTTTTTTGTTTAGGACATTTCCCCCGCGTCTCACTGTAGTGAGAATGTACTACTGCAGGATTACTAGTATAAGAATTTAAAAGTTTTTGGACCATAGAATACATCATTACCTTTAATAGATGTGCAAGGACATCTGAGACTTGTCTCCCACCAGGGACCCTATTATTCCTCCGAAAGTGAACATGTTATTTATGAGCACATGCATTTTTCATTGGATGAAAGTGGTGGCACAATGTGACAAGCCTTTTTAAATTTACTGCTTATTTAGCGACACATCACTTACCCTCTACCAGCTACACATGACATTTCAGACTAACCTGTCAACCCTCTTGTTTTCTTAAACAACAGGTGGAAGCTGGCCTCACCTTAACCACTGCTGAGATTGAGGCAATGCATGATGGATGAGTGCAGCAGCAACAACCGCTTGTCTCTCTGCCAGTTCAGTGTCATGCTCTGTGGAATAAATCACAAGTTGTTTGGCTGCTGGTGAAACTGACCTTGGCACAACTGAAAGCTGCCATCTGCAGATTTCAAAGAGAACATCATCAGCTACTCTACATGTTCAGAGTTAATTACAAATGACATTATGAAACCGTATCACTTCCCGGGATGCCATTTACTGATATCACAAAGCCATTTACGATATGATTTGATTCAACCTAAATTGAAAGTCAAAGAGCAAACCGAGAAGCACAGATTATTTTTGTATAGAAGCGTCTTACTAAAGGATCCATTCACGTTTGATCCCTGGTTGATCCCCGTCCCAATTTGTCCACAGAGAGTCCACTTTGTTTGTCAAGTTTGAATGCTTACTTAAACTCTGGTAGTCAAGAAGTGAACTCTGGTCTGCTAAAGATTAAGGGTCCTGGGTCTTTTTCAAAGAGTGATTATACATGCTGCATACATGCTTTCTGTGGACAAAAGAGAGTAAAAGGTGATGTGTCAGTAAAAAACAACCCTGACAAGAACAATGAAGATGGACAAAACCATTGCCAGTAATGCTCACTCAGCTGAAAGTGACACACCATGAAATTCTTATGCAAGCCCCAGTTGTGTTCAAGCCACACTTTTTCTGTGACCTGTTTCTGTGAGGATTGAGCACTTTGTTTTGGCTTCTTTGATCTCAGCCATGTTTTCTTGGCAGGGGTGGCCCTGAACTGCATGGCCTCTAGGCCATGTGCAAGGTATGAACATGGTTCAAGACATAACCTACTTCATTTGAATTTAGACAACAGTGTGAAAAATGATACAAAAATAAGTAACAACATATGTGCCACTGCTCGAAGTCAGATGTGTTACTGTTAATCTCTATCAAATCTGAAACTAAGATTGTCTTTTGAAAACACAAAGAACTATTAAATGCTTCTTTGTTCGTTTTGGCTGACTTTAGGTATTCAATTACCATGTCTTGCTCTCTTTCTACGTCTGTGTTTTGTGCACAGTTCTGTGCTGCTGTGAGTCTACCAAACTACCCCCACCCCTCTATCTGTGAAGCACATTGAGTGCAAAGTCATATCGACCAGTCATGGACAGCTTAGAGACAAAAATAAAGTAAAAAAGAGTGAATGAATATAGAAAAAACAGCTTCTTGTCTTTCATGCCAAAGAGCGGCTTTAGAGTCGTTTCATTCGTGACCATCACATCAGTAGACAGAGTGGGTCTCTGCTCTGCTGCTCACCTGCTGCTCACCTGCTGCTCACCTGCTGCTCACCTGCTGCTCTCCTGCTGCTCACCTGCTGCTCACCTGCTGCTCACCTGCTGCTCTCCTGCTGCTCACCTGCTGCTCTCCTGCTGCTCTCCTGCTGCTCACCTGCTGCTCTCCTGCTGCTCTCCTGCTGCTCACCTGCTGCTCACCTGGGATGGCAGGACTCCCTAAAAAGCCTAAGTAAAGAAGTGAAGAGAGTTTCTATAGTCCAGTAATTGCAATTACATACCAAAACTTGAACTGTATTTTGTTGCAGCACTCAGTTACTGACAAAACTAATTAAGGTACATTAATTCATAAGTTAGTAATCTGTTATACAATACACTGACAGCAAACTTACTTCCTTTGTTGAGATAAAGTTTCCACAACCAGGGCTGGGTCTTTGTTAAACTAAGCAGCATTTACACAAGGTTGTGTTTGGAATTCAATAGTTAGACGTTAGTCCAAATGGTTTTACTTTGTGATTGAACATGCATTTTAATCTGCGACTAGCCCTGCAAACCATGTAAAAGTTTTTTTTCATGAGCTCCCACTTTTATGGCTCAGTCATCCTGGTCCTGTTTTTCAGCTTTCTCTTTTTGTTTGACTCATTTTGATTTCACATTCAAATTGGCTAAACACCTGATCCAGCTGCAGGTAGTTCAAGGAGAGTCAAAAAATAGACATAGGGTACAGAATTACTGGTATTCTAACTGTCTCTTCTGATTGGCACTCATAACAGATTCACCTTAATATTATAAACTATTAATTTTGATCAGAAATCAGTATGAAAATTAATGTTTTGTTCACGTCTTAGCTGTTTACTGTCTGGCATCCTGAATGGGAAACCACTAAAAACCCATGGCAAACAAAAAAAAAAGACAAGGTTGCACTACATCTAAACAAATGTGTGCTGTAGACAAAAGCAAAGTAAAAAAGCTAAAGAATAGGTCTTTTCATGGTTTACAACCCTGTAATTTAGCTCAACAACCTTGTTAAAACTCTTACTTAAAACAAAGCCTTTTTGCGAGGTCATGCCTAGACCAACTTTTCTGACCGGAATTAATGAAGCTGTCAATCAGTCAAAGAAGACACATCAGGAATGTCAGCTGTGTTGTCAACACTGCTGAATACCAAGCAGCACACCAGCAAAGTTACATAAGAGTGACAGCTGTAGGCTATAATTCGCCAATTACGCCTAAGTGTGTGTTCAAAAATCGAGGTCTGGAACGATTTTGAGGTTTTCCACCAAAAGATTTATTCCTGACACCAAAATATCTAATGAATGGGTTTAGGGTCTCCAGCTTTCCCTAGGAAAGCATCTAGTGGATGTTCTTCTCCGTGCATGAAGAATAGAGACACCCTTTTTCGCTTTGACCCAGAGTTTTATACACAATGTGCAAAAAGAAGGTTCGATCAAAATAAGAGGTTTGATCTTCTTCCTGGAGATGCATTTTCCCACCGTCGGCCTTTTCCCATTCTTTCGCAGGTGTCTCTGCTCCTCGTTAACTCCTTATCAGCTCTCTGTTCACTCCCACCTGCACACATTTGTTTCAAAGCAGCATACTCCCTATGTGAACTAACCTTGTATGCTGTGAGAAACTATGCCATCATTCATTCACACAATCATAAAAATGTCTGCAAAGTTTAAACCATGAAAAACCCTTTTGTTTAAGTATTCAATGTCTACCAAGTTTATCACTTTTAACACTAAATTTTCATACTAGTTAAAATTGAATTATTATGACACACACATAAGTATTTGTTTATTTAGACTTAATTTCTTCACAGCTTATGGGATCTATGAGAAAACATTGGAAAAGAGATTTGCTGCACTTGCTGCCCAAAGAAAGGAAAGGGTTACACACCTTTGACGTCCTTGCATGATTAGAGCAAAAGGGGTAAGAATCTTTTCAAGAAAAAGGCTAAAACTTCAAGACATTCTTTTTTGCTTAATGAGCAAAGCTAGACCAAAGCTGCATTCCAACTGTCGCAATTCATGCATCAAAGGCATCAAATTTCAATGTTAAGTCCATGTCCATGTACAGACACCATCTGAGGACTTCCGGAGCGACTGAAGTGTCGCGTCAGTCTGGCAGCAGCAGGATTTGTGTATGATTTGGGCAAAAGACGTGATGCATCAAGAGTTAATTTTATTTTTTACTTTGGTCAGGTTGACTTCTTGTGTCCACCAATCAGGGACTCAACTTTGGCGACATGATGTTTTGAGTCGCTGGATCAGCAGGTCAAAATCAAATCCAATTTGGCTGATCAATGTTAGGATTCTGGTCCTGAGCTTCCGTCCATTTTCTTAACTTGTGTGGTTGCCAGAGACTGTCCCGGCAACCAGACACACCCTGGACAGGTCACCAGCCTGTTTTGGGGCTCATGGGGCTGGGGTGACAGCACCTGTTACACTGGGCAGCTGCCTGGCTGGCAGACAGAGAGCCGCTGCGAGATTGGGAGGCTGCTTGCTAGGGCCTCCTAAACCTTGATGTTTTTTCTTATTTTCATCGAGACAATAATAAATCATCCTCTATTTTGATTCTTGTTTTACTTTTCACCTCTTGAACTAATGTGGGACAGAAATCAAATTGGGTGAAGTAGCGGGAAGTAGTAGCGGAAGTAGTAGCGGAAAGCGGCTAGGATTCAGACCCAGCCCTAGCTGCAGGAGTGAAACTCACCGTACCGGGAGAGACTGAATGATCTCATGAACCCGGACATAGAAACATGATTACCGAAGCTTTTGTAGAGCTTTTTCAAATTAATAAATTCAACCTCTAAACATCCTCTATGTCTTCCATGCATGGCAATGAAAGACAGTGCTGTATGTAGAGAAACCATTTGGGGGTAGCTCCTCCAACGCAGGCTGGGGCGTCAAGGCACCACCTGACTGCATTCCCATCTGCAGAAAAGAACACAGTGATAACATATTAAATTATACATATTTAATAATGTTTTTCTCTGTACTTGAGGTCACCATGAAAGCTAATGCAGCATTATGGAAATGCCAAGGAACATGGAGTAAGTAAAGACAGTCATGATTGGTAGCCTTGGGTTAGTTTCCAGCAACCACATGACATCAAAAGGTATTGGAAGTGGTTAGAAAATAGAAGGATGAAAAATATTTGACCAGTTTTGTATTTGTTTTTTTATGATTGACCCGACAACAAATTGGAAAAAAAAAAAAAAAAAAAGTAAGAGAGAGGATTTTCAACTGGCAACTTTACTTAAATTTTGATAAACATTCACCAAAGTAATAATAATTGAAAAAAAAAAAAGTTATTTTTTTCCATCTCTGTGATTGTTTTTTTTTTTTTTTTTTTTTAAATGATTCCCCAGCTGTTTAGCATTGACTACCATGGTGTGAAAGCCCCTTTCACAAGAACCACTTGGCACTAACATGCCATTTCTTTAGGAAAATCTACACTGCTTTTGTTCTAGAGTTGGTGTAAGGTGCTCAGACTCAAAGATCTTTTGCTGTTGTGAACACAGTATTCTGCTTGTTAGCTCCACTTCATTCTCTGGGATTCAGATGTTGTCTATAAATGAGTGTTATTTGGAGATCTATGCAGCTTTTTCTATGTCTCAGGAAGGTAAGAGCAGAGTAGGAGGTCTGACGTTTGCTTGGAAAGCTTTGCATTGCGTTAGTCATGGTCAAGCGTAATGTTCTCCTTTGGTCTGCCTCTACAAAGGCCCAAGAAAAACATATTTCCATCTGCCATCAGGGCAGTAAACCTGGTAATGAACCCACGATTAAGACTGTTCCACTCTCAGACTGTTACAATGTGGAAACTATCTCTGAATCATGTCTAAACAGTGTATGTGTCTAATTGTTGTTCTGTTAGTGTTTTAGTCAGACGATGTGAGCTTTGACTTGTAATGCTTTCAACCTCAAACAAGGAGCATTTTTTTTTTCTGTTTAGTTGTCAGGTTCCTACTGTGCCTCCATTCACTCCTGCTGCTCCAGTAATCAGTTGTTTTAAATGCTGTGTTCTTTTTAATTTCCGCAAGTTAGTTTTCTTTCATCCACAACCTTTTGGCCCTTTGGTCAAGCTCTGTTTCCCTGTTGCCTGTTTTGAATCTTACCAGGGATTCTGGATACATGGATTTACTGATCCGTGAGTCGGTTACTTTTGGTTCTTCTACCTGAATGTATATGTTTGTTTGCTATCTTTTAGGGACTTGAGCATTACATTTTAATAACACTGGGTTTTGGGCATCAGGGCACATTTTCCAAAGTTCAAATATCTGAACTTTGAAGAATTTGCGGCACGTCAAACAACAAGGGAAATCATTAAGTTGCAGCTCCTGCAGTAGATGGTGAACCTCACTGTACTGGAAGAGTCTCTGCATGAGCTCATGAACCCAGACATGGAGACATGATTACTGATGCTTTTGTGGAACTCCTCAAAACAAATTCTCTGTTGATTTCTCAACATCATATTCCAGAATGACTGAAAAATACTGTTCTTTTTGACTTTTTCCATTTTTTCTTTCCATGTTTAATTCTTGTTTCGAAGTACCTTTCTGGTGTTAAACCGTGCCTCCATTACTACATTTCACAGCCAATGTGAGTAAAAAAATGAAAAAATGAGACCAAGTAAGTGAATTCTTTCATTTTTATAGATGAATGAATCCATTAAAGGTAAACTCTCTTAGATGAAGTGAGATTAATTCAGTTATGCTAATTATCATTCCCTATCGGGGCGTTTTTATTGCTATTAGACACATAGTATTTCCTGGTGTTCTGTGAAAGAGCTCCCAAGGGATTTTAATGGCTCTTTTAATTAGCTGTGCGTGCATGTGCACATTCGCACTTCATACATGTCAGTGCAATGAATCTCAGATGCTGTAAACTCTTTTCCTCAATCGTTCTCTTGATTAGCCAATTAAGCATACTTTTTAAAAGGCTGGTGATTATATTAGAAGTTCGATAAATGCAGGCTCCCTTTTAAAAGAAAATTATGGGAGTAATTATAGGTGATGTGAATTCCTATAACATTTAATTTTATGAGTTCAGAATTTTATGACCTTAGATCATGTATATTTAGTGTGAAAGGAAACTTGAATGAATTGTTTTTATCTTTGTCCTTCCTGGATGCAGCTGAAGTGTGGCCCCTCCCACACCCCCCTCATTAACACTCAGCTAATAAACTCATAATTCCAGCTAATGTCAGTTGTTCACTCTATGCATGGTTGCTGTGGCTGCTTCTTCTCTGAAGTTGGTCGTGATTCCTGTTCTCTACAAAGCTTCTGCAATCAGACTGGGAGTGTTGACAATGTTGTTCAACTTTAAACAGAACTGAAAAGAACTGAATTATTTCTGACTCTGATGGCCTCAGCCGTCTTATATGAAGATTCCTGCTGATGCTACAGTCTCTCAACAGCAGACAGGAGGAGCCCGGGGAAGCTGGTCAGGAGAATCAGACCCGCTTGTGGATGGCCTTTTACAATGCAGGAGGATGGTAACCAAGATATCATCGTTGAAGGGAGAAAGACGCCTACCCCACAGAGCAAAGTGTGACATCACCAAGCAGCTCCTTCAATGTCAGACTGCTACATGCAACGTGTCTGTAGAAGTCACACTGTGACTCATACAAATGTATGATGTCTCTTTTCATCGCCAACTGTTTGAAAATTGATCATGGAGGGGAAATGAAATCCTGTAGCATGATTTACACAGCTCTGACAGGCCTCTTCCAACTGTAGGTGGTGGACGTGCGCTAGTAACAGGTAGCAACAGTCCAGTGTGATCATCATATGCTAAACATGTCACATGACCGGTGCAAACATATCTTTAGAAATGAGGGAATAGACAATCAGAGCATAGTCAGTAAGGGACCAGTACTTTCACCTTTATAACAACTAGAGTGTGGCATATGACAGCATTATCAGCCTTACATTAACCTTACAGATAATTTCTAAATCAACTTACCACACGCACTAATGTGGGACGTTCCACTTCCATGTTGTCCTTCAAGAGGTCTCAAGGGGACTTCAAGACACAACTGCGCTCCTTTTAAGATGCGGCTTCTTCCCTCTAATATCCTCCACAAGCATGAACATACCAAACACTCACAGCACCCATACATGTCAGCCTGTGATTAAAGTCACACACAACTGTATGGAGCATTGATCCACAGGTGCTGCAGGATTGTGGGTTGTCTTAGCCCATTGAGACTAGTAGACACGAGTGACCACATCTTCAGAGGAGCACAGGTGTGTCTTGCAGTTCCCTTGAGGCTTGTATTGAATCGATCGTCGTGCATGTGGTACTGTAAGTGTAGACTGAAGAATTTCTGTATATTAGAATGTCAATGTAAGTTGCTCACACTTATGACACAGGTGATGCTGGGGTACAATTCCATTATGCCACACTCTAGTTATTAGTACGCACTGGCACAGGCTTACTGACCCGAGTAAATGCTGCATGCAGGGGGTGTGGAGGTGCTTTTTAAGTGCCTATAGAACACCTGTAGAATGTCGGAAGAAACTACACTTCGATTGTCTAATTTCTTTATTTCTAACAGTTAGGTGGTGCTCATTGGGCGTGCAAGGAGCTCGCACATATCATTTGAATTGCACTAATGAGTCTTGTGCAGGAATTGGCGGACTAGAATGAAAACCTGTACGACTTGTCTTCGTCTCACATACTTAACCCTTCTTTATTCTTATGTGTTGTGTAAGTGTTCCCTACAACCTGTCGGTCACAACACATCACAACAAACTCATGGATGAACATTTTTGATTTTTTATTTGGACTCAACAAACGAGCTATGATCTAGATGTTTGTACAAAACTTTTGCATTCAAGGAAATATCATGTATAAGGCACACCTTTTAGAAAGGTACATTCCTGTTTTGACCTGTTCTGGTGTTATTTTTAAATAATTAAAATGTTTCATGGATCTGGTGTTGTATACAATATGGTGTAATTATCAAACCTGACATCCCAAAGTGTGATCCCTCAATGAAGCTGACTGTCAAAGAACTTTGTTATTGCCTCTGACAGGGTGAACGTGTTGTCTCGCTGCAGGTGAGGAAGTTAATTAACTGTCTGGGATGATCAAGTCGCCGACAGTAAGATCTCCATGCAGGGCTTTTGGACAGTTAACCTTATGCAAAAATTCATCATACTTATTCTATCATATCACAGGTACGTTTTGGACCAACTCCTGCTCTGTTGGAACATTTTTCAACGTGGTGCTTGAAGGTAGCTAATTCGGTCAAGTTTGAGCAGGAGAAGGTGTAGGGCCAGTAACAGTGGGACATTCCTGCAAAATGAGCTTTGTGAGGATAAGTTAGTTTTTTTTTAGCACATCAGAAAGGCTGGAAAGCTCGGATAGACTCCAAACAATTGCAGAATCATAAGAGTAACTTTAATAAAAATGAAATATTTACCCCTTACAGGCCTTCAGTTTTCTTCATTAAAAAAAAAAACAACGATAAAGGTCATTAATACTAAAGAAATTAGAGCCATAATAAAATGAATACTACTCAACTGTTTGCTGCTGCAAGGAAAAAATACAAACTCTGGGTATTAAAAGTATATTCCTGATTTCCAGTCCTTATTCTAGAAAACTTGTGATTTATTCATGGAAAAACTAAGAAGATACAAACAGTTAAATTCTCAAAAAAAACAATGACTTTTTTTTCTTTTTTTTAATCCAAGTACTTCAGCTACACAAATGCACAACAAAAGTGAGCTGTGAAAAAAAGGAATGAACTCTTCTGCCTGAATGTTAAATTGTAGTAGAGTAGACTTTATGAAAACACTCAAGTGATAATAATTTATATTGGAAGGTAGAAAGTACATCTTTTAATATTCAGACTGTTTTTATATGGACATTGTAAAGAAGGAGCATTTGTTTATCACGAGAAACACAATAAATCTCCAGCAGACTCTTGCTGCTTCAAAAAAAAGGCTGAGTCAAAATGTGTATCGACAATGCTTGAAATTGCACGCATTTGCCTTGAACACTTTTCAAAAGAAAAAAGAAAAAACATAACAAAACATTTTATTTATGGGTGGATTTCACAACACTTTCAGTTATCTTACAGCTGCTTTTCAAGCAGACACAGACACAAAGGTAAAAATGAATTACAATGTGAAGAAAAGTTTCATTTCAAAGTTTGCAACCTAAAAATGTCTATTGGAATTATTTCTTTGTTTGAAATCTTGATTCAAACACTGATTTGGAGTTCATGGTGCAGAGGTCATGTAGTAGAACTCCAGAGGCAAGGAGCATGTTAAATACTCTACCCAACAGTGAAAAAAACATGCAGATGGAGAGGAGACAAACTTGAGGACACTCTTAGGGATGGCAGAGAGTGCTGGAAGACATACGTGATAGACCAAAACAGGAGAAGTACAGTGGGTAATACGAGATGTGACTACTGCAGAGACCAGGACATCTGTGGTGGAACAAACGTTCAGATATCTTTTCTTTAGTTAGAAGTCAGTTCATTTTCTTAGCAGAGGAAGATGACTTCTCTAGGCAGGTGGAGATGATGAAGAACATGAACAACACTGCAGATTATCTGAATCCCCTTGAACTTGAATGAGGAAATTGAGCCCACATCACATGGAGTTTAGCTAAATGTTGAATAGAGCTGTGATGATTAACTGCAGTTATAACTGACCACAGATAAAACCAATGCTCTTTTACATCAAATGATCCAATTCACCACAGGATTATTCACACTTCTTGGCCTGACATCTCCTTAAGAGATTTTTACATCTACAGCTGTATTATGTTCTGCTCTTAAAAGCAAAAAAAGCATGCACAACCTTATTTTTGCTGAGGCAGCAGTAATAAATAGCTGGTCTCTTCTTCTGCACAAAAATACCTAAAGAAAGAAAACAACCTTAGTTTATTTTTTACAAGTTTAGACTGAGTCTAGATTGTCTGAACAAAAACCGTTTACAGCAATAAGCCCCAGAGAAAGATCAATAAATAAAGTGATGTGCACTAAGGTCCAAGTGCCCACTTAACTGATCATGGATTGCAGCTAAACAACACCATACTCATAACAGTTTTGGTTATGTAGCCTTATCCATTTCTAACCCCCTTATATCCTTTATTACTGAGAGTATCCACTCACTCGTTCAAATGATCAGAATCAGGTATCCTAATGGCCACATGTATAAAATCAAGTATTCAGACTTGCAGACTGTTTCCACAAACATTTACTTAAATCGGCCGCTCTCAGGAGCTCATTGAATTCCAGTGTAGAACTGTCATAGGATGTCACCAGTGCAACAAATCCATTTGTGAAATTTCCTCGCTCCTAAATATTCCACAGTTTGGAAGAGTTTGGTAAGAATAGCAACTCAGCCATGAAGTGGTAGGGCATGTAAGCTGAAAGAGAGGGGTCAGTGGATGTTGAAGTGCATACTGCAAAGAGGTCACTGACTTTCTGCACAGTCAAATACTACAGAGCTCCAAACTTCATGTGACCTCCAGATTAGCCCAAGTGCAGAACACAGAGAGCTTCATGGAATGGGTTTCCATCACCGAGCAGCTGCATCAAAGCCACACATTACCACGTGCAATGCAAAGCGTCAGATGGAGTTATGCAAAGCTCGCAGCCACTGGACTCTAGAGCAGTGGAGACGCCTTCTCTGGAGTGATGAATCAATCTGGCAATCTGATGGATGAGTCTGGATTTGGAGGTTGTCAGGAGAACGGTACCTCTTGGTCTGCATTGTGTCGAGGGAGGAATGATGGTGTGGGCTTGTTTTTCAGGACTTGGGCTTGGCCCCTTAGTTCCAGTGAAAAGAACTCTGAATGCTTCAGGATACCAAAACATTTTGGACAATTCCATGCTCTCAACCTTGTGGGAACAGTTTGGAGCGGCCCCTTCCTCTTCCAACATGACTGTGCACCAGAGCACAAAGCAAAGTCCATAAAGACATGGAGGACAGTCTGGTGTGGATGAACTTGACTGACCTGCACAGAATCCTGACCTGAACCCCATAGAACACCTTTGGGACTTTGAGACTGAGAGCCAGACCTTCTCCACCAACATGAGTGTGTGACCTCACCAATGAGCTTCTCGAAGAATGGTCAAAAAATCCTATAAACACAATCTTTAACCGTGTGGACAGTCTCTCCACATGAGTCAAAGCTGCAAAGCTACAAAATGTGGACCCACATCATATTGAACTCCATGGGTTAGGAATGAGATGGACTTCAGTTCTTTGAGTCAAAGCAGGTGAGCCGATACTTTTAGTAATAAAGTGCATTTCCATTTGGGGTCATGGGTTTACTGGAGCTCACCCATCTACTGAACGGCAAGGCAGGGTGCACCCTCAACTCTTTGCCAGACCATCAAAAGGCAATATAGAGACACGTGGTATCGTAGGTTGACATAAAAATGATTGAAAAATAATATGTGTAAAACAATGACTAAAAGTTGTACTCACACAATCTTAACCTGATTGGTTCCACAGAATTCTTCATATTTTTCAGTTCTTGTTAAATTTAACAACAATACATTTTATGTTGCTGATATACAATTGTAAGCCATGGATTTGTACTTGTTCATTATTGCATATTGGGAAAAACACTATTAGTATGACATTACTAATGTGTGAGAATCTTATTCCCTCCACACTACATTGAAATCTCTTTTAAAAACCCTTTTTCGATTATTTCACAGCCTTTGTCATTGTTGTGTAAAGCACTTTGTATTGTTACTCTTTTATTACTCTTTTATTGTTAAAACTGTGAGAAGAAAATGCCAACTAAACTGCAGGTCCGGCTGCATTCAGCTTGAAGGAAGTTTAGTCACATGCAACACAATTGTGGAAGAACAAGAAAGATTTGGGCCTATACACCTGCAACCCCTACATCTCTGACGTTACTCAAAAGATGAAGCCAGAAGTTGGCTTGTTATGGTGACTGCAGTTTAATTGTAATTCAAACCCTTTCTGATGTTGGGAGGTTGGATCAATTGGTCCACCTACATAAAAAAATCAGAAAAAACCCACTATAGAAATTACCTTTTTTGAGGTTTAAAAAACATAAAGATTAGTGAAAGGTAAGTCCACCCCTCCTTATTTGATATTAGCATAAAGAAAAGCAAGAATTAAAACAAAGTACACTAGAATATACATATTTTAGTTTGAAGCAGGGTCTGTAACCAGTCTCTAGTGGTCCTTTAGGAAACTGCAACATTCCTTACTCCTGAGTATGCTCCAGATTTGGGAACAAAAGTTAGAAACATCTTAGATACAAAATGAATACATGTTTGTGCCAGAGTCTCCTGGACTCAAAGTTTGGACTTGTTTGGGGGTGGGGGGTCCACAGGCTAAATTCTGAGTATATCCCATAATTGTACCTCATAAAGTCCTAGATAAAATGTTGAAGGGAGGATTGTAAAAAGTCAAAACCTCATAACATTAAGATTTACAGCTTTTTCAGCAAAAGAGGAAAAAAAAGAGCTACTTCAAATAACACACCCTTAAAGTGGAGCTCTTATATTATGGAGGCCATAATATTCTTCTTCCAAAAAAAATGAAAGAAAAGTGAACAAGAGCACCACACATTTGTAAGTCAACTTGATTTATGCGGCCGCAGGATTGCTTGGAACCTGTCAGTAAAACCAGATTTTTTGTGGATCAGCAACTGTGTGATGAGGGAGTCATTGAGGGACGAGGCAATGACACACCCACCCAGAGTCCTGCAGCACCTCCACTGTGTGTGGGGGTGTGGGGGTGTGTGTGTCTTGTGGATGTGTTTACGTGATTTTGCAGAGGTAGCAAAAATCCTGACAAGGGCAAACTTTTAGTTTAACATCTTCATTCTAAACTTATGGTCATTTTGAAAAAGAAAGTTGCAAACTGGGAAGTCAAATGTAAGGATTCCAAGGATCAGCATTCCTCCAGCCAAAAGTAGAAAAATAAAATTAGCACTTTATGGAGGAGCATCTGTGGCTTGTCTGGAATGACCAGCAGCTCAGATTTCACATCTTTTCACTCTGTGGAGGAATTATAATGCAGCCCCAGTACCTGACCACCCTCTCATGGACCATAATGTCTGGGCCGCATTGCGTGGCTCTAACAAACCAAGCAGTAAATAAAAAGTCCAATGGTTTATGATCCATCACTAAACTGTTCCATAACCTCCTCAGAAAACTTTCCCATCTTGAGGAAAGAAGACAATAGAATTCCAAGAACCCAAACAGCTGCTAAAGCCGTTCCACAAATAACCAGATATGATGAAACTGCATCTCTTCTTCACCGAGGATGCCCAAAGTTTACCATATGTCAATTATGTTCAATTCAATGATGTGAATGGTGCTTTCTATTGGGTGGCAAAAAAACAAACAATGTATACGCACAAACAAAAAAAGAAAAAGAAACTCAAGTAGCGGCTGTATTTCATAATAAAAAAAATCATTATATTTCTTTGGCAAGGACATGTGTGAGGTCTGAGACCAGGACAGAGAGGCGTTTGGATCCATATGCAGTAGCAAAAGATATTTAATGAGACAGCAAAATGAGTAGACAAGGGCAGAGGCAAAGACAGAGTCAAAAGGCAGGCAGAAGTCGGGGACATGGAGCGAGGCTGGGAGACGCAGAACAGGAGAGGAGTCTGAACTAGAGACCGACGAGACAGGTAAGCGCTTGGTATGTCTGCAGACCAAAACAATACTTCCTGTCGGAATTGAGTCCAGGTGAGGTTTAAGAGGAGTGGAAGTGATGATTGCAAACAGCTAGGAGGACATGGAAGAGAGAGAGGAGGCAACTAGTACTCCGGAGAGAGTTCCCTCTGATGAGAGGAGGCGGGGCTGGAGGATCGAATCCTGACAACATGTTGGTCAACCCTGTCTTCTTCCAGGTAAACTTTTACGGTCCAAAGTAACAGTTATAAACTCAACAGAGAGCCTTTTAAAGCCTCCAGTGATTTTATTTTATTTTTTTAGTAAAAGCGTTCCCAGTGGTCTTTTAATAATGATTATGCCGTTTGCAGCCCTGTCTTTTTCTTGGGCAAAGCTTTTGCAGAGTAGTTTATTCAAAATTTGTCTCTGAATTGTGGGCAGGACTCTTGGTGCAAATCCCCCATTTCCCATCATCCATCACTTTACACTCTTTCCTACTAGCTTACAGCCCCTTACAACACCAACCAAACATTAGTGCAACAAAAACACAAAGCAATTTCGGAGCTATCCAGCCGTAGTTACAGTTTTGAGCCAGATTCCAGCTCAGACAAGCAAAATGAAAACGTACATGGATCTAGTTTTCTACAAGTGAATGCACTGGAGGCTGCACGGTGGCGCACTCTTGCCTCACAGTAAGAAGGTTCCCAGTTCAAGTCCTGGCCTGGGGACTTGAAACAGTGTCACCAATGGGGGACCTTTCTGTGTGGAGTTTGCATGTTCTCCCCGTGCATGAATGGGTTTTCTCCTGGTACTCCAGCTTCCTCCCACCATCCAAGAACATGCTTCATAGGTGAATTGGTCACTTTAAATTGTCCCTAGTTGTGGATATAGTGTGCATGGGTGTGTAATGTGGCCCCTCCCTTCACCCACGAGCAGCTGGGTTAGGGTCTGGCAACCCTGTGACCCCAAAATGGAAAAAGCAGTTTGGGAAATGAATGAATGCACTGGAATGGAGCAGAGCAAGGAGCTTATGGCCTGCTAAATGAAGCCTTTAAGTTACTAGCTTTTTCCAACTGCATTTTTTGCATCTGCTCCTGATTAATAACAATTTAAAAAAAATATTCAGAATTGTAATTTCAATCTTAATTTTATTAATAAATGTCCTTCATCATGAGAAAAATACCACTTGAACATGTTAAAAATGCAATCTTCACCAAGGTAGGTATTTGAAGGCACTCACTCATATATTTTGTGTAATGTAATAAACAATTCACAAAAAAAGCATCATCCAGTAACTTTCAGAAATATCATATTTACAAGATAGTGGTCCAAACTTAAATTTGCTACTATGAATAAACCCCCCAATAACTGGTTTCAAATGAAAGTGTCTGCTAAATCTTTTGTAGTGTACTTAAGTAATACAAAACACGTAAATGTTGTCTGTTGAGTATCACATGCACTTAATACACTATTCAGTATGGATTAGCAGGACCTGTTAACCTGCATTCGTTATGTTTATTTACTTAGCTCTTACTTGTCAGAGCTCATTGTTTGGGAAAAGCTTGTTGGAATCATACGATTTTTCCAGGCACTTTCTTAGCCAACCATAGCTTATTCTTAGGGTGACATGCACGCTGGAAGATTTGATTCTAATGAGGGTTCACTTCTTCAGATGGGCTGTTAGAACATTTTGTTTGACGTATTACAGCTCAGCTGAACTCTGGTGTGCATCAATGAAGTGAACCTGAAGCAGAAGTCTGGCGGGCAACCTGAGCTGGAAGTGAACTAATGCAAGAAAATGATACAAGACCTGTGTATGACCATCATTCCAAACAACATTTAGGAATGAAACTAAAGAAGTTACAATGACAAAAAGAAATAAAAAATAAAATGTGTTGGAACATATCTAAACAGGGATAAGAAATCTAGTGATATAATTCGGATCTTGATACTACATGATCATACGATTGGCAAAGTATTTTTAACCCATAATTCAACGTGATGATCTATTCTCAGTTGAAAATTCAATTTGCAATTTGATCATGCAATTTGAATTTTCATTTTACAAACCAATATGCAATTTAGGCTTAGAATATGAAAATGCATTTCACAGTTTAGAATTCAATATGAAAAATTGGAATTCAGCTTACATATTATACATAGAAAATATTTAAATTAAAGCAAATTTAATTTGTTTTTTAAATTGCCGTGGCTTTAAATGAAATGAAATGAAATGTATTTTGCAGTTTGCAATTCAATATGCAGTTTGGCCATGGATTTTAAAAATGCAATATGCAATTTAAACAAAGCTCTGTCCAGCAGAAAGAACAACATGTCACTCTTATCTTGTCTATTAGCTTTTTTCTCCATCATGTTGCAGTCAAACGTCATCCCTTGAAATACTGTTGTTGTCTAAAAATTACCTAAAGTTTTAACATTTTTAACATGTGTTCTGATGCTCATCATTTACTGTGGAAAATTAAAATTCGGATTCAATAAATACCAGCCATTCCACTGCTTCTGTGAGTCGCATTAGTCAAATGATATTGACTGAAGTCATTAAACTGCGTTGAAAGTGTCAGATTAAAAGCAATTAAAAGTGAGCTGGATTTAGACATGGCACTAGTGGAATGAAGCATTAAGACCTCACTAAATGAGTATATGTCGGATTACCTTCACATCAGAAGTATTTGCTAGTAGTAATTAGTGATGAGTAAATGCTGAAATTAAAAATAGAGTAGTGATGAAGTCACAGGAAAGAGAGGCATTATTCAGTTGTCTTCACTGAATGGGTTCTTTTTTTTAAATGTTGATTACATGCTAAAATTACGTGGCAATCAGTTTCCTGTTTCTTCTGATTATCCCTGGAAACAAAAACTTTATTAGACAAGCTCAAACATGATAAAGTCAACATAAATTAATCATGACAAAACAAAAGAGGGAAAACCTAAAACAAGGGGAAATAAAGGCAGGCCAACATCAAGACAACTCAGATCTAATATTAATCCCTGTTTGGCTCAGAACAGATCTTTAGAACTGATTTTGCAGGTTTCCCAGGTGAACTATACCCCTTCCGGAAAGCAGTCCATGCCAAGGTCACTTGGAGACAACCAACCTCACACAGGTTCCCAAGTCACCAGTAACCTTATAGAGTACAAGAGAACATGCAAACTTCACTGAAATGGCACAGCTGGGATTTGAACCAGGACCTTATTGCTTTGAGGGGGTAGATTAACTATTACGCTGCAGTTGAGCCCCACTGAGGAGGAATCCATCAAAATAAACACAGTTGTGAGGTGAAATTGGAACTGATGTATTTAATGCCAACAATCATTCCAGGGCTCAACTTTCTGGAATAGAACACCACTGATAATAGGGGAAAGGGCAAATTAAAAAAAAAAAAAAAAAAAAAACAGCTAGAATTTTGGCTTATGGAGTCTCAAATGTGCAATCACAGAAAACCAGAAATCAGATAATTTTATTACAAAACATGCTCGGATTTTAGAATGATTTATCTGTTCAAATTTTATGCTGTATTTTATTTGTAAAATTTTGCATTTTATCTGTTTTTTATAGTTTTATGTGCACTGCCTATGTCTTAAACTGTTTTATTTATATATTTATTTATTTTTAACATCAACTTGCAAAGGGACTCCAGATGGAAATTAGCCTGCAGCTAAAATTTGGCATATTTACATTTGTTTTAATGTTCAGTAATATGCATTGTTCCTTTCTCAATAAAGTTATTCAAACAAAAATACTAAAGAAGACAAAGGATTTATACATCTACATATCAAACTTAGGACAGTTAAGTCGTGTAGGAATAAAACAGAACCCAACACATCAAAAACGGCATCTTAAGAAAGGAAAAGTTGTCTTGTTTCCCTTCCTGCAAAATAAATTATCTAAGAACGTTTTCAAAGGCAAAATAATCTCATCTTAATAAAACATGTCTCAGTGGCTAGATTTGTTTTTCTTAAGTAAGAGCATTATATCTTACCTCTTTGGCAGATTTATATTGATGTGTTCATTTTCTTAGTGAAAGAAAATCTGCTAGTGGGGTAAGAATTTTTGAGTTGTTTCTAAAGGGACTGTCTTTGAAACAAAAGGAAAACAAAACAGAAAAATAGAACTTTAGCACAATAAAGGCCTAAAACAAGCAAACAAAAACATCTTTATCTCTACTACCTCCAGCTCTGACCTCTGTCTTCTTAACCAACAATATGGCTGCTCTCAGTCTTCAAGACATTTCCTTTCATTCTTGATGACACTCTTTAGTCAGACGTGACACATGAAACCTTTCTCCACTCGTTTCAACTTGCTTTTATATGCATTTTCCCCTTTTTTCCTCACACTCTGTTGTTCCATACTGATGACCCTGAGTACCTAAGTCCTCTACCCTTTCACCTCTCTAACTTCACCATTCCACTTCCTGTGATCAACACAGATTCGCAGCAGCTGACATTGATTCTTCTCCTTTCCAGAGCAAACCTCCACCTCACTAGATGTTCCTCCACCTGCTCTCTATAGATCATAATGTCACCTGCAAACATGATCCACAGAGATTCCTGTCTAACATAATTTGTCAGTCTATGCATCACCACAACAAAGAAGTAGGAGCTCAAAGCTGATCCTTGGTGGACTTCAACCTCCACCTTGAACTTCTCTGCTTCACCTACAGAACGTCTCACCACTTTGTTACAGCTCTCAAAAATGTCCTTAATAACTCTTAACATTCTTCTTTTCCACTTCAGACTTTCTCATGTAAACCACAGCTCCTCTCTCTGTATCCTGTCACAGACTTTCTCTAGATCCAAAAAGACAAACGGAAGCTTTTTCTGACCTTCTGTTCTTCTCCAGCAACATTCTCAAAGTAAATGTTGCAAATGTGGAAATTTTCTTTGGCATGAAACCATACTGTTTCGCTCAAATGCTCTCTTCTGACCTCATCTTTCTTTTTTTATTCTTTCTCAAAGCTTTTCTGTGCAACTCATCAGCTTTATACGTTGGTAATTTCCACAAGTCTGCATGTCTCTCATTTTCATAAAAATGGGCACCAGTACACTTCTCCATTCCTCAGGAATCCTGTCATTCTCCAAGATCTTGATAAATACAGAGTTTGAACATCTACTGCCACCTCTCCCAAAACTTTTCTCAGATTATGTTTCGGTTAGAAGTCAGTTCATTTTCTTAGCAAAGGAAGATGACTTCTCTAGGCAGGTGGAGATGACGAAGAACATGAAGAACTCTGCAGATTATCTGAATCCCCTTGAACTTGAATGAGGAAATTGAGCCCACATCACATGGAGTTTAGCTAAATGTTCAATGGAGCTGTGAGGATTAACTGCAGTTATTACTGACCTCAGATTAAACTAATGCTCCTTTATATCAAATGATCCATTTCACCACAGGATTATTCACACTTCTTGCCCTGACATCTCATTAAGAGATTTTTCCATCTACAGATGTGTTATAAAAAAGCATGCACAACCTTATTTTTGCTGAGGCAGCAGTGCAATTTTCTTTTGCAAAAATATATATAAAAATCAAAACAGACTTTTTTTTTGCAATATTAGACTTAAGTTTGACTAGTTTGAACAAAAATAGTTTACAACAATCATTACAACAAATAAATTGATGTGCACAATAATCATACCAGATAGACTGTGTAGCACATGAATATAATGTATTTCAACCCCCCTTATTATTTCCATTTGGGGTCATGGGTTACAAGAGTGTACCCATTAACTGAAGGACAAGGCAGAGGACACCCTGGACAAAGGATAGGCAACTCGTGGGCTGCATTGATTCCTGCATGTTTTCCAACATACCTGGCACTGGAATGTTTGAATAGGCTGGACACACCTGAACCAGTCATGAGTAGGACTTGGATATCATGAAATCAGGCAGACACAGTGACCCTCAAGGCCTGGAGTTTACTATCCTTGCCCTCAACTCATTGCCAGCCAATGAAGAAGCAATGCACAAAGATTCATTTACTTAAAACTTATATTTAAAACATGTTTGCATTTAGAAAACAAATGACTGATTTTTTTAAACACTCTTAAGCTGATCAGTTTGACTTAACCCACTCTGTTAAAAATAAATAAAACTGTTTAGGTTTTTCTGGTTTTGTAACTTTTAAGAAATCCTGTGCTTCATCCATCTTATGAAACTGCTAACCAAAAACAAGATATGCAGTCGTGCATGCACAGGTTTGTTACAGTAAGACTACATTTGCTGGTATTACTACTTTTTTTGTTTTGTTTATGCAAGAGTGTTGACTTTAAATTTTTACAGGAAAGAGGGCAGAGAATGAATTTTGACAGAAAAAAAGAGCAACTTTTTAAAATTAGGCATAGTGGGGATGAATTGTTTCTGTCAGATTATACTTTACCTCTCAATGGCACTGCAAATGAAAACAGATATAAATAAAATGCACTGCTTGCAATTTCTACAGAAACAGACTTCTCTTTACAGGTTGGAAAAACATGATGTTCAAGTAAAAAATAAGAAAAATCATACTAGGAAGATAACTTTTTGAAAGCTGTTGAGATAGAGGTAAAACTTGTTGCAGATTTCCATGTCTAGTTGTTAAAAAAGGTTTCAACCATGCAACAGTTTGTAATGTTTCCATGTGATAGTTTTATCGACCCACTGAAACTACACACGGACATTCACATGCACCAAAACACTCACACACACTCAGTTAGGGGAGCTGTTCTACTGCTGGTTGGGCGAGTGCACACACTCAACTCACAAATCTATTAGCCAATAATCTGTCAACATACCGGCATATTACAGATACACATACACATGGAGTGGAGTCCATTTAAAGGGCCTATACAATGAAAAATCAACTTTTTGAGCTTTTATTGTATTGTACTGTTCATTCCTCACCATAAAGAACCCCAAAGTGGTATTTTGATCCATTCATTTTTGAGAAATCCTCCAAAAGCCACGTTCTTAGCTGCAGCTCCTCCCATAGCCACAAAATGAGCAGGTTCTTACTGTGTGACGTAGACCAGTGAGGACACCCCCTGGAGGACAAGACCCACCCCCAGACTACCACACACACACTTTCCTGACGAAGCGAGCGGTGATCAGCAAAACAATTAATAGAAGTGGTTCCTCTTGATCTGCAGAGAACTATTACCTTCTTTTTTTTTTTTTTTTTTTGCAATCCAATCTCTTTTAAGTGGAGAAAATGTTTTTTATGTAAATATTGTGAGAGATGTTGTGAGAGATTGCGGTGTTTTTTCAGCCTTTCCAAAAAAGAGCGTGCTAATCAGAAATGATTGGAGTTTATCTTCGGGAGCGTGACAGACTTTGGCAGCGACTTTTTGTCTCTGACCGCCACTTCACAGATGGCTGTTTTGTTAACCTTGGCCTGTATCACAGTGGATTGTCCTGGAGACTGAACCTCAGAGCTGAAGCCATTCCTACAATCAAACCTGATTAAGATGCCAGACTCGAAAGTTAACCATACAACTAGCTGAAATTACGCAGTATTAGCATATAATGCACGAGCTAATGCACACACGTTGTGCCTCACATGTAGAAATTCCAGATCAGTCTTTGGGTCAAGAGGCTCCATAACATGCATCATCTTTAAAAAGTTGAAAAAAAGTTTGTTTTCATGAGCGAACTCGCGCAGCCACACTGCTGAGGCTGGCTCTAGGTTGACGTCATTATTTAGGAGTCACCCACAAGGAGCGAAAGGCCGGGCCTCAGAGATCGAGTCGTTTTACTTCTGGGTGTGAAAAGAGTCCACAAAAATAACTCATATATTTAATAAATGTTTTTTGTTATTCAGTGTGCCAAAGGTATTATATGATCATATTTATGGATTTTGTTTACTTTAAAAGGCTTAAGAAAAACATGTTTAGGCCCTTTAAAATTCAATTGTGAATGCTTTGTGGTTAATCAAGTGTCATCAAACTCTGTTTTATGCATTTTAAGTCTTTCATAAAACTATGTGATGCTTTAGAGTCAAACTCCATGGAACAGTTCACTCTGGTCAGTGCTTTCATTTTTTTGTCCTGTCTAGCCCTCCATATATCTGTCATAGTAATCAGTCATCAAGCCACAGTTTCCTGCCCACCTCAATTTAGTCAGCATTTTGTCCTCTCTGTCACTTTGGGGCTTAAATTTTCCTTTTTGTGGTAAGCAGGCCAGGTGGCTGATTAGTAGATTGTGCAAGGACATGCCTATTCCATTAGGAGGTGGTGCTTTAAAAGCTCTCCTCCTTTGCCTTTTGGCATGAGCCATTTTGATTGCCATAGACGAGCCACCAGGAAGTGAGTGGGTGCGCGGGCAGGTAAGCTAGGTCTGGTGCAGGCACAGATTCCAGGTGTATGGGGAACTCACAAGTAGACTCATCCACAGTTAACTGTATGTGGCCTGTCAGCTGATGTTGGGCATGCATAGGTGATGACAGTAGCTATCATCGCGACGGACGGTTTCACCCAGATCCACTCCCTCAACGTGCCGGTGCGTACTATAGGAAGCATCTCCTGCACGCCAAGCCTCTAGCATTTTAATATTTTGTTTTTTTCAGACTCTCTGCTGCACGCTGTGCTTTCCTCCCCACAAATAGGGGATCGAAGCTGCTGCTTTGTCTTACCTGTTTTATTCTTGTAACACATACGGGTTGCCCCCCTGCCTCCTGCCGCGTTTGGCCCAGAGTCTGACGGACGCGCCCCGCCGTACGGAGGAGACTGCTATCGCTACGGCCTCACGCTAACTTTGGACTCGACTTTAAAAACTTCATTGATGCCAGCGGCGCCTGAGGGGGCCAACTTCATTGTGGTGTTTTATTGTGTTTTTAGGAAGTTCATTTTTATCTTTTTGGGTTTTTTTATTCTTTTATCCCGGTTTGTTTCCGGAGATTGGAGCCTGAGGTAGGGATTGCTGTTTGGTGGTGGGTTCTGGCGTGCCGTGTAGTTCTCCCCTCCACGTGTGCAGTGCATCACACTTTGGGTGTTTTTGTTTGCAGTGCTAGCCACCTCGGTAAACTCCGTCTCCTGAACTGCTCGTTTTAACCAGTCCTTTGATCTTTTATTTCACTGTAATTATTTTTTTAAACTAATTACAGCCTCTACCTCTGTTAAAGTAAGACTTATACGTGCCTTGGTTTGTGTTTAATTCCTGGGGCCGAGCAGCCCCAGGTGGCGTTGTTGGTTCACCCCTTTTTCTAAAACCCAGTGTTGCCACATTCTCTTCCCCCTCTTCTGGTCTGTTGTTTTGATGACTTCTGTGTCTCAGCTTGGTATTGGCAATGAAGTTGCTTCTGATTATTACAGACATGCAGATGAAGTAAAAGGCATGAGTTGAACCTCTTTATCTGTTGATTCTAATGTTGGTTTGTTTTTTCATGTAAAGTCTTGCTTCAGTGATATTAAGTGATAACATTTATGTCATTATAATAGTGTCTTTTAAATGTACCATTGGCTTTTGGTTTCAGAACAAGCTTATATAAATTAACCCATAACACACTCATCAGTGCTAAAGTAAGCTGGTAATGCTGCTGTAATCCTTTCGGGATTGCCAACAGAGGCATTGGATTGCTTATATCTCGATCCGCAGCAAAGTGCTAGAGCACGATAAGAGAGCATATACATCTATGTTGATCCTGGCACCTCATCGAATATTAATGCTCTCCTGTTTCCTACAGCAGTTTGAGTTGACCCAGTTAACTAATGACAATGGTAGTAGCTCACTTGCATTTATTTTTTTTTACTTTTGTGTGATTAGAGTAGAGGTTTTCTAAGAGGCTTTCCCAGAGTGCAGAGACTCCCTGGGATCCAACCATTTTTTTTTTTTTTTTTTTTTTTTTTTTTTTTTTGCAATATCTGAGTCAGTTTCCTTAAAAGATGTTCACATTTATTAGATCACCATCAAACTTCTGTTTTGCAGCAACAAACACGTTTTGGTTTCATACAATCAAGAGTGCAAACTGATGTCTTTCCCGAAATTTTAAAAAGCATTTTGATTATTGCTGTGAAACACCTTGCTGTGAAGGATCTGTCACGTTCAGTCCTTTTCACACACATTTATTCCCCCAGATTTTTAGCCAAGTAGTTGTAGTAGTCTCTTTATTTGGTTTAAGTGTCTCTCTCTGTGACCTAATGTTTTTCATTTAGGGAGCAGGGCTTAAACCTTACAAAAGGCAAACAAGAAAAGCTGGGAAAGTCAGTAATGAGCTGGCACATCTTCAGCCGTTGTGACCCACAGATTTATTTAAGAGGTTTCAGGGACCATTAGGTAAAAGGAAGTGTATTATAATCTATAACTACCACACTGTCTGGCACTGTGGAGATAGAAGCAGAATTGTCAGAGCTTTTACTTTCATTAGGTCATCAAAGTTCCCTTTCAGAAGTTTTGAAAGATGCAAAAAAAAAAATAGATTTTTTCCAATTATGCAATTAAGTATGTTGAGATTTTGACTAGCAGGTAAAGTATGGCAACAGTTGGCTATGAGTCAAAAGAATCCTTGTCCACAATGTGACCTGTCCTTTTCTAGGATGTCAAAATATGAGGAAAACAGAGGGGAAATTAGCTGATTTTTAGAATTTTGATTATTTAATGTGTATACAGCCACAGATGTTTACTTTTTGGTGAACCTGGTTGAAAGTGAAACTTCCAATTTGTTTTCTTATGTTTAAAAAAAACCCCTCAGATCCCAGCAATCACAGATTTGTGGTGAAAATGAGATCACAGTGAAAGTCTTCATGTTCTTTTATCTATTTGAAGCAAGCAGAAACTGTTGAGGTCGCGTTGTCTCAATACCTGGTTATTAACTTAGCAGTTGAGCTCACATTGTAAAGACCTGTGGCTACATTTTTCTTCATCCAGTTGGGGTCCTTAGGAAACACCCTTCACACTACTGCCTAACTATGTAGCCACAAGGGGGTCAAAGTCTGGGTCTCTTTGTGCCCGTCCCCAGCCCGGATAAAATAAAGGGTTGTGTCAGGAAGGGAATTTCGGTGTAAAACTCTCTGCCAAACCTCCTGTGTCAATCAGTGGAAACGGATTCGCTGTGGCGACCCCAAACGAGATGTGCCGACAGATAAACAACCCAAATAAAAGTTGCATCAACTGTGTGTTGGTGAAAAAAGGGCCAGGGGAGGGAGGTCTGGGCATCTTTACTTAGACTGCTGCCCCCACGATCCGGTCCCGGATGAGCAGAAGAAGATGGATGGAGCAACCGTGTATGTATTCAAAAGGTAACACAAACATATGTCTAAAAAAAAAAACATCTGCAAACCTTTTTTAAAAAATGAAGAACCAGGCATGAACCAATGCAAGGTTTTCACAGCAGACTTAAAGATATTTGAGGCCAAAGCACAAAGTAATAAATTATCACTAATGTCTGATATAACAAAAAATCTGTGCAGGATTCATTCATAACTACTCAGTTATAAAGTTTTGTGCTAGAAGAATGTCAAAAAATATTTCTAATAACATTGTATTTCAATGTGTTATTTTGGTTGAAATTACCTTGATCGTTCAAAGCTTTGATTCCCAAAGTATGACAGTGTGGTACATGCAATAAAGAAAGAATAAAAAACCTGCTGTTATATATTTGAACTTTTTCTTGATAATGTCACACAGCAAAAACATACAGTATACAAATACAACTTACCACTATTTATTATTTTTCCGGGTTAAATAGTGAATTTGTGGGCTATTGGACCCAGAGCGGTGGTTGTTATTTTGTTTATTATGCTTATCCTGTTTTATTTTGTTGTTGGCGCCTGTTTGCTGTGTTCTCACGTCTCGTTTCCGGTCTCTTGACTGTCTTCTATTGTGCTCTCTCCCTGTTCCTGATCACCTCTCCTCCATAATGTGGCACACCTGTTGGTCCTTGTCTTATACTCTCCTCCCGTTTATAAGTCTTTGTCTCCCTCGCACGTGATGTCGGGTAGTTCTGGTTGCAGCACGAGTATATGAGCTGCTTTCTACCTGCTGACTCAAATAAATCAGAGATTCTCGGTTAAAACCTCTGTTTGCATTTTGTGTCCTCACGATAGCCCTGAAAGATTAAAATGCAATAAAGTAAGGAATAACATCAAATGTTCCATGTTGGTGGCTGTCTTACTCTTAAGGGTGTATTCAGACTGGACCTATTTGGTTCATTTCCCCTGGGGATCCGGAACAAATTTGCAGTTTGAATGCACCCAAGCAGACCCTGGTTTGGTCCCAGGAACCCCTCTCTGACCCATCTTTTGTGATGGTCTTTGTCAGAGTTAACGTGCGGACACAAATGCAGATGGCAAAATTAAATGAAAAGTCTTTCATTTATTCGAAGAAGTTTTCGAAAAACAGAAACACAAATCCTTGAAGGTACAAAAAAAAAACCACCCGACAACCAGTGGAGGGGAGACGAGGACTTATAACCAGTAGGAGAGGATGAGGTAAGTGCAAACAGGTGTGCCAATTTAAGAAGGGAGGGAACACACACTAGGAGGGAAGTGTCAAGAGACCTAAAAGAGAAGTAGTGAAACACAGGAAGTACAACCAACAACAAAATAAAACAGGAAGTGAACACCAAACACAACAAACAACCAATGTCCTGGGTCATAACCCCACAGTCATGGCTCATTTCTAATGAGACTGAGTTGCAGTTCAGAGTTTTGTTTTTTTTTTACGATCTGAATAGGATTCATGCTAGGAACGCAACAACTGGGGCAAACGGCCACCATAATAAGACATGTGAACAGAGTAGGGATGAAGGAAACATGGAGCAACGATGAAACAAAGCAGCTCATTAAAATGTGGTGGGATAAATACAGGCTTATTAAAACAACTTTTAACGTAATACACATTTCATCTCACACTGTTTTCCCAACAATCTATATGTCATAAAATACACTTAGAATACCTTCATAGTTGTCGTCTCCTCAGCACTGCAGTTGCAAGTATCCTCTGAGTTGCCTCACACATGGCATGCCTGCTTGCCAGCAACCGTCTTGCAGCATGCCTTCACTGTACCAAAGCAGCAAATAGTGTTGCTCCTGACCTTGATACAGACTTTCAAAATTGGTCAGCGAAATATAAAGTTTGAGTTAATGAAGTATCTCGACAAAGACTACAAAGTAAAGGACTTCCATTATTTCTTTCGTTGCTTTGCCCCGCCCTCATAATTCCTGGCCAATAACCAAATAGTACTTCAGTCACGTGGTTTTGTTTACAAGCTTTGGTTCAAAACATAATAGTCTGGTTGAAGGCATTTTGAATACAGACGAAGCGCAAGGATCAATATTCAATCCGGAATAGATTAGGCGGACTTGGTCCAGACCAATTTTCCAGAATTTTTCAGTCTCAATACGCCCTCATTTTCTGTGACTCTAGACAAAAGTGCTTCCCTAAAGTAGTGACTAAAATATGTGCATAAACCAAGCTTTAGAAATTAGATGAAATTGAAATTTTGAAATGGAGCCCCCTGTTCCTCTGAACATTGAAGCAGAGATGAGTAACTACATCATAATTTATGCACATTTTTAAAATGCAAAAGAACATTAAACTTACTTTACTTAATTTAAACTTTGTTTTGGTCTGATTGGAACCTTGGTAAAAGGAACCGGCTAAGCAAAGCTTTTTTTTATAAGTTACTGTCACAGAGGTTGACGTTACTTTGAGAAAGCTTCTGGGACATTCAATGTCACGGACAATAGTGGCACTCTGACAGGTTACAATTGTTTGTTCCCAAAGTGATTTCAGTTTCAACTGTTTCATATGTCAAATCCACCAAATCCACCAGAGAGAACAGCCTGAAGTATTTCAAACCAGGTCCAAGGAACTAAATAAAGATCTTCAAAGATGTTTCTTTTTCCAGAAACACAGATAAAGTCCACCATGCTATCAAACAAAAATAAAAAATAGGGGATGATAGATCTCTAAAACCAAAGCTCATCCAGAACAAGGAGTTTTTCAAAACAGAATCTACAGCAGCTCTTCCTTGTTCCAACAAACCAAAAAGTGTCATGTTTTTTAGGTATTTAGTTTTTGTTTGTTGTTGCTTTTTAAGCCTTAGCAAACAGTAACCTCAGTAACCCCATCTTGAAATTATGAAGACAGGATAATTGACAGAAGTCAAACAAGTAGATAGTTGCATTGCTGTTTATAGCTCTTGAGTTCCTTCCCAACAGTTTCCAAGTGAACCTCCAAGCTCAGAGGATCATTTTTTTCTGACAGAATCGATTTTGTCCTCTAGAATCCTGTAGTCAAAGCACTACTCGGCCATTCATTTTGAACTGATGAGCAGTTTCTCCATCTTAGGTAGAAGTCTCAGACTTTCAATTTAATTTAATTAAGTTAATTAAAAAGAAACGGCACCAGGAAAAACCAGAACGCATCAGAGGGGAGACCTATGTAGGTTGTTGTCCTCATGGGAGAAATCCTCACAGGACAAACTTTGTGTATCTCCTGCTAGATGAAAAATTTAAATAAATAAAAATTACTGATCCAATATTACTGCCCAGAAATGGTTTGAGTGACTGTGTGATGCTTGACATTAAAAAAACAAATGAAACTGAATAATCAAACTGAATAATAGGACCAATGCGTTTGCTGCTGAACTGATTTAAAGCTTTTTGTAGTCTGCAAGTGTTTCAGGAATATATATCCAACTTTTACAGATTCTGTAAAGGATGGAATTTAAAAAAATGCCCAATAATAAAGGGGGGGGATATAAAGAAGAAAAAATCAACCAGTTTTATTAGTTCAAGCAGAAGGCAGTAAAAGGGCCACAGATGTTAAGTAAATGGATGATCTGACAGCAGTGACTACACAAGCCTGCTGGACCAAAATACTGAATGTTAGCTCTCACAGAAACCCGTTTTCCAGTGTCACACCTTTGAACAAAACCTATTGAAAACCTGGGATTTCATAAGCCAATATGTAATTTACAACAGAACAGAGAAGCACAAAAGTAAAAATTTTATCCACAGAATTAGTTAATCGGAAATCTGATGTCTGTTATACTGTACATCTCCAAATAGACAGGCAGGTGCATGCAGGTACCATTGTGTGGCATCTTGTCTTCTTTTAAAAACAGCTTTGAGATGTCTAAGCTTCAGGGGCACGAGTTTCTGGAGTTTTGGTGTTTGATTTGGTTCCATGTTTTGTTTTGTCTGATACATGTTTTCAGGGGCAGTGTGTCTTTGAGATATATTTCATGTATGCACCATATGTTTTTTTGTGCAAGCAGGTACTGCAGGCAGAATGATTTAGCACCCAGGATCTATCTTCTATCAAAAACTCAGAAGGCTATAGAGCTGCTCTGTGGATTTGAATTGACCTGCTTATACCAGACCTTCCCTGAAACTTAGGTTGTCAGGGGGTGAACAGATGCTTCTTTGAAACCTTTGTTGGATTGCAAAAAGGTCAAATGATCTTAAGTGTATTGTATTAATTGTTCCGTAGGGAGATTTGTTGGTGAAATCCCCTGACTTGAGCAAGAAACTGGATGACCCATAAGTAAAAAAAACCCAGCAGAACCAGAACCTAGTGTTGCCAGCTGGTTTCAGAAGAAACCACCCATTTACAGTATTCGAAGTTTCAGTTTTTGAAGCTGAAAATTATCTGGCATTGGAGCGTCCAAGTGACTCCAGCATGTGATGTGATTGCCATTAACCAAACTGGACATTCTGGTAAACAGAGTAAGGGGAATCATCCTGACGGGAAACCAGAAAGGTTTTTTTTTTCCTTAAGATAAATGTAATTTCCGCTTCGTGGTGCAACGGTGCAGAAACGCATGCAAACATGGTTTGTGAGCCAACTGTCAATCTATTGATTTGGCATTTACAAAGTGGGCCCTAAAACATTAAATGTGTTTGTCTTTGTGCAAAAATAATTATTTCCCTGTATCGATTGAAATATGGATTGCAGTTCACTTATAAAAGTAGATAATACAGAATGATGCTTTTCTACATATGTGTATTTATTGTGGCATTTAGGTGAGTGATTCCACCAAAAGAGGAACATTTGTGTCCCCAGCACATTATTGCTTAAATGTATAAATCAAATTAATAACTTAAAAATATATATATTTATAAAATTCAAAGCACTGTGCACATGAATCATTGTAAAATTTTATTTATGTATATATTCAAAAATTTTAAAAGCCATCCAAAAAAGCAGATTCATAGCATGTCAGGGTTGTCCCCACAGTCAAATGTTAACTTTACCAAAATGGGATCATTAACAAAACTCCAATCAGATCAAATCCATTTTTTTTTTACATTTAAGTCTTACTCTATATTACATCTACACTTGTAAGACAAAAGTTTTACAAAGATGTTATTATATTTTGGTTAAAATTACCATTTTAGTGTTTTTCCTAGGTTTTAACTCATTGCTGTTACCCCCTACACATTTCTCACTCTTTAGCATTTGGTACATTCCACCAGCGACATTTTCTGCAAGAGTGAGGTCATTTAGGCCAAATGCAGGTCATGGCAAGATCAAAGATTAAAATGTCAAAGTCAAAGTCATAGATGGTCAATGTATAATCTCAGTCCTGTTACCTAAAGTATTTTTAAGAAAATATTTATTGATTTTAAAATTAAAATATTCATTTAAATCTCTCAAATGTGGTCCATTTGCTCATGTTGCTAGCCTAGATGGAAAGTGGCTCAATTTAGCACATTTGCTAATTGTAAGCGAAAATCTCATTGCTTTTACCCTCACTGATGTTACCCCCTTCTTGAGTAATAGCAACGAGTGGGTTATTCCCTTTTGATACCTTTTAATTCTAATTACAAGCATGATTAAATGACTAAAAAATATAATTAATGAAGGAATATTAACTTGTATCAACTAATATCAGTAACTAATATTGACTAATTTACCATTAGCTAAAATCTCTACTGTGAATGCTTGAATGCAAAGCTTTCTAAATTCAATAACTCTCAAGCAAATGCCACAGCATTCACAGACTTGACAGAATGACAAAGGCCTGAAGCTATTGGCTAGTGCTGCGTCCTAAGGTATGATGGTGATCTGTAACCTGGGGTAATCATAGACATGATAGAAACACACGTTCAGGTTTGCTGCACAGCAAAAATAGGGGTCAACCGATTTTTCTGGCCAGCCTGAGAGAATATTCTGTGGTGTCTGTTTGATGACATTGTGTCAGTCATCCCCCATCATCAGTCACATCACTTCACGTGGAGATCAACAAAAAATCTGTGGAAAGCTGCGGAAGGTTCTGAAAGAGGTCAATTTCTTTTTTTTGTTTGTTTCTTTTGTTTTGGGGGGGTGGGGGGTGGGGGGGTGTTTGTATTAACATCTTAATTGTCTGAAAACTGTTAACATTGAATATATTTTGTAGAAGATTGTCTTACATTGTATTGGAAATTGTGTCCAATGCATAGCTCCAAGAACATAACAACTTAACTATTTCTGTGTCCATTTGATGTTTTTCAGATGTAAAAAAACAATACTGTTCATCTGAGAAAGGAGATATGGAGAGAAGCAAGCAAAAGCAGTCATCAAAAATAAAGAAAATGAAAAGTATTTTCACATTCATATCAGTCTCAACAGTTGTCTGGTTGTTCAGTAAACTGCATTCTAAATTTTTGGATTAAAATAGGTTTACTTGATGTCTGATAGAAGAAAAGGTTTGATTGTATTCTTTGAAAAATGTGACTGGGAACAAAAAAAAATCATATTTTTGTCAAAAATATTACAATTTTCCTTATAGGAAAAAAAAAATCTCCAACATTAACTGTTTCTGTACAGGAAAACATTGTTTGTTTTTTCTTATGAAAAACGCCACTTGAGTTTTGGTAATGGCAGAGAAAAAAATAACGATGACAATAAACTTGCAAACGTTGTATAAAATTAAATTAGGTCGCCTGAGATTGACCCATTATCATTGTAATAAACGTGTGATAAATGCGAAAAAAATGTGTATTTTACTCAAGTCTCTATTAAAATGTTATGACGTTTATATTTTAAAATGAAGTTCCATTTTTTTATAATTTTGAGGAGGATCAGCCGTTTCCATTTGCGTTTTTAAGCTTGTGCTGTCACAGACTGCTGGTATTCAGCTTGTTTTGTTGCTCTTTTTTTATAAACTTCTATGAATATTGATGCAAACGTCCACTGAGATGAAAAAAATTGTCCAAAAGTTTTGAAATTCTACATCCATGAGAAAATAGACTGCAATAATGCTGATAAGCTTTGCTTATTTTTTTATTTGATTGTGATGTAGAATTAATTGGAATTTTTCCATTAAAAATCTAAACTCATATAACCAATTGCACAAAATCACCAAGGCAAGGAGTTACAAAAAAATTAGAAATCTTCCATTAATGTGCATATGGCGTTCTGGCAGCAAACCCTTAGTGTGCATTTGCAGACTGCTGCATCCATGCAGCTTGCAAAGGTGTGTTGCAGCTGTAGCAGCTTCATTAGGCCTCTGTGTGTTTGTCACAGGCAGGTGGTGAGGCAAATGTCAGTGATGACTCTCTGTGTATGCTCACATCAGTGAAAGAGAGGGGAACATTATTTGAAAAGGGCATCTCTGAAAGGGCAGTCCCTTCCCCTGCGCATTCTGTCATGTCAGTCTGATATTTAGGCCAGTGTAACGTTATGCAGGTTTAAGTCCATTCATGTGCTTTGGTATCTAAAATTAGGAGTACTGGACTTTAAGACTTGTTTTCTTGCTTTTCGGTATTTTAGGTCAAATGTAGCTTTATATTTCTAAAATTTGCTCCTGTGGGAGTTTGACCATGCATGATTCAAACCCATCTTTATCGTGGAATGCCAAGTAACAAAAAACAAGCATGATAGCAGGAGGCTCACATACAAAAGAGAGAGCTTGCATTCATATGTAAATGTTTCATCTGCTAATTTCAAAGTAGAGGTTAAAAAATAAAAACAAAAATAATATGATGCAATATTGAATTTTAAAATGCAAAATATAACAAAGAAAGAACTATTAATAATGTAAACCCCTCAGTGTTTAACCTGTTTTGTTTTTTACCATGCATGTTTCTACTTTTTATCAACTACCAGTAAACATAAATAAAGTAAAGGCTTTTTTCAAGACTAAACTTTGTCAAAAGACAAATTAAAAAAAATGTTGCTTGGATATAAAATGTGTTGATTTCTGCCTGTGAAAGACAGAAATTAAACCTTCACGATCCCTTTAATAATCGCATGATCGATTGGGAAAAGGTCACAAAAAAAAGAGGCCAGGAATTTGACCTGGAGCTTCATTTTATTATCTCAGGGGTTGTGATACAAATTTCATAGGCATCAAAGTGTACAAAAACTTCCAAAGGAATTACTTAAATTCATGTCACTGTTAAAAAATGTTCTAAATAATTCAATTATCTTGCCAGTAGCATGTAGACACAAAGCCGGAGGATGAAGGAGGACAATAAGCCTGACGTATCCTAGACCTGTAGACTTCTGTTTATAAAATTTGAGGATAGATTTTGAAAGTTTGTCGGCTTTATTCAATATACTTTTGCTTTGTCAGTGTTCATTTGATCATTTGTTTTTGTGAATAATCTGCAAAGAAACAAATTCAGCATGTATGCTTGACATGTTGGATTACACTGGAAAATCTTCCATGTAATCTGTTGGTCACTAACTAATAAAAACATATTCTTTAAAACGACATTTTACATAATTTATCTTCATCAAAATGATCAGTGCCAATTTGAACTACAGCAATCTTAAATTATTTAGAATTCATGTGATTTAATTAATCATATTTTTTTTTGTTTTGTACAGACTTTTTACAGTGTTTGTGTAGCTACTGGAATGTTGGAATGTGAACTGATGCTTGTTAATACTGAGCTGAAATGATCAATTCTTACTGTCATCAACAATTGACACACCACCCAAAATACAGCAAACGAACTGAAAAGATGTAGTAAAATATGTAGGAAATACACAGTCCATTAGTTTGGATCTGTAAAGATGATCATGAAGAACATATTTCTGAGGAAGTAATGTTTGAAAAAAGCTATACTGGCTTGTGAAAATATTGCTTTGTCAATTCTTGCACAAAAAAGAAACTAATAAAAGAACATGTCAGCAGAATCTCTGTAAAATGGTGTAGAATAATGTTGAAACAATTCAGATGATGAATAGAGACTTGAATCAAAACAGCAGTTCAATAGGATTCTGGTATTGTTGTTTTTTTGTGTGTTTGTTTGTGTGTGTAACATCACTCTGGTTTGCACTTTGGATCACCTGCAGCTTATTTTTATCTAGGAGAAAACAACTGTATTCTTTCAGGTTCTCTGAAGCTTCTTCATTTTAACTGTTTTACTCAGAAGTCTTGGGGCTAACTTCACATCTCCCCATGGAACCTCCTGCCAACGTAACATTCATCTCTCAGAGACTCTGGGTTTGACATCTAAACTGAATACAGACACAATCCTGAACATTTAGTACTCTTCACCCTTCACAAATTCACACATCAAGTTTTGAGACAAAATTACTTTTTACAAAAAGGCAAGCAATCAAAAGTGCCTGATAATTGTGTATTCAGAAATACAGTCGACACTATGATTATAGCCGTTCTGCTGCCAGTGCAGTGGGAACATGAAGCAAAGGAGACACAGACTGAAGCAAATTAGAGAGAAAGAAACCAACTATGACTATCTGTGAGTTTTTGTTAAAGTCATTTATTGGAAGCAAACTGTGGAAAAATGTTTCTAAGAGTTGAGATCTACACTGGTATTCAGAGACATTTTTCAGTCCGTTTGCAGCCATGGGCTCATCAGAAGATTCTAACTTCTTCCATAAAAAAATGTGCCAATTATTTCCAAAAATAGCTACGTTTCCAATAGATTTTAAACAACCAACTTAAGAAACTATAACTTTAAAACACACAATAAAACAATCTATTTTCTATAAAAAGTTTAAAATAAATTTAGGATTATTTAAAAAAGATGCCTGGAACCTGCCTTCCTTGTTATTTATTTATTTTTCTTTTAGTCATGTGTTCCTTTCTTGCTGCAAACCAGAAGATTCCAGATTCAGAAAGACTAGACACCTGATTCTCAAACAGAAAGGTTGACATCAGGTTAGTCAGGAAAGATTAACCCTCATAACCTTCGGGGGAGTGATGAGTTATAGTCACAGCCATTTTCAAGAATCATCCAGTAGTTTTATCCCAATTCAACTCTTGATTGCTGAGAGTCAAGCTGGGAGGCTTTGAGTCAGATTTTAGCAGTCTTTAGTGTGACCCAGCTGTGGATTTGAATCTATACATTTTGCTGAAAGTCAGACTTTTTGATCTACAGTATTTTAAAAGCATTCGAAGCGTTTTTTAAAAATTGTAATTTTATTGTTTTTTAGTCCAAAAAAAAAACTTTTGTTTTCTACAACATAGTTTCTTCATAACACCAGGAGTTCATTAGACATTTGCTTCTGAGTTGTTGGTGGAACAGTTGAGAGAGAAGTAAGTCTGCCTCCAATTCCCATCAACCATCTGTTTACAGGCCCTCCCTCTAGTTTAAAGTTCCTTTCAGCCTCATCCTAACAGGTGCAACAAAAATGGCAAACTATATTGGAACAATTCAGCTGTTCAATTTGGAACCATATGCCAACTCAGGCAAGGAAAACATGGATCTAGTAGTCAACCAGTAGATTCTTCAGAATGCAGAAGGGTCAGGGAGCTTGTGGGCCACTGATTGGAGCTGCTGCATTTCTACTACAGGCTTTTTCAAACAGCATTTTTTGTCTGCTCCTGATTCATAATAATTTGATTCAAGAAATACTCAGAATTGTAATTTTAATCTTAAATTTCTATTTACATGTTCTCCATGATGAGAAAAATGCCAAAAGGACATATGACCCCCCCCCCCAAAAAAAAAAAAAAATTATCATTGAAGGGGATCTTTTAAAATGTGGATAATCCACAGCCCTCTGGCCCCTCCACTCTTAGTTTTGATCACACAAGGGTCCGTTTGGTGGGAGGGTGCTTGGCCATTGTCTCTGTCTGCAAAGACGAGGTATCCTCACAGTGCCTTACCCACCCATTTTAACTACACCTTTGTACACAATCACACTCCTCAACCCAACAAACTAGATTGTTTTAATTTTAAATGTATATTTTAAAATATCTCACTGAAAAAAATCTTTCCTCTTAGAATTTCCACACAGCCAAAAAAAAAAACAAACAGTATTCTCAAAGGTGTGATGCTAACTTCTCAGACGGCTAAAAGAAACACATATTATCATCATCATCATTAGTCTAATAAAGGCCAATGACAAGTTCTGCAGGATAGTATGTTGGTGAGTGAGGCTGCATCAGCTTACACCTGAGGGAGGCTCTGCCACTGACAATGACTCACAAACAAAACAAGAGGAGACTGTTTATTACATTTTCTCAGATAAATGACCAATTCCCCTAAACAATAATGTGAGCAAAGTATGGTGAATATCAAGGAGCACAGATGCTTATTTCATATAATTGGCAGATTATAATGAAAGTGTGTTGCTCAGGATGTCTCTGGATGACCTCCAAATGCTCACCGACAATGAAATGCCATCATTAGAAATAAAACCTTTCTTTTCTGTGAAAAAAAAAAAGTACAATTCAGTGTGTGAAGTTATTTCTGAACTTAGATATGTGAGGAAGCATTTTTAAGGTGCATTTACACTGAACGTGATTAGCGCGACCAATTCACATGGTCCACCCCTCTTTCGCTGTGCAGCGAATTCACTACTCGCTTTTTTGGAAGAGCTCCACGAAAACATCGGTAATCACGTCTCCATGTAGATCGCGGCGCATCAAAAATAAATTAATGAATGTATAAACCATCTACCCACAAAAAAGGTAAAATTCAATAACCAAACGGCAAACACTCTTCATTTGTTACCACTCTAGCGACAGCAGTT
Organism: Oryzias celebensis; assembly: GCA_014656515.1. NCBI lineage: Eukaryota > Metazoa > Chordata > Actinopteri > Beloniformes > Adrianichthyidae > Oryzias > Oryzias celebensis. The sequence continues at coordinate 25,830,808 of BNCR01000007.1, read as the reverse complement.
TGTCAAACTGTTGTAATCCAATGATTCCAGAAAAAAACAAGTTAAAATTTCATTGTTATGGTGATTTTTTAATTTTTTTAAAAATACATTGTTGCATTTTAATAAGCGTAAAGAATAAATGATTTTCTTTTTTTTATTCCTATGAACATCATCATAAACATTATCCTGATGTTTTTAAATAATGTTTATAGGATGTGTGTTGAGTAATTTAGAGAAGGAAAAAAAGATTCAACGAACTACCAATGCCGGTTGTGAGATTTGAACCTGGGGTCTTTCGATCCCAAAAAAAAGTGTTTATGGGACTAACTACAGTCACCACAAGAGCAGCTTACCTATGGGAGTGTTTGTTTTTTAACACAGACAGCTTTCCACACATTACTGAGTGAATGGCTTGTTCGAGTTATCATGAAAGGATTTGTTCATCCATGGATTTTTCATGGTTTTTAAACAGGAATCATGTCTTTCTGTTGTAACAGCATGTTGGTTGCATATTTAAGCACTAAAAAATGAAAACATCCCATTATCTTATGTGTTTTACGTAGCTTGCATGCTCAAAAAGTGTTAGCACCCTTGATTCAGAGGTTCTCTGGTGTAGTGAGCTTCAGTTCCGCTGTGTCTGGATGATGGCTGCTTCCGTGGTGTTTCCATCTCTATGACCATGTTTGAAGGTTTGCTATCCCGCATTAACCAGAGAGGGCAAAAATAAAAAGAATAAAATAATGGGACCTTTTCTTTATAATTGTCTCGATAAAAATAAGAAAATATCCTAAAATTCAGGTGGTCCGAGCAGGCCGTCTCTCCACTCCGCAGGAGATCTCTGTCTCGCCGGCCGGCCGCTCGTCTCCTGGTAGTCAGCATAGTGAGCGTGATCGCTCCAGCTCCATGGCCACTGCAACAGCCTGTCTAGGGTGTATCCGCCTTCGCTCAACACTAGCCAAGGAGGCTCAGTAAACCCTGCTGCATCAAAAGGGATACAGCAGGTTAAGAAAATGAAATTCAGGAGATCCGATCCAGCGTATTGGATGTGTATTCTACGCGCTGTCACTGAAAACGTCACATGCCCAAAGTTGAGTCCTTGGTTGGTTGACATGACATGGTGACCTCTCCAGAGTTTTATTTTTTCCACTCTAGTCTGCTGCACTTGCCACTCAACTTTGCTCTTGCCAGACATTCCCGCCGCGCTGGCTGCTCAAATCACCACAGGACATCAGATCGCGTCTATACCTTTGACCTAACATTGAAAGTGGCGGCCTGCACCCCGCGATTAGTGTTCTGAGCACTGATCTGAACACTCGCAAAGTAGTTTTCCAAACCAATCAGATGAAGTGAAACTGGACTATTGCACCAATGTCAACCTGGCTCCACAGATCTTTGAATAACTGACTGCTTTGTAAACATCACATAAAAACATTTTTTTTTAAAACCAATGAAAATGTTTCCTCATGACTTATGGTGTAGAATCACCACACTCATCTCATTGGGCCTCACGATACTACAGCATCATCCTGCTCTGAATACACTTTGCATTCATTTTTGTCAATTTTTTAACATGTTTTTCTTTTTTGTGATGATTCAGTGTGTGGATATTGTGTCCAGTACCTGTATACCTGTTGACTTTTGTATTAAAAAAAGCTGTTTATAGAATATTTGGACATTTAAAATGTGCTCTTCTTGCTCTTGTGTGCATGTTACTACTGTTTTGATAGTTCAAACAGTAAAAACATTGTTTGAAAACATATTTTGATCCTTTCATTTGTAATGGCTTTTCACTCTATTCTGGTCATTTGCCACCCTTCCAGTCTTCTGACACCCCCCCATATAAAATGAAGCTCAAACACTACTCCTTACTCATATGCAAAACCCTCAGGTCTTCCTTCCCTGTGATCCATGAACTTTCTCTTTGGTCTTACTCTTTAGCTCTTTCCTAGTAGCTCCAACATCCGCATCCTTTCATCAAGATCATCACTGTTCCTTCTCTCAACATGTCCTATCTGTTCCTCTGATGCTACTTCCAGCTCTGTCTCCTGTCTCTTTCTCAGAATCCATCACCATGGATGCTCTCACCAAAGTCTTCAACATCTTTCATTTCATACTTACTAAAACACTCTTTAGTCACACATAGCACCTTAAATCTTCCTCGACCCACTTCAACCTGCGAACTCTGTTGTTTCGGACTGCTGGCTTTAAGTCCTCCACTTTGTTTACAGAACTTCTTTATCCAAAAACACAGCTCATTTCTGTATCTTGTCATAGACTTCCTCTATCTCTACAATAACACAATGAAGCTTCTTCTGATCTTCTCTGTTCTTCTCCAGCAAAATCCTCAAATATATAAAATCACCATCGTCTAGCTTCGGCTACTGTTTCCCATAACACTCGTCACTTATCAGCATTTTTCCTCTATAGTTTCCACAGTTCTGTACGTCTCCCTTTTTCTTAAAAATGGAACCAGTTCACTTTGCTTCCATTCCTCAGACTTCTTTTCTTTCTCTAAGATCTAGTTAAACAGTCCAGTCAGTCACCACTTCCATCTTCATTTTCCATTGCATCTCCTTGTACTTATGGTGTCACACTTTTTTTTGTAGCTAAGCTTTTTGTCTTAACAGACTCTTGAACACTATTTACTCCACCACCAAGTTTCCTTATCTGTTTCCTTCCAGATGACTCACCAGGCATTGTCTGTGATCTGTGATCATTCTAGGAGCATATTAGAAAAATGATCAACACATATTTTAGGAATCACTTTTCATCACCGTCTTGTCTATGCATGATAATAAAAAAATAAAAAAATAAAAAAACAAACATGATTTTTATTATTCTGCATGTGGAGTCATGGTGCTCTTTAGCATGTATTTCCTCTCCAGATTTTTCCACCGGCTGCAGAAAACATGTCTTTGAATTTTTCCTTAGCGAACAGATTTTTGAAATTATTAGAAAAGATCAGGGCAAGTCCTGTGCCACTTCTAAAGCTTGATGTCACAGTTGTTTTCCTGGTTTCCAGGTGACGTTCTCGCAAGCTGTCCAAACAGCAACAAGCTCATCTCCTGTTGGATGAGTTTTACTTTTACTCAGCTTCATGCATTCTTTAAGGAACATCACAAAGATCCTGCAAAGAAAGATGTTTCCTGTTTTTGTATCAGTGACCTCTTCCTTTTTTCTAACCACCCACAGCTAAAACAAATAAGTAAGAGTCTTATTAAAACAGGAATACTACTGTTGGCACCAATCTACTCTAAATCCCCTTTTTTATCAGTAGATGTCAACAGTTCCCCCATCCGTCCCTTCCCTCATGTAAAGAGTCTGGGTGTCAATCTTGACAACATTCTTTCCTTCTCTGCACATAAAAAAAATTAAAATTATTTTTTTTTTCTAAAGCACATTTCATGTTGAAAGAACAGCTCAACGTGCTGTACATAAAAACAAGCAAAAACATTAAAACATCATTGCCCACACATGTAAAATAAATGAGTAAAATAATAAGACAAACCCCTCACAATAATAAACACAGAAACAAGCAAATAAAACAGAGATGATTGTAAGAGAAACTAAAACAAGCAATACCCTGAGGAGTAACCTGAGCTGTTGGATGGGGTGTCCAGGCATCCAAGCATCACAAGCACATCCCGCTCATCTCCATCATCTTCAGCTCCTGAGTCCCCCAACCCCCAGGCTCAATGCGCCTGACTGGACACAAGGCCAGGCAGCTAAGTATTACTCGGTCCGCCTACTTCCACCTCCAAAACATTAATCGTCTAAATATGTACACACCAAGCATGTTCAAGAACGCACAAAATGTGGGCCTTTAGTATATTATGTTCACACAGGTCTGTTGGTACCTGATACTAGCGTATGTACACAAAGTTGGAAGAGGCTTGGTGTCAAACGTTAAAACAGTGCAAATCTTGTGAATCTTGCTCCAGGTTTTTCCTTTTACAGACGGATTCTGATATATGAAAGACTTGGTGTCACAGAATTCTGGCGGGTAATAAAACCACAAATATTATTATTCCTTAAGGATCCATTTTTAAACGCTTGGCACTTCTACATTTTGATAGTACGCTACAATATGTCTCCATCAAGTTGAACTGGTTTAACCGTAAATGCCCATTCAATGGTCATGTGTTTTGTATGTTGAGCCTGCAAATGGACTCGAGTAGAAATACAAGAGTTTTGACTGCAGAAGCTTGACATGTGGACGTAAGCATGTTTACATTGACTTTTCAAAATGGAAATGGTTGCTCACCACTCAGTCTGCTTCTGTTCTAGTTCACAGTCTTGTCATCTCCTGAATGCTCCAACTCCATACAGTTTGGTCTCTGCCAGAAAATGCAAACAAACTTCAGCTGGTTAAAATCTCAACAGCATTCATCACAACAAGAACTCCATGCATCACAGTACATCTGTTCTGCACAAACTCTCTCTTTTTTAATCAAACAAACCTAATGCATCTGTTTAAAATCTTCTGATTTTTATGAGCCTTTCATTGTTTTAAATTTGTCAGATTTTTTGTCTAATTAGTCTGTACTTTTTTTCTTTTTTTATACGCTGTTGGAAGTTTTAACTGAACTAACAAGAGCCCCCTACTGGCCCAGTGGAAGGATGCAGCTCTTTGACACTGTGACTCAGTAGGTTCAGGTCTACCTGGTTATCCTGGACCTCGCCTAATTTCGCCAAATCCACATGCAACATCAACAATCACGTTCCGCTTCTGGACTGGATAGGGGGCTCCTGTGCCTCATCTCTCACTTGGCTTCCCCCACTACTGAATCCCAGCACCCTAATAAGTGTATGCTATTGGCCGTGCTTCATCATGTGACGCTGCATCACATTCTCTTTATCAAGCTGGCTTTTGGTACCAGAAATCTGACCTAGTTGTCCAAAATCTAACCTTTTTCCAATTCTCCATAAAAAAAAGCATCTATGCTCAGCAGTATCCCATTTGCAGAACACATGTATATAGAAACAGAATGCATATAAATGTAATCTCTACTATGAGTCCAATTACTGTTTCATAAACTGTTGAAGCAAGGAATGAGGAATAAAGCCTTTCTGAAAAGCAGGGACTTTGGGTTGAAACTTTTTTAATACTTGTGCATAGTGAGCACTTTTGCCTCCAATCTTTAACTCCAGTTAAAGTACCAGCCACCACATTCCCACTTCGAGACATTTTGTACAAAGACTATTAAATGTCTTGTGAAAATGCCAATTCAGGCTAAATGGATTCCAAGCATCTGCTCTCCCAGTTTGTTAAAAAGCTTTGCAATGCCAGCTGACATGAGTTGTACATGGCAGAGCACTTTGGTATTTCATTAGCTTAAATCTGTGCTTGGATGGACACCCCAGTGTTTAGAAATGCTCAATACATGATACAGAACTATTGGATTCTAACTTCCTCTGATATTTTTGTTCTTTTCCAATCTTTTGTGTTTGCAGGTTAGTTTTGATCCTAAAAATCAGCTTTGAAATAAACATAGCATTTTTTTTATCCATAAGCTAGTTCCTTATTTCTGTTTTTATGTCTTTAGAACTACATATTACTTATAATAGTTTTGTTTTTTGTTGTGTGGGCCTTTTGTGTGACCATATACATCAATTTCAGCATCATGAACAATAAACTAAACCTAAAGAAAATGAGGAAAAAGAAATGTTACAATCTCTTACTACAGGTGGGGGACATTAAAAGAGCAACAGATCAATTATTTGTTTTATTTACTTCTTTGTTTGGATATTTTTAGTAGCATTTGTGTTGTTACAGGTCAGTTCTAAGACATGAGCCATGAGATTAACTATGAACATGAACTTGCAACATTATTAAATAAGCGTTTGAAAAGGTGCAAAGGTGAAGCTTTTTTTAAATGATCTTTCCTTTTGAAAGAACAGTCAGCACCCCCCTCCCCCAACCCCCCACACCACCACCACCACTACCATGTGACTTGAGCCGATTCTCAGCCAGTGGTGTGTTTGCTTGAAGTCCTATGATCTAAAAGATCATGTTTCATTGGTTTGTTTTGAGCAGTAAACCAAAGCCTTGGACCCATGCATCCAGGGGGGTTGACCTTTACAGGTGTTGCAGGCTGTTGCGTTGTCTGGGCCCTTGGAGGATTGTCGAGAGAAGCGATCACATTTTAAGGTGTAGGTGTGCCTCGCAGTTCTCTTGAGGCTTGTGTGGCCACCTTAAGGGACATCATGAATTTGGAAAGTAGGATTTTTGTGCAGGTGAAAAATGTATTGTTACGGCCCCCAGTTTTCCCTTCTTTCAGTGTGTGTGTGTCTCTGTGTGTATATGCAATTATGACGTGTGGATGATTCTGTCATTTGGTCTGTCACCCTCATACCACCCTCCAGTCATTGGTAAGATGCAAATACTTATTCCTAATTGAAAATGGGCACATGAGGACATGAGGAGACACGGGGAGAGCAGGTGATATGCATGTGCCCATAGATGCTCGCAGAATGTCCACATAAACTACACTCCAAACTATTGTCCAGTTTCTTTATTTCCAACATTCAAGCTGCACGCAAGAACAGGAATTATGGGCTCCTTGAGGATTTGGGGGTATTAAAAAAAAATAAAAAAAATCTGTACAGCATGTCTGCATCTCACCTACTTCACCCTTAGTTACTTTTGAGTTTTGTTTGAGTTTTCACTACAACCTATCGCTTGGAACAAGACTGTAGAAAAAATGTGCATAAACACTTTTGCTCTATAGATTAACTGAGCTGTCTACAGCCTTGATAAGTTGTGTGGGTTGTCTGCGTACAGTCTTGCCCATTTTCCGTCTGCAGACAACCCATACATTTGGGACCAAAAGTTTGTAATGTAAAATTTGTGCACATTATCTGTTTCGTTTTTTTGGTTTTATTTTTAGTGTCCTCAAGCTGCAAGCCGTGACACTTTTAATCACTGTTGAGAGTGACAGAGAGGAAAGCACTTTAAATTCACGTTCTTCCTTTCTTTGTCCTGTCCAACAGCTGATCAAACAGATCAGATCGAAAAGTCTCTTGTGTTTTAATAGATTTTACTGTTACAATAGGGGGTTATGAATTTTCAAACACACAAGGTGTTTATTTAAAAAAAAAAAAAAAAGTTTGTTTTTGAGGCAAAACTTGTTATTTTTTGTTTTTTAAGGTATGTTTGTTTTTATGTTTATGTTCTTTAGATTATGTTTGTATCCTTTTTTTTCTTGGACCGGACAGAAAAGAAGAAGAGAGGGGGATTTTAGAAATGGGGGGTACAGGTAAAAAAGAAAGGGGAGAGAAAAAAAATGGGGGGTTGGTTGAGGAAGTTGGAGGATTATTAAAGAACTATGTGGAAGGGTAGGGTAGGCTCATAAAGCAACAAGTTGCTGGACGTTTATCACCAGTACTGTCAGGTGTAGATGTCCACACACTAACTCAAATGTTAAACATTCCTGTTCGCTCCAAAAACGTTCACAAACAAACATGTCAACTCGAACATTATACAACTGCTGCTCACACACACTTACTCATGCATACAAACACACACACACGTAAAGCAATTCATGCTGTCACACATACTATTTGTGCAAAGGTGAGCTGACACCTGTACTCAAATGAGTGTTTAAGTTCTACTGAGTTGGATGATTGAATGTATAAAGAGGGAGGGTGCTTGTTAAACCCACACCATAAAATATATCTTCAGAACATTGAGTTATTTGGACATGAACAAGGACACAAAGGATTCAAACGTAAGACTTTCTTTCATGAGTTACTGTTCATACCGATCTAAAATTAGTATTGAAATTACTAACGCTTTTAAAATTTTTCTCCTCTAAGTAAATCTTCCATAGTAGGTCAAAAATATGTATTTCGTGTATATGTTTAAGAAATAAAGCACTTACCAGAAAATGTCAGTATTCAGGAGATGGCTCCCACCGGTGACCAGGGAGGGAGACAGCTCAGACTCCTGACAAAAAAATATATATTCAAAAGTTTAGTTGTAAAAGCAGATTAACCTTATTTCTTAATTACTTTGACTGTTCTTTAAAAACTTTTTTACTTTGTTTATTTCTTGGGCCCTGGCTTCCTTTTTCTCACTGTTTGCTCCATCAAAAAATAATGTAAAAAAACTGGCTCATTTGTTCATCTGTTTTATGGCTGAATGAGCAAACAGCACAATCTAAACTCTAAAACTAATCTTTGAATATGATTATGCAAAACAAGTTGAATAAAGATGAGCACAAAAAAGGAGGTCTCAAAAGCCTTCATCAGTTTTTGGGGTAAATGTACGACTTGCACAGTGATTTAGAAACGAATACTTTCTCTAAAAGGCAAAGCTGGGTGCTGGTTCTAGTGTTTTTCTTTAGTAGGATCTGCAGAAAATCCTCAACAAATCAGCAAAGGAAACGCTTGGCATGTAGTCTTAAAGTTAGCAGTAAGAGGCAAGTTTTTCACAAGAAGACAGTATTATTTCTTAGAAACTGGCTAATAAACATCACTTTATTGCTTTGTTTCCTTTATATTTTTACAAAAAAGATTGCAGAGAACATGGCCTACTGAACATCTTTTACTCTGTTACAGTAAGGATATGCTTCTGAATTTTAGATGTAAGCGCTATTTTTCAACAGTTGTGAATTTTGAGTTTTGTTTGTGTTCAGGTTTCCATGAAAACACAGCAAAGAAAGAAATCCCCTCAAAGTTCAAATGCCGCCTTGGAGAGTAGCTATCAGTCATTGTTAAGCCTGAAAGTGCTCTCATTAGTTCACTTTGGATGTTAAAATAATATTTGGTAACAACCAACATTAACAACACAAAGGTTATCATTTAACAAGAACAATTTAAAAAATTAATCAGAAAAACATTTTTTGTGTAACTCACTAAGTCAAAGAGCATTGGTGCAATAAAACTAAATGTTTATTGTTTATCTTTAATGTTTCATTTAAATATCTATATATATATAAACTGAAAACAGTGTGCACAGTGCAAACTTTATTGCAAAAAAAGGCTAAAGTTATTTTTTCTCTAAAAATAAAACCAAACAGGACACAGGACTCTGTTCCTTGTTTGTAATCGATCTTGCGCTGATGTTAGATACCCTGCATGTGTGATTGCCTAACTTTAAAGGCCTTTTGGTGTCACATTTGTCTGGTTTTAGGATCAGTTTAGGATTTACCTGCTGCCTGATTGTAGCAAAATAATGGGTGTGAAATTCTTCTTAGCCCTATGTTAGTGTATTTTTATGTTGGCATCACATGCAAAGGTTAAACTAAAAACAACTCTATGCAAAAAACTCTGACAAACTTGTCCAGGAGCTTGTAGCTTTTTAACTTGTCAGGAAAAAAGGCAAAATCTTTCATTTTGCACTCCATTCCACACACATGCACTTTTCTTTCTTCTCTCTTACTGTACTTGTTTTTTCTTTGCTTTCAGTGTCATTACTGTTCTTACCGTTGCTTTCTGCAGTTCTTTTCCATGTACATTGGATATATTGCTTGAACTTGTAATGTGTAGGCCAGAAAAAGTCAAATCAGGGCTTTTACTCTATATAAACTTTACTCTATATATTAAATACACGTTTTTCTCCAAAGAATGTATACCTAGATATGTTTTGTGCTGTCAGCAAAAAAATAAATCTTTCTACAAGAAGATAAGGTAAAGATACTTCTTTGATACCAACCTAGAAAATTTAACTCAATATATACAAATAACAAAACAGAAGTTTTATTTTGGATTGATCTCCCCTTACATCAACATATAATTAAGCATGAGGTTGCTGGAGCCTATCCCCGCTACTGTTGGGTGACGTCCAGGTACACCCTGAACAGGCCATCAGTCTGTTGCAGGAACACACACTCTCACCAGATACCACCTAAGGAGCATGTTTTTGAGCTGTGAGAGGAAGCTGGGGGGCCTCAGAGAAAACCCACACAGGCACAAGGGGAACATGCACATTTCACACAGAAAGAACCCAGCCAAGATTCAAATCGGCGCCTTGTCACTGTGAGGTAAGCGTACCGAGCACTTCCACAGCATGCAGCCCTCTCTATGAATGTCTGTTTACCATTTTAGAAAAAAAAAAAACATGCTGTCTGTCCTAAAAAAGACAAGTGCTCTTCAGAGCATTTCTGCTTCCTCTCTGGTCATGGTCATGCATCAGAATCCTGACTGCAAGACTCACTGCATTCTTTAACATTTTAAAAGGTACAAGTATAGCCCTTCAGTTCACTGGAATGTCAATTTAAAACCGAGATGTTTCCAGGCCTTGCACATTGTGTCTCATTAGCATACAGAATGAAATACATATATTTCTCCACATTTATAGACTCTCTGTCTGCTGAGAGAGACCGGGAAATGTTCACTGACAAGTTACCTGACAGGCGAAATGAATAATACAACAGCACCTCAATAATTATGTGAAATATATAGATATTTATTTGGGCGCACAATTTGTGCATGTGTGTTTGAACAACAAAAAACTATTGTTGAACACAAAAAATGCACGGACTTGTACGAAACATCAAAACACCTAAAACAGCTTACAAGTAAGAACAAATGGTGGTTTGCATTAAAATGTCAATAGGTGACACAAAGCAGTAACAGAGAATTGTCTACAAGACGCGTGAGTTGTCTGGTCTAATGGGTGCCACTGGCTAGGGAGCCTCCAATGTCAGGTTCGGTGAGAGGACAAACGCAGGACAGCAAGCAGCTCAAAGAAAAAACAAAGAGTCTTTTATTACAAAAATCAAAGAAAATTGGGAGAGCGGGGGGGGGGGGGGGGGGGGGGGGGGGGGGGCAAAATACTTGAATACCTCTAAGCTGAACTCATTTTTGTATCTTGCATGACTTCAAGTTTGTGGTGGACCTGGTTAGCCCGCTTTCTGAAATGCCAAATGATGCAGATCATATTCTAGACCTCAAGATACCAATCCACAATCCAGGTTTCTCACCTCTATGAACCTTCTGCCGCTTTTTCCATCCTCTGATTACACTCCAGATTGTTGCCCACATTTACAAGAATTTATTGATATTGGACAGAAATAAGATTTGATTTGATAATATTAGGAAAAGATCAAAATACAACCAAAAAAGAGGATTTATGAAGTTTTCCTATTATAACAGACATTTATTTCTTACTTTTATGCCACCAAGGGTTGTTTTTTTTTTTCCATCTCAAAAAGTTACGAAAAACAAATTAAAAAAATCGTCTGGTCCACAGCTCTAATTTAACTCATAAATTAATATATTAGGAGTGCTTTTCTGAGAAATCCAAAAAATATTGACCACAAACTTCTCATTGATTCCATAATACATATGTTGACATACCTTATTCAGTTTACCGTCCAAAGCAATCAGCCCATCGTGTACCACATTATTTTATAATAACAAACACCTTATATTCTTCACATAATAGATAATAGCTGCGGTGGTTTGGCTTTGTTTAGGGCTAGTTCTGTTGCAAGCTACAAAATTGCACATTGACGACGTTACAGCAGCGACATGGCACATGACGCCTACAAAGACACAAGGCTCGCACTGAGAGCAATGTAAGAGGCTGAAAACGCCAAGTTCAAATAAAATTTTGTGCAAGTAAACAGATGTACTCTTGTGTTTTTTTTTTCTTATTTTTGAGAACAAGACAATAGTTATAGATTAAAAATGAGATTAAAGTGAATTAAAAAATAATAACTCGCTAATTTGTCTGTAATTAATCGGGATTAAAGCCATAATTTAGGAGCCAACACTTTCATATCAGTTTCCCTTAGCTTTCTCTGTTTTAGACACATGACCTACTTAGTTTAAGATGGGCGTCGTGTTTATGTCTTCCTATCACAGTCCAAAGTGCTGATTTTCATGCATTTGATTGGTTTTAATATTTAAACGCTTGGATGGATGGATTGTTTTCTTTTGCAATTGGATTTAAATTTTGGAGGGTATTTAATGAATAAGACAGCTGTTCATGAATCACAAGTAGGGCTGAGCTAAAGTGAATTTTTTCAATGTATTGTTTTTTTTTTTTTTATTAGAAAAATGTGTAATCTTCAGCAGGTTGCTTAGATTTAAATATTTATTTCCTATCAGACTTTAAACATAACAGATAGGGAACATGATGCAACAGTTTTTCCCCCAGGGGAAAAAAAAATAGCATAAATATTACAAACTAAACTGAACATTAAAGCAAAAGCTTTCCAGTTTCAAAAGAGAACGTAAATAAAACAGAAACACCCTGTGTTGAATAGGAAAATCTGATAAAACAAAATGGAATCCTAGTTTCTGGGTGTTTAACTGTTCCTGCGAAATGGCAAAAAAACGGTTACAAAGCTTGCTTATATTATGCAGGGTGTAAGAGTAGGTCGCCCGAGGTTGCCAGGAGAAATATTTAAAAAAAAAAAAAAAACCTTATTCATTGTCTTTGACTTATTTCGAAGTTCCCTGTAAAGTTTCAATTTTGGAGCAGATTTTGGTAAAATGCAGTAGGTAAGGTTTAAAAGAAAAAAAAAAAAAAACAGTTTCCCGTTTATTACAAATAGTGTCTGCTGCGTCTTGTTAAGGCTGGATTCATCTCTCAGAATGTACACAAATTGTTTTTAACTTTTGCATTTTTCCCCCTTTGTGAAACATTTAACTTGTACCCATCTGCTTGCACCATTCTCTGATATGTTTAGGATTCATCCCAAAATTTGGTTCAGATTCCTCTCCAGAATGCTCTTAGGTATATTCTAAAAAACATAATGGAATGAGCAAAATGTGGCTGATTGCCACAGACATCCAGCCCCCACCCTCTGCCTGCCTCAGTACCAGCAAGCGTGCGGGGGGTGGGGGGGTGGGGGTGGTGGTGTGTTGGGGACCAAAGTCGATTACAACTAGCACTTGTTAGACGGGCTTTTATTGCAGACCACCATCTATTAGAGACTGACCATTATTGGAAGATATACGATAGTTGTATCTTTTGTTTAAAAAAAAGACAAACTGATGGACAGTATTGTAAGTTACCTCTAAAAACGTAATTGATTGCTTTACTTAGTTAATGGATCAAAACTGTAATAAATTACTTTACTCATAACATATTTAAAAAAGTAATTCACTACTCGTTACTTTACCTTACTTTTTTCCCACTCATATACAAATTCTCAAGGAAAAAGCAGCTTTGCACAAAAAAGATCTTTTTGTCTTTTCTTTAACAGAGTTCCTTTGAAAGGTAGATGTTTTAGTACAATATGACTTATCTGGTTAAATAAAAGGTAAAAATAAATACAAATAAAACAATTATACATTTTTAAAGCAAAAACCTTGTCCAAGGTATGAACATGGTTCAAGACATAACCTGGTGGCATATGAATTTAGACGACAGTGTGAAAAATGACACAAAAATAAGTTACAACATATGTGGTCTACTGTATGCTACAGCTCAAAGTCAGATGTGGAAACTACATCTCAGATGTGGATTCATTCATCTCTATATTCATGCCAATCAAATTTGAAACTAAGTCAAAGAAAACACAAAGAACTATTAAATGCCTCCATGTTCATCCTGACAGATTTTATGTGTTCCATTAAAACAGTGTTTCTGAAATAGTGGGGATCATACAGTCATGAGTTGATGTCAGTTAAACAGTTGGCCAGAATGGAAGACACCATCAGCTATTTAAGCCTAAATAATTAGTCTCTGAAAATGAAAAACCCTCCGTCTCTTCCTGGTGCGTTCATTGGACTTCCGGCATCCGTGAAAAAACAAACCTGTTCATCAGAGAATACACCAAACACCAGAAGAACTTATCATATATGACTGATTGTTTTGATCGTGTCGACATGCTTTCTTAATTTTGCTGTGGATTGTATAAAGAATAAAAATAAAATAATGTAGCGGACTGAATTGGGCTGTGTGTCTATTTGAGCACGTCAATGACTCATCCCCTTGAGGAGCAGTGAGCTGCAGTCACAGCCGCACTTTGGAACTATGTGGTGGTTTAACCCCCCAATCCAACCCCTTAATGCTGACAGTCAAGCAGGGAGGCATTGGGTCCTTTTTTTAGAGTCTGGTATGAATCAGCCTTGATTTGAACTTATGACCTCTCAGGACGGACACCCCTCCACAAGGCTACTGAGCTGGTTAGTTTGATTCTCAGATTTTACACATTTTTTGAAACATTTTACAGTTTAAAACCAGTTGGTGATTTTTGGGTTTTTTTTTTGAATAAAATATAAATACTCGAGTAATTTTGCTGATTAAACCTTAGATTTTGTGAAAGGGGCTGTCATGGTGTCTAAAAAATAGAACTGGAGTTGATTGCTTGGGCTGTGGCACCTCACTTTTCAGAACCATCTGAAATGCCTTGTATCACATTCAGTGAGATAATTCTGACTGATTGCAGTAGAAGTAGCCTTGTCGCTGCTACTGTGGTATCCAGTGGGGTTGGTGCTTGATGGACCTCCCTAAACGAACAAGAATACAGGCATTTTATGCTTCCCAGGGAGAAGGCGAGGCGAGAATAGAAGAGCTGGAAGAGGAAGAAACCACAGATTGCTTCTTGCTGACCTTTTACATAGACTGACAAAGAGAAGAGATGAGGTTTGATGAGTGCTGATTTCTGAAAAAAAGGTGACATATCCTCGTTCTCCAGCCTTCTGTTTCTCTCAAACTGCCAGCAGACACATTACCAAAGACTGGAATATTCTCCGTGGGTTTATAATGCAGCTCGACTGGCAGAATGTCAGCTTTAGAGGAACTCAAGAGATTCAAAACTATCTCAGTAATTTATTTAACTGAAATATTTGGGCCATGTTTATCTAAATTATTTAATATTTGGTAGAAAGGCTTAAGATACACGAGCAGGGAAGTGAAAAAAATAAACTAAAAGTTTGGGGAAAGTTTTCTTTTCTTTTTAGATTTTTTTTTGGGCAACTGCAACCAAGTCAAACTGGAGCACAGCTAAGTCAATAAATACTAACTGAATTATCAAAAGGAAGAAGGGGTAGTTTGACAAAAGGCAGGGTTATAAGAAGTTGTAAAAAAATAAAAGATATCTGTTGACATGCACACTTCCTGAAAAGCAGCATATTCTGATATTCTGGATAAGGTCAAACGCTAATACTTGTTGCAGCAAAAGGAACTTTATTTGAATTATTGCTCCAAATGTGTTTGTTTTATTGTGCTCTTGGGAATGTTCAAAGATGAATAGATTCCTATAAAAGCTCTCATACCTACCAGAAAAAGGACCACTGAGTTCTGAATCTAAAGTTACTGAGCAGAGAGACAACACTTTGTAAACTCTCAGCTGTTCAGGTCAAAAAATTGTTGTCACAAACGGGCAGACAGCAGGTTTCATTTGCTGCAGGTTTATTGGTGCAGACAGGAGCAAAGCTCAGCTAAGAAGTGATGTTCTGTGTCAAGGCATCGAGGTGTGTTGAGTAGTGGAGGAGGAGTTTCCGCGAAGCGCATATCGAGGCTTGCTTCATCTAGGGGATGAGCTAAAAATGAGGACGTCTGAAGCTTTACGACCTGGGTGTACCACGTGACTGATTCATGAAGTGGTTCAGCTTGTGCCATGAGTCTTGGCAGCGCCATGAATCCTGCAGGCTCCATTCAGTGGGAAAATATATGGGAAACTGCTGTTTTTAAATAAAAAACAAAACACAATGTGTCTTATAAACAATAATCACTGGCCATAAGTCAATGTTACAAAAGCGTGTTCATTACCCACTGCAATCACGCATTTATCGCGGGAGTTACATTCTAAAGATAACCAATTATAGACAATATCCGCAAGTTATTCATCTTTATTTGATATGATATCTTTAGATGTTTTAAAGCTTGTGAAGTCCCAGTTTTGTTTAGTGATGTGATGCTCTCTATTGAGGCTTCACAGTAGGTGTTGGTGTCGAGCAGGGGAGAGGGAAATTCCGTGGTTCACTAAAAAGCTACTTCATCTAGAGCACGAGCGGAAAATAGTCACCTTTCCATTAACTGTGAAACTGCATGAATTGGATTTGTAATAATAAATTTGCTTAATGGAAACACCACTATTTAGAAAAGTCTTGCATTAAAAAGAATGTTTTTGCTCTTGGACAAGGTGGTTTTTGGATGTATCGTAATGGACATATTTTGTAGAACTGCAATGAAAAGCCCTGCACAGCGGGTGCACAAGAGGTCTTGCGGCCTCACAGTTCTTTCAAAGCTGCATGTCAAACGGAATCGTTGGAGTCACGGCTCCTCTGTTATAACACCGACCAAGATTTTCTCAAAATCACTTTATCTGTAGCTGCTCCCACCTGGGAGCAGCGGTCACGCTTGCCATTCAATGGCCTGCGCAGACCTCTTCTTCAACAGATGGTGATGAGCACTAGTGCCGTGACAGAAATCTGAATGGACCTTATGTTATCAAACATTAAAAATGGTCCAACTGCTTACTTGTTAGAATGATTCTTTTTCGAACACTGCTGAACAGGCTTCTCTCGTGCTGTTGTGGGTCGTCAGACGCCACGACAGCTCCCACCTGTGCTCAATCAGCCACCAGGTATGGCCACCATGATTGCCTGCACCTGGGTCTCCAGCAGGTGTATACACACACAATGAAAGCATACGGCAATGTACATGTTTTACAAGCCTATTTATCTTGCTGACATGATTATTTATGGGCTATCTATTACCACGCTGCCTGTAACGCAACTGATTCTTTTTTGTCCACTAGATGTCATCCTAGAGCAAATTATGCTTCATGAAGCGTTGCACTGGAGTCATCCAATTGGATGAAAAGCTTCAGTGCTTCATGAAGCTTCATCTAGCCATCACTACAGCTAAGAGATCACAAAGCTAATCTGGGTCAAAATCCAGGCAAAGGCGGCAAAGAGGCAGAGTCAGGTAAACAGGTGGATCAGATCAGTATGAGCCGCTCGGTATGCAGGCTAGGCGGCCCAAACAACACTTCACACTGAGCGTGGCTCTGAGCGATGCTTAAGTGTCCTGTGGGTGATTAGCTGATGAGAGTCAGGTGGGAGGCATCTAGACAATATGGAAACACCACAATTTTGACAAAACTCGCATGTATCGTAAAAAAGTAAGTAAAAGTAAGTAAGACTGTAACTTTTAAACTACACTTTGCTGACATTGGTGGTATGATAAAGGTACCAATGAAAAACATTTCTAAAATTTTTTTCGGAGCCAAACATAATCAATATTAAAATCACTTTTTTATAGAACCTTTCAAAGTGGGAAAATAGTACATCAAATAAATTATTCTAGCTTGTTAATTGCGCACTCATGCTGATGGATCTTTAAAACCCCTATACATTGGTTAATGAAGACCAAATCCCTTTCTTCATGTACTTTCGTCTTTTCTCTGTACTTTTGTTATTCGTCTTTCATTACCTACATCTCTAGAACAACCATAAAGCAATGCTGTTATTTTTAGTAAACATCTGAAGCTCTCATTGGTTCCTCAAACTTCAATGTATATATATAATATTAGGGGTATTGTGATGAAGTGATTAATCAATGAATACATTTCTGTTTTTACAATCCAATCAGATCGATCTCTCTGAGGCAGAATTTATTTAAATCAACCTATACTATCAATTATTTCAAAATGAGATCAATCGATAGTCAAAATTTAATAATACCATCTGGATTGAGGCACAATAAGTTTATTTTGCTATGATGTAAATGCAACTAAGTGCGTAACAGCGGACAACACACATGATGGCAGCAAAAAATGATCAACCATCATGACAGTCCAATATGTGGCAAGACTGAATTTAGCAAAGATGTGAGCGCACAGTGTGGTAGAATGTTCTAAAAATGCTCCCTTTGGATTGTTTTGATGTGGGAAAACAACAGTGGGCTGAACTTTATGAAACTAAAATGTAAATGGATTCGACATTCATTGTTGTTTAACTGTACACACAAAGACACATATTTAATTTATTCTTGATTATCATGCAAGAAATGCAAGGTATCTGGAAAACTTGACCTGTAGATTTAATCATAGGTCCAGTTGTTTTGTGGGACCCGGTACCAAATGTACCAAACCTCAGGATGTGTCTGAACGCGGACCAAACCTTGGGAACGCGTCTAGTACCGGCACCCTAGCCTGGTTCGTGTAGCAGGTACTGATTCGTTTCTGGTACCAGGTTATGGTTAGGGTTGGGGTACCTGGTTACAGTAGGCGTACCGGTGCAGTCTGGAACTGGACCAGTTTGCAGCCTGGAGGTTTGGAAGCCTTGATTTATTTGGAAGAGCCAGCGCGTCAAAATAACGATGAGTTGAGTACACTCGAAGAGTCCATTTTTGACGCGGAGGGCTCCTTACCTGTGCGTCAATGTGTGACAACTTATGAGTGAGAACGAGTTGGAGAGACAGGCATGTCGTACGGATTTTTGTTTTTTTTTTAAGCCCTCTGAAATCTTCGCTGGAACTCCGTTGTGCTTTTCAAGTGAAAGGTGCGTGATCTTTGCGCATCATTTTTGCACATCTTCGCTGTTAGAAATAGAGAAATTAGACAATCAGAGAATGCAGTTCCAAATTATGATGCAAATGATTTTTATTATTTTTAAAAAGATTCAATGCAAATGACAGTCAGCATCGTTTTCAAGTCTCTAACCATTAGAGTAAATATTAAATGTTATTGAACAAACCTCCTAAAGATAACAGTGTTTTTTTCCCAAAATAGAAACCTTTAAATGCACTGTTCCACGTTATTACACACAACAGACGTCCACAACATTTGACAGATTCTAAAGAACTGAAAATGGTCATTTGTTGAATTTGCTACATTAGGAGGTCATATTCACTGAAATCTAAAGCTAATCCAATCAAAAAGTGTGTCAAGTTCCATTTGAACGTAGGACCCTTATTTTACAGCAGCTTCATAATTCTTGCATCCATTGAACTTGTGAGTTTATCTGAGAGTTTCTGCTTGAATTTATTTGCAGGATGTCAGAATAGCGTCCTAGAGCTGCTGTTTGAATCTTAACTGCCTTCCACCCTCAAAGATATTTGGCTTAAAGATGCTCCAAAGGTTCTCAATAGGGTTGAGGTCAGGGGAGGATGGGGGCTTCAGCATTAGTTTATCTTCTTTTATGCCGTAGCAGCCAATGATGCAGAGGAATTCATGCAGCATGAGATGGAGCATTGTCATGCATCAAGAGGATTTCTTCATAAAAATCGAAAAGCACAGTTCTTCCTTTTGTACCACAGAAGAAAGTGATCATTCAGAAACGTCACATACTTTTCAGAGGTCAGGTTCACATCTTCAGGGACCCTAAAGGGGACGGCCAACTTTCTTCCCGTGATTCTGGCCAAAAACATTACTTTAAATTATCACAGGTGTCTGAGATTGATTTCACTGATTCAAAGATCCCTGAGAGACAACATCATCCATGAGTTTACTTGATTTTTTTTTTATTTCTTGATACTTGCATAATAATTTAGAATGCACAGTTGTTAGTGTAGGTATCCTATAGGCATTTGTGTATCGCTTGCACACCCCATGCTTGTAGCATTTGTACACAATCAGTAAGGAGCCAGTGTACACTCGTCACTAATAACAGGCGTGTTCCTTCAGAAAACACCAGATGACATCCTTAAAATCCATACAACATATCTGCGTACTTATTTTACACTAACTTAACCTTAAGTATTGTTTAAGTGTTCATTACAGCCTGACACCCGCAGGATAACCCCAGAAAAAATGTGCATGAACATTTTCACCCTACGGGCTAACCAAGCCGCCCATGACCTTGATATTTGTTGTTGGCCACCTAGATGCTCCATCTATATCTGCCGATTTTTCACCCACAGACAGCCCATTTGTACCTGTAAGAGCAGCTGCGATTACTTTTCACTATAAAAAGAAAGTGTCATCATCAGCTGCTGACGAATGTGTATATGTCAATGTGTGGTCCTTTCTTGAAACATCTAACGGAAAACTTCCATGAGGTGAAAGTGAACATGTTGGTAGATCTATGCTTAATTCATTTCATGCCTCTCAGTCGGTCAGTTTTGGCAGTTTGAAATGATCACAGAAAAGTCTGATCAATGTGGGCATGTGTGGGCATGGCACCTTAACCTTTTTTTTTTTTTTTTTAAACTATAGATTATGTCAGAGATAGTAAAAACAGGTAATATATTAAGTGTTTTGGCCCCTTGATGACTAATTCAAGCTTCAGTTATTACCCCTGAGTAGAATCAAATGGCTTAATATAGAAATAATCTGAATATAATGGTCGGAGATCACCAACTACACCAAGTGAAGTACCAAACTGTTAACCAGCAGCCGCTAAAGATTCACATGTTTCTGAAGAACAGTCCAAATAATAATCATTTGGCTTAAATGAGCTGGCATATGGGGGAATTTCTATTCATTCAGGATTGCATAGCAATCCATAACAATGCATAACAATAATAAGTTAACCTAGTTTTAGTTTCTTATCTATTAATGTAGCACATTACAGTAGTAAACTCACAGCAATGACTTAAGTTGCAATTGTTTTACCCATATATCGACCATGAATTCACACCCAGATAGAAGCAGTATAGTCAACTCTGAATATGGAAAAGTAAAATGTTTTAGTTTGATGTTGTAGCTTTTCACAATTCAGAAATATTAACGTGAGAATCTGTCATTTCAGTTTTATATTGAGCTCTTGTCTGATGTGCCTTCTTTATTTCTCTTTGACACGGCCCCAGTTAAACAGAATTAACTACTGTAGTAATATAAACTAGAATATGTTGTCAGGTCTTAAAAGTTTCAATTAGTTAGGTTTTATATTTCACCACATGGCGTTTTGTTCACAAACTTTGATCCTTCTACTGATTTACAAAACAAAAACTAATTTAAGTTTAACTCTTGTGCCGTACCAGAGTCTGCTCAGCCAAGCACAGCCTAAAATCCCTGACATCAGGGGTCAACACATCCACTGAAGGTTGTGCAAAATTAGAGCAATTTCATTTTGGGATAGTGGGGTCAGTGCCTTTTGCAATTATAATTATTACCACTCACCAATTCATATTTGACCTCAGACCATAGTTACTTTAAGAAAATAGCAGTCTAGAAAATTATTAAGCTCACTAAATGTGAAAAGAAATATATAAATCTTAGTTAGCCACTTAAAATAAAAAGCTGAAAAATGTCCCATCAGATTTACAGTTTGTGTTTACAGTTTGGATATTTGAAGCTCTTTCTCGATTATAAACAGGGCGACCCCTGAGTGCTTATGTAACTATGAGAAATATGAGAAAACATGTCTGTAAATGCCACATAATACTTTGGAAATCAACA
Organism: Oryzias celebensis; assembly: GCA_014656515.1. Taxonomy (NCBI): domain Eukaryota; kingdom Metazoa; phylum Chordata; class Actinopteri; order Beloniformes; family Adrianichthyidae; genus Oryzias; species Oryzias celebensis. The sequence goes on along the minus strand of BNCR01000007.1, from coordinate 25,809,575 downwards.
AGCTCTCTCCCTTCAGCCACCCTTACCCTGCCTAAAATGATAACAAGTAACTTCTTGGGTCTTAGCACAAACCATTTGTTAATTTTTAGGGAGTTTCCCCAGTAAGTAATGTCAGGGCTGACGTGAGGACAGATACTGTATGCAGACGGCAATAGTAACTGCAAAGTCTCTCATTTATTTGAATAAAGTTCTCGAAAACCAGAATACAAACTCATGAAGGTACAAAAACCATCCGACAACCAGTGCAGGGGAGATGAGGACTTATAACCAGGAGGAGAGGATGAGGTAAGTGAAAACAGGTGTGCCAAGTAAGGAGGGAGGGAACACTCACTAGGAGGGAAGTGTCAAGAGACCTGAAAGAGCAGCAGTGAAACACAGGAAGTACAACCAACAACAAAATAAAACAGCAAGTGAACACCAAACACAACAAACAACCGATGTCCTGGGTCTGAAACCCCACAAATACAATGCAGGTGAATGTTTTTTACTTACGACTTCTCATAAAGAACTAACACTATTAAGTGGTTACTGGGATATTCCTATGTAGCACTTTTCTACCTTTAATTAAGACCCAAAGTACTTAACAGTCAAACTCCCACTCACCCATGTACACATATATTCACACACAGATGTCCCTCTGCTGCTGAAGGCTATGTACACACCGGGCATGTGATGCGCGTTCAAGAACATGCTAAACCTGGGTTCTTGAACATGCATATAGCCCATGTTTTCTTGCTGAACAAGTAGGGAGGGGCTTCTTCTTTTTCTACTGTTTACTAGCACGTGTCCACCATCTACAGTTGGAAAAGGTTTGGTACGTAATGGCAAAGTGGTGCAAATCTCACAAATCTTGCTCTGGGCTTTTTCTTTCACCAGCTCTATTCGATTATATGAAAGCCTCCATGTTAAATAATCCTGACAGTGCACAAACTGGATTTTTTTTCTTTTTACTTGTCCTGTCCAAACAATGAGAGCAGTGAGTGAAAACAGATAAGAGCTGAAGGCCTCTTCGGTAAGACAGATTTTACGGTACAATAGGGGTTTGTAAATCTTCTGACACACAAGGTGTATATTTGTATAAACCCATATTGTATTTGAGGCTAAACTTTATTTATATGCTTATGATTGTATATTTTTTGTTGGGCTGGATGGAAAAGAAGAAGAGAGAGTGACTCACCTCATGAAACAGACTCAAGTCTTTAAACTTCATGATTTTATGCACTTTTTCTACGCTCTGACACATAATCCTGTGGAAAATTAGACCGCTAAAGACGATCTTTAGCTGTTATTTTTGTTGCAGCTGTGAGACTTGTTTGAGTCATGTTGGTACGTGGAAGTGACGACGTATTCCAAACCTTTTTTTTAAGAGCGATTAGACTAAGTTGAGGAACAATTGCGGGACAGTCATTCTTATTAAAGTGTCTTTAATAGGAATCAAATAAACACAAAGAAAAAGTATTTTGTAATCTTTAACATTGTCAACTACACAGCGTGAAACCTGGTCCCGTTTGGATGAACAGAGCTGATATCCCGGCAATGGTAAATGTTTTTTTAGAACAGTTAGGTGAAACTAAGTGATTTCTCACGGCACACCTGGCCGCCAGTGTGTTACAAATCTACATAAACTTCAGTACCAAAGATTATCTTTGCGACCCTGACAGAAATACAGATTTGACACAAGATTTAGATCCTTGTTTTGAGATGAGTCAAAACACATTGATATACGTCAGTTATACCTATGCTTGGAGCTAAAAAGGCGTCGCTTTTGGTCCATTTCTATTTGTTCAATATTTAGTTAAAGTTAACGAAGCATAACACCAAGAATGCCTAAAAGTAATGCCAGATAAGCATTTTAATCCCCAACATCAAAGGCACTGGCCAGAGAAAAAGCAGGTCTTGGCTCACAGCAAGACTCCATCATGCAAAAAATGGCAGGAAATTGGACAACATCTAAATGCTGGAACCAAACAGTAAAGGACTACTCTGTTCTTCCCTCATCTCACTAAAGATTCTTCTTCTTTTAACTAAAAGAAAAAACATTTTTAAAAAAACAAATGTATGATTGCAAAATTTACCAAATACTTTGAGTTTTTGGAAATATTTTTTGGTTTAAAATGAAATATTCTCTACATAAATATGCTTGTAAAAATTTAGGCAGATCTCAGAAGATGATATTTGCATCGTTTTTCTCTTTATCTCACACAAACACCTGTTTGCCCAATTCTGTCCTTCACATGTGCTGTGCTGGTGTGAACCATAATCATTGGGCTATGTTTACACTTCACAACTCTGAATAGAGAACTTATTCTGTACAAAATGATAAATAATGATGTCATGTTGTTTATTAGATTATCTCTATTCCAGTAAAAACACTTGTTTTCTCTACGGCATGTCCCTCTGGGCGAAGGCCCTGGCGTAGACCCAGGACACGCTGGTAAGACTTTGTCTTTTGGCTGGCCTGGAAATGGCTCGGGGTTTCCCCAGAGGAGCTGGAGTAAGTGGCCAAAGAGAAGTACAGGCATCTTTGCTTAGACTGCTGCCCCCGCGACCTGGTCCCAGATGAGTGGAAGAAGATGGATGGATTATTATGTTGACGGAACTTCTTTTGAATAGCAAATGGCATTTACTGTACAGAATACACACTTGTTTACTAGAGCTTGTGCAAATTTGCAGACAACAGTTAACATGTACATAAAAAAACTGCCATCCAAACTGCTTCACAGTGCCATTTAGCCATAAACATACACGAAGCCTGCAATCTTTCAGTCAGAGGTCAAAAGCCTCACCCCATGGGGTGCTCACAGATGTTCCAAATTGTACTGTCCACTTGGATGAAGTGGATGATGTGGTCATCCACTTGAACTGAACACATAACCAACTTGTCAACAATATTCTCAAAGCTTGTGGAGGTCTCACATGGTCATTTGGAAAAGAGTATATTGTCTATCTTGGCAAGGAAGAGAACAAGTTTGCCCAGCAGATGCTAAAGTTGTAGTTGAATAAATGTCTTTATTCCTTGCACCAGGCATGAACTATAGAGATTTCTTGGCATTTTGGGATAATACTACCAATGTTATTACAATAATTTTGCACATTTAGTAGTAAGACAACATTTTTTTTATGGATTGAGATCTGGTAACACACTTTTAAATGTGCAAAAGAATCGCTGTCCAGTTATTCTGTTTTTGTTGCTTCAAACTTTTAAAGTGGACACCAGTGATGTTAGTGCGAAACGTATGCTTTTACAAGAGACAAGGAGTTTAAACCATCTTGTGTGTTTCTTCTCAAAGTAGTACAACCAAGAGCAACACACATACTCAACATTGATGGGAGACCCTGACGTTTATGTTGATCCACATCATGCAGTTCAACCGACCACAGTCTCTTGGTTTTTCTGAAGCGTATGTAAAACAACAACCAACGAGTTATAAGGTGAGCTCTTATTGCACAGAACTACAATCTTATCATTAAACAGAAGAGAGGCTGTAAAAATGCAATATCTGATGCTTTGTCTAGAGTATAACATGTAATATACACAAACATTTGTTTGTTTTGTGAATGGGGATGCAACCACTTATTTTGTTTTGCTCAGTTGAACGCACTCTTGACTAGGTGATGGAGGTGCGATTGATGAATAGGGACCAGATAAAGGAGAAGTTAGTCCAGCATAACAGCACCAGACTCATGTCGAACAGTGGTGACGTCAGGCTGGGCTAATGGGCTTCTTGTGAAAATGTCTTCAACTTGTAGGGATGATCTGCCATATTAATTAAAGTCTTACTCCACCTACATCACAAATACAAGCTTTTTCCCACTGTATTTTTGTCTACTCCAGATTTACAATAATTTGATTAAAGAACTATCAAGAAATTGAATATTTTGCTTAATTATCTTTATATACCTCCTTGGTAAAAAAAAAAAAAATGTTAGTACATGTTAAAATACTAAAAAGACAATTTTCATCACAGTAGGTCTTTAATTTTATTTGTCACACTCAGAAAAAGTAAAACAGGAACATTTTTGCTTTTGCAGCACAAGGAATAAACTTAAGAATATTATCATATCCAGTGGATGCTCTGAAACTGGAATATGTCATATTGAATTGCTGTCATATGTAGCGTCACTCATCAAATTTCACGCAGTTCGACCCAATAAGAGTCAGATGAGAGTAGGCATGAAAGACAGTACAATTTTCCTGTTGACCAGCATACGGTACATGAACAATAGCTCTGGGTGGATTTTAATCACCTGCTCAGAAAAATCCCTGTCCTGATATTAAATGTTACATCAGGAGGAGCAGGTCTAACAGTTGTAGGATCTGACCTGTAATTGGATGCAGTCTAGAGTTTCTCTAAACTTGAGCCAAGTGAATGAGACAAAATTGACTTAAGTGTTTGGACTCCAGCTGAATCTTTTGCTCTCAGTCTGATTACATAACATTACTATCATATCAAGTGTTGAGTTGAGATAATAGCAAGTTAGAAAAATGTGGGAGGATTTTGAGTGATGCTGTGAGTTCTCCAATCGTCATAACAGTGGAAATGTTTTTTGTTATTTTTCTGTTTGGCTTAGTACTGTAGTCAACTAAAACTTTCCAGACAAAGTCACTTTTAAAACTACTGTTCATTAACCTCAAAGATGTAAAATCATGTTTTCAGCTTTTTTATGGCTGTAATATTAATTCCAAAGCTGATGTTGTCAGGGGTGGCGGGGTTATGACTCTTGGCTTTTTGTTCTGCAGCTTGTAAGACTGCAGTCCAAGTTTTGACTAGGCTCCTAAATCTTTTTCTTTAACTGCAGCTCCTCACACTCTTTTTAGATATTTTCAGGGGAAAAAAAAACTTTCATTTTTCAAAAGGTTATACCGTACATTGTGCGACTTTGTTCTTGCTATCATTGTGTTCATTTTGACTTGTGTGGGAGTTGTCAGAGAGCTCGAGCTGTTGTTGCCCTTTCATGTCCAGTACGGTGAGTCGTCTAAGAGAAATAGGTTTTTTATTCTTTTTGTTTCAGTGACCAAAATGTTTTTTTTTCTATGTTTTATAAGTTAATAAAATATTGTGTTTTACTGTCACATCGGATACAGCTTCTGTTTAGAGGTAAAAATACAATTTGCGTGTGTGTGTGGAGATGAATTTCTCAATGTAATATCAATTTTGGTTTTGGAGAGAATTCTATCCGACATCCTAACAAGCAAATAAAGACATATATTTCAAATTTGAAGTGTTCTGAAGGTAAAATAAAATATTTTGTCTGATAAATTAAGTTTAAATGTATTTCTAGTTAAAAGTTAAGGCTTTTGTTTACCATGGTAAGATTGCTTTGATATTGGAAGGTTTTCAGAAAATAAACCATTTTAGTCATGCAGTCCAAAACTCAGCTTTGCTTGACTGCCAGCAACAATAAAAATGTTTTGTAATAGTCAAACACTGGTCTGGATTTCCCTTTCCTTTTGAATTAAAACTCCCTGTTTTTGGCACTCAAGTGTGAAGTATCATACACAGCCCACAGTTGGAGGAGAATGTTAGGTTGTGTTACTTTTTATTAGATACAAATGTTGTTGGATTAAAGATGTGACAGCCAACATTTTGGAGTGCATGCATACATACACACACACAAACACACATACAGGGCTCTAAATGAACTTTTTTTGGTTTCTAGTTACTTGGTTACTTGGGCGACCAGTAACATCCAAAGTCTACCAGCCAAAGCTTGACTCTACTAGCCAAACATTTCAAAGTAAAACAGTTATTCCCTGTATTTATATAGTTTCAAATAATTATTATTCTCTCTTAAAAACAAAGCAATAATAAAAATGGTCTTGTCTTTTGTCAGGTTTTATAACATTACAGAATTGTAATGTTATTATTATAAAAGACACTTGTAATCTCTGAAGGTTTTTATGAACACAAACCTTGCTTTAAAGCATCGACTTTACTTGATCTACAAACATTAAACAATAAAACTTTGGGGAAGTAACAAATATTGACCAACTTGAAATGTTTACTCTTTTTTTTTTTTTTGTGATTCAATCCCGACGATAATATTGGGCACAAAGCAGTTTTGTCTATGAATGACTTACTAGGGGCTCACGTTGTGGGTGTGGTCAACTTTGTTGCTTACAGTCAGATTTTTTTAAGAATTATTTTTCATGATTTTAGATTTTTAGGGAAGCATTCATTAAAAAAAATACCACCTTTTTTATGGAATGCAGTATGCTTCAGAGAAAAAACATGCATATATTGAAAATTGTGCAACGTTTTGCCTTATTGTGAGTGTTCTTACAGATCTGTGTTGAGTCATTTAAAAAAGTAACAATGACATGGAGCAGTAAGTGTGTGTTTGATGAGATCAGTGTGAGCAAATGCTTGAAATTACCAGCCCACCTAAATGCAGCAATAGCAAGCTCTTAATGAAAGTGTATAAATGCGGAAATTCCATGCAGCCTCTGAATGTGAGGATCAAATCTGCTCAATAAAGTCAGAATTAATCGTTCAAACAAACTCTGGGATGGATGTTTGTGGTGACCAAGAGGGGAGGGAAAGCAGACATCTAAAAGTCATGGTTGTGAGTTTGAGCCCCGATGATTATGATTACCAGAGATGAAGAATGTCTCACCTGCCATAGTGGCTAGTGAAACAGTTTTTCTATCCTCCAAATGAAAGATTTACCTGCATTTGGTGGGTGGGCGGTGTTAATTTAGAGCCCTGCACACAAATATAATAACACACACACAAATCTCCCACAAAATACATTACAGGATTTGCAAAGTAGTATTTTATATTTGGACAATACTGCCAAATAAGATCCATTGTTAGTTTTGATCATGCAACCCTCTTGCACAATGGAGCTTCAGCTCCAGCGTTGATATTCTTTGGACTACCATGACTCTTCAGCCTTTTATGGAATTTACAGAATTCCAGTGGATTCTGAAGTAGAGAAAAGGCAGCCTTGCACTGATGTGTAACACTTTGCAATAGTCTTAGTGAAGAGCTTAAGTAGTCAACATAAATCAGCTGATTCTGTCAATGGGAAAAGCGGCTTTGTGTTGTTATGGAACCCTTCACTAGTAATATGTGTTAGTAAGGGGTTGCATATCAGCAAAATGTCAATATGAAAAGACACTTTTCACCAACATTTTTAGAATGGTGTGATATTACCAATATGACCAAATGAAAAAAAAAAGAAATATCACGTTGGAGTACTAAAGATATTTTTAAGTGTTTAAGTGTTCTAGGTTTCATCATGAAATAGTTTCACTGTCTTGAAATCATTTTTTTTCTTTGCTTCGACTAGTATGTATTCCTTTTAGCCCATACCTGCTTCATTATTTTCTTAACTGCTCCCTCGGTACACATCGCCTTGATTTCAGTTCATCTTTGCCAGTTTGTTGCCATTAGCTTGCTTCATTACTTCTACGTCGGTGGTTTTACGTTGTGTCTTTAGAATTTTTTGTAGTTTTTAAAGGTTTGAGAGTCTTTAGCATTCATCATACAGCTTTACAGTTGTCCCTCCTGTGCAGCACTGTTTGTTTCTTTAATGAACTGCTTGCTTTACCTGGCGGCTGTCTCTGATTTTCTTGGTTCCTCACTGGGACACACAGCTGGAGCATTTCATTTATTTGTATTCATTTCACAGAAGCCCAGCATCTTCCTTTGAATCTATTCTTTTTAACTTGTCTTCTGCTGCATTGTAGTCTTGCATATATGAGACTTTACGTAACACTAACTAAAATGATTTTTTTAATCAACATTTTCTACACATTTAAAAAGCGTGAAGATTGGATAAGAAGTGTTTGCTACATTTTCCTTGGCTGATTTGTGAACCAGTCAATTTACATTCCTTCTCTGACCTTTGCCCCTGAGCTGTGGGTTGGGAAAGGAGGGATAAGATCGTAGGTGCAGGGAGAGGAAATGAGCTTTCTCTGCAGGGTCTCCTTAAGAGATAGAATGTACATTTTTGTCATCCAGGAGAACCTCAGATAAGACACTGCTTCTTCACACTGAGAGGAGCCAAATCAGATGGTTTGGACTGTTGTTAAGACATTCTATCCGAACACCTCCCAAATGAGTTATCTGGAGCAGGACCCATGGCAAGCCCCCGGACACGCTGGCGAGATTATATCACTTGGCTGACCTACAAACAAGAAGACAAAACTGGAGGGAGGCAAATGATGAATGAAAGGTATAATATTAATGGAACTTTCAAATTTCCATTTCTTTTTTTTTTTTTTTTTTAGCTTTTTCAACAAAACAAAGTCTTTACATATCAGAGGTACAAGCTAAAAACTGCAAATATTGAAATAGAGAAAAGTAGCAGCAAGAATAAATGTTTCAGGAATCAATTTGTTTCCTGTGCCCTTACTTTGTTGTTTCTTAACAAGCACAGATGACTATTCAAATTTTATAAGCAACACACACACACACACACACACACACACACACACACACACACACACACACACACACACACACACACTGCAATTGTAAACTCCCTCACAGTCAAGTCTTTTAACACTCAACTTTTATATTAATTTAAATGATAAATGTTCTCTAATTTAACTAAATTTGAAAATAAAAAGAGGCTTCTTTGTTGTTTGATGTATTTCACAATTTCACTCCCAAACCCAACAACACTTTAAATAACAATAAGGAAGTCTTAAATAAATCACTTTCCTTCTAAAGTTTTCAATAACTGAAGAAACAGCTTGAACAAGCTGCCTGGCAATTATCGTTCTCTTACACAATACACAATTAAAAAGTCTCATATTTAAATAAGTCTTTGAGGTTTCTAATCATCATTTTTTATGCTTTTTTTTCTGTGTTCTGTTGAGTGCTTGTTACAGTAACTGTCTTTTGTGTCCTTGTTTTGAAACATAAACAATGTGGGAAGCATAGCAGAACCTCAAGAGACGCAGACTTAGCAAAGAGAAACAAACATATTTCATGGCTTAGTAGAACTGATTTTTGGAGCTCAGAGAAAACTCCTGGATCCTCCAGACCAGCTGGGGCAGCGGGAAAACCAAGAGGGATCAGAAGAGTTAGCAGGTATACAAAACACCAAAAGACTGTTCTAAATAGTGTAGTCTGGATCTCACTAGATTAACAGATATCATTGATTTCAGGAATTGAAATCAGATTGACAATGAAAGTCTTGACACGCAAGTTAGAATTAAATACAAGTCTGCCAGTCAAAAAAATAAATACAAGGTACAAATCACATGACAAAACATTTCAGAAATCCTGGCAAACATAAGAGACAAGGACACTTGCAGGAAAGAAACGCAGGTCAGATCAGCTGAGTAATAGAGGCAAGTGCAGAGAGAGGGAACATAGCAGCAACAACTGCACAATAAATTCATGTTGGTTGGTTATGCACTTCCAAAATACAACAGTGGAGTAAACACAGTAAACTATGTAAACAAATAAGAATATTGTCCAGCATAAACTTGAAATTAAATAAAAATTAAAATAAAAATTAAATATCTTAACGTTTGTGAAGATGTGCTTTTTAGGTTTAAGGATAAATAGTCAAAGTCAGTCTTTAAATTTAAATCCTCTGGACTAAAAAAATGAAATGTTCTCCTAAGTGAGGAAAATATGGTGTCATATCACCAAATAAAATGGTAAATGGCAGATACTTAAAGTGCTTTACTACCTACCTTGAAGGCCAATAAGCTTTACAGTCACAGTCCCATTCACACACACACACACACGGCAGATCTGGTGCCTAACACTGGCGAGGAGGAATGTGGGTTCTGTGTTATTGCCCAAGAATAACTCAACATGTGGGCTGGCAAAGTGGGAACCTAACTTGCAATCTTCCAATCAGAGGTAGATGCCTTGCCTCTACACCAGAGACAGAAACTCTTGACAGACCTTTACAAAAAGAAAATAAATAGATCTGAAAGGAAATCTCTACAGTTAATGTCATCTTTATTGTACTAAAGATTTACTTCATATACAAAGTGACAGCGACTGTTGATGGTTTACAAGAGAAACATCTCAAAAAAGGTGAAAAGTGGTTAGGCAACCTAATTAAGAACTTGAACCACTCAAAACTTTGACTTCAAAATTTAGCTGACAAGGATTAAATCACTTATTTAAACTATTCGGACTGAATGGCAAAGGTTGTGAATATTTATGTACTTCCTTAAATTTCCTATTTTAAATACATTGGAAAACATGTCAACAAACATATGTTACCTTGTTATTATCTGGTGCTTTATGTAGACTTTTTTGAAGAAAAATACATTTGTTACAGTGAAACAAAAGGGGAGGAATAAAAGCCTGTTGCATACCTTCTTATGATGCAGCACAGATAATGTTTATTGAGACATTTGTCTCTTCAGGGAATGAGATCCAACAATGTGGAATTTGAATTGAATGGCTCTTGAGGGTGGTAAACCTGGATAACTTTTTGGGTTTGCTGCTGAGGGAACTTAACAGGGACTCTGGTGTCCCATTCAAAACAAGGCCAGTGCTATGAAACTCAAGCAGAAAACATAAAAATGATGGGTTGAATCCTGGACCTCAGTGAATACTTTAAGGAAGCAATCATGTGCTTTTATTTCAGTTTAATCAAGGAAATGAGTGAGTCACAACACACTTCATAAAACAAATCAAACAGAAAATGGCAGTACTAAGAGATACAGACGGTGGCTGAGGGCAGATTTCAGCCTGGAGCAGGATGATTAGATCCTTTTTTCAGCCAGAAACTCCTTCTGGGATTGTCTCTTGTAAATCCTGTTTACTTTTCCACCTTGCAACTGGAGTTCATTTGTTTGAGTAGGAACATGTAAACCCCATCTGTCGCTTTTTAGCCTCACCCATCAACTCTGTAAAAAAGCACATTTAGAGCTGACATAAAAAAAGACATGTTCTTTATACTGAATAGTAAAATATTATGGACAGAAAAGCTGTTACCATTCCTTTTATGAGCAGCACAGAACAGGCTTCTTATAGACTCTTGTTCAAAATCTTTTAGGGTAAAGCTAATTAGTTTTAATTAATGAAAGTTGTTCTGTTCACACAAGCCGTATTCCAATATTTCAATTATTGCAAAAGACCTTCATTTTTGAGAACTGAACCCTTTTCATTATGAACGAAGAAAGTTATTTTAAATTGTTTGTGTGTTTACATACCCACTCCAATGAAAATTGTGATTTTGGTGTTTTTAACATGTTCTTGTAGCACTTTTCTCATGATGGAGGACAATATTTCAAGATTTAAAAAAAAATGTCCTTCTGAATATTACTTTTTTCAAATTGTGTTGGATCAGATTAAATGAAAACCAACGGTTTGAAAAAGCTCAGGTTTGTGACGCAACAACTGCAATGGCCAGTCCAAAGTCTCCCTGCTCTGCTACAATTTTTATTCATCCACTTCCAGACAACAATTTCCATTGGCATCTTTGTTTTCTTCATCTAAGCTAGATTCTGGATCAAAACTGTGCGGCTGGATATTTTCGATATTGCCCACTGTTTTTTTGCTGTGCTACTGTTAGGTTGGAGTTGTGAGGGGCTGTAAGCTAGCGGGAGAGAGTGCAGGGATATCAAAGTAGGGTTACTTCCATGCAAGCAGCCTTACCCACGACCCAGAGGTGAACTTCTGATTAACTTCTGCTGCGCTGCAGAGAATATGTCTTGAAGAAAGACATACTTTTTTTTGTGGTTGTGTTTTAGCTAATGGCTGCATAAACATAAAAGAAAACCACATGGGAACACGTTTACAATAGATAAAAATATAGTTGGAGTGGGAATTTTTTCTAAAGCTACAATCCTCACAGTTACAGTTGAAATGATGGACAGATGGAGGAGGAGGACATCATTTCTGGGTGAGCGTAACCAGTGTTTGGTCTTTGCTGCTCCTGTCATTGAGTGCCTGTTGTGATGGCTGTGGAGGATCTGTGTTGTTTTTTCCCCTCACTTCCTTGTTTTTCAGAGCATGTGAGTGGCAGGGGGTGTGTCAACCACTCCAGAGACACCTGCACTCAATCCTCTCATTAGCTCACCTTACTTAAACCAGTCTACCCACCACCACTGTTTGCCAGATGATTCCGTCAGGTTGTCCATGTGATTCGACTCTAGCCAAGTGTTTTTTCCTGCCCAGTTGGATTATTCCCTGCCTCTATTTTTGATTTTTGGCCGCTGCAAAATAAATGTGTTTTTTCCATCTTTGACACTCTGCGTCGGGGTTCTCCTTCGCTCCCGTAACAGAATCATCTGGCCATAATGAACCCCGCAGAGACTGAACAACTGAACCGGACTCTAGCTGAAACCGAGAGGATCAAGCAGGCGATTGCGTCTCAGGGAGCTCGTGTGGGACAGCAGGGCCAAGCCATTCAGTCTGTGATGGACACCATCCAAGATCTCTCTGAGGGCGTCAACCAGCTGGGGAAACAACTGACGGCGGTTACGACCCAACTCGCCTCTCTGACTTCACCTCGACCAGTTCCGGCCCCAAACTCCGCTGATGCTTCTCTTCCGGCTCCTTCAGCGTCTGCTCCTGCACCTTTCCAGGCTGCACAGCCCCGGGAACCTTTTATTCCGACTCCCAACCGGTATTCAGGTGAAATAGGGTCATGTAACCAGTTTCTACATCAGTGTACTTTAGTTTTTGATCAGCAGCCACTCACCTACTCCACGCATCAGTCCAGAGTAGCTTTTATCATGAGCCTTCTTTCTGGAAAAGCATCAGCCTGGGCTGTAGCGCTAGCCAACAGCCGCTCACCAGTTTGTAACACCCTTAACTCATTTACAGCTGAGATGTTGAAGGTTTTTGACCATCCACTACAGGGAAAAGAAGCGGGTAATAGGTTACTGTCTTTACACCAGGATTCTGGTTCAGTTTCCTCCTATTCTATTGATTTCCGTATACTGGCCGCTGAGTGCCAGTGGGATGACAAGGCCCTCCAGACCATCTTTTTCCGGGGCCTTAGTGAAGAGGTTAAAGACCAACTGGCTGCCAGAGATGAGGTGGGTTCATTAGAGGACTTAATTTCCCTCTCGATAAGGCTCGATAACCGCCTTCGCGAGAGACTCAGGGAGAGAGCAGACAGGGTCATTTTCCCCGTTACTGGTTCCTGTCCCGGGATTCCCAGCCGACCCGGGTTTCCTGCTCCTCCTCTGCCTGAGTTGGTTTCCACCGCTTCACCACCTGTGGAGCCCATGCAGCTTGGTGGCATGCGGCTTCCTCAGGAGGAACGTCAACGTCGTCGTCGCCAAGGTCTCTGTTTTTATTGTGGTCAGGCAGGCCACATGCGGCCCAGTTGTCCTGTTCGGCCAAAAGGGTCAGGCTTGCCAGCCTCGGGAGGGGCGCTGGTGAGCCAGACCCCCTTCAAGCCCTCCAAACGTTTCCAGCTAAGTGGGACTATTTCTCTTAATGCAACCTGTATTCCTGTCTTTGCCCTGGTGGACTCTGGTGCAGATGACAATTTTATCGACTCTGAGTTTGTGTCTAGGGCCAACATCCCATCAGAACTGCTTCCTGAGCCTAAAGAGGTCCTGGCCTTAGATGGTCGAGTGCTGTCTCGAATAACTCGCCGTACAATGCCTCTGTCCTTGTTGATTTCTGGGAATCACCATGAGCTTATTTCACTCTACGTCATTCCCTCACCTGCTGCTCCCCTCGTTCTGGGACTTCCCTGGCTCATCCTCCACAACCCTCACATGGACTGGTCAAGTAAATCCATTGTAAATTGGAGTTTATTTTGCCACTCTCACTGTTTGCGTGCGGCTGTTCCCACTCCCAGGATGGACATGCCTTCTCCTCCCAAGCCAGTGGACTTGTCGTCTGTCCCTCCAGCGTACCATGATCTCCGGGAGGTTTTTTCCAAGGACCGTGCCTCTTCCTTGCCCCCACATAGGCCTTATGACTGTTCCATAGACCTAATCCCCGGTGCTCCATTGCCGTCTAGCAAGCTGTACAAACTGTCAATACCGGAGAGAGAGGCTATGGAGACGTACATCACAGAGAGTTTGGCTGCCGGACTCATTCGGCCCTCCTCTTCTCCTGTGGGGGCCGGTTTTTTTTTTGTGGACAAGAAGGACGGCTCTCTACGCCCTTGTATTGACTTTAGGGGTTTGAATGATATTACTGTCAAGAACAAGTATCCCCTGCCTCTCCTTGACTCGGCTTTCAGCCTTTTAAACCAGGCAACTGTGTTCACCAAGTTGGACCTCCGTAATGCTTATCACTTGGTGAGGATTAAGGAGGGGGATGAGTGGAAGACGGCATTTAACACGCCGTTGGGACATTTCGAATACCTCGTTATGCCATTTGGACTGACTAATGCTCCCGCTGTTTTTCAGGCACTCATTAATGATGTGTTACGTGACATGCTGAATAGATTTGTGTTTGTGTATTTGGACGATATTTTGATTTTCTCCCGCACTGAGAGTGAGCACGTTCAGCATGTCAGACTTGTGTTGCAGCGGTTATTAGCAAATAGACTGTATGTGAAGTCCGAGAAATGTGTTTTCCACGTGTCCTCTGTTAGTTTTTTGGGTTTTGTGTTGGGGGAGGGACAGCTAGAGCCCGATCCGTCCAAGGTCAAGGCCGTGGCGGAGTGGCCGACGCCTGCTACCAGGAAGCAACTTCAGAGGTTTTTGGGATTTGCTAACTTTTACCGGAGGTTCATTCGGGACTACAGCAGAGTAGCCTTTCCCCTTACCAGACTTACCTCAGTACGGGTCCCGTTTTCCTGGTCACCTGAAGCAAACGAGGCTTTTGTCAAGTTGAAGCACCTGTTCTGTTCTGCTCCTGTGTTGTGCCACCCTGTTCCTACAGCTCAATACGTGGTGGAGGTGGATGCCTCGGAGACTGGAGTTGGAGCTGTCCTGTCCCAGCGGTCTGCCTCTGACCAGAAGCTGCACCCCTGTGCTTTTTTCTCTCGGCGTCTCACTCCTGCCGAGAGGAACTACGATGTGGGGAACCGGGAACTGTTGGCGGTGGTTTTGGCGCTCAAGGAGTGGAGACACTGGCTGGAGGGTGCTTCTCAACCATTTCTGGTATGGTCTGATCACAAGAACTTGTCCTACATCCGTTCTGCTCGCAGGCTCAACTCTCGTCAAGCTCGGTGGGCCCTGTTCCTGGGCCGCTTCAATTTCACACTCACCTACCGTCCTGGATCCAAGAATGGGAAGCCCGACTCCCTATCTCGTCAGTTTGACCAATCTACTGGTGCTGAGCCTGGGGAGGACACCATTGTGCCTTTTTCATGTGTGGTAGGAGCTGCCAGCTGGGCGGTAGAGAAGGTCGTGCAGGAGGCTCAGGCGAACCTCCCCATCCCACCTGCGTGTCCTGCCGGTCTTCTATTTGTGCCCCCGTCTGCCAGGTCTGCTGTGCTGCAGTGGGGTCACAATTCTACACTGGCATGCCACCCTGGGGTCCACCGCACGCTGTTCCTGCTGCAACAGCGCTTCTGGTGGCCGTCCATGATACCTGACACCCGGGAATTTGTCTCTGCCTGCTCCATTTGTGCCCGCAACAAACCGTCTCATCGTCCCCCTGCCGGACTGCTTCATCCACTTCCGACGCCTCATCGCCCTTGGTCGCACATTGCTGTGGATTTCGTCACTGGACTTCCCCCATCAGAGGGTAACACCGCCATTCTGACAGTTGTTGACCGTTTTTCTAAGTCTGCCCATTTTATTGCCCTTGCTAAGCTGCCTACGGCGTTCGAGACCGCTAATCTCCTGGTTCAGCATGTTTTTAGGCTTCATGGACTTCCGCTGGACATTGTTTCCGACAGAGGTCCCCAGTTCACTTCCCGGGTCTGGGGGGCTTTCTGTAGGGCCATTGGGGCTACACTCAGTTTGTCATCTGGTTATCACCCGCAATCCAATGGTCAGACGGAACGGGCGAACCAGGACCTGGAGGCTGCCATCCGTTGTGTGGCGGCCGATCACCCTGCTTCCTGGTCTACTCACCTGGCTTGGATTGAATATGCCCACAACACCTTGGTCTCTTCGGCCACGGGCATGTCTCCATTCATGGCATCTAACGGCTACCAGCCTCCCCTTTTCCCAACACAGGAGACGGCAGTGGCCGTGCCTTCTATTCAGGTGCACCTGAGAAGAGCTCGACGGGTCTGGCGTGGGGTCAGGGCTGCGCTGGGTCGTACGGCGGAGCGCAACCGAAGGTTGGCAGACCGTCATCGTGTTCCGGCCCCTGACTACAAGCCTGGACAACGGGTCTGGCTCTCCACACGTGACCTTCCTCTGCAGTGTGAGTCTCGGAAGTTGTCTCCCAGGTATATTGGTCCCTTTGAGATTGACCGTGTCCTGAACCCTGCTGCTGTCCGATTGAAGCTGCCTGCTTCTTTGAAAGTGCACCCATCCTTCCATGTCTCCCTCCTGAAGCCCGTCTCGGACAGTGCTCTCGGCCCTCCGGCCGTGCCCCCTCCGCCCCCCCTGCTCGTTGATGATCACCCGGCCTATGCCGTTCGCCGCCTGTTGGATGTTCGGCGGCGGGGGCGCGGGTGGCAGTATTTGGTGGATTGGGAGGGGTATGGTCCGGAGGAGCGCTCCTGGATTTCTCGTTCCCTGATCTTGTCCCCGGCTCTTCTGCACGACTTTTATGTCCGGTACCCGCACAAGCCTGGTCGGCCGCCGGGTGGCGTCCGTTGATGGGGAGGTACTGTGATGGCTGTGGAGGATCTGTGTTGTTTTTTCCCCTCACTTCCTTGTTTTTCAGAGCATGTGAGTGGCAGGGGGTGTGTCAACCACTCCAGAGACACCTGCACTCAATCCTCTCATTAGCTCACCTTACTTAAACCAGTCTACCCACCACCACTGTTTGCCAGATGATTCCGTCAGGTTGTCCATGTGATTCGACTCTAGCCAAGTGTTTTTTCCTGCCCAGTTGGATTATTCCCTGCCTCTATTTTTGATTTTTGGCCGCTGCAAAATAAATGTGTTTTTTCCATCTTTGACACTCTGCGTCGGGGTTCTCCTTCGCTCCCGTAACACCTGTTTTGTTAATATCTAACTTAGTGTTGTCTTGTTTGGTATTCAAACATTATTAGTGTCTTCTTTAGCATTCTAGTGAGTAACCACTGTGTTAACCACTGCTGTCTAAGCAGTCTGCGACATAGTTTCTTCCCCTTAGCCAAACCCGCTAGCCTTTGCTAAGTGCTAGCATGGCCTCCAGCTCGTCTGCTTTCACCCCTCTGTCTTGTTCCATGTGCCAAATGTTGAGTGAAGTTCCTGCCTCCTTTAGTGATGATAGTGGTAGATGTGTTAAGTGTAGTCTTATTTTAGAGCTGGAGGCCAGTTTAGAGCAGTTAGAAGCGCGGCTACGCACATCGGATGCTAAGCCTGTTAGCTAGAATATTAGGCGCAGTGCAGCTCGCAATACCTGTTTATGTTTTACATGCTGCCTCTAGGGAACATAATAAGGAAACACGGTTTTAATTTTCACTGTTATGCGGATGATACACAGTTGTATCTATCCATTAAACCCGACCAGAATGACCGCTTAGAGAAACTTAATGCCTGCATTAGTGACATCAAAATTTGGATGGCAGCTAATTACCTCCTCCTAAACCTAGAAAAAACTGAGGTCATTATACTAGGTCCAAAATACCTCAGAGATACCCTACCTGTTCAGATGGTATCCCTGGATGGTGTAAATATAGCCTCCAATACCACAGTTTTTGCATTTCTTTCACCTACGCAATATTTCTAAGATCAGAAACATATTATCTAGAAGCGATGCTGAAAAACTCATCCATGCCTTTGTTACGTCTAGGCTGAATTACTGTAACTCTTTGCTAGCAGCGTGTCCTAAAAGTTCTTTAAAAAGTCTTCAGCTTGTTCAAAATGCAGCAGCTAGATTGTTAACAGGAACCAGAAAATTCACTGGCTCCCAGTTCAATCTAGAATCAAGTTCAAAATCCTCCTGCTAACCTATAAGGCCTTGAATGGGATGGCCCCATCCTATATTAAAGATCTCATAGTGCCTTACCAACCAAACGGAACACTTCGCTCACAAAATGCAGGACTACTTGTGGTTCCTAGAACCTCTAAAAGCACAATTGGAGGTAGAGCCTTAAGCCACCAAGCTCCTGTTTTATGGAAGAAGATCCCAGCTCATGTAAGAGAAGCTGACACAGTTTCTTCATTCAAAGTTATGCTTAAAACATTCCTCTTTGGACAGGCTTATTGCCAGGCAAGCTAGTAATCAGAGAATATGTTACTTACTGCTCCTCTGCCTCACCTGTTGGCTCTACTTGCTCCTACTCACTCTTTGTTCACCTCCTACACACTTCCCTCCTTCCGTCTTTCCCCTACCCCAACCCGGGTCTGCATCCTTCTCCCACCCCCACTCCCCCCACCTGCAATCTTCATTACATCACTTGTCATCTGCCATTGCATTATTTTATTTTGTTTATCATGCCACTGTTTGGTGCAGTGCGATTCACATGCTGTCCCTCTTTCCCACACCCTTAAGGGGGAAGGGGAGAGATTTCTGATTCCAGGTGGATCATCTGTGCTACTGTCTTTTGCTCGCCTCTGGCTCCTCCAGCAACCCCAGCTGTTTCCACAACTCTGACTGGATGAAGCCCATCTGCTGCACTATTCAAACATGTCTTTGTTTATTTAAATATTTAGCTGTTATCTTAACTTGTAGCTGTTTATCTAGACGTGTTTGTTTATAAGAGATATACTTGTTATTCAACAATGTAGAAATAGAATTAATTAAGCTCACTTTTCTTTAATAGTTTAATAGTTCTAGCTGTCCGTCCGGGGTTGAGGATCTCTCCTTCATGTGGGCAACCATGAGGTTTCTTAGGGCAGAGATGTTTGTTCAGCTTAGTCTGTTTAACAACCAGCTATTGGTTTCTTTTACATGTTTGATTTTTTTTGTTTCTTGCAATATACTGATATCAGTCCAATGAGACGACTATAGCTGTGATATTGGGGTATATAAATAAAATTGAATTGAATTGAATATGCACATAAGATACCAGCATCAAAACTATGAAAGAGGAGGATCTTTATGTCCTTGTTTGGCATAGATTTTTGTAAAAATTGCATTTGTTTGTCAGGGGTCACACGGTAGATGAGTTAGCTTCTCATATGTGTTTTTTAATGCATGAGGGTTTTATTTGAAATAAAAATGTATACATTGTGATCACATATTGTGGATTACAAGTTAAAGTTCGTCTTTCCAACCAGGCTTTACAATTTTATTTAAACTTAGGCCACCATAACTCTAACATATGTGGTAGTTAAGCCAATGAAGCAACATATTTATTTGATTTCACTGACTTTCAGACTCCTGTAACCTTTTGATTATTTGTTAAAATTGTTTATGCTGTCAAATCTGATCCCCTTTCCAGTATTGGGAAATCCAACATAGCCAGTTAGTGAGAGAGAGATGTGAGCATGATACAACCATAGAAAATCTTTCTATTCTTTTCAATTATGGTGAAGTTTTGTATTATTATTATTATTATTATTATTATTATTATTTGGGCCTCTGTTGTTCTTGCTATCTACTTCTAATTCCTGCATCTGGGATCTCTGTGATCCCTATTTCAAGACGTCAAGTAGCTTAAAAAGGAGGTCATTTTAGGGATAAAAATGGCATATTCTTTACAATGTAGGCAAAGATATTACAATGCATTGTTTGGTGTTGTGCAAAGTGTCCAAACTGAAAAAAAGAAGTTCTAAAATATTTGAAACCAAATAAAAAATGTAAAGCAATTCGCACTTTTTGTGCTTTAGGAATTAATTTTTTTTCCTTTCTCTTTTTTTAATTTAAAAGCTGGAAAACTGCTGATGCATTTCCCACAATTTGCATATATTGGGTTTTAATTTGTATAAGCTGTTTTTTTTTAACTAAAAGTCTTTTTCTTTTTTTTCTATCCTGAAACCTGTGCTGCTCACTGAGGGTTTCAGCAATTGTCTTTAAAGGGAGCACAATAATAGCTACAAAATAATTGAAGTCCACCGCAGGACGTTTGCTGTCATTCCTCCTAAATGCACCAAAGGCTTCCACAGCAAATTGATTCTGTCAACTTTCAGGGTTTTTTTTTTTTTTCTCATGTACCATGTATCTACAGTACAATACAAATATTAAAGGTATAGAGACATTTTTGTGATGTTAAGTTACTTTTACAGACTGAGGGGTCACACAGGAACCTAAAGATCAGCTGCATATTCAAGAAATAAAAAGAAGTGGCTTCACAAATGTGGAATATCCCTTATCAGGAAACCACTTCCCTCTAAACGGAGCAGATGATCAGCTCTCTATTTGCTTCTTCCCCAAGCTCCTCTTCATTTCCATAATCTAAAGAGCTTTTACTGCCACTTTTACTATCATTACAGGCTTTCAGCTGCCATTTGTAAAATCATATAAGATGGCAAAGGTCACTGTGAACTTGAGACATCACATTCATCTCCCTGCTTTCTGCTTTATAGAATTCAAGAAGTAAAAACAGTGTAAAGACGTCTTTCAAACCTATTACTGTGAAAATAAAACAAGAAGTGAAAAAAATCTAAACTTTATAGGTTTAAAGGAACTCTGAAGTATGTTAAAAGTTGTGAAGTTCTGAAGTTGTGACAGAACCTGTGATCACTCTGCTGCGAAAGAGATTCCAGCATGACAGTTGGGTCATAAGTTTGAAGTAGACACTTTTACTGACCTCATTTAAAAGCCTGTGCTGTTGCACATAACCTATAAAAATTTCAAATCTTTCTTTTATGGGTTGTCATATCTTGCCTCTTCCAGCTGAATCAAATTTAAATATAAATAATGAATGCAAAATATCTAAAGGCCAGACTATCAAATATATACATATTTGAGAAAGAAGGGAGTTGTAATAGGAGTGCTAAAATAACAGAATACTTTCAAAATTATTACACATGTTCCCTGCTCATGAATTTAGGGGCCTGAGGTTCCTGCATCTGTGAGAGACAGGGTGAACCTGCACAGGTCACAAGTCCATGCCACTGATGAATCAAACCAGCATGCATTCGTGCTCAGTTCTGTGCAGCCGACCGAACATGCTTGTGTTTGGACTGTGGAGGAAAGCAGAATACTCTAATGAACACAGAAAAAAATATGCTTGTTCCACCCAGAGCAGCCTCAGCCAGAACTCAAACAGTTTGAACCTTCATACATGTTTTAATAACCCCGCAGTGCAACTATTTGCCGTGCAGGAGCTTAGTAAGGAAAAGAGAGGTGCAAGGACAGAAAGGATCAACTGTAGGAGACAAAGACAATTAATGACATAGGGTAGGGTATGGGAGCATGCTGTGCAACGTGATGAATGCATTATTGGTGAGACCCACAACAGTAAGGCCCTTTAGCAAGAAAAGAAATTACATGTTTGACCTTGTTAACACGTCATGTAATCAGGAAAACAAGTCATCAACACTGGGGGAATTGATTTCTACTTTAAATCTGCCTGCATTCTCAGAGAGTCAAGGTCAGGCAGTCTGTGAGGTCCATTTAAAAGACTGGAGCAACCCATCCTGACTCCTGTGTGCTCAACCAATCATTTCAATCAACCATCATTTGCATGTGCTGTGATGCACTGGAGCTATCATCAATAAGCGTTATTTTATTTTTGTTGTTGTTTGTTCTAGTCTTTGAAGAAGACATTTTGAGCCCCCCCCCCCCCCCCCCCCCCCCCCAAAAAAAAAAAAAAAAAAAAAAAATAAGAAAATATGTGCCTTTGAGCAATACAAGTCCCAGTTTGACCAGAAATGTCTAATGCTGCCCTTCTGTAGGGTATTTTTCTGCACTGTAATTCACTGCTCCTGAGAAAAAATATTGATACCCATTTAGAAAGTGAAAGGTGAGGAAAAAGCAGAAAACAAAAATGAGCAAAGCTACACTGAATCTTGTTTTTTCTTCAAAACAAGCCAAGCATATTTTATAAATCTTTGGTAAACGCAATTAGATTCTGTTGTTATTTAAATCTCATATCAAAAAAGTCACAAACGGTAGGATTTACATATTGAAAATGAGTGCCTTGTTAATAATTTGGTGTTTCATCAAATCTGACCTAAAAGCTGAGTTTTTTTTGTCATTAATCTAAATCTCTCTGCACTTCCCCATTCCTGCACTAAAGTCTCACCGTGTTGCATCAACATCAGTCCACCCCTCCCTCCCCTGTTTCTGCTGCATGTTCTGCTGAAAATAATTGAGTCCCTGTGAGGAGGAAGCCTTGATCTTCAAAAACAAGATCTAGCTAATGTCATTATTGTGATATCAGCGTACCGACAGTTGAATAAATGATTTTTCACAATGCTTTTGTTCTCTTCTTTTCAGAATTACTCCACAGGTCAAACATGAAGCATTGACATACCCTGCAATTTAAACTAGTGTTAGCCCAAAGAATAAACATAACAATTAATGTTTATATTAGTAATGAATACTTACATATACCTGTGGCAATAAACTGAGGCTGTTGTAACCAACCAAACAAGGCACTCTGAAGCTGCATTCACATTGCCCCCGGCAACACACAAGCAGCCACTTCCAATAAAAAGCCTGTGAACGCACATACATTCTCAGTAGATGATCTTCTGTGTTCAATATTCACACAAGTTTCCACAACCGTTTTCAGGTTCTACGTGTAAAACGTGGCCATTGGACGTGCATTGAAGGTCAAACCGGGTCAAATTTTGATCAATCAGGGACTTGGATTTGGTATTGCCAAATGAATGGCATCCTCTTTTTTATTTAACAAAAGCGCCAACTGTTAAAAAATTGATTACAATGGAGGAATCAGTCCAGAATTATCTGACACTGTCTTTTGTGTGTCAGGATAGAGCTGAGAAAGAAAAAGCCTGGAGCATGATTTACAAGATTTGCACCACGTTGACATTTTGCACCAAGCCTCTTTCATTTGTAGGTTGTGGACATATGCTAGTAAACAGCAGAAAAAGAAGAACAAGCCCCTCCCTGCTTGTCCCATGTGAACACCATGGACCAAATATGCACGAAAAATCCCACATCCGTCTGAAAAAACAAGATGAAACTGTACTTCAAGGCACACTCATCCTCTTCTACCATTGAAATGTGTGGTTCCAATTTCAAGTTTATAAAAAAAGTTTTTTAAAAATGGTAAAACATACTGTTAAAATAGTAGATGAATTGAAGATCTTCAATTGTGATGAAGAACTCAACAAAGAACAAATACACAAACAAGTAGTCCCTCTCAAACATTAGTGAAGGATGGGAACCAAGGGAAAACAGCATCCAGAAAACAGCAACCTCCATCTCACTACCCATCTGCCACTGTGGGCTCTAAACAGAATAAGGTTTAGCAGGGTTACATCTCAGTGGAAACCCTTAAAATGACAGAAAAACAGGGTTTTCAAAGTCGCAACCTGGGTGGATTAACAGATAAGAAACAAAGTACAGAAACCAGATGATGAAGTGTTAATACCAAGAAACTTCACACACTACATTTTAATCAAGGGAAATAAAGGAGACTGTCGTTTCAAAAAACAAAATTAGCAACCAAATCCACAACCAACCAAAATAAATTGCTCACACAGACTCACACACTCAAAGGCCATAATTATGCTAGACTGTAAAGATGTTTTCACACCAAATGCAATTTGCATGGCAGAAGCAGCAAGTTTCAATGTAAAGTCAATGGTTTTGATGCGAATTAACGTCCGGCAACGCAAATTGAGCGGCCGACGTGGCGCAAAACTCTGGAAACAGCAGGAATTGAGCGACGCGGCGCAAATTGAGCGGCTGACGTGGCTTGCCAGAGTTAAAAAAAAATCTGAACTCTGTGGACGTGGTTGGTCTCCTCAAACAATCAGGGACTCAACTTCGGGCATGTGATGTTTTCAGTGACAGCGGGGAGAAAGACTGATGGAAACACCGCAATAGTGACCATCAATCAGACACAGCAGCAGGAGAGAAACTCACTGGAGCTAAATGGAGACTAAATGTTCTTATGAACCCAAACATGGAGACCTGATCACTGATGTTTTTGTAGAGCTCTTCGAAATAAATAAAACTGATCTCTAAACATCATGTGTCTCCCATGCATTGTAAATGAGACAAACAGACGCAGCTCCATGTAGTAACAAGGCTACAAACATTAGCTCCTCCCACATGCAAACGAGCTTATGGAACTCATTTTTGGCCACACGACGAGCAGCAAATTCTCAGCGCGGCGAGAAAGGAGTGGGCCATGCAAATTGGCGCGTTTGGTGTGAATGCACCTTTAGACCACCCAATTATTGCCCAAAGCAGGTTCCCCTGTGGTATGTAGGATAGTTCACAAGTTTCAAGATATGTGCTTAAGGAATTCAGGAGAGAAAGTCTGCAGCTCCCTCTTGAATGAGCTGCTCAGCCCAGTTCCAGTACCATGATGGCAGGGAGAAGACGGCAATCGATTCAATTAACCCAAAGCAAGCAGAGCAGAAGCAAACAGCAGTAGTTCCTATAGAGCGGGTAGCTCCAAAACACATCAGCTGATAATGACTCTAATTCAGGACAAAAAGAAAGTAATATGACACTCAAACTGCTTAATCAAAGCCTCAGCAGCTGCATGTACCTGTAAGTGTCATGACGCCCAATAATTGCTCTTTTTCTACCACAGTTTGTTGAAGAGTCCTCTGTTTCAAAGCAATCAAGTTAACTGATTGAAGCTGAAGTTAACAGCTGAAGTCTGACAGAGGGTCTTCTCACAGGCGAGAATGCTGACCATCAAGTTCAACATCAATGTTCATCAATTCCCCCTGCACAGCAGAGACCCACAGATGTCTCATGCTCAACTTATTTATGATTATTTAAATGTAATTCACACAGAATACATGCTCTACTACTGGAA
Source organism: Oryzias celebensis (assembly GCA_014656515.1). Lineage (NCBI taxonomy): Eukaryota > Metazoa > Chordata > Actinopteri > Beloniformes > Adrianichthyidae > Oryzias > Oryzias celebensis. Next base: position 25,784,756 of record BNCR01000007.1, on the reverse strand, counting down.
AGAAAGGAAAGACTGTTTTTTTAATTATAAAGAATTCGGTTGGAAAAACAAATTAGAGTAAGCAAAATGATTAGATTTGTGTTTATTAAATACAGTCATCCTGGGAAGGACAGCCAAAAGCAGCCAACTAAAGAAAACACATTTTTCTTAACTATAAGCTTAAAATTACTTTGAAATGAACTAATTCTTGGGTTTCATAATGTAACACTGAAATGGTGTGAACTAAACATAAACAGGCTGCCGGCATGTACACTTACTGACACATGTTCCACAAACACCTGTAAATGCATGTTGAACAGTTATGTTCTTAGTAGTACGGCTTAGGATTTCTTTACCAGGTAAATGTAAATGCTATCCTAATAAAGACAAGACTTGTTCAACATCTTCTGTAAAGCAAACGCAAATACTCAAAACTTCACATTTTTCTTCATATCTTTTTTGGGGGGAAAGTAATGCAATAAATGTGCTGAACTAATGAACTAAATAAAATACATCTATTGAAAATTGGCCATTCTATTGCAAAAGGTCTGGGTAGCCCACCTGATTAGATCACTGATTTTCCCTGCAGGTCACTGCATTCGATACATTAATCTATTGAAAAAATATTATTTATCCAATTCAGGCCAGATCTTTCCAAAAAGTCGATTTATTTGCAGTGTAATCCTGGTCTATGCAATGCATCGTTCTGTTTTTGCAGTTTAGTATTGTTTTTTCCTGCAGCATTCATAAAAGAACTTAGATTTTTCTGTTAGTCTCCCTTTTTCTTCTCATTTTCAACAAGACCCAAATGCATAAAAAACGAAACCAAAGCTGACAAAGTACAGTCCAAAAAAGATTAGCAAAATTGGGGGACAGATGTGCAAAACTTAGATTGAACCTAAACAAACAACTTTTGGAAGTTTGCAGACGACAACTGCCCTGCGAAATACAACAATGTGCCACTTCTGCTGTTGGGACAAACTTTTCAAATGACCGTGTTTGGTCCGAGAGACTGAAAAAAAGTATTGGTCTGATACCAAAAAATGTGTAAAAGATACAATAAATAAATAAATAAACATAACAGGAGAAAAATAAAATGTATTGGATTTCTCTAAGAGTAGTAAAGAAATATATTGCAGGCAAAAATGCTTTTTCCATTTCTCAAAGCTCACTTTTATTGGTCACATTGATCTAAATTTAATTGCAGCCGCTATGAAACTACGGTGTTGTCAGCCACCACAAATCAAATCACAAGTGAACAAAAACCATTTCTGAAGGTTCTGTGTTGAGTCTGTGAACACAAAAGCAGTAGGCCTTAACTGCAGCTATGTGATAGCCAGACATATGAAAATGATTTCAAGATACATACTTTGCAGGTTAGTAACTTAACTGAATGCATAAGTTACCAGAGTTCCCAGAAAATAGTCTTTTTGCTAAATTCTACAGTCAAATCTTGTGACTCATTTTCTGTAAAAGACTGGTCAACTGTAGAATCTACAATGTGCTAGGTGCATTGTGGGTAACCGTTTCAGTATATTCTGTTTCAAATTTGATCTCTGATAGGATTTGTGAGAATTACATGATCTAGTTTGGTGTTTCAGTTAAGTTTTGATCATGTTTTGAGTTGTCCCCTGTCTGTCACTCGGGGTTCATGCTCATAATTATCCACAGCTGTCTTCATTTCTGTTAGTTGTCCTTACCCTGTATAAGTGTGTGGTGTTCAGTTCTTTATTGTCAGATCATATGATTTGTCACCCCATATTATCATGTTTAAGTTTATTTAAAGTTTCACCACCAAGTTGCCACCAAGCCTGCCCTGCTTATTGAGTCTTCCACCACCAGTTCCTGACAGGTTTTGACTGTAATGCTTTGTACACGGCGGGCATGTGTGGCACATTGAATGTGGGCTTTTGAACGACCTTTTAGCATATGGTGTTCGCACAGGTCTATGGCTACACAATACTGGCGCGTGCAGTCAAAGTTGGAAGAGTCTTGTTGTGAAATGTCATAAAGGTGCAAATCTGCTGAATCTTTCTCCAGGCATTTTCTTTCACAGTGCTATTCCAGTGGACAGCATAGCAAGATCACTGCACAGGGTCCCCCAACATGTGAATACAAGCTACTTGCTCTACATTATACATGTTTTCCACTGATGTGGTCAATGAATGAAGGCCTTCAGCGGTTGCTCCGTAGCCGGGGCGTCAAGGTGTTGGGCAGTAAATGTGACTGGCGTCAACAAAGAGGTGGCAGGCGGGAATTTGACGCCTCAGCGGTACACCTCATTACGGTACACTGTGGGGCATACCAAGTCAAAAAACTGCAAGATGGGGGAGCAATTCCCCAGTGGCTGGGTGGGTCACAGACAGGTAAATGGGAACATTTTTCAGTCAAACACCCATGCCAAGCTCAAATTACTTACAATTCAAACTACTAATTCATGACACCAAATTACCGATTACATTCACCATGAATGTAATTTTAAAACTCAACTCCAATCTCTAAAATAAAATATAACAAGTATTGGTTTAGTCCAGGCCGAGCTGATGCAATGCTGTGCGATAGTTGGTGTCAGAGGATGCTAACTCGCAATAAAAAGAAAAGGACAAAACTATGCAGCGCCCAGTTTAGAAAAAAAGAGGAAAGCATACCAAGAGAAACGTGAAAAGCACAAAGGCGTGATATTGAACAATGTTAACGTCATTACTTAAGCCTAAGACGAATTTATTAGACATGCTGTCACATTTGTAATGACAAATATCCAGTACTTTGTCTCTTCTTTTCAGTATTATTAAAATTAGTTTGTTGTGGTTCCTCAGCTTGTCAAAAATTGATTTTAAAATATGCAGCTATAATCCTCTCTACTTCCGTCTAAATATTTAGTAAGAATGTTCCATTTTTCTATTAATATAGGATCCACTTCTAAAATATTTGTAGCACATTTTTAGTTTCTACTAACAGAAGCAGACTACATTTATGGTGTATTTTCTAGGTTTTTTTTTTTTTTTTTTAAACTTGTCCTGTCCAACAGCTGAGCAAACAGATATGAGCTGAGAGCCTCTTGCATTAGACAGATTTTACTCTTACAATCGGGGGTTATAAATCATTGGGAACACAAAATGTATGTTGGTATAAGCCCCTTTTATAATTTAAACCAAACTTTATTAATATTAATTTAGTTTGTGTTCTTTTTGTTGGACCGGACGGAAAAAGAAAGGGGGAAAAGGGGGGGGGGGGGGGGGGGGGGGGGTGTTATAGATTTTAGAGGATGACTAATGGAAGGAGAAAGTAGAATTGTAAGTCTACAGGCAACAAAATGCTGAAGCTTATACCCATTACAATAGTGAGAGTTGGTCTAAAATGGGCGGGGCCTGTCCACACACTCAGCTGTTACAAACATACCTGCCGGCTCCAAGAGTGTTCACAAACTTGTCCACAACCAGTTTACACGCACACTTGTGCATACCAACCAACACATGTAAAGCATTACATTCTGACACGCACACTATTTGAAGGTGCAAATGTGAGCTGACGCCTGTGCTCAGGTGAATGTTGTGTTAAGCTGAAGTGGATTAAGGAATAGAAAGAGAAAAAAAAAAGGAGGGAGAGCTCCCAGACATCCCCACACCAAGACCCCCGCCGAGGCAGCAGCGCCGACCAGGGCCCGCCCCCGCACCCATACTGTGGGGTCAATGGAGGTGATCCGCCCGCCAGGTAGTCCGGCCAAGCACCCAGACCAGGGCCCGCAGGACCACCACATGGGCCCCCAACACCCGAGCGCAGTGAGGTACGGAAGCGCAGAGCGCAGGGCCCAGCCCAGTCAGGAGAGCAGCCCCCCACCGCGCCGGGCGGTCCAGCGCGGGGCCCCACCCCGAGAGCCCCACCACCCCAGACAAGCCGCCCACCACCACCCAGGAGTTCTGAGCATCCCCCCACCCCAGCCCCAGGTACGAGCCAGGACCCCCCAAGGGAGACCCGCTCCGAAGCTCCAGGCAGTTGCGGAGATCCAGAAGAGAGCACAGCAGGGGTCGGCTACCCCCACCTAGAGGAGGGATGACCAAGAGAAGTGGGGGTCCCCGAAGGAGTACGTAGCCTGACCAGGCTCTCCTATGTTGTGACTTAGAAGGGGCCCGTCACCCGAGGGTAAGGACCAGAACCCGCACCACAAGGACACAGACACCCTCCAGGCTCAGATGGAATATGATCCCCGCTCATGGACTTGCCAGAGGACTGAGGGATCCCTCTCCCCGCGTGGGGAGGGGGCCGCCGGGCCCAGGAGGCCGACACCCAAGAGACAAGGCCGCCACCGCTGAAGGTTCTGTTCCCCCCACCGGGGATGGGGTAGGGGACAGAAGATCAGTATTCCCATCTTCCTTGTGTAATGTATTTGTGTGTGTATGTTGAGGTGTGTTTCTTGTGGTTGAAGGGTGTGTGTCATAAAGGGTGCAGTTAAAATTGGCGAGCAGGGCACTGGGGACATCTCCTGATTGCTTACAGGGATGTCCAATCACCCTCTCGCCAAGGAGCCCTAAATGTCTACGGTGCAGTTAAAATTGGAGGGTTGAGCACTAGGAGGACATCTCCTGCTTGCTGGCAGTGATGTCCCAGCACCCCCCACCAAGGGTCCTACGTGTCTAAGGTGCATTTAAAACCAAGAGAAGGGGGCGAAACTGTGCGGAGAGGGGGCACCACTGCCAAGTGGCTCGGCCCCTCGAAGTATTCCGCAAGCACACCCCCCTCCAACCTAATAAGTGTTTGTATGAGGAAGGAGGGGAGGTCGGGGACAGCTACCAGACTGACCCCCGATGGTGAAACAACCGTCCCCCCGCCCCCCCCAGCATTGGGCCCAAGTCTCCCCAGGGCAGAGGCCCCACCGCCCGGAAGCCGACCCCCCAGGCCCCACACCCCCCACCCCACACAAAGAGAGAGGAGCCGAGAGGGGGCCATCCCCAGGCGCAAGCCCCGGCCCCCCCCCCAACCACCGCCCCTGTGGCTGCCTGGCCAGGTACCAGCGGGCCCGAGGAAGTCTCAAGGGACCCATACTGGTGGTGGACCCCCTTCTTACCCATGAACACCCCCCCCTGGCCCGCTCCCCCAGACCCCGCCATGGTATGCTTCCCCTGGAGCAAACGCAGGCCCCAAGAGGGTTGCCCCACCCCGTCCCAGGGCCGGAGAAGGAGTGATCCCAGCCCCCGGGTGCAGACGGGCCACCCATCCAGCGCAGGCAGACCCCCAGGACCAGGGCCCCACGCAAGCCCCCCAGCGCACGCAGAAGGACCACCCCCCCGAGCCAAGCCAGACCCCCACCCAATGCACCACCCACACCCCCCCCGCCCAGGCCCGGGAGACCACGCAGCCCCCGCGCTTGCCCCATCCAGGCGCCGTACCAGATCCCCCGACTAACAGAGCCCCCCCACCCCCACCAGGCGCCAGGGAGGCCCCGACCCCGGCACCAAAATCCCGGCAGACATCCAGGGCGCGGCGACACCCAAGAACCCCGCCCCCTAAGTTATGGCGTTAGCTATGGGAGACCAGAGCGCCCGAATTCCTTCCAGGTTATTTGAACTCCTAGTTGACATTTTTTCCAAGCTGATATGATCCAATAGCAATTTCTGTAATGACTTACACTAATATTTTTCTTGTTTTTCCAGTTTAATAAAATTGTTTTTTTTTGCTATACAAAGAGTTATGAAGATTAAAGGTGCTAATCTTCCCTCTGTATTGATGGCACTCATGTCACCCAGCACACAAAGTGAAGGTGAGGCTGTGATTGAAACCTTAAGCCAGACTGATAAATCAGCACATACCTGTTGCCAGAGAGCCTGTACAGGTGTACAGAACCACAGAGCATGCATGTAATTGTCAGGTAAATTACTATCACAATGCTCACAAATGTCTGAGTTTTTGAGACCCATCTTGAACATCCTCTGTCCAGTAAAGTAAATTCTGTGAAGAGTTTTAAATTGGATTAGTTGTAGGTTTGGACTTTTTGTTAGTTTGAAGGTATTTAGACAAATTTCTGACCAGAAGCTTGTGTCTGTACTTCTGCCTAAGTCTGCATCCCATTTTGTTGTTGGAATTGAGACTTTGTTATCTAAGTTGCATATGAGTTTGTATATTTTGGAGAGAGTTTTATTCAATGAAAAATTAATCATAGAGGTAACTAGTTCTGGTAATTTTAGGTCATTGTCACTGGATTTAAATGTTTTAGTAATTACAGATTTAAGTTGCTGATATTCCAAGAATTTATTTATTCCATGTTTTTCTTGTAGTTCTTGGTGCGTTATGAATCTTCTGTCTATAATTAAGTGCTCAAGTAGTCTTACGCCCCCTGCTTGCCAAGCAGGGAAGTGCAACATTTTTTTATTTATCAGGATGTCTGGATTGTTCCAGATGGGTGTCATTTTGCATGGTAAAACTGAAGAGTTTGACATTTTAAGAAATTCCCACCAGGCTGTTAAAGTAGTGCTTATATTACTACTTTGGTAGCAGTCAAGTTTTTTTATTTTTGGGCTGATAAATGGTAGATCTGACAAGTTGATCTTTCCACAGAATGCCTGTTCCAGATCCATCCATGGGTTGGTTTCTGGATTGTTTTTTAACCATCTTAAGATGTATTGCAATCTATTGGCAAGAAAATAGTTGTGGAAGTTAGGTAATTCTAAGCCTCCACAGCTTTTTCCAGATTTTAAAGTTTTTAGACTAATTCTTGCAGGTTTATTGTTCCATAAGAAGCTGGATATGGCTGAGTCTAATGTTTGGAACCATTTTAGTGGTGGTTGTGTGGGGATCATTGAGAAGAGATAATTAACTTTGGGTAAAATTTTCATTTTTACTGTGGTTATCTTACCCAACTGTGGTTATCTTACCCGTGTATTTTCTAGGTTAATACGTGATTTTTGTAATTGTAAGCCTCATTTAAACACGTTTAATGTTTTCCTTATAAGAGTTGCTATTTTTTTCATTTTAAAGTTATTTCATGACAGCTTAATAAATTAAAAGGAATTTTCAAGCTTGAAGTTGCATATAGTTTTCTTGAATCTTATAATGGAAGTTATTTTAAACTTCAAGCAAACATATGTGTGATGTTATCCTCATCAGAGTTACTCTCACTTTTAGTAATTTTTATAACAATCCTTTGAGCTGTAAGACTTTGCAAACTTCTAAGTGTACTTTATGTAATAAGTATTTTTTTTATATTTGAACTGTACATTTGGGTCGTAATTTGAGGGGGGCACTGGTGTTGCTCGTCCAGGTCGTCATTTGTGCCAGAACCGCCACAGGTCTAGTCTGCAGGCTCACCTGCCCAGTGCCTAGATCTACAAAAGACAGTTTGGTCTCACTCTGACATAGGAATTAAGCACACACAACACAGAATAATAATAATAAAAAAAAAAAAAATGCAACCCCCAGTTAACAGTTTGTCACTCAAATAAAATGGGATTGAAACTACAACGAAGTGACAACAAACTTGAGTATAGTACATACTATAGATGCAAAAAATGCAACTTAGGAAATCATACAGTATGATCCTGATGGAAAGCAGATGCACAGATATGACAAAGACAGCATTTTTTCTTGTTTACTGTTGCTTACTGGAGGGCTAGCATTGAAAGGAAGCAATATAAAATAGGCAAATCTTTACAAATGTAGCAAAAAGCTAATCCCTGAAGGCAGTTACTGTAAGAACTGAAATGTTAGCTGGCTGCTGGGTGGATGGACCACTCTTCAGCCCGCTTGTAGCTTTATCCCCCATCGACAACAGCACTGTGTTGAGTTCAGGAGTCACTTAGAGTTTTCCCCCTACCACACTGGAGTGTAGTATGTGCTGATGGATCCAAGGGATCAAATGCAAGCATGGCCGGACCATTTTATCTGCCACTCTGTCCATTGTGGTCTAACACCTCTTGATACCATTTTTGAAGACTTTTAAACTTACTAATCAACTAAACCTAGTTTCAAACAAATCTTCTGCAATACAAAGGAAATCTTCCTGAGGATTGGCCCGTCACTTGCAGTCCCAATTAAGTGCCTTTTCACTTGCCCTGCCGCACACAGATTCAAAGGTTCCCTCACTTCAGAGTTACATCAATGTGCAGGCATTTTTAAATTGGTTAAAGAAAGTCAAAATCGCAGGATAAGAATTTCCTTGATAGTCAGAAAAAAGGTTCAACTAGGCCGTGGTCATGCAGGTCAGTACAGCGTTCCGCAGATGCTATGCAGTTCCATTGTAGCCTTTCATACTGCACACGCTCTGTCTCTGGTCCATTTCTGAGGCTACCTCTGGAGGCGGACTACAGTTGGAATCAGATATTGAGCTGTCGTGGATGAGCATTTTGAAGTGCGCAGTAAAAGGAGTAAAAGGAGGTGCACAGGTGCAAACGGATGCCTCAAAGGCAGAAAGAAACTGCACCATAAAAGGAGATTACATTTAGTAGTTATTCTTGAAGCAGCTGTCATTATAAAGCAGCTTAAGGTGTCTTACTGACATCAAGTATTTAGAAACTGCAGAGAAGTTAAATGCTGAAGACAGCTGCATGACCGGCTTGTGTACACAGTTGGAGAAAACCCATGTTTTTGAACAGCTGCAGATCATGAACTCTGATAAATGTTTAAAAACTGTTCAAAAGTTTTAGAATCCCAAATCTGACCTCAGATTTCAAATTGAAATGGTGGGAGGAAGTTTTTGGAGCAGCCGCTTCAATGATTTCCAACATAAAAACACCTAAAAAAAAGTATCTAAGGATTTAATTATTTTTTCATATACTGCTCAAAAATCCACTGAGAGCTGAACGATGTGATAGTCAAATTATTTTCATAGCTCGTATGCTGAAGTGGTGACATCCTGAAGTTAGTGTCTGCTCCAGTTCAACGAGGGGAAATTGCTGATTTTTTAATGAATATTTTAAAAAATATGAATGAAAAAAAAAAACTGAGTGGGTCCCATCATGTGCTGAATGATCTGCATGGATTTATTGCATTTTGTGTCAAACTTTATTGAATTTACTCAATCCGTGTTACTAATTTATACTCTTCCCATGCTGCCGGGAGCCCATTCCTAGGGGTTCCTAAAGCTTCATAAGGACTTTATGTCTTCTGTACCTGCTGCTCAATGAAGAGCTGTGTTTTTATTAGATACCCCCCCCCCATGTGTTTGCATCCACTGCTTTTTTACAATTCATTTGGTCACCGACAAATAAAACAGATCTGGGTGAATTTTATTCCCACAGGTTTTATTGAAATGCATTTAACTTGATCACGGCTCACTGCAGTTTTAAAGTCCGTTTTTAAGTCACAATTTAATTAAGAAGAGTTGGGAGATCTTTAATGTTCATTCAAATCTATCAGAGCAACAGCATTAAGATCTTGTGCCATGCACTGATTTTAAAAGTTTCTCCCATTCTGAAGTTGTGCCAGTTTCCACAGAAACGACGTGTGCGTTCATTTACCAAAAGCAGCTTTATGACCACATAGGACTGATGGTCCCTCAAGTACCAATTTATGAATACTTAAGAGGGAACGCCAGCTGAGAAGAGAGGCTGCAGCAGAGAAAAGGGACACAAGCAAGAGCGAGAATGACTGAAATGCAGCCAACGCTGATGGAGATTATCAGGGAATTCACACTGAGTAGGGGAAAATTATGTTTTTAATGATGCATAAATAGGTTATTCTATCTTTGGCAGTTTAATATATTGTCAAATATTTCAGTGGAAATTAAATTAGGGCATTTTAAATGTTAGTTGACAGCAAAAAAGAAGTGTTCATGTGACCGGTCATGTGGTCTGAAGGAAAAAGAGAAAATATGAAGTTAGTGAAGGTTTTTTTTTTTTTTTGCTTGTTTTTTGCAGATAAATACAAGTTATAGCAGATGTTTCTGTCCTTATCTTGAGCTGGCCCAGATTTTTCAATTTTTCCTTTGATATACTACAGACCATCTAAGGCTGCTTTCTGTTTTATTCAGAGTAACTTACATTTGTTTTCTCTGTGTTGTGCTGCATCTGTTATTTGGTTATATTTGTTTACTGCTGACATGTTCTGAGTTTTCCTAATGCTGGTTTTATTTTTATTTTTTTGCTTTGCCTCAATGGGTTGGTTTGTAACTCCAGTGAGGTTCTCTGCTTCTAGCTTTTCTTCCTAATAAAATCCATTGGTGTGGTTTGAGTGGTAAACATATTTAATCTCTGTGTGGAAGTCATTTTCAAAAGTGTAAAATACTTCAACTTACTTTACCCTTTGTCTAAATTACACACAATATTTGACATTTCATAAATCTTGACTGTTTACTCCATCAAGGTGAATCAGCTGTTTCTGATGTAGAGAAAATTAGCTTTTCACACACATCGCAGTGTTGCAAATCAGTACAAAGCTGCTGCACTTCAGATTCTGCTGGAATTACTTTTAATGCGGTTGAAGAGTTATGGAAGTTGAAAGCATGTAAACACTGAAGCTAAAGCTTCGATGTTACAGGATTAAAATTTGGTAGTTTGTGTATTGTTGTAGGTAAATATTGAGTTTAGTCAACAAATATTTGTCTTTGGAGGATTTTTATGTGTTCTTTTTTCATTCACGGATGCATTAAAATGTGTGTTCTGAAAAACTGTGGTTTGGTTTAGAAATGAGTGAAATGCAGAGAAGGGCCATGAAATGGTCAGCGGATGTACACTAGAGAGAAAAAGAAAATACTACTTTAGATTTGCATTATAAAGGGTTCAAAAATCAAACAACTTGGCAGCTGGAAAAAAGATCAAAATAAAGAACTAGAAAAAAACAGATTAGAACAGAATAAGAAAGCTATGATTGACATTGGAGCAAATTAACTTTCATGTCTTATCACTTGGTAGTTATTTGCAACCTGCAACCCACTGCCTCAGAAGGCTCTCAAAGAAAGGTTTTATCATCATGTGATGATGATGATAGAGCCAGACGGAAAATTCTGTGATTCACAAAACAGAGCTGCAGTTGAAGCAGAGGATGAAATTAGAGGATAAGAAAATGAATGGCTCCATTTCGGCATTTCACCGTGCTGAACAGCCGCTGGCATCAGAGATGATGCCTTTGATGTGTTGAAGGTCAATTTACCTTTTCCTAAAATTAAGAGCAGCTTAATGTGGCCTGGGCATAAAGGGGGTTTTATACTAAAATAAAATTGCAAGTGTCAGAAATATTGAGCAATTTAGCTTTAGGCATTCATCGTAAAAAAGGAAAGAAAAAATTGGCCAGAGTTCATGAAGTGCTTATGTCCTCAACATTTATTGTGTTAATATGCAATTACCATGTCCAGCTGAGCTTTGGTTTGCATTTATACAGAACCAAAGCACTGAAATGTGGGAGGTTAAATGTATGTTTCCAGTCATGTATTAATTGATACAGAGAAAAACATGTAAAACTGTCTTTTGTGTTGCAGCTTCTGTCATCATTCTATTTGTTTGTTAAAATGATGTCTAATCTTTTGTTTTGTTTTGTTACTTAAGAAGCTCCTGTGTGAGATTTATTGCATTTATTGAAAACTGTTTTAAAATGATTCATTCGAGTGGGCAAAGAGGCTTTTGGCTCACTTTATATCCTGTACTTTTCCATTTTGCAAACATAAAGCTTTGAAAGAAACAAATACAAGGACCAATTGTAGGAACAAAGGAAATGTAACAACGATTACTAGACTAAACTGTTGCTCAGAGCATAGAAGCGTGTTTAACCTTGAAACTGTTGTTGACTGTAACAGTGATGTCCCAGTGAAAAGTGAAATGTTAGAATGAAATGTTTAAAACAAAAGCAAGCAGGTTTTTCAGTTTCACATAAGAAAGTAAATGAAGGACACATTGAAAATGGGAAAAAAAGAAAAACAAAGGAGCTTAGGAGATGTTGCAGATGAAAAAAAAAAAAAAAACTGGTGGTGGAGCCATTTTAAGACTTACTGGCAAATAAAAAAAAGTTGAAAGTAATGTATACATTTCCATCTTGAAGACAAAATAGGGATTTGTCTAAAACATTTGCTGTCATGAATAACCAGATAACAAGGCCAGATGTTTAACAGAAAGAAGAAGCCACAGCTAACTAGCATGAAATAAAACCCAAAACAGAACTCCCGAGGTTGAACCATTACATTTGCTTTAAATGAACTGTAAACACATTTCAAACTGCAAAAATTGTTAACAAGAGATCAACAAACGTTTCTGGTTTTGTTTTGCTCCTTAGAGAATCATTGTGTGATTGTAAGATACTGATGTTTAGATGTTTGAATGCTTCATTTGATTTCTTTAACATTTCATTGTAAAGGTTCAAATGATTTTGTGGAATAGAGCACAACTTGAGTGGAGATGTCCCGTCTCAGTAGTTTGTTGAAGCTAAGCAGTGTCACAGATCGTGTCTGGAACTTCCCACCTCCAGTAAACGCACCACTTGATTCTCTATCACCTTCACCTGGTCCCTCCTGCTCTTATACTGCTGACTCTCACCACACCACTGCCAGATCGTCATTTGTGCCAACAGTGATTTTCTAGCCCTTGCCAAGTGTTCTAAGTCTCCTGTGTATTTGATTCTGCCTCGTTTTTTACCACGTCTCTGCCTGAACCCCTCTGGATATTCCTGTTTGATGTCTTTCTGCCTTTTGGATATTTGGATTCTGGACTGTTTTGGATTACGCTTCTTGTCACGCCCTTTTGGAGATTCCTGTTTGTGCTCGGACTGTCTGCTCGGTTACTGGATCTTGGACTTACTACGGACTTTGATTTATGCTGCTCTGGATATTACTTTAAGAACTGAACTTTGAATAAAACCCCTTTAAAGACTGTTCTGAGATTTTTGGTCTTCTGTTGGATTTCTAAGGGTGCATGACAAGCAGGCTGCTTTTTTGTTGATTTCCAGATAGTCAATCATTCTTTGTATGAAATGTCTGAGAGCCACATAGTTTACCTTTTATGTTGAAAGATACTCTTCAAAGAACTTTGGAATTGATTTGGAATTAACTGCAACCACGTGAAGTCCCATTCTGATCATTGTTGGATCTATTGTAAAAGCTTTCCCAGGGAGTTTGTATTTAAATGTCATCTCATCTGGTTTTGATGATAGTCAATGTTACTAAACAAAATCTAAAGAAAGAACTAACCTTTAATCTAAAAACTAAAGATATACTTCCTTCCTGATGCACTAAGCAGAATGAGCTAAAACATCACCAGCTGTTGAAGCTATGAACACTATGAGCAGATAAAGAAAAAAACAGCATTGCGAACACAGAACAAGGATTTTTGAAACCATAAACAGAGTAAATAATTATACCTTTTTGTTTAGAATGCCAATACACATCAATTCAGGACAGGAATTTTGCAAGACATTTTTGAAAAAAATTTTTTTGCATCAACAAACCAGATTTGGTGACATGACAGGGGGATGCTGAAAGCTCTAATTAGGGAGCAATTATCGCTAATGCACCAAAAAAGGATTAGCAGACACAAAACGAGCAAAAAACATTTAGATTAAGTGAATTTATGAGTGCATGATGGATTAGGGAAAGGGAATGAGCAGAATACAGACTAGTTCAAATGCTGGTTTACAGCAGCTTCAGAAGAGAAAGGCAGGAAAGTCAGTGGAAAAGGAAAACTTTTAGTGTATGTGTGTGTCAGAGAATATATTTGATTAATCTTTTGGAGCTCAGGTCAATAATGAGCACGGCCCCAGGCTTCTGCAGCAAGACAAACCAAAGGGAGACTTTTAGAGAACATTTAAGGACATTTCAGCTACCCCTCAGTGTGGCAACTGCTTTCCACACAGTAGTACACAAAGCCTGAATGAGGAACCAGTGTAAGCTATTCATTCATTTCTTTAGTTTGATCTGTTATTGCTTCAGCTCCTTCTGCCTTTCAGCTCTTTCTGTTCTTGCAGGTACAAGTCTGAGCAGCGGAGCAGTGAAGCATCAGGTGAAGACTTAACAGTCAACCACAGGCAACTTCATGATGTTTTCCTCTCATTTTAACTGATCTCCAAATGTAACTTGACTTGATGAAACATTGTGTGAAGCCAGAAAATGTTCACCAGGCTGGAGGATTTCAGGTTAAAACCATTAACTGGAGGCTATTTGAGAACTGGACTGAGTGAGTGGGATGCCACCCATAGAAAACGGAATACTTCCAGCTCCAACCATATGAAGTCAATTCAGTCCCCATTTTTTTTTTTTGCCATGCTGCCATGCTGGAGCCATATGACGTCAGTGAACAGTGGTTGATCCAAATTGTCCTGAGTCACTGTTTCTGTGGCAACCACTTTCCCCAATCAGGAGTGAGCTTGTTGGAAGGCCACATGCCTACTATTTGAAAGCATACTCTGGAGAGGCTGCCAATCAAAAGTTTCAAATGTTCGAAGAACGTTTGAGGCATCTGAACTTGCCAAGAAAGCATGTTGACAAATTTAACCACTGTGGAACAGCTGTTTATTTCTCTATAAAAGTTTATGGGATTTTGGCTTCTTGGAGCCAGCAAGTACTTCATGTTTGGAACGCGACGGGAAGGGGTCACTCAGTACAGTTCTCATGTTTAGTCAGTTGTTAAAACACACAAATTCAAGTCCATCCAAACAAAATACTGTCAAGAAGTACATTACTTCTTGAAGTACAGTTATACTAAATAAGAAGAACTTTGAAAAAGCCAGATCATAAGTGAAGAAAAAACAACCTGACCCTGAACAGGAAAACAGCTGAGAAATATCTTGACCTGGCAGGTGATTAGACAAAAGCTATAAAATGTATTATCGGGGGTTCAAAACAAATAAAAAAAACAAACCTGACTGTGAATCAAACGCTGGCAGGGTGTATTGTGAAGTATCAAATGGGACAAAAACACTGCGATATTCTTTTGGGTGAGATCAATAATGAGACCTAGATGCTCACAAACAAGCAGGACAGCAGGCCATGTGGCCTTAAGCTAAAATCAATCCAAATTTAGGCAAGTAATGTTTACCCAAAAAGTCAATAAACTCAACAAGATGATTTATTTAAACATTGACCATTTTTGGTCTTTTTAAATTATTAAATTATTTGTCAGTTGTGTTGCATTCTTCTGGTAAACTTTATTTTTCTGGCATACTTTTTTTTCTTTCATAGATTTTTAACCGTATTAAAAAACTGCCTTAAGTGAGGATAATTTCAATCATCCATTTCTGTTTCCTGAATAAGCACAGGTTCATTTGGTACCTTATTTTAATTGTCTACACTGAAATTCAGAAGCTGTGCCTAGGGACAAACGCACAGGTCTCCCTGTAAATCTCAGCAGCGAAAAAACATGTCTGGGTCATCTTGACCCTTTTTTCCGCCACAGTGATTTCTGTACCAAAACATATAGAGACGCGTTGAACTTTTTAAATATTTTATAATGAATACAAACATCTCTTTGAATTAAAATACACCCAATAATTTTTTGAGTTCAGTATGTTTTTCTAGTAGAATACAAACTTTAACATTGTAGACACTGATGGTTTAGTTAATGTGGTTTGACACCAACCAACAGGAGACTACTGAGGATAATCCTGATTGTTCTGGTGTGTGGCTCAGACTGTACCTGCAGCGGTGCCGTGAGACCAAAACAAACAATTCAGGAAGCAAAGACTTTAAATACACCTGCCAGGCAATTGAGGAGGCGACATCTGCACCTGACATCTGTTTTTCTGGGGGAGAAACAATCAACAAATGTTTTTCTTTTCTTTTGAACATCTATGTGGATTTACTTACTTTCCACTTAAAAAAAAACTAGTTTGGGGCTTATTTTGGGTGCAGTCTTGTGAGTTTTCTCCATGTTAGTTGGTTTGATAAGCCACTAAACTAAATTTCCTTTTTTAGTCCTCTGGTTAGGTTAGTTTAAGTAAACTTAGTTTGATAGATTCTGTTTTAGATGAATTGTTTCTTGGATTCTTTTTTTAGCACTCTGTCTGTCACCGCTGAAGGGTTCCCATGAACATGACAGATCTCTCTGACCATTTGAAGTGCATGGCTTAACTTGAAGAATCTTTAATTGACAAAGGTTTTTTCATCACTGTATATGCAGGTTTTAAAAATCAATATGATTTCTGCTGCTTTATTATTTAATTATATTTATTTATGACAACTGTGGGGCAAGGTCAATTTATTTTTAAATCAATCAATTTTAACTTAAAATTGCTAAATTGTCTGCATTTTTTGACAGGCAGGGGATCAATGCACTCACTTTGCTTTGTCCCGCCTATCATCCATTTTTGGAATGTTAAGTTGGTTGGTCACAGTTCCTTTCCCACTAAAGGCTTTATTTTTACTGTCCAGATTGTGGGCGATGTCGGGGATTATTCATTCTCTTTTAATTTGTCAATAACCATGCTTGCAATAACATCATATTCCAAATAAAGAGATTACTTTGAATACAACATTAAAAATGTTGTTATTTTAATATATATTACCTTATTTTGGAAGAAAAAAAACATAATTATGAGCTTACCTGAAATAGAATTGGTATATTTCCTTTCTTGTAAAAATAATCAACGGCCTGGCTTGTGATGTTAATGGTTTGGGATTTGACTTAAAGAACCCACACAGCTCAGGAGTGGCTTTAGATGATTTATTGAGCAGTCTAATATATTGCGGCAGGACTGTTATCTCCACTGTTAACTTGTCAACTTGTTAGGGGGGAGGCAAAAAACCCTTGGTCGTGAACAATATTAATCTGGATTTTTACCAATGAATTTTTTTTTTTTTTTACTTGCTGAATATGACAGGTGTCATGGCTTTTGTGATTCAATATGAATCTAAAATTGAATAACTTAGAATTGTTCCTTTATTATTTAGTTCCTTTTCCAAGCTTTTGTCATGAAAGCAGTCTAAGAAGCCCATACAACTGCTAACAGCGTGTCTCCGGTTGGAAACACAGTGCCTAATTATTCTCTCTGAAGTGTTTCCTGAATGTTTCAGATGTTTATCATATGAATCCCTCTGGTCACAGCTGAGAAAGTATGCAGTCATCATAGAATATGACGTTGATACTTTGATAATGTCCAAAACACAGTGGCCGCACAAAACACATTTTTCTAGAGATTGATAAATAAATGAACGATCAGTTTAAGCTTGCCAAAGATGGAGTCAAAAAGATAGATCTTTCCTCAAACAGTAGAATCAAACTGAACATTGATACTGGACTGAAGGAAAGGATAAACTCACTGTTTAAAAAAAAGAGATTTGCTTGAGTTTTGCTCCACTCTGTTTGTGAGGACTATGAGCAATCTGCTTGGAAAGAAGTGTTCGAGCCTGAGATGCCAGCAGGATCAATAAAGTAATTCAAAAGCCCAGACCCATCATTGATCAGGAACAGTAGACACGAGTGAGTGAAGAGCAGGAGGCCATTGAAAAAACTATCTATTACAGGCAATCTGTCCCACTCCCTTCATGACTGCAGAGATCGAGGAGGTCATGTCCCAACAGTCATTCAGCTCATCTGCCATCAAGATGACGGTCTGTCTGATTCACAGATTCCTCCTTGACATCAAGTGTTTGCTCAGATATTTTGCCTTTTTTGGGCATCATGTTTATTTTCATTAAGTTTCTGTCTGGTTTATGTTGCTAAAGACTGTTGTTTCAGTCTGTGCTGAGCCATTTACCTTAGGTAAATGAAAAATGACCATTTCTAACGTTAAAACAAAATGTCAATAAATGAACAAAATTCTAAAAGTTTACATCAGTGAAATTTAAACTTCTTAAACAGAACTTTAACCCTTTACCACCCATGCTTGGCTCCAGTGTCAACATTCTTTTGACCACTGTAACTGTTTAACAGTTGATGCCAATTACGTAATTCCAGCAGATTCTAGTGCAGACTAAAGCAGTCTTGCGTTGACATGCAACACTTTAAAGTTGTGAAGTGCTTTTGCAATAGAAGTAAATCAGGTAAATCTGACGTTGAGAAAAAAGGCTTTGTGCTGTTTTGCAACACATTACATCAGTAATGTGTTACTTATCGGATCGAAGCTGAAATGAAAAGCTGCTTTTTTTGCGTCAGATTCACCGGACGATTATTGCGTAAACAGTCAAAGAGTTGGGGTATGTCAAAGAGCGTTATTTAGGTGTTGCTGACAACAAGCTCTGGTGTTGAAAAGTTAAAACTGTGAAATTCAAAACCCAGATGACTCTTTTAAAAAATTAATTCTCAAATCTTTTTCACCTGTGAGGTGGCATCATAGCGCTGAATACCGTACCTCTCTATACTCTGTGCAAGATATCATTTAGGCAAGATAGTTCTTGGGTTCAGCATATGTCACATTCAAATTGGACTTTCTCTGCATCTGATTTAGGGTTCTTCAAGAGACTACAACTTTTTTAAATGTCCAAATACAGTGAAGTTTTGACATGAAGTTTAACAAATTAACCCCGAAGTACCTCAGGCATTTTGTGATTATGAATGGCTCTCTGACTTTTGCCCTTTAACTGATGATTTGCATCCGTTTGAGCACATGTCAAACCCCCTTTGCCCTATTTTAACTGGGATTTGCTCTGACCTCTCACCACACTGCAGAACAAACTGGCATAAAACTGGAAGGATGGACATTTCATGGTGCATAACTACACAAGTCCATTTGTTTAGCAATAGAGCTGCCTGTCAGGATTAATCATGGTCATTTCTCTGTTGACCACCTGCTCCACAGTTAGTCCTAGCTTCACAATTCTTCCTGAAACCTGCCAGTTTTCTTCCCCAAGTGTGTCACATTCTTTCTGATACAAAGGATGACCAATGAGAATTTGCAGGTATATATTGATGACCAGAGGCAGAATGTTTTGCCAGCAGTCATTATATTGGAAGTTGTCTGCTGTATATGACTGAAGCTGGAGGAATATCATCAAAATAGAAGAAAGAAGAGCAACACGTGTCTGTAGGGCAGATCTTCCTGTTTGTTATCAGCTGAATATCCTTGAAATAATGACTCAGTTTGTCATTATTATAATTCTGTTTCTATAAATATCTGCTTATCACACATCCTGGCCAATCAGCCCTGAGGGATAGTAATCTAGTTATTAATGTTTTCATACATCAAATGGACTTGCAATCTGAGCCAAAGGTTGACCACTAAGCTCTTTCTGTCTCTATTGCTTTTGTGAAGTTTTCTGTTTTAAGGTGCAGTGCAGTAACTGCAGTGAATTTAAATACTCCACAGCAGAGCCTAGGAGCTTGTAATGACGTTATTTGCAGTTTCTGTGATGATAGAGCAGATGCTGCCCTGCACATTAAACATTTTAGTCAAATACTTGTGTCATTTGCCATATGAATGTATCTCAACTCCTCAGGGCATCCAGATCCAGTAGAAATCTTATTACATTTATCATCATTTTATATGTAGTTGGTAATTTAGGAACAAGACATCTCCTATTCTATCATATCATGAAATCCAGTTTTATATTAAGCACAGTTTCTTTCATGCATTTTGTTTTTGTGGATGTTATATTGTCACAACATTTTGTCAAAAGCAAACAAGGTTTTTGTGTGTCTGCTTGACTCTTTGCTGCTTCTCAGTAGCACATTATTAAATAATCACTTCATTAGAATCTTTTTTGAGGTGAGTAAGCAGGCCAGCAGTCTCAGTAGGATTATTTCAACTCAGTTTGTTTCCAGGTTTAAATTTGTTTACATTCTCTGTCTTTGACCAATCACCATGCTTTTCCCATGACCTGTCTCTGCCTGGTGGATTTTTCAATCTTATACTGGGGTTGTTGGATCTGTTTGCCCGGTGTGGATGAATGGATTGCTGTATATGATCCTGCTCTGCTCTGGCCATGAATTCAAGCTAAATGATTTTGCAACGATATGCTATATTCACCTTGGCGTCTGAAACGCACATTCAATAATAATAATAATAAAAATGGTTTGGATTTATCTGCGCTCTTCCAGACGTTCAAAACGCTTCATACATTTATCCATTATTCATTCATACTTTGTGGTGGTAAGCTACTGATGTAGCCACAGCTGCCCTGGGGCAAACAGATAGAGGCATGGCAGCCAGTACGCACCAAATGGGCTCTCTGACCATCATTGAAACTTTCAAATGCATTCACGAAACAGTGGAGACACACACTGGAGGCATGGAGGGTTAAGTGCCTTAACCAAGGACACAACGACAGTTGACTATAGGGAGCGAAGATCGTACCGTCAATCCTTCAATCGTTGGCCGACCTGCTTAACCACCTGCTCAACCACTTTCTATAAAAAGTCTATGGAAATACATGTATGAGCAGAATACGGGATTCTCCATTCAAGACTACCACATTCAAGCGTTGCTCCACAAGTTTTTAAGTCAGATTCCAGACTCTGTGCACAAAACGAACGGCAATTAAGGATGCGTCAAAAGTTAAACCAGTTAAAAATCGACCAATCAGGGACTCGGATTTGGTAGTGACATAGATGTATGGTTAATGTCCTTTTCAAAACAGGATTGAAGAAGATACAACCATGAAGGAGAAATTCATAATTGCGATTTTCACAGAATTGACACCAAGTCTTTCATATATCATTTTTGAGCTGTGAAAGAAAAAGCCTGGACCAACATTTGGGAGATTTTTGCATCAACACTCTGCAAACTATCGGTTAGCTAAAGTACAGTGTGAACACCATTTTCTTACAGAAAAAAACAACATTCAGCACATTCTTGAATGCAACACATGCCTGGTGTGTACCATGTTTTCCGCACCATTTGGCACACTTAACAACCAAAACTTTTTTCAAAGTTCCAAAATTTGTAAAAATGTGCATGCGTTACCCGACCTGTGCCATTATCCTCTTTCTTTTCACATATGACATTAATAAGAATTTTATCCTTAACGTTTAAAATTTGTCTACGTGGGATATAAAAAATATGAAAGGTAACTATGTTTTCCATACATGGGTCAGATAGTTTTTCCCTCTTTTTTCTTATATGTCCCTTTTCCAGATAAATACTTTTCATAAATGAAGTTAAAACATTACATGTAGGGTTTCTGCAAGTTATATATATACTTTAGAGGGAAATTATGTTTTCTTTATGTGCTGTTTTTACTTGTATTACATGTGAGGGTTTGGGGTAAAGGTTTGAGTTTCAGAAAGGAGAAATTTCTTTCTTCAGTATTATCAACGTAACCAAAATGAAACATCACCAATCAGTGAAAAGACAAATTGCTCATGTATTACCACGTAAGACATTTTGTACTTCATGTTATTAGAGTCCTGCACAAAAATAAAGCAGTCTTTCTCCAGCAACACTTGAAAGAATGTGTAAGTCTGCCATCTCTTTGTTTCATATTGATTACTTCCCATGTGTATTTGGAATATCTGCTCTGTGGATATAATATACGGCAATGTTGCGATTTTCATCAGTAATTGTTGGTCCTAAAATCTTGAATAATAAGAGTTACTCCTGTAGAACTGTTGGCTTCCTGGTTTGCATATGGGATGTGCTGAATGTGGGATGTGCGCAGGTAACATCTACAATGGAGCACATGTCTGATTTTGAGGGCTCCGCGAAGTCCATGCTTCCCACACTCATGGCTGCATGCCGCGCACTGGGAAGAGATCCAGTCAAACTTTACACACGTTTTTCCAGTATGTTTGCTGCACGTGACTCAAGGGTGCGTCACTCAGATTTTGCCCTACTAAATTAGTGTTTGATCACACTCCACGAGGTCCCGCTTAGTCCTTAAAAGAAAGTTTCCCAGTGCCACCAGAGGAAAAGTGGAAAAGAGCGTGCGTCTGAGCGATGGATGACAGACGGTGCACACATCTTTACTAAGACTGGGAGACAGCGCTGGACAAGTTAACCCAGCATATGTGAAGTGCTAAAGTATCTATTTTAACTGTTGTCCAAGCTTGTCCAATACTGTCTGCCTTGTGTATGGGTTAAGTACAGAAAAAGACCCCCTAATTGAGACTGCATCTTATAATACATCTTATAATCCTTTTGGTGCATACAATATGGTACTTAGCATTAGGGAGATAGTGTGCATAAGGAATTTTCATCAGAGCATTGCACGATATCTAGTTTCCATCAACTTTGAGTTTCTGCAAACCAGTGTGAATTTTGCCCTTTCTAAAGTTATAGACTTCTAACATTCTACACTGAAGGAGATTCCAAAAAGACTGTTGATAAATTTGATCTTGTATGGTGTAACTTTTAGCAATGTTGATTCTGGGTTTTTTGCTTGGTGACAACTCCACACTGACGATCAGAAACTGTCCAAATCTCCATTCCTGAGCTTAAAAAACATTTTAGTTCTCTATCAGAGCCAGTTTTCTTCTGGTGTTTGGTTAAAAACTAGTACAAATCTCCTTGAGAAAAGACCAAGGGTAATATTTTCACCCAATTCTTTAGGCTGGTTTCAAATACAAATAACTATTTGCTGTGAGGTGGCAATGTTAACTCTTCTCTAATGTGTCTTTGACTTTTTTTCTATTCTTGTACACTGTTTTGCCAAAGAACCAGTGCTGCACATTATTACCCTCTGTTTCACCTTTGTTTTGGCTCCGTTGTCAAACCAACCATCTGAAAAATGCTGTGATGTACCAGCATATGAAAAAACAGGAACACAAGTATTACAGCCTCCATCTACACTGGACAAGTTTCATGATACATTCTGTTGCTGAGCTGGGGAAGCAGCATCCATTTTTTACAAGTCTTACTTATTTATTCTATCTGTTTCTCACAATAGCAAACAAAGTGCAAATATATTTATTTGCAGAGTTAAGGAGGACATTTTTAGTAGATAACAATGCTGCAGTCAGTTCTGTCAGTGTTGTGATATTGAGTTTGCTGTCGATCGCCAATGTCACACACAATGCTGACAGAAGGCCACTTTAGTCATTTAGATGACAGGGTGCAGGCACGCCCCATCTCTGTTTATGAGTACCTTTTCTGCTATTTGTTACCTTTGCACAAAATTGATTTAAAAAATGTATTACATGCATATGTTTTATGCTCTTGCTTCTTTTGTTAAAAGACATTCTTGTACAATGATATCTATACCTCCCTCCTATCTTTGTATGTGCTTCCTGGTCTAAAATCTAACTTTTGCATATGTCTTATAAAACACAAAAACATTTAATGATTTTCATATTGAATTAGTTTAAGTTGGTGCCTGTATTTCTCTCGACTTTCAACAGATGTTCCAACAATTCTGTTTATCTGTCTCCTGCTCTCATACCCAAATGGGTCACAGCAGATGACCCTTACTGAGTTTGGTTCTGTTTTTTTTTTTTTTTTTTTCCTAATTTGCATTAAAGGAAGCTGTCTTCCCTGATGTCACCCTTTACTTGCTTATGCCTTAGTCGCATGGACATATTCAGGGGGTGAACTGTACAGGAGTGCATGCATCTTCAGGGTAGTACAAAGGAGTCTTGCTATTCCCTTAATATGGAAGGCACGATGATGACGTTGTAAATATATTGTGAAGGACTTGTAAGGACAATGTAAGTTGCATGAATTTGTAATATACATGCAATGCTGTTGTACAGTACCTTCACACAGCACTCCAGTAAATAAGGTGCTCGCACTGGCTCCTTACTTTCTGCTCATAAATGCTGCTGAAGGGGTGTGCATATGATACATAGGTCCCCGTAAGATGCCAGTAGGATGCCTCAACTGCATTTTCCCATGCTAGTTGGAGCTTGCTAGTCCTTTTGCTAGCTTAGCACTGACTACATGTGCTTAAGATGACAATGTGGTTTCCAGTGTTGTTTTTGACTTGGTCTGCAGAAAGTGTTTCAATTAAACTCTTAATGCTGCATTCACACTGAATGCCATTCCCGTGTCAAATTCACTGCTCGATGGTTGTCCAAAAATGTGCCCAGTAGCTCTATGCCCCAGGTACTACGTGTGGGAGGAGCTACCAGCTGATGTTTTTAACCTGATCGCTACATGGAGTGGTGCCTGTATTCCATTACAATGCATGAAAGACGTGAAGGATGTTCAGAGATCAGACTAATTTATTTTAAAAAAGCTTTACAAAAAATTGGTAATCAAGTCTCTGTGTCTTGATAAGATTGTTCAGAGATTCTACCGGTGTGGTAAGCTTCATTCCTGCATTGGGGAACTTATTATATACATATATATTGGAAATGTATATAAATATGTGTGTGTGTGTGGGTGTGTATGGGTGTCTGTGTGTGTGTGTGTGGGTGTGTGTGGGTGTGTGTGTGTAGGCTCCATAAGTGATTTTTGGCCCATCCATTTTTTGTACTGTTTTACTTGCTGTCATGTCATCATCTTGGGGGAGGGATCGGTGACTCTGCTTAAAATTCATTTTCAATTTTCCCTTGGTGTGTGTAAATTTTGGAGACTTTTCGCACATGTGACAGGGGTCAAATTTAAACTCAAAGGCCCAGACATTTTTACAGTTGCAAAAAACAAAGTGGTCCTTGCAGTCAGGGACTGCTGCTGTGGGCCATAATAAAATCAAATTATTTTATTTAATCATCCAAGAAAGTCTGAGGTCTTCCCAGTCAGGGAAGACAGTCACCTGTCATTGTGAGACATATAGCCTACTACTAAAAAAACAAATGTGTGCCCATTATTTTGTGCTGTATTTGAAATGTATATGTATGATTAATTTTTTTTTTTTTTTTACTTTTCAAAATCTCTATATTTTGTGTTATTTCTGTTTAATTACAGCATAGGCTGTGAGGTGATGCAGCCTCAAGCTGTACCTCATGATTGATTGTACAATTCCATGAGAACTGGATTGAATGTCCCTTTAGTTTACTCATCATATGCTAATAATGTAACAATTTATTAATTTCTTAATATATTCTTGACATACAGTCCTTTAAAAAAAAAAAAAAAAAAGTAAATGAAGTTTTGTAGTTGTTGACCCAGTTTGACTGTGGGTGCGGAACTTAGTTGCACTAACTTCCCAGTATTCCTTTGTTCACACTTTCTCATGCTAGTAGTGGCGTGCGGTGAGGTTCACAGCTGGTGAGGCACTGACATCATCAGTCAAACATCAACCCTACAGAGCAGCTTATTTCACAATTTGGATGTTTGAAATTTCCTTTAAACATTTTTCTTCTGTTTATAAACAGAAGCAGTGTAAAAAAAATCATAAATGTTATTATTGACTTACATTTGTGCACCGCTCCCTCTGAAGAAACACAGATAACCTGTTTGTAGAAGTGTCCCTTTTCTTTCTTCACTTTCAAAAGTCTGTCTCAATGGCGATCAGTGCCGGTGGCCTATCTACACAAATTTGAGTTTAGAGAAGTAATTTCATATTAGGAACATGATTCTAAACAATATTAAAGAATAACTGGATAGATGCACCTGATTTGCTACCTCAAATTGTAGAATTCTTTAGCTCCAGTGTCACATTCTCGGGGCTGACCGGCGTACTGCGGTGAGGCACACGTACTGCAGGCCTCACCTAGTGTATTTCTTATGAATTTTAATTGATAAAAAAAGACTAAATGAGTCACAAAGTGGCTCCAATGCAATCAGGCAGTGAGCGAGAAATAAAAAAAAAGAAGTAATTTAAGATAGAGTGTCTTATGATGAAAAAAGACCGAAACAGTAAAGCGCATCCATCAGTTGCAGCTCCAGTTGGAGTGTGCGGTGCAGTCTGGGTGCAGGGTAGGCAGGCAGCTGGTGCCTCACCTGCCTCTTTCTCATGTAATTGAACAGGGAATTTGTAAGTCTGCTACTTTTTTTTTTTTAGCAAAGAAATGAAAAAAACACAGACAAAATTAATCATAGAATAGAGATGTCTAAAAATAATATTTGATTTTAATTCCTAATAGTAAAAAGGAAATTCATCTTTTTTTTAAATGTATCTATTTTTTAAGCTATATTTTTCCTGACTGCACGTCACTGCTCGCTTGCATGTAGCACATCACAAGCACAAACTAACATTAGTGTCACAAAAAAAAGGCTAGCAATATCAGAGCTGAGTTTTGAGTAAAATGCCAGCTCAGACAAGCAGGCCAGGATAAGGTGCAGCAAGTGTTTTTTGTTCTTGAGGATGGCCTTCAACATGCACCTCAATCTTGTCTCCACCAGCACCTCTACAGATAGAATCCCATACCCCTGACACACTCTGCTTGTTGTGATTTTGTTTTTTTCTCCTTCCACTCACCTGTGTCTCCTGCTGGAGGTGTTCACAGCTGCATCCTGTTTAGTTGATTGTGTGTTTGTCTATTTAAATCTGTGTGTTTCACTTCCATGTATTGGAGCGTTTTGTGTCCTTTAGGTCTGTCCCGGTCATCGTACTTTAATGCTGCTCCTTTGTTTGTTTGTTTTGAGTTGCTTACTACTTTTTCCCCTCTTGTGGGGTGATCTTTTGTTCACTGATTAAAAAAAGCTTAAAACTTACCCATCATCCAAGGCCTTCTCTGCTTCTGGGTTTTTGAACTCTACCCGTAACACACCCACTACCCACATACACTTGTCCACCAGTTTTTGTGAGCTGTCTTTAGCCGTGGTGATGCACTGGCAACAACTGACTGGTAAAACATTTTAATCATCAGATTACAGACTACTTCAATTATTTGAGAATCATCTCACTAGGCTGCAGAACTGAGAGGTTCAGAAAGTCTGCAACAACGTTCCTTAAAAGGCACTGCTGATGGTTGATCTTATTTAATTTTATTATTTCTTTTGTTTTTATAGTTGGTATTTTAAGTTTTATTGTTTTTATATCAATGTCAGTGTGTGGTTTTTTTTGCATAGTTTATTTTTATATTTCCTTTCTGAATGTGGTTTGTTCAAGTGTACGCTAACTAGCAACTGAATTTCTCCGTCTGATGATTAATAAAAAATCCTGTACACTACTGTACTCTACACTCTAAAAGTGGGAAAAAAAAAGGTTGCACAGCGGAAGAATGCCTGATTGAAGGCAGCTTTTGGTGTCATCTCCTCCCTTTGCAGGTTTACCTCCTGCTCCTTACATGAGACTGCCTCATGTACATCATTGAAAAGAAGCTGGATGTGTTGACCTTGGGTCCAATCATCTGCTTTAATTTCCCCTCTGGCACAGTATGGTTTAAAGTGTAAAATGTCCTCTAATATAAACAGAAATGGAAGTTACCGACCAAAGCAGTTCCAAATTTCATAGAGTTTTTCTTCATTATCTTTTTGCTGGTCTCTTTAGAGACTGCTACCACCACAATAACATCCTTCCATCATCCTGGCCCATACCAACCAACTCCTTGTCTTTCACTGCAACCACAATACTTCTTTTTGGTATTTCTCTTGGGGACTTTCCTGGCCTCCAACCTCAGCATTTATTTAGCAACATTTCCAAACCATTTCAGTCTGCTCTCCTGTAGGATTAACTGAAACATCAAACATGAGCTGTTCCTCTGCTGGATTTATTCCTGATCCTATTCATTCTCATCACTCCTAAAGAGAACCTCAGGATCTTCTTCTCTGCTACCTCCAGCTATGTCTCCTGTCTCTTTCTGAGCTTCTCTAATCAAACAAAATACCTGATCACCACAGTCTTACACACCTTTTTTTCATTCTTGATGAGACTCGCATCACATCTGGCATGGTTCTTTTCCTGCTCCCGCCTGTTTGGACACTCCTCTTCACCTCCTTCCCACACTCAGTGGGTCTGGAGATGACCCTAAATACTTTAAGGTCCTCCACATTCTTCCTTTCTTTGTATTCTTTTTTTTTTCTTTCTGGAACTAACATCTGAATTCTCATTTAAGTAAAGACAATTGTTTTCTTTAACTGACCCACACTCAGTGGGTCTGGAGATGACTCTAAATACTTTAAGGTCCTCCACATTCTTCCTTTCTTTGTATTCTTTTTTTTTTCCTTTCTGGGACAAAAATTTGAATTCTCATTTAAGTAAAGACAATTGTTTTCTTCATCAAAGAGTTGTAATGTAAACATTTTAGAAACATTGGAATATGCCATGTTACAGCAGTTACAGGAGATCTAAGCAGTTTCAATAGTCATGTTATCACAGGAGAATACAGCCACTTCATTTTTCAGTTTTTTCTGGTTGATATTTAATAGTTCATTGTCATAGTTTTGTGCCCTAGTTTTGCTAAAACACAAAATGGTTTTGGAGCGAAGTCAAAAATGCAAATCCACATGGTTTTTGTGTGACTCGTGTATGAATAGTCTCTTGTCATGTGAGTGCAAACAGTTTGGATCCGTAAGCTTATGCATGAAGATTTCAACTCACATACTTAGTCATACATGTAAGCTACTTCAGTTTAATAAGTCATTTGCATATGAAAGCATGGCTTGCATCCCAACTAAATAGGCATGACAATGAAAGGCACACCGTGAAGAAGACATAATGAAAACTAGACACCTATCTAAGAAGTTGCACAAGCCCAGCAAAATTCTTGGAATCAAGCACACAAACACTGCTTCACACATGCACACAAAATAATAAAAAGTCTGAAAACACATTAAGCTAGAAGTTTTAGTTGGAGGGTTGTGTCTCATAAGCACTGTCTTTTTAGGGTTTCATTTGTATTCAAGCTATATCAGAGGAGCTCTTCTTGTGTGTGACTGTCCAACCCTGAAGCACTCATTTGTCCAACCTGACTGTTTTCTACCTCAGTTACAAGTAACCAGCAGGCAGATGCTGTTAATTAGTGGTATTTGATTAATCGATCCCAAACAAATGTGAGCACCTCCTCTGGTGGTTTTCTGCTCTAGAGCATTCAGGTGTGTTAATACAATGCAAAACTACCAAGCATTCAACAATATCTCAGAAAGCTTCCTTAATTACTACCATCTGTCAATTTCTGCTGCCCATCAAGCTGTAAAAGGCTTTAAGCTTTAATACAAGTCCAAAAAGTTCATCACTCTTCACCAAAAAGGGTTTAAAAGGAAAAACATTAGGCAGAAAATGGACAGTAAGTCTAAGAATATCAAGTATGTTTGCCATGAAACTTCGTAGTCTTTATATTCGGCTAGATTTTATGTTAAGTTACAAATAAAAATACAGCAAAAAGCCATCCATCCATGTTGTAAACCTGTTTCTATCCCTTTTGGGGTCATGTGGGTGCTAAAACCTAGCCTGGCCACTCCTGACTGAAGGCAGGGTATACCCAGGATAGGTTACCAATCAAGGCCACATCCACACCAAGAGTGACCAATCAATCTAAGAAGCATGCTTTTTGGATGTTGGGAGGAAGCAGGAGCCCCCAGAGAAAACCCACACATGCACGGGTAGAACATGCAAACCTCACACAGAAAAAGTCCCTCACCACCCACACCACCGCTCCACCACCACCCACACCCCACTCTTGCTGTGAGGCAATAGCGCTAACCACTGCTGCACAGCTTTTAATGTGTAATCAATCATCTGGTCTTATACATGGGAGTTAAAAGTCATTCTGTCAAGGTTAACTCTCAAAACACAAGACAGTAAATAACGAGACATGAGTCAAAGAGTAATTTCTCCAGAGGAGAGCCAGACAGAGGAAGATCTAGAATATCGACTGTCTGACCACCTCTTTTTATTCAGTTTGGGTTACCCTTCTTAGGCTAGCCTAAGGTTTGTACAATATGGTGTAAGTATGTATGTTATTTTTAGTTTGGGCTGTTGGTAAGCAAGGTCAATCCTGGGTCAAAAATATTGGGTTGGCGTGAAGTTCCCGTTTCAGCAGTTTGTGTGTCTTGAACAACGTCTGCATCTCAGACGATTCCTGTTTTTGGTGGAAATGTTTCCCCTTTTCCAAATGTGGATTTACAATATAAACATAAACAACATTGTAGGAGTGTAACAATTCAATTTGATTAATATAATAATTTGTGGCTGACGATACAATTCATAGTTAATCTTGGTTTATTTTGAACTATCCAAATTAATCAGATTCACTGACCTGATATCCATCCAAAATTCAACAACCAGTGTGACTCAAGTACCTGGGTGTGTTGTTTCCTCGGATGGCACTTGGTCGTTGTTACGTTATAGTAAAACTAGCCTACCATATTTCAGTCCAAATGACATTTTCTAAAATTGATTATAATTGATTTAATTTATTTAGGAACAATTTTATAATGGCATAGGTTGATTTGATATGATTAACAACTTTCTTCAAACAGACTGACCTGGTTAGATAAAGCAATTTATTGATTAATCGTTACACTCATTGAATTAAAAACACACCATCCACTTGCATTTTTATGCTTTGTATACATATTTCTATATTTACCAGTTACAATACATTAAAGGTTTTATTTTTTACAATTTAACAACATGCTAACAGCACTTAAAATATTTCCCCACTGGCAATCCAAAACAACCACCTTAGAAAACAAAAATGCTTTAATTAGTCATTTAAACATTATTACTTCTAATTGAAAGAAACTCTTAAACCTAATGCCAACTCTTGAGGAAAACAACAAACATGCATGAAAAGCCAACATTTTCCCAAACTCAGAATGATTTTATTTGTGACAAAATAAATCAATTACTTGCTTAATATCATACCCCTCTAATGAATTCATTTGGATCTTTTAACAGATGGTATCAAGAGCATTTGTGAAATCTTGTAATACCTCAATTGAAAATTCCCTTTTTTAAGGGCACTATTACCAATTCTCATTAGCTTTGCAAATTTACCAATTTGAATTAAGAGATGTGTTTGTGGTTTAGAAAACTCTCCGTGGGTCATAACTGTTTCATCTTTCGAGACGAGAAAACAAAGCAGGTTTCTGCTTATAACCAATGAGGTTGTGGTCTTTTCATCTGCATAGTAAATTTCACTACGGTTTCTTCTCTGAATGCTCTTTACAGCATGCCTTTCATTTATTTTTGTTTTACTCTCACCGTCAAGTGAAATATTTAAATCTGTATGTTATTTTTCATGATAATTTAACTTGATGCTATCTGCAATCATTTCTTTAAAAGAGTATGTATACTGTTTATTTATAAGCTGTGCTGACGACAGCCTTTGCCCTGTCAGTTTCTGTGGAGTCCTTAACGCATAACGCAGGGGTGGAATGTGATGTTTGTTAAAGAACATGCTTTATTCCTCAGAGCACGGAAATAATATCATACACTACTTAGAATGAAGATGAAATGACACAGTATATAGAAACAGCTGCTCTAAAACATTAAAGATCATGTAATATTTGTAAGTCCAGGGAAATGGGTTTTAGATGCATTTTCTTTGGAACAGAATGTAAAATATAATTTAAGAAAATGAACCCATGTGTAAATATGGTGTAATTTAACTGCATTTCAGAGAAAAGTACAGATATCAGTGCAGTAAAGTTTTAAACTGTAAAAAAAAAGGGAAGAGCCTAAGAATGCATGTGGTGGCTGCAGTTTTGGATGGGAAAGTGTTTATCTGTTTAAGCTAAATTAAAGATTTATTAATTTATAAGGGCACCTTAAAATGACATCGGTCAAACAAGGCACCGTACATTAAAACACACAAAAAAAAAAAATGACTAAAAGTGTTTAAAACAGTTAAAAGCATAAATGAATGACATAAAAACACCAGATAAAAGCAAAATAAAACAGTAAAACACACCAGCAGAGCACAGTGTCAAGCTGTGTTAAAGGACTGACGATAAAAATGGGTTTTACACATTTTTTTTATATGAACAATGAAGATGCCTGCAGAATGCTCAGTAACATATTCCACAGCTTCAGTGCACTGAAAAACGACTGAAAACGCGACTAAAAACGTTCGTTCCCCTCTGAGCTTCCTCTTGGACCTTGGTACCTCCAGGAGAAGCTGATCAGCAGACTTGAGGCACCGGGTTGAAGAGTAAGGACAGAAAAGCTCAGAGAGGTCTGGTGGTGAACAACTGTTTAAAGATTTAAAAAAAAAATAAAAGAAACTTTAAATTAACTCAATGACTAAATTCACAGGCGGCCAGTGAAGGGTAGCTGAGATGGGCTAGATGTAGCCCCTCTTACACGCTGTGACCAGAACCTGAGCAATTCTGGATCAGTTGGAGATGAGAGAGGGACGACTCCAAAACTCCAAAAATGAAGAGAGATACAGTAATTCAGCTGAGATGTAATGGAAAGCATGGATTACTGTCTCAAAATGCCATTTTGATAAAAAGGGTTTGGCCTTCACCAACTGCCTCAAATATAATAAGCTGGGTTTTACCACTGAGCTGATTTGACAGTGAAGGTTAAAATCACTGAATCAAAGCCATTAAAGGTGGTGGAAAAAGCCCATTTAAAACTTAAAAAATTAGACAGGCAGTGGAAAACGACTGATAATTTTCAAAATTTAACATATATGTATTGAGAATGAAGCAATAGTGATACTGCAAAGGCTTCTTGTCAAGTTTTTTTCCCTGCTTTTTTAAAAGATGGATGAAATGGCTTTAAAATGGTGGCATTTGCTTGTGACCAAGTAGAGACAATACGATAAATAACTACAAACCATTTAGTGCAAGTATACTTTTGCTGTGTCAGTAGTTAAATAAGATTGCATGCATTTCAATTTTGATGAATTGAACTTAAAAATTCTAGAAACATTTTTCACATGATCTTTAAAGGTCAGAATAAAATCAGAAGGAACACCGAGATATTTGAACCCTTCAACCACCTATCTTTGCTCTCCATCGATCCAGACCGTTGGCTGGTTTCTACTTAATGGTTGGTGAGAGAAAAACATGCAGACTGTTTTCCTGGTATTAAGATGAAGGGATACGTTTTTTAGCCAGTTGGAGACTGGCACCATGATTTAAATAGAACAGTCGCAGCTTCATCTTTTGTTGTTGCATGAACATAAACAATTGTATTGTCTGCATATAAATGTATTTTCTCAATTTTTGCATACATTTGGTAAGTTGTTTATTTACCGTATATCTTTCAATAATTTCCAGTCTCTAAAGTCTAGTAGAGCCGGTATCCAATAAGAGCCGGGTTTAACAGGTGTTAGTTGTAAGAGTTGTAATAGACGCCGGTCTTTAATAATGGCCGGGCTCCTTTAAGACACCCCCACCCCCCACCCCCCAACCTTATCCCGCTGGAAGTATCCATCAGAAGATGATACACTGTGGTCATGAAAGTAAAGATATGGTCTGTTATCATACTCAAGTAGACTGTGGTGTGTAACCATGCTTAATTGGTACTAAGGGGTCCAAAGTGTGCCAAGAAAATATCTCCCACACCATTACAACACCACCTCCAGCCTGAACCATTGATACAAGGTATGATTGATCCATGCTTTCATGTTGTTGATGCCAAATTCTGACCTACCATCTCAATGTCTCAGAAGAAATGGAGACTCATCAAACCAGATGATGTTTTCCAATCTTCTGTTGTCCAATTTTAAAGAGCCTATGAGAACTGTAGCTTCAGTTTCATGTTCTTAGCTGACGGGAGTGTTACACAGTGTGGTCTTCTGCTGGTGTAGCCCATCTACCTCAAGGTTGGACTTGTGTGTTCAGTTGAACAAAGTGGTTATTTGCTGTTGCATTTTTATCAGCTGAAACCAGTCTGGCCGTTCTCCTCTGACCTTTGGCTTTATTAAGGCATTTTGTCAGACAGAACTGCTGTTCACTGGAACCTTAGAGATGGTAGTGGGTGAAAATCCCAGTAGATCAGCAGTTTCTGAAATACTCAGTCCAGCCCGTCTGACACCAACAACCATACCACATTCAATCATCTTTCTTCCACAATTTGATGCTCGTTTTGAACGGCAGCAGATTGTCTTGAACATGTCTACATGCCTAAATGCCTTGAGTTACTGCTATGTCATTGGATGAAATTTGCGCTAACAAGTAGTGGAGATCAGTTGTGCCAAAAAGTGGCCAATGAGTGTATATTATATGCATTCAGTTCATTATTATTATTAAGTAATATAAGTATAGCATGATTAAGCTTTTCTTCTTTGATATGTTTCCCTTTTCAGAGCTTTACATTCAGAAAAAGGTGAGAATTTGACACTGTGAAAGATTAAGTCTTCCACTGTTTTTCACAACAGTGTTTGACGAAAATGGCAAATCCACAGATATCTATTCCCATCAAAAAAAAAAAAAAAAAAAGTCCAATAAAGTGAAAAGATGAGGACTCAACAGACCAATGCCAGACTCTGATTGTAGATAACTGATTTATCTCGGAAGGGCCCATTTCTCCACTCTGCTGCTGTGATTACAGGCCCAATCCGATTATTGGTGTTCTGGTCACATTTATGAAGCTGTTTTCTGTACCCAGCTCTGCTTGACACACCTCACAACAAAGCTGCACTTCACTAATATTGAATATACTTTAGTCACATAAAAGTCTGCAAAGACAAACGTTTGTAAAATTAATTAAATGGGTTTGAAGCCAAACTTGAAGAGTTAAAAACAAACGTCTGTGTTATCTGTTGGTTAAGTACATACGCTGTTATAAGCTGAATACAATTGAGACATTTTGACATTAAAAAGATAAAATGAACTAAACAGGATTATAATGACCAAGATCATTTGGAATACAATGACAATTGTTAATAATTCCTGTAGCTCAGATTTTTTTTTTCTTTTTTTGTGTTTCACCTTGTGACAACTTTAGTCGTGGACTGACGCTGTATAAGGGTAAATTGAATCATGACCTGTTACTTGTCTAAAATACGAAGACATATTGAAACATTATTTTAAGTAAACACTAAAAGTTTAATGTCTACTTGACCAAGGTGGCTCTGTGGATGTTGTAAGCATGTTGTTTTTGTATGAACAACTATGTTGGACAGTAACATTTGTAAATTGTAATTTGGGATGTTACCAGGTAACCTAAAATCCAGGCTAAATTTCCAGTTATAGGGGCAATGAAGGTGAAGCAGGGATGATCATGAAAATGGCTACTTTTTGAGAATGATGGGAGTGAGGCTCCTTTCATTCATCAAGGTTGACTTTAATAGGGTGCTCTTTATGTTCCTAGTCAGACTTCAGATAATAACATATGGCCTATCATTCTACAAAGCAACATCTATGATCAAACATACCCACAAACACTGTTTCTCAAGGTTGCACTCCAACTATCTTTTGATCTTCCATAATTACATCATTACATAACGCAATGGAATACAGTAAATAAATAAAAACAAAAAAAAAAACAATTTGGGGCACATATTCTCTAGATTGTACAGTAGTTTCGTACTCCTGAAAGCTATCCATCCAATCCCAACTTAGCTGCTCAAATCAGAATGTCCATCCATCCATCCATCCATCCATTCATCCATCGGAACCAATTTGGAGCAGGGGGTTAATGTTGTTAGAATGCAAATTTAAATTCTGTCAGGTCTCAGCAACCATTCCCTCCTCCAAACACCAGAGGGACCCCTCTTCAGAGTACTAACATCCCTTGCACTCCTCCACACTCCAACTCCCATCATGCACTGTATCCATTCTTCTTGTCACCAGCTGGTTTCCATCTTCATCAATCACTGCATATACCGTATATCTTCCAATAGTAGCTGAGGCGTTTATTTAAAAAAAATGTCGGCCAACCCGGCGTTTATTAGAGACCAGCGTTTATTGGAGACCGACATTTATTCCATCACAGACAGAATGATGATGGTTAATAGGTTCATTTTGTGAAATTCTGTCACAAAATGCAGAAATCAGCAGATGTTTAGCACTGGCTGTGAACGTTTCTTTTCTCTTTGAGTCTTCAATCTCCATATCAAAAATCCCCTTCGCTATCATGACGATCATTTCCCTGGACACGTGCACCTTTCCTGTGCTCAATAATCTATGTTCAAACCAGTTCTTCTAATTTGTTGCTGCTTTCTCTGCTCACCAGGAAACCAGGCTTGCTCCTTTTCTTTCTCTCTGCAGCTGTGCCCGTGGTTTAGGATTCACCCCAAAATTGCTACATGGAGCTAGCAGCTAATGTTTTTAGCCTGTTAGCTACATGGAATTATGTCTGTGTTTATCTCATTTACAATAAATGAAAGACATGGATGATGTTAAGAGATCATGTTGATTTATTTTGAAAAACCCTACACAAATATCTGTGCTCATGCCTTCATGTTTGGGTTCATAAAAGCATTTAGAATCTCCTACAAGCTACCGAGAGCTTCTTTCCACTGTGTCTGAACAGCTGCTTCCGTGGTGTTTCTGTCCCTCTTAAGGAGTTTGACGGCTTTCTGTCCTGCATTAACCCAAATGGCAAAAATAAAAACAAGATTAAATGAGGGTACCTTTTTTGAGGCGTGGATGAAACAAAGGTTCAGGAGGCCCGAGCAGACTGCTTTCCCATCCCACGCCGGCTCTCTGTCTGGCTGGCTGCCAGCTCCTCTCCCAGTAGCCACATGGCGAGTTTTTGCTCCAGCTCTAAAGTCTACCTCCCTTAGTCCAAGCTCTAATGTAACAAAAGGTCAAGCCCTTTAAGATATCACTGTCATTTTCCATGTGGTCGTTGAGTTGGTATTGAATCTCCCTGTAGAACAATGGATTCCCCAGTTGTTGCACTATGAGTTTTATAGTCCTACCTCCAGGTGAGCTCAACTATCTCACCTCCTCTACAAGCTCTGCATCTTACTTACTGAGAAATGTCTCTATAATTGAAGTCAATTTTTGGGGATTTGGCAGTCAAGCCCTGACCTTGACAACTGCTCAAATGAAATGGCACTGGCTGCTTGTGGTCCTATTTGTGAACAGTTGGCTTACAGGAACATTATCTCATGATGTTGTCAGGCTGAGCCCTCCATGTTTGATGGAAGCAGATCATGTCACGCCACAAGGCATTCACCCGGTATTCCAATCCCGGACCTCGAGGGGAGGATCCCGGTGAAATCAGTCTGAGCGGCAAAGTGAAACAAAAGCACGCATAAAACAACATTAGTTTTACTCTATCCTGCTTAAAGCAAAAAACAACCAACAGATCGTGTTCCATGATTGACATAATATCTTAACAAAATCACATTCCAGCACTTTGGGTGAACACGTTAGATTTGTAACAAGCAAGACTCCACTATCCTCTGCTAGGACCCACTTGTGCACGGTTTACCCAAACACATGGTACTTTGGGGTTTAGCATATTCATTTCTTGGTGTATGCCCTCTTTCACTCAGATGCTGCAAAGTCTACTAGTGGAAGTTTTGAAACTTCCAAATACTCTTATAACCTTCATAGAAGGATGGGCCACAGGTCGTATGGAGATGGTCCTATAAATCTTTCCAGATTAATGCTCAGGAAAATTAGCTTACAGTATATCGTCCTCTTTTGGCAAGACCACCCTCATGTTGGACAGTAAGAAATAGATCAAACTTCTCCTTTTTGTAAGGGTTTTCAAATGCTGATGATAAAAAAAACTAAGCTGCAACTTACCATTTTTTTCAAGGAAGAACAATAAGAACAGCCTCTGTTTAGCAACATTAGTCTTTTTTAACCCTCTGAATCTTGTCACAAGAGACTTGATATTGTCACATTTTCAATGTTGCATTTGTCTAAAAGAAATACAGGATTTACTTATGCTAAAATTTTAACATAATGCAGTGGTATATAGACTTTTAAACATTATGAGAGATCTACATACAATCTTAAGAACTACTTCTGTACTTAATGCCCCTTTATTCAAATATCCTATACTATTTTTAATTTTTTTGTCTTTTTTTCCTTTTTTTGAGTACAGGAGATATTACAAAATAAATCTCTGAGCTCTTCGACCATAAATATTCGATACATTGTAATAAAGAGAAAAAGGTTTTTCTCTTTTTTTCCCTGCTCCGTATCCTCTTTAACCTCTGCTCCACTCTCAGCAGAAAGTAAATTACTGTTTGGGTAAATTGAGTTCTCACTCCTATAAAGAGCTGAGATTTAGGCTTACGCATGTGGATGTTGTCACGCTGAGCACTTAGAGTTTGAAAAATTGACCTGCCACCCCTCCTATATAAAATATTACAACTAATGAAGGCTGCCAGATGTTACAAATGACTTCCATGCAGAGATGTACGCTCATACATGATTTCTATTGATTTAGATTACATCAGAGAAAAATTATTTCTTTCATTTTCTAATTACGTATGTATAATCTCGAGTACTGACTGAACATATTTCATGTAGGTGTTTGATATTGTTTTATATGATTCAAGCAAGTAAAGAAAATAACAGCAGGGTGTGAAACTACATTACCAGCCCTTTCAATAGTCATTCTGTGAAACGTTTTCAATTTGGCATGTCACTGTGAAGTAACCGCAACCCTGTCTGCTTTACAGCACCTTTTTCGTTTCATAGCTTTTTTTGGATGTCCGTTTTTTCTGAATTTATAATGCAGTTCGACTTCAACCTTTCAGTCTCACTCCATGTGATGTGAACAGGGATGCTGCAAGGGTCCGTGGGAGAGAGTACACGTTGTGCCTTCCCCTTGCGCTGTATGGAAACTGACCTCCACTAAACACATTCAAACATTTTTTTTATTTAAAGATTTCTTATTTGTATCCTTTTATTTAAAAAAAAGAAAATTTTAGGTGTCACAAAAACAAATGATCAGTCTCTGTCTGACTCTATGCTCTGTATCCTCTTAATCACATCACTCACTCTTATATCCTCTTATATCCTCTCTGTTCTCCTCCACCGTCTCTGTTCCTCTTCTTAGCGTGTCCAAACCATCTCAGTCTGCTTCCCTGCATTTATTTCCAAAGCATTTAATGTGACATGTTTCTCTGATGGATCCCTGGTCCTATCCCTCCTGGTCACTCCCAAAGTGAACCTCAGCTTCTTCATTTGTTACCTCCAGCTCTGCCTCATGTCTCTCTCTCAGAGCTTGTAAACCAAAATCCTGGCTGCTCTCACCACAGTCTTCTTCACCTTTACATTCATTCTTGAAAAACACTCTTGTCACACATCACACCTGAAACATCATCATTCCTTCCAACCTGCTTGCACATGCCTCCCCACCTCTTTCCTACACTCTGTTGTTCTGAACAGTTGTACTTATATCCTCCACCGCCTTTACCTGTGGTTCACGTCACTCTTCCCCTTGAGTCCCTTTTGTTTACACACAAACACTCTGTCTTGCAGTGGTTGACCTGCATCCCTCTCCTCACAAGAGCAAACCTCTACCTCTTTTAAATATTCCTCCACCTGCTCCCTGTCCTCACTACTTACTACAATGTCTTCTGCAAACGTCATAAACCACAAAGATTCCTGTCTAACCTCATCCATTACTCTGTCCATCACTACAGCAAACAAGAAGAGGTTCAAAACCAATCCTTTGTGCAGTCCCAACTCCACCTTGAACTTCTCTATCACACAAGCAGAACATCTCACCATTGTCTTTCAGCTCTCATACTATACATGTCCAGAACAACTCTACGGTACTTCTCTACCACTCTTCTTTATACAAACCAAAGCTCCTCTGTGTACCCTTTCACCTCATACTATATATAACATGTACTAATAATGCACATTCAAAAGGAGTTATACATTTTTTTTGTTTCCGAAATGTACCTTTTTACCCAGCTTTACCAGCAATCATTTACAGTTTTTTTTTTTTTTTTTTTTTACCCTAACTAGACAAACGTGCCACTTGTTGACATGCCTTACCTCATTATGATACACATTAACTCTCCTCAATGAACTTCTATCTTTTTTTAAACTCTGGTCACATGTCAAACTTTCTCTTTGATCTGCATTTCTGTAGTTAAGTTGCCACACAAGCAACTTCGTGTCTTCATTTACTGATTTGCCAGACTCATTTCAGAAACAGTATTTAATCGTATATGAAAAGCTTCAAATAATACTAAATGCCACATCATCACAGCCCACATCAGGGCTTTTACACTACTAACTAAAATACATTAAACACACCATAACTCTTGCTGATCTTAATTTGTTTTTTTATTCCAAAGGACTTGTACAACTTCAAGTTTCATCAGTGGACAAATGCTGGTCTTTTGGGAAGGCAGCTATGTAGCTATTGGCTGTACTAGAAGTTGCTGAATGAGGTCATTACTTAGTTTGTATTAACTGTGGCCAGTCCAGGGCATGCAGCTCGCTTGACTGCAGCTGCTGCACAGTTAGAAGCTGCTGTTGGTGCAGTATGCTTTCAGAAATTTTTGCAAAAGATGGAGAAGCTCTTATTGCCTACTTCAACAAAATCCCACTTTGATGAATCCTTTTGTGGTCACTTTTCTATAGGCCAAATGTTCCAGGGTTTTTGAGAGTGTTTATACTTCACATTTCGCCTTAACATTTGACCAGTGAATATTTTGAGAAAAACAAAATTTTAAAGTTTTAATTTTCTATACTTTACAAAACAAATTTATGAGGAAGGAAAACATTTGTACACACGTAAATGAACAAACCTTCATGTAATCTTTGTGCTGATTTAATGTGTTTCAAGCCCTTGTAGCAAACTGCAGAACAAGGTCAATCTTGACCCAATATTCTACAGGTATTGGGTTTTAAATTCTGGTTAAAAAATCCTGCACCTGTGCATCCCATATACGTTTTAATACGTCCCTCCAGGCAGCAAGAATTTCACAAGCTTTTTCTAAATTATTGCTGCTGCGACTTTTAATACTTAAAGTGCTACCTATAAATTTGTGTTACCTAATGCGACTTTTAAGTGTTAAATAAATAATGCAAGTGTTGTGAAAATACATGATGAAACCAATGAACAGTTCATCTAAAAACTGCAAATTTCATTCAAGAGAAAATCAATTATTTATTGAAGTTTCTCCACTGTCACTTTCCGTCTCTGTTCTGTTTCAATCACTTGTACTCATAGCTAAATAAAGGCATATATCCCGTAGTCGTTGTGTTATTGCTATGC
The DNA here is from genome assembly GCA_014656515.1 of Oryzias celebensis. Taxonomy (NCBI): domain Eukaryota; kingdom Metazoa; phylum Chordata; class Actinopteri; order Beloniformes; family Adrianichthyidae; genus Oryzias; species Oryzias celebensis. The sequence goes on along the minus strand of BNCR01000007.1, from coordinate 25,744,123 downwards.
TTTCAGAAGATGGTGATCCATTGACTGTTGAGTCCAGATCCCTAGCAACACGCGGATGTTTCCGTAGGGATAATGTGATTGGAATTATCTCTGTGATTGTTTAGTAGACACATCTATTCCGATGCTGCTGTGTTTGCACATGAATGTGTGTGCGGGTCAGTGGAAGGTCTATTGAGCACATTTACAATGAATTCATCGTTTTATTAAGCTTTCAGCTGCTGTTTACTCCTGGATTTCTCCTTTTCTTATGTTTATTTATCATGTTGGCTTTTATTAATTGCAGAACACTAAAGCTGTGACTTGTGCTGCTCATGTCAGCATGACTCATCATTGCTCGGCCACCCCTGAGCTGATGTCGAGACATTTATGTTCCCTGGAAGTCTGAATGTGTGTCCACTGATGAGGATGGGGCTGTTACCAGGGGGCAGAATGATCTGTTCTCGGAAGGTGGGGGGTTCCTTACAGATAGTGCTGTTAGAGATTTTACTGTATCTCATTTTCTCTGTGAAATTGTGGAAAAGGAGGAGAACTTCAGAAGTCTGAAAAAGTATTCTCTTTTATCTATGGGCTTCTGGTTTAGTTAGAACATTTGGTAATGCAATTGCATTCAGTTTTGTTTGTTTCTTTGGTTTTTTTCTAAAGTATAATTAAGAACTCCACCTGAATATTTTTTTGTGACAAGAAGCTGAACATTAGTGAAATTTCTAACATTTGAATATTAGTTTTTTTTAGTTCTGATTAAAACACTAAATGGAACTTATTTGTGGCTCTGATAAGGCCATCATGCAGAATTAGCCCTTTCCATTCATGCCGCATTTCCCTAAAAGATCAATATTGATGGATGCAGCTTTGCAGTGAACTTCCCTGTCTGCCCTCTTTAAATGTTGAGCTGAATTCTTAATATTGTTTTCTTGGAGACTGTAAGCAAGTGCACTTCTTGTTTTTCATCCATTGAACAGTGAGTTCATACATCATTGAATTTCAATGTTCCTTTTACAACGAAATCTGATCACATTTTTTATCTTTAAGCTTTAGATTGGCTTCTTTGTTTACTGTTTACTTAAGGTCTTCTTCTGTTCATCTCAGTGCGCATGTATGTACCTCAGTATCTCTCAGCCCTTGTCCTTACTTGTTTGCTTTTTTCTCTACTTCAGCACACGTGAGTCAAATTACTATAATTTATCATCAGATCTCTGCAAAGCTAATGAGCTGCATCAAGTCCGCGAAGCTCCAGTGTCTGCGATGGGGAGCGGACATCTTAGAGCTTTTGTGGTCTTTTAGAAAATGTCTCTTAAACTCAGTTTACTTTCTCAAGATTGTTAGTCACCAATATTTTGTTACAGTGTGTGCATAAAAGCAAAGCAAACCAGAACATCCTCAGAACAACTTTTATAAATTAATACATAAATTAATCGTTTGAATTGTGTTTCAGTTATTTTTAGGTTTTTTTGTGTCACACTTAGCAAGTCCTGAAAAAGGTCTAACGCTTTTTGAAATACAAATGTATTCTTGTCTCCTGTCCTGTTTGCTTCTGTTGGCATATTTTCATATGGATGCATGAAAACAACCAAAGAAAACATTCAAAGCAGCAATGCAGAAGGTGCATGCTAAGTGTCAGAAAAAAACATGCAAAAAGTATATTAAAAGGAAAGGGGACAAAGTATTTAGAAGTTAAAAAAACTTAAAATAGCCTTATGTTCACACTTCAGCTTTAACATTTGTATTACTGTCTGCTAACGTGGTGCAATGACAATGAGGAAAGCATTGAAAGTAAAAAAAAAAAAAAGAGAAAATCTACAATAAAAAATTAAATATTTTTAAACATATGAAGACATGGCTGAGAGAAAGAATGCAGTGTGTCACCTATGAGAATGAAAGTGCAGGATTAATTCACGATGAAGCTTAGGTCAAATCATTGATTAGTTCATAGGGAGTAGGCCTTTGGCTTCTTCTGATCCTTTTTGAGTACAAGGGATAAAACCCTTTCAGACTCTTTTGATGTAATGCATTACACCAACTGAAAGATTTCATGTTGTTTTGCTTCATACCTCATCTCTTTTGTTTCGGCTCATCCTTTCAACTGCATGAATAGAGTCAAAACAAACCACCTAATGCTTCAAACATGAAGCTACTCACCTGGGAATCTTGTGGAATGTTCCATGTGTGACCACTCTGACTGATTACAGTAGTTTCTATTAGAGACAAAGTGGGGTCAGCTTCAGCAAGAATGACCCGTTTCTTGCTGGAATTCTGCAGTGTTGGAGGGTTCTGTTCAGAAGAGGCACATCCAGGCTGGAATCAGAGCAAGGATCTTTATAGACAGTCTCCCATTAGCTCCTCTTAGAGAAAGGCATCACAACCTGGATCTACTCATGCTTGGGTAATGTAGATTCACTACAATGTTCCCTTGTTTAGGTGCAATATTTCAAGTAGGATTGCAGACGTTTTAAGGCAGCTACACTCATTTCTTGTACACTTTTCTCAGACAGACATGAACATTTGAACTCTTTCCTCTCTTGGTTAAAGTCTCAAAGCTCAAACCATATAAAAATAAGTCATGCTATTAGGAAAATAAGTGTTATGGAATTAAGACGAGATTATAGATTTATGTAACTGGTAAACTAAAGGGCCTCTGTACAGTAGACAGAGGAAATTGATTGACAAGTTCAACAAGTTCAATCAGGACACTGAACACGGTGCACTGTAATAAAAAAAAGCAAAATGGAACTTTAAAAAATCAATGAAACAGCAAGACTGCAAAAAGTGAACCATGATATAACAAGGGACCACTTAAAACGAAATTCAAAAATACAAACACACAAATCTGTTTTTGAAATATATGTCCAACACGTCAGAACAGATATGGACCACACGCATCTAAGTACATCAATCACTCACTTCCTAACTTTACTCACATTCACTTAGTGTTTATCTACGTTTACCATCATCATCACTGTGTGGATTAGGTTTGGTTCTGGGTTAAAGAGGATGAAAGGTTTTTCGTCACCTGAGTAATCTAAAGACAGATATAGTTTGACTGCAGGACATCCACTTATCTACTTCAGTAGATAATTAGCATTTACAAACTCAATACATCAGGACACCAGCCAGTTTGGCTCCCAATATGTATTTCAAAGCATTACATGAATGCTTTAAGTCTATGCACGGATTTCTCTGCAGTTTACTTTTCACCAATAAAAAGTCCAAAAGTCCCAACAATGTTGTTGGTTTGATTCTAATTTTCTTGATCACTGCCACTCCACAACATAAAGGCCTTGTTTTATTTTCTGTGTGAACATATTAGTTTGCAAACTCAGACATTTAAATCCAAAGGATGTGCCGTTGAGTTTGAATGAGCCAAATGTTTGTCTGACTGGTGGCAGGTTGATCCACCCAATGAGCTACACACCCAGGAAACATTGACAACAATTTTATAACTTTTAGAAGGGTACTGTGTTACAAGGGTAATGTGTCCCTGCGTAGCTGTCACTGAGTCAATACTAGTCCAGGTTTTGCTCTCATAGGCAGCAGGCCATGATCTGTCCCAATGTCATGAGACCCTCAGAGCCACAAAGCAGGTGTAAAAAGGAATTCCATTTATGGGACTTGAGGCTACTGCTGCTCTCTTTACAGCTTTGTCAAAAATGTTTTTCAAAGCTGTGACTTTGCACAATGTTAGTTTCCTCTTAAAATAATAACTTTTTGTATAAGATTTTCTGCAAATTATCTTGAGACTCTTGTGGTTTGTCTTGCAACATATGTACTGAATCTCAGCAGAATCTCCACCCTTATATCTCACCATGCAGCAGTTCAGGCCACAGGAGAAAGGAGTGATTTATTGCAGAACGTTTCCGAACAGTTTCTCTGTCCTTTGATACTCTGGTATCCTCTGGTACCCATTCCGAGTTCCTGCTCTGTGTACAAAGTGAAAGTCACAACAGCCATGACAGGTGTGAGACGTGAAGAAGTGGAGCTTTATGTTCAAGAACAAGCCATGTGGCCAACCTTTGCACTTCAAACTATAACATGGAGGAAAAGGTGATGCTAAAGCAAGTGGTGGATTTGTAAGTGGAAGTCTTTCCATCCCACAGTGTCTCTGATGAGAGCAGCTTCTCTAGTGGAGTACCTTCTCTAGTGGAGTACCTTCTCTAGTGGAGTACCTTTTGGCCCATCTACTTTGAAGCACTGGACTGAAGCAACATCTGATGATTAACATCATCACTGTCTCATTCTTAGGTTTGGGTAACAGCTGGGGTTTTTTTCTTTGTGCCCTAAAGCCAAACACAGAAATAAAATCCTTTACACCCATTTTAATCTTCTTACAATAACTGCTTTTAAAATGTACAACCAGTTCTAATATTTCACTTATTTTTAGAAGGGCAGCCATGATCCAAACTTCTAAAGCAGAAAATCAAAGCAGTGTCTGTGTCCACATACACCTGGATATTCAAAGAGCCCAGTTTAAAGAAGATACAATCTCTGGTGTCTTTTTTTTTTCTTTTTAGATTTTCAGATTGATATTTTACTGACTAGGTTTGATGCTGTTCCATTTTTATAACATTTTCTATCCCATGAGGAGTATTTTATCTTGTGTTTTCAGTGCATCACACTGCATTTTCAAATTGCATAGTCTTGCTATCGTTACACACAGTTGGGTTTGGAGAGATTTGATCTCTGCATTTGACCCATCCCCTGGGGGGCAGTGGGCTGCAGTCACAGTTGCACCCCAAAATTATTTTTGTCGGGTTTGTATTCATCAGTTTTGGTAACAAAAGCACTAAAAATGTTTATTTGCAGGGATTAGTTTTCCTGCAGCAAACTTCTTTGCAGTGTTTTTCTGACCACCACTGTTGTGACTTTTCTCTCATAGATGTCTGACAGCTGGTCTGTGTGAGAGCACCTCTCCACCCATTCAACCATAAGAATTGATAAAGTGATATTAATTAAAGTAACAAAACCTGACATTGTGATCATGGACTCACGCTATTTCATTTCTGCTAAGCTCTTTAGATTGAGCCTCTCGTTGGAGTCTGTAATAACATGTTCCTCTGCATAAACACCATCCAGGCATGATCAACTTTCATTGAAGGGTTTACACATGAAATGATCCATTGAGAAGAAAAAGAAATCGTAACATCTTGCTATCACTGTAGCCTTTTGCTATTTTTGCTCATTGGTTTATTTTTCTGTTTTATGCAGCATGTCTGCAGAGAGGCCATGTCAATTACGTTTTACCTCTGTTGCCTCATTTTTCAGGAACAAATGCAGACTGGTCATTAATTTTAGTCAATCATAAACAGGGTGTCAAAGGCCGTAATGTAAAATAACATTTAAAAAAATTCAACCTCTTAACAAAATTGACTAAAAACATACATTTTATTTTAATGATCACACTTTTAATATTTGTTTTTATTGTTTTCTTTATTTTAAGTTTTCTGTAAACATTTTGAACTATCTTTGTACATGAAATGTGCTTTACAAATAAACTTGCTTTACCTTGACTAAATGGTTAATGAGATATGTTATTTTTATATAATTAAATGAAAACTTCTATTAGAACATGGTTTTGTAGCATTTTTTATATCTGTTTAAAACCAGAGGAACTGGTGCTTTACTGTAGTGTTTTTCCATCAGTGTGCCATAGCTAACTTTTGTGCCATAAGTTATTTTCAGGTGTGCAATTGGAAATTATCCGTAATACTGAGTAGTTAGGAAAATAAACAATCCTAAAAGACTTGTTGTGTGCTTATTTGATTCCTGTTCAAGGCACTGATCAGAAAGACTTTACTGCGATTTAGAAGCAACTTCAACCCATGGTTCTCTTTTTGGGACAGTCTGACCCCTTAAGCTGTCTCCACCAATCATTCCTGGAGACTTTATCAATACATCATTAGTCTAACCAATCAGAAGTCGAGCATCCTCACTTCCTTGTACTGACATGGTTCATAAAGTCTCTTAGTTCCAAACAAAAATAACAGCTAAAAGTCTTGTTTATCAGTGCAGCGTCCCTCAGAATCTGGTTTTACACCATGTGAAAAGTGGAAAAAATAATGAAAAGTAGAAACGCCAGTCTGTCCAGCTTCAGCGTCACCATTTTTTCAGTACATCTCCCATGATACATTGGGTTAATGTGACAGCATCTGTGTGCTACTGTTCTGTCTGTTCTAACTGTTCTTGATGAAAGCAGGTAAACAGTTGAGTTGTCCTTTAAAGTTTCAGGTGTTGGAGCACAAAGGAATTCTTAAAAGCTGGAGATTCAGTGTTTGGTCCAAGTCATCCTTTTAAATGAAACAGCTGCTTTCAAATGTCTGTTTGAAGGACAAATTCAAGCACTTTTGAATTAAAGTTTAAATGTAAGTATTAAGAAACACGATTGAGGTTAAGGGTCCAAAAGACACATTTAACTAAAATGAAACAATTTAATAACCCAAAAAATTCATAGAACATTTTTGTTTTTGACAAAGAGAAAATTGAATAAACTTTTAGTCACATTTTGTCTAGTTAGAAATAAACTTATAAATATGAATATAATGTTATAATCTTTTTCAAGCCTGCTGTGATTATGTATTTGTTAAAAAATTACAGTTCCATTTGTACAAACATAAAAAAATAACAAAAGAAATGTGGTTCACCATGGTTTATATTTATTTTTGTGAGGTTAGATAAAAATTACATTTTAATAAACTGGAGGAGAAAACAACTACCTGGCATAACTTTCAACTAACTAGTGTAAAAATGATGCCTGAAAACTATCATAACTTTAGTGCAACTTTTAGGAAGGATAACTGCATTTTCAAGTTGTTTCCTCAAATTACAAAAATATGCATTTGAGATCATATCTTTTTTTTTTTTTACATTTTTGGTCTGGTGTGCCTTGTAATTTTTGACAAGGAAAAAGTGAACCTTGGATTAGAGGATTTATAAGGCATGCTCTGTTCATCGTACATTATCATATTGGAAAAAAGTTCAATCAATATCAGGATCTCAGCCTGTGATGGGGTTCACATTGTATCAAAACCTTAACATGCATTATTGGTGGAAGACAAGAAATACGACAAATTCTGAAGCTTCTTGCAGTTTCCTTGCATTGGACTTGACATGTACAGGTTTTGGCTTTGCTCTGCTGGTCACCATGTCAGTCCATCATTATCTGGGTCAAACCCTGCTGCACAAAAACAGTTAAATTGATTCTAAGCTGGTCTTGCAGCTTGAGCTGATCATTAACCATCTTTGTTGGATACATTCCCTTGAAGACATATTGCCCATTTAAACGTCCCTGGAAGCAACAGGCATGTCTGTTTTAATTGTAGCCATCCTCGTTTTTCAGTTGAGTTGTTTATTTTTTTTCACCTTTTGAAGACGTAGTACGGATTTCAGAATGAGTATAATTAAAGCAGTGGAACAGGAGAAAGCAAACAGAAATCTGAATTTGTTCCTCAGCAAAACTAAAGATCTGACCAGACATTTTTCAGCCTACTATCATCTAAAAAAATATTTCAAGGATTAAAGGTCTGATGTCCAAGCAGGACATTACAGTTTTTTTTTTTTTTTTAGATTTTACTAAAAGTTGTCTTTGATTTGTTTAGAAACAAATGTAATGTAATATGAAGTACAACATAAAAACTCCATAATGCCAGTTTCTCTTGAGATTACCAAAAAACCTATATTGTTTTTACAGCAGCTCCTTACCTTAAATACAACTATTATACAACAGCACACTTATAGCAAACAAAATCTGCAGAAAGCCTGCATATCAATGTAAGATCCTCTCTATACCACATCGAAAGTGGGTCATCCAGCCCAACAGGTTTGCTGACACACTTTAATCAAAAAAGCTCTTTAGGGTCAGGCTTTCAGCAGGCAAGATGTTGCACTGCGTACTGCCCCCCATGTATATTCATGAGCACACATAGCAGGGGTGAGACAGCTGTGCACACAGCTCGACGCATCACGGAATGAAAAGCTGATGAATATTCTGGAAAGTGCATTGTGGGATGCATTCACAGGATAAGATGCTGTTTCAGTGTTGGTCAGAACTGTCACAGCCTGACTTGCTGTGAATATTCCACACATATATATATTGCAGCGTATAATAATGTGGAGATAGGTACAGTTTGGGGTTTGAGTTAAAATGATGCAGCTTCCATCACACAAATATTAGTCTCTGGATGTTTCTTCAGGAATCATGAACAATTTTAATAGTAAAACAATGTATCTGAAATCTCCAGACAAATATCATTCAGTGCAGCATTTAAGTAGTCTTTCTCTCAACTTTTGAATTCTATTGAAAAATGCACATTTTTCTGTAAGTTTCCAGCAGGGTGGTCTCAGTTTCAGCTTTGGGCAATCTATTATACACTGAAATGCTGCTCATGTTCTGACAGAAAGAGATGAAACCAGAAGATGCAAACAAACTGCTGTGGGAAAAAAAAAAAAAAAAGTTCAACAGCTCGCCACTCTACAGGAGGCAATCCAAGCATGATAGTTGTTATTTACAGGCTGTCGGCATCTGTGAAGGAGAAAAACAAGGACAGAAAAAGGAAAAGAAGAGAAAAGAAGAAAACACGGTTGGAAACACACGTTTTATGTTTTTGTTTTCTTGGTATGTGACAGATACTCTTATAGAGATACCAAAGGAAAAGGTTTTCTTCCACAATGTCAACAGATTATTCACCTGCGCTGATGATTAAATTATTAGGAAGATCTTACTGAGCTGCATTTGATCTATGAAAACTTGAAAATGTCTTTAGAAACCCTGGATGAGGTTTTTTTGCCTATAATTTCCTGATAAGTTTTCCTTGTAATTATGTTGTTCATCAAGACAAGCAAGGCCCCACTGAGAGAAGGGAAGCAGGATCAATATGCAGATTTAGAGCAGACGGCACTTTTTACAGACATCATTTATAAAGGTAAATCGAATTGAAATAAAACTCCTGAATTCCCCGCAGGTTTCATGCTGTGTAGAAGTGTTTTACATCTACACTTTTTGTTCAACAAACAATTTACACAGCATTCCTGTGCGTCTAAAAGATTCACAGAGTTTGAAGATGGTCAGAAAAATAGTTTTTTACAAAGATTAAATTATTACCAAAAATGTATATCACATAATAAATAAAGAGGAAAGATATAATTTCAGGGGAAAGGTAAATTACTTTCCTCAATGCACGCACAAGCACAAAACATGTGTCCATATGTGGAGCAAAGATAAACAAACACGACCAGTTTACTACTAAAGCAATGTTCAGACATAAAGGAATTTAAAAACAAATCTAAAAGAATGATTAATAAATATGTACATATCCAAAACACAAAGAAATATGATTTATCTGTGAATATTTATTCCTAGAAATTTGAGTTGTTTGGGAATGCATTTGGGTGTGTTGAGAATTCGGTATGAATGGAACCAAATGAATATTTATAGAATACAAATGTGTGTTGGATGTTTCCATGCGTGTATGTTCATTTGTCTACATTTAACTACATTTGTAGTTACATGTGTGTATGTGGGTATCTGTAAGTGAATGTGCACTCAGAGAGGGACAATGCTGCTCTGTTCACACTAGGTACGAGGGGAGCCTTCAAGAAAGACACTTAGGTATATTTAGCAAATGCTGTTCACACTGGACAAACATGGAGGGGCTTCTCCTTATTTTTCTAAACTACTTACTAGCGCATGTCCGCCACCCACAGTTGAAAAAGCTTCGGTGCACAATCTTGAAGCGGCGTGAATCATGAGAATCTTTCTCCAGGTTTTTTCTGTTACAGCTTTGATTCTGATATATGAGTATACATACTGTATATGGCCTCACAGAATTCCATCTGAAAACAAACTGAAATTATGAATTTATACTCCATGATTCATTTTCAAACAGTTGGCACTTCCATTGATTAAAATGCACGCCATTCTTACGTAACTACCACATCAAAGTCCCTCATTGGTTCTACCACTTTAACTGTAAATGTTAAATTCAATGCTCACCAAGTTTTATGTGGAACCCAAAAACAGTTGTAGAAACTTGAGCAGCTACTTGTGAATGCATGTGTTTTGAACGTCGAACGTGGGTTTTTCTTTGGAAGTGGCTGCTTGAACATGTGTTGTGGAAAGCAGTAAACAGCTTTACACATAGGTCTATTTGGTCTAGGGCATGGGAGTGAGAATTCAAAAGGCTTTCGCCATTTTCATTCCGTTTCACATATTTTTTTGCCCCAACTTTCCTTTTAGAGAATGTTTGAAATACCATCATCATCAAAGAAATGCCCAGTGTTCTACACAGAGATGGTAGATTTATCTCTGTGTACACCTATTCCAGCAGAGGCAGGAAGCTTCACCAAATGCAAGTTTGTTTTTTAATATTAGCTATCAGGTGAAAGAAATGTATTTGTTGGATCAATCAGGGGTTTACGCACAAAAAACGTTTTGACCTTTTAATACCAGTACAGAATCAATAAGTGACTGTGCATGTGGAGGGGGTGAATCTTTAAAGACATTTTAAGTACTGAAGTTTGTGTCCATCTTGTACCAATTTGTGCAGAGTAACAGCTAAAAATATGAAAATCCATGAGAAGTTGTTGCAGCAATCAACTGCAATTATATTAAAAAAATATTGTAGCTGACTCAAACATAGTTTGAATTTCCAGATCTCTTTTCCTAATGAAGCCTGAAGCAGCCGGTTGCAGCCTCACTTTCATCTGTGCAGGTTTTTGATGTGGAGCTGGCTAAAGCACAGGACAAAAACAAGCTCAACAAGTTGTATAAGCATCAGTGACTGAAGCTGCAAAGCTCCTGCTTTAAAATGTCTCCCTGCAGATCAAACTGGTGAGAGTGCTGCACTTAAAGGAGCTTCTTAATTGCTTCTCCAGAAGCTCAGCAGGTGTTTGTGACCCACTGACTGAAAACACAGACCACAGAGCGAATGCATTAATGCTGCAAATATCTGCAATAGACTTCATTTGGGCTCAATGATAAACAGTGTTGCAGTTTTTGAAGACATAATGTATATTTCACAGAACAACTGTGAGAAATAATCATAATTTCTTCCTTTCTAATTCCTCCTCCTCTCTAATCATTTTTGATCTATCATTCCCAGTGGTCCTTTAATTATGATTTGTTTAGCCCCCCCAAAAAAAATGTCATTTTTTAGGACTTAGTTTCTGCAGAGCAGCAGGGATTTGTTTGGAATTTGCCTCTGAGTTGTGAGCAGGACCATTGGCATGAAACACCACCACCATCCTCCCTCCCTGTTGCTGAAAGCTCTGCATTTACACTCTCTCCCGCTAGTTTACAGCCCTTCACACCCACAACAACATTAGTGGTGCAACAAAATTGGTGAGCAATATGGATCTATTTTTATCTGCAAGTGGATGCATCTGAATGCAGCAGAGTAGAGGGTTTGGATTTACCACATCACAAATACATTCTTTTTCTAGCTGTATTTTTTCATCTGCTCCTGATTCACAATGTTTTGAATGAATAAAATACACATAAATGCAATTTGAATCTTAATTTAATGTATAAATGTCCTCCATCATGAAAAAAAGGCCAGAAAACCTGTTAAAAACATCATTTCATTCTCGTAGAATTTTAGAAAAGTAGGTACTTCAATATCAAAACGCATTCTTTTTTTTCCTGATCCTGTTGCAACTTTTAAAAGGAGAGTTTTTCTACATGGGACTCAGATAAAACGCTGAACATAAATATAGTTTTTGTAAATTTGTGATCTCCATTTCAAATTAAAATATCATCCTATAAAATTCGGATCATATCGCCCACACATCACAGCCAAAATCATTGACTTTTGAATACCAGAGGATTTTCCTCCAACACTTTTATGAACATGAGCTCTGGAAAATGAATCAAACTATACGAGCAGATTAAAGGATTTTTAAAGGTAACAACCCTGAACATTGTTGATAGGGTGACGCCACTATTTATTGCGAGCAGCTTGATAAATGATATCCTTCCCTTTTGCATACAGACAAGTTTACCAGTAGTAGAGTTGTTTTGGCATCAGTTCCTTCTGGACGCTGGAGAGTTTGAGGGTCTCTGGATCCTCACAGATGAGCTGGAGGAGGCGGCTGAGCTGAGGCAGAGCAGACGGATGAATTTACTGCGCTGAAAAGTGACGAGCACAGTGTACTTTCTGAAAAGTGGCATCATGCACAAATGCAGGTGTTTTACAAGTCCACAGTATCTGACCTGCAGTCCCACGCTGTGGTCAGTTTAGGTGGGAAGGGGATCTTTACACACTACAGTTGAAGTCATAGAGTTCATCCACTGACAAACTCAGGAAGTCCTCTGTTCCCACATTATCCCTTAATGACGGTACAAACACCCGAATCCCATGACCTGCAGTTCAGAAAATATTATGCTTAAATCCTTTTTCTATTTATTCCTCATGTTTTCTCCACTTATTTCTTGCACGAAGTTCGGCTGCAGCATTGAAGTGTCCTAATTGAGGGACAAACAAGGGGCTGTCTATTGGATCAGACTGTTTAGCTGCTCGTCTGGGAGGTGGGGAGGTGAAAGGTTGACAGAAGCAGGTTGTGCAGTAATGAGTCGGAGTGCTGCTGTTTGGACAAAGTTCCTTGTTTGATTTTTTTCCCCATGGATACTGTGAGTACACTCTTAAAACACTTACGTTATTTCTTTAACTCAGTCATTGGCTTATTCTTGTTGGGTTTTAATTCTGTCATGTTATGGAGTGATACCAATGCTTTGGGTTGCACTGGTTTAATCTGAAGTTTATGGTTTACTTTTTTACTCAAATTAATGAGTTGTTTTTTTTTTCTGACCCATTTATTGGAGAGATTTACACCATCATTGATTTTACTGTAAACATTATCAACTATTTGAACTAAAACATAGCCATGTGTGTAAAGAAATATGATATCCTACTGGGTTACTACACGACCTATGCATATTACAGTTATAAATTAATGTTTACCTTTTTTTATCACTTAAGCTGTATGTTTTATTTGAATGTGCATTACCTCATCATATATGGCAAAAAAAAACCTCTTGGTATATTTAAAAAAATGCAATGAATTTTGGCAAATGAATCAGGGAAACTTAAGGTAAAACCATAAACGAGCTTACATTAGAAATAACATCAAAATAATTGTTTAGTAAAACCACGTTTTACACTGCTGCAAAATATTGTAGCATACCTTACAAAATGTATACTTATGTGAACTATGTATATTTTTGAAGAGACAAATGAAAACACAGAACGAGATCATTTTATTTTGTTTAGTTATAAGTTACTTTGAACAAGAGATTTTTTTCCTCTTTCATCCACAAAAATCAGTAACTATTTTTTTTGTCACATAAAAAAGATAACAGAATTATTTATTACAAATGGACCAGAATCTTTTAGATCATTGCACATAACAAAAGATCAGACCTTGAGGCGCACAAATAGAGCTATTAAGTCATTTATCAATACAGTGTGTCAACTAAATGAATAACACCTCATAAATTAAGCAATAAAGACATTTTAAGATCTCCACTTTTTTGTTCTTTTCTTTTTCTTTTTTTCTCCAGCTGTTGGATATATAAAGGTGGAGGTTGATGACCCGCCTGTTGACCAGTCAGTGGCTTCTCTAAAACCATCATCAACGCGGAGCGCCGACTCTTTGACCCCTGAAGGCAGAGGGGTTGACCCCGGCGCCGGAAACACTTTCAATCACGGGACACGGGATCTCGGAGTGACGTCAGCCGGAGGCGCAGCCCTCTAGGAGCGTGTCAGGGGGGAGAGAGAGAGAGAGAGAGAGAAAGAGGAGGCGGGAGAGGAGAAGCAGGAGCGCTGCCGGGTCTCCTGCAGAGAAATCAGTCCAGAAGAGTGACTTTACCGCGGGCTAATAGCAGGGTAAACGCACCTAAAGTCACTTTTTGTGCACTGCTGTTCTTTACCTTCCTGAAAATAAGAGGATTTTGTGCCAATTTTTCACCAAACTGAACAGGAGCGTCCCTCAGTTTAGAATAAAAAAATAGAATCATTCCTTTTTTCATGTACTTTGAATTCACATTTATAAAAGTATATTATTTGTTTATTAAGATGATCTAATACTAGAAAATGTCGCGCTTTTTTGTTTTTAAAGGAAACGAAGTTTATAACAGTGAATCCGAGACACTTCTTCACTGCTTCACATTCAATTTGTTCAGCCCTAAACTTTCATTATAATCTCTACTGATTTCTATAAAAATGTTGTTTGAAGAGATTCTAAATCATCACAAATATCTGAATGTTTTGTAAGTCATCTAATGTTTGTCCACCTCCCTCCTGTCGTAGATTTCCTGATGCGCCACTCATGCGTAAAAGCCTGGCACGGTGTCCAAGGCGCACAGCTAAGACTGCGTGGAGACGCCAAAAGCCCACAGCACAAGTGAGCACCGTGACAGCGTGTGGGGGTCCACGCTCAGCCTGCACAGACCGGCGAAGACGACAGACACCACACAAGCGGATCCCGGTGAAGAAGAAGCTACACGGGAAGAGAAAGGACGGGGTTTTCCTGCATTTTGTTGCTGTTTCGTTTTTCCCCTCCTTTTTCACGGAGATCTCGCTCCTTTGAAGACGCGGTGTCGCGGCTGAAAGTGGAGCGCGCTCGTGCGCTGAGCGCGATGCTCTGGACTCTCCTGGAAGCTCCTGGACTGAGATGTTTTTTCTTTTTTTTTTTTTTTCCATAAAAAGGTTTTTGTTGCTCTAAAGCTGTGATTGTCTGTAGAGAAAATGCGAGGTAAGAGCAGATGTTACCTCTGATGAAAACATCTCTCAAACACAATCAATCCCGCTGACAGCCACTCTCCTCTGGGATTCTTCTGCTGATCATTAGGGTGTTGCTCTGTGTTACTCCGGCTATTTTTCTCCACTACCATAAAAGAAAGAATCACACATTATCCTGACATTTTCTCAGCTTTGTGACTGTTAACTTAATACTCACCAACAGGGTGAAAGGGTTTAACCATTAGATCTGCTATAGAATTTGTTGATTGTTGCATGGAAATGATCACAGACTCATAGTGCCATTCCGCATCCTCTTTTATTTCCAACATGGAGAACGTTTCCCTGCACAGTGCAGAGCTGCCAGCCTGTAATGACTCTGTGGACTTTTACTCCCCCAGGTCAGGAAACAGGACAGACTTGAACTGCACTCACACCTCTGGCTATTATGACCTGTACGTCATTTTACCGGTGATCTACTCCATCATCTGTGCTGTGGGACTGACGGGCAACACAGCAGTCATCTATGTCATTCTAAAAGCCCCTAAAATGAAAACCGTCACCAACATGTTCATCCTGAATTTAGCCATTGCAGATGATTTGTTCACGCTGGTGTTGCCCATCAGCATAGCTGAACACTTGCTCAGCTACTGGCCCTTTGGTGAGGTTTTGTGCAAAGTCATCTTAAGCATCGACCACTACAACATTTTCTCCAGTATTTATTTCCTGACAGTTATGAGCATTGATCGCTACTTGGTAGTTTTGGCCACAGTGCGGTCCAAGCGCATGCCTTACCGTACCTACAGAGCTGCCAAAATCATCTCTTTTTGTGTCTGGATCCTGGTCATCCTCATTGTCATGCCGTTTACAGTTTTTGCCGGTGTCTATGTTAACCCCTTTGATGGACGGAAGAGGTGTGGGCTGAGCCTCCCAAACCCTGAGACTTTATGGTTTAAAACCAGTCGGATCTACACTCTCATACTGGGTTTCGCTATCCCGGTCTCCACCATCTGCATATTATACACCATGATGCTCTACCGGCTGAGGAACATGCGGCTCAACAGCAATGCCAAGGCGCTGGACAAGGCCAAGAAGAAGGTCACCATCATGGTGTTCATTGTTTTGGCCGTCTGCCTGTTCTGTTGGACACCGTTCCACCTGAGCACCATTGTGGCTCTGACCACAGACCTGAAGACCACGCCCTTGCTGATTGGCCTCTCCTACTTCATCACCAGCCTGAGCTACGCAAACTCCTGCCTCAACCCCTTCCTCTACGCCTTCCTGGACGACAGCTTCAGGAAAGCTTTCAAGAAGATGCTGGAGTGCAGACCAGCATGAACGAGTAAAGCATCAAGTTAGCCTTTACCAGGAATAAACGAGAATGAGGAATGGACTTCTGTTTTAGTTTCACATCTCAGAAATCTTTGTGGGTTTGGGTTGTTCAGGTTTCAACTCAAACATTTTACAGGAAAGTCCAGTTTTGACAGCAGATTTCAAACCACCCTGCATGGTAATGTTTTGCTTCCACAGTGACCGTAACCAGACGGGCAGTTGTTCATTTAATGCCCCTCCTCATCTGCACAGTAGCTTCCTGGATGTGATGCCTTTTAAAGCAACTGTGTCCTAAGAGCAGATGTCTGTATTTATTTTCAGTGAAAGCCTCTGTCTCCTCTGTTGCCGCTAAACTTCTGGTGTAGCTTTTACGGCTCTAAAAACACCAAGAATTCAGTGCAAGTTGTGGGAGCAATGTTTGCAAAGTTAAGAATTTGTCATGAAAACAATCAAATCAGATCAGTCACATCTTAAAAAAAAAAAAATAATAATAATTTGCTTTCAATCTGCCAGTTTTGTAAAACGTTCAAGCACACGGTGGGTGTCGTCCACTCCGAGATAACTGAGGAAGGTCTCTGAGGAAATCAAACATTTGCTGTGTGGAAAAGATGCTGTTCAGCACAAAGACTCTGATTTGCATTTTGACAACAGTCTGGGTTTAAAAGGAAGCATGTTAAAAAAGAAAAGACGTGTTCAATGGTTGGATCATAACCTACCCACACTTTCATTCTGTGAAAACAAAACAGATACATTTTTATGAAATATTCAGAAAACTTGGGAAAATCTCTGAAACTGTGTATGCAAAAATGAATCTGCCTTGAAAGCATCCGTTTCTTCAGTAATGTAATGACTGAGGTGACTAAGCTAATAGAAACAACAATGAGTCTGTGCTCGGTTTGCTCCTTTGGTCTGTTTATGTTTCATTTGGATTCCTAAATTCACCAACCTTTGCTGCCTGATACAAAGCAGGCAAGAGACACAGGGCTCTGAAAAATGTACTCAGGCTCTGGCAGTTTTTCTTTTGTGAGCTTATGTTGCCCCCTATTGTCACCAGGCTGCTGCTCACATGGAAATGGAGACCTAATGGTGTCCCCTGAGGTCCCGTCCGTTTCAATCCTTTTTTTTTTGTACTTTTTAGAATCCGGATCTTAAAAAAAATAAACAAGAAACATATTACCTCAATGTTGTTTAAGGTTCAAAAGGAAACAGTTTTGTGCAAAGTCAAAACACAAGTCAAAAAATGAAATAGTATTTTTTAATGGTATTTTATTTTTTGTATCTCTATTTTAACCCCAAAATAAAACAAGTTCAAAATTCTGTGAAAATACCACGATTTCTAAGCCCCCCATTTGTTTCTTCTTAATTCTAAAAGAGTCTAGACAATAAATCTGATGTCCAAAACTTGAGAAGAGATGAAACTAGTTACTTTTTTTACTAAAAAAACAAAGACGGAGGTCTAAGTTTTACTGCTGATTGATCATTATACTGAAGGGAAGCTACCTTTACTTGTGTAGATTTTGGCGACCCAACCCTGTTCTGCATGTGGGTCAAAAATGTGAGAGCTCCTGTTTTCATTGTTCTGCTTTACTGATGCTGCAAATGTGCTCTCTGTGCAATCACAAATCTTTATTTATAAAGCAGACAAACCCAGATATCTGCTAAATGAAAAGCAGAAGTAACAGCTTAAGTAAAGAATAAATTAAAGTTAAAGTAAAAAAAAAAACTTCTTGTTTTGCTTGTGTTAAATTGACTATTTAAGATCATCTGTTTGTATCTAAAAGAACCTCTTTTAGAACATTTTGGCCTCAGTATATTTCAATGACAGCATTGAGGACACAGTTTTTCTTTCTTTAAAGTTAAATCTTGAATCCTCCAAACTTTCAGTTCTGTACACCTCTTAAAAAAGCATGTGCTCAAGTCAGATTCTGCAAAATCCCTGCCTGTACCGTGCATTTCTTACTGCAAAAACGGACTCTGATATATGCTGTAAATACTTTTTTTTTTTACATCTGTACAACTGAATGTAAAGTTCTAGGAATGAATGCTCAATCAAATAGGAAAATATGTACAATGAATGTAAAAAGAATTTACATTTTTACTTCAAAGAAAAAAGATCTGAAATGTTTTGTTTTTGGACTGACATCCACTCCTGACTGCTGTAATCATTTTGGAATCACAGATGTTATTAGAATATATCAGAAATTTAAGACTTTTGCTGTGCTTATGTACATTAAAATGACCTGCATTACGTGTTGACGAAGTCTCATTCATACTTAGGACTTGAGCTTGTGCTAATTTGCCAGAGCGAATGAAAGGGATTCTTAAGATGAGCGACTGCATCCGCCCTCAGGCCGGCAGCAGCTGGATGGATTAGAGGTGAGAGCGTCCTGTTGGTAAAAGGTCACAAACCGGGTTTCCGCAGCAGCCTGTCGTCTGCATGATGTAATGCTCTGCCTTCCGGCGTCTACAACTGTTACAGAGCAGCAGACAGAAAAACCATTTCACTGTCACATGCATGCTGTATAAATACACAGATATAACTCTTACAGTACCTTTGATCTCGTGTTAAACATGGCATTTATCCTGCAGCTGATCTGTCTATCCTGCAGCGCTCCGCTAAAATGGTGTCAGTAGGAAAAAATCTTTTTGAAAAGCAATTCTCTTATGCTTCAATATAAAGCCTTTTTCCACCAAAGTTTGGTAAAAAGTCAGTAATCAAATAAAAAAAACTAAAGATTCTTCTAAAGTCTCAGAGAATGCAGGGTTCATTAAAAAGGTGAGGGTTTTTTGAAGGGAATTTGAAGTAATATAAAGTGGAATATTTCCGGTGGAAATCTAAACCATTTTAAAGTGATTACAGTCTATAAAATAAATACATTCTGTTTTTTTAGGTCGTAATCCTCTCAATAGAAGTCTCTTAAAAATGTGCCAGAAAAAAAAATAAAATTAAAAGCTTAAAGAACAGAACTGTAATATAGATTCAATTAAATAATAAATAAAGTACAGATCAATGGTTTCCAAACATTTTCTTCTTTAAAGAAATATATATATATTAAGCTCTTGGTTGACGCTAAACAATTCCAGTCCATGCTTCGGCTGGGGGACCTGGAGCCCCAGTTGGGGGGCCTTTCTGTGTGCAGTTTTCATGTTCTCCCCGTGCATGCGTGGGTTTTTTCCGGGGACTCCGGCTTCCTCCACCGTCCAAAAACATGCTTCATAGGTTAACTGGTCCCTCTAAATTGTCCCTAGATGTGGATGTGAGTGTGTATGAGTGTTGTTGGCGGCCCTGCGACAGACTAGCAACTTGTCCAGGGTGTGTCCTGCCTTCGCCCATGAGTGGCCGAGTTAGACTCTGGCAGCCCCTGACCCTGAAAGGGACAGACCCAGGTTTTAGAAAATGGATGGATATTTCACATTTATAGCAAAAGTAAATGTGATATAATTCAAATATAATTTAAAGAACAGGAAAATAAAGAGCAACGATGATTGAAACTCCCCAAGTCCAGATCAAATAGTTACACAATTTACTGCTACTTTAAGTGTTATTAATCTCTTAAGACCCGAGCTTATATTTGAGCTAATCCTCTACAGAATTAAATTAAGCAGAATTAAATACTGTGGTAGTAAAGCCCAAAATGTTATGTCCACACATGTGGATGCCAGGTTATAAGAGGTTAAATATGCAGAACAGTAGTTTATAAGAAGGTGAAATAAATGCATAACATTGACAAAAAAAGTGTTCTGTTGGAGATTTGAACATTTCAAGTGTTTAAATATAGAAATAAAATAGTGCAACATGCGACATGGTTCACTATTCTCATCACTTGTTTTGAGTGAGTAAAAAAAAACTTTTAGCCCTTAATTTACAGTAAATTCCCATATATGCAACTATACCTATTTTTAAACAACTTTTGCAGGAAATTCAGTTTGTTTTCATTTAATACTAAAGTAGTTTACCTTAAAAATCTGTGTGTGATGAGAACAGCATTTTTTAATGTTTATTCTGTCCAGCAGCAAATAGTCTCTTCTGTTTGGACAGATGTTTTAGTCTTTTATATATTTACTGTGCAAATCAAGTTTATATTTTTATTTTAAAACATTTAGCATTTTAAATGAAAGTCATTTAATAAAGTATTCTAAAGGTAATTATTTTGCTTATTTAAGTTCTGAACAAGGAAGAAAAGGGAGAGATGGAGGAAGATTGAGAGTGAGGAACTGAGAAAACTTATATAACTTATTTATAAAGTAAAAAAAGCGGTAGAAAAGAGAAAAATACAACAACATAGACAATAAAACTTACTTGAGACTTTATTTTGTTAATGTCATGAATCCCTGTTTTTAAAGAGAGCTGCATGTTGGTGAACAACAAAAAGACAATATCGTTTTGATGTAAGAAACTTAGATTTCTCAAAGACAATGAACTTCAGCATTATGCACACATTAACAAAAAGATTTGCTCAGCTGTTTCATTCACTATCATGTCCTCATGTGTGTATTGTCATCACTCTGACATACTCACAGCTTCTTCAAATGTTGGTGAGAGAATGCGTCACACTGAGAAGCTCAATGAATTCCAGCGTGTCACCTGTACCATGAGTCCAGCTGAGAAATGTGTTCCCAACAAAACATTCCACAGTCCCTTTGAATGAAAGAGAAAGTGAGTGGAAACTACAGAAACTCAGCCGTGAAGTGCTACACCGCTAAAACATGCTTAAACAGATCATTTGGTGCCAAGGGTCATAGTTCACAGAGGTCACAGACTTTATGAAGATTCTCCAGACCTCCAAACATCGCATGGCCTTCAGGTTAGCTTAAACACGTGTGTAGAGCTTCTTGGCAGCTGAAACCAAGCGTTTACACCGTCAAGAGATGCAAAGCATTGATGCTCTGGTGTGAAGCACGATACCACTGGACTCTAGAGCAGTGGAGGTCACCGTTCTCTGTCAGAACATCCAATGAGCAAGGAGACAAACACAAGTGAACTCTAGTCACACGAGGAAGTTAAAAACAAACCCTGTGTAACGGCATTCTACTAAGTGTGATATTTGGTGGAGGGGGTGTTATAATGTGAGGTTGTCATTTAGAGACTGGGCTTGATCCCCTGCTTCCACTTCAGCATTCAGTGCTTTAAGAAATCAAGAAGTTCAGCACTATCCCATGTTACAAACTTAGAGAGAACAATTTAGGGAGGATCTCTTCCTGTTCCAACATGGCTGCTCCAAAAATGTGGATGATAGAGTCATATGTAGCAGAACTTGACTGGCTTCCCTACAGTGCCAAATTTAACCCAAGCTTAACACTTTAAGAGAATAACAGAACAGTACAAACTAGCCAGGTTTGTCATCCAACTTCTGACTTCCCAAATTATCGTCTAAAAAAACAGTCAAGCATTCCCATAAAGACTCCTAAATCTGTGGAATGCCTTCCCAGAAGAGTTGAAATTGTTATCAGTCCAAAGGGTGGGGCTAAGTCACATTAACCCCAAAGAATTAGTGGGATTATTCCTCTCATTTGAAAGTAGTGTCTTATCTTTTAAAGTCTGAGACAAAGCAGTCTTTTGTTTGACTTCAATTCTCAGTTACAAGTCTCCATCTGTGGTATATTTTAATTAGAAATGTGGCTCACACTGTTCTGCCAGTCGCTAAGTAATTGTCTCCACTAACTTTGAAACATTGTCAGCCTGATAACTTTGTCTATAAATATAAAAAGCTTCCTTTGCTTCTTCAAACTGTCACATTTCTGTTTCCTTGGCTTCTTTGCAAGGACGTGAAGAATCCAGAGCTTTTTTCTTTATTTAACCCACATTATCCAGGGTGTTAAGGCTAGCAGAGGTTGTAGGGTTCAATGTCTTAGCCATCAAATGATTTTCTTTTTTTACAATCCTACTTATTTGAGTGTTTTTCTGACCTCCTATGCATTTTTAATCTCTCTGATTTACTGTGTGTTGTAAACAACCTTGTTCATGCAGTAAACAGAGCTGGAGAAAGGTTAAGCTCACCTTATATTTCAGTTTTACTACCTACACTCATTAAGTGTATGTTTTTGTGTGTTGGTGTTTCTGTGGAGGATAATAAAGCGTTTGGCTTTGAAATGTCTGTGGATGGTTTGTACCATAGACTGGTCACTAGAGGGCAGCAGAGTTCCAAGGAAATCCTGCAGTTGAGCGCGTGAGTGGAGTTTTGAGTCACCTTGAGTAGGTCAGTTAATGCTGTCATATTTTCATTTGAAACAGTGAGTGAGCTCCAGCAAAAACAGCTCGGGACTTCCTGTTCTACAGTCCCCAGTCTGTGTTTGTGTAGAAATTTGTAAAGTGAACAGTTTGTGCCAAAAATTTTGTGCTGCACAGGTGAGATTGCAGCCACACGAAAACCATAATCCTTCTTAGCTATTCAATATGTTTGGTCTTTCTTTTAAGACAGTTACATGTTTGTGCCATGTAGAAACACACGTTTCAATCTCTTTATCAAGCACATTGTTGTGGTCTTGGGTCATTTTTTGGTCTTTCATTTTTCTCTAAATGCTGTCATCGTCAACATCTTGTTCAGCTAATCTTCATTTTTTTCAGCCCTCTTTGTTTGTTGGTACAGTTTGCTTGCATCCTTGTATCCTTTAGGGATGCATTGCCTCACAGCTGTTCTCCAGAAGCCGTGTTGTGTTCTACCTGCTTCGTTTACGCACTGATCACAGCTTGTTTATGTTTTCATCTCTCACATGCTGCAATTTCATCCCCTCCTGTGTTGTTTCTCAAAACACACACATGCATGAGAAGGATTATATATTTAAGATCTACTTGGTCTTTCATCTTCCCCCTTTAGAGTGTGCCACAGCAATACGTCTGTCTTCATCTTATTCTATCCTCTGCCCACTCCTCCCTCACACCAACCCCTTTTTATGTCATCCTTCACTACTACCTCCTCTATGGTCTTCATCTAGGGCTCTTCCATGGTATCTCCAACCCCACCATTCTTTTACCAGCATCATGCATTGCCCTCCTCTCAATGTATCCAAACCATCTCAATCTGCTTCTCTATATTTATCTCCAAAACATCAAACATGATCTATTCCTCTGGAGGATTTATTGATCATATCCATCTTCATCACTCCCAATAAAAAAAAAAAAAAAAAACTCAGAAAAAGAAAAATATATCAAGATAATATATGAAAACAATTTTATTTTCCTGTATGTTTAAATGTTTCTTAAGATTTGCTTAAGAATAACAAATCATGATTATAAATAGATAAGGTAAAAAGATCCAATGAGAATTGTTATATAAAGGAAGATCAAATCTTAAACTTAAGTTGTCATGACAGAATGAAGATTGCTAGTCTGACACCATCCAGGCTTTTAGGCAGAAGTCTGCTCACTCGTTGTTTAACTGTTTTTGGAGATGTCCTTTAGGGACTGAATGTTAGGGGGTAAATGCATTTTTATCAAGCTCGAACACTGTGGTGCAGATAAGGCTGCAGAGGTGTGACAAGGACACTGTGAGTCCAGTTTGAGATCAGTCTTGCTAAGGAGGAGGAGGCAGAGTTCCACATGAGCTCATGTCTCCTCATGGTTTCATCACTCCGATCGCCCCACCGATGTTATTTCAGACAAATCTAACACGGATTGTAGTTTCAAGGCTGCAGTTATATTCACAACTCAATAGTTAAAAAGATCTTAGAGGAGACACCACCGGCCAACTGTTTCTGATCAAATCCTCTACATTTGATCCCTTTCTGACTGACCGGTTCGTTGGCTCTTTTTTTTGTCTCCATGCATTTGGCCCACTCATCCATGCTGAAGATAAAACTGTAAAGTGCTCCACAGACTGATATCACTGTGTGCTGGGAAAGGGATCAAAGGCTCAAAAAGGTTGTCACTTTATTCTTGTCCTACGACTGATAGAGGTAACAAAAAGAGCTGCTCTAATCAGTGTCAGAGGAAAAATGTCCCAGGTTGCTATGGGCACAACAAAGGAAAAGAAATTAAGTGTCCTAAATAAATACATGAACAAGATAGATACACTACTGTGATTTACATGGAACTACAGGTCCAACCCAAAATGACAGAAAACATCTTTTCTTTTCGGCTTTCCCCTTCAGGAGTCGCTACAGTGAATCAGTTTCCTCCTTCTAACCCTGTCTTCTGCATCCTCTACTCTAACACCAGGTACCTTCATGTCTTTGTTCACTGTATCCATAAACCTCCTCTTTGGTCCTCATCTAGACCTCTTTCCTGCAGCTCTAGACTCAGTATTCTTCTACCAATATCTTCACGGTCTCTCCTCAGTATATGACCGAACCATCTCAGTCTGTCCTCTCTGGATTTATCTCCAAAACCTTTAACATGTGCTGTCCCTTTGATGAACTCATTCCTGATTCTATCCCTCCCAAAGAGAACCTCAGCATCTTCATGTCTGCTACCTCCAGTTCTGCTTCTGGTCTTGTCCTCAGTTCCACTGTCTCCCACAACATAGTCTGCAAACATGATAGTCCATGATGATTCCTATCTGAACTCATCTGTCAGTCTGTCCATCACCATTGCAAACAGCACGGGGCTCAGAGCTGATCCCTGATGTAATCCAACCTCCACCTTGAACTCCTTCGTCACCCCTACAGCACACCTCACCACAGTCTTACAGCCCCCATGAATGTCCTGCAGTGCTCTAACATACTTCTCTGTTCCTCCAGACTTCCTCATCCAATACCACAGTTTCTCTCTGGGGACTCTGTCTTAAGCTTTCTCCAGATCTACAAAGACACAGTGTATCTCTCTGACCTTCTTTGTACTTCTCCATCAACATCCTCAAAGCAAATATTGCATCTATAGAGATCTTTCTTGGCATAAAACCATACTGCTGCTCACAAATGCTCACTTCTGCTCTTAGTCTAGCTTCCACTACTCTTTCCCATAGATTACATGGCTCATCAGCTTTATTCCTCTGTTGTTGCCGTTACACTTCTCCATTCCTCAGGCATCTTCTCACCATCTAAGATCCTGTTGAACAACACAGACAAAAACTTCACTGCAATCTCTCCCAGACGATTCCATACCTCCACAGGAATATCATCAGGACCAAGTGCCTTTCTACTTTTTAATGCCCCCTTCACTTCCTCCTTCCAATTCTTTGTTACTTCCTGCTCCACAACAGTCACCTTTTCTATTCTTTGTTCTCTCTCATGTTCTTCATTCATCAACTCTTCAAACTGTCCTCTCCATCTGTGCATTACACTATTACACACATGTCAACACATTACCAGTCAAATCTTAATCATCCTAACTTGACATTCATAATTCAATTTTAGATTACATTAGAGTTGTTTACCATTCCCGGCTGGGAATTTTCCCTCCTTTTTACATTCCATCTTCCTCCTCAGCTTGATAAAAACAGTCACCTATGCACAGGTGTCGGCTCACGTTTGCACAGTTGGTTTGCGTGACAGAATGAGGTGCTTTGTGTGAGTTGGTTTGTTTGCATGGGTGTGTGGGCTGTGGTTGCGTCGTGTGCACGTTGACAGGTTTGTGTCTCTTGGAGCCAACAGGTGTGTTTGTGGCATCTGAGAGTGTGGACATGCCCCACCCATTTTAGACACACATTCACACCTGACTATAATGATTGAAAACTCTCAACACCTTGTTGCCTGTTGTTTTATGATTCCACCCCCTCCCCTGTAATCATTCTACAATTTTTTTTAACCCACCTTTTTTCACCTATCTGTTTTGCCACCCCCACCCCCCCACCCCACCCCCCAAAAAAAAGAAGATGCCCCTCTCTTCTTCCCCCTTATTTTTCTGTCCGGTCCAGCAAGAAAAGAATACAAACATAATCAATATAAATAAACTTTAGTTTAAATCACAAAAGGGGTTTATACAAATATACACACTGTGTGTCCAAAGATCTATAACCCCCAATTGTAACAGTAACATCTGTCCAACACAAGAGGCTCTCAGCTCATATCTGATTTCTCAGCTGTTGGACAGGACAAGTAAAAAAAAAAAAGAGAGAGAGAAAATTGTTTACCATGTGTCCTCATCAGTATCACAAAATGTTAACCAGTTGTGTCAGCTTCACATTCTCACAAAACCTTCAAAAGTGTGCAAATGGCACATTTTTAACATTTTATTTGTATTCACCTTTTACCTCTATTTTTATATTGTGTTCTATTATCACATTAATAGTTTTTTTTTCACTTTTTTATGCTTACAGTTGTAAAGTGCATGACACAATGTGTGTCATATCTGATTTTTATTCAAATAAATTTTAAGTTAATATTGACATTTTTACTTAGCTGTTCTTTTCAAACACTTTGTAACATCAGTTTAAGAGCCTTTAGAAAAAAAAAATAAAACATAAGCAATAAAGAGTTGCAAATTAATTTAATGCCCATTGTTTAATGTTTCC
Source organism: Oryzias celebensis (assembly GCA_014656515.1). Lineage (NCBI taxonomy): Eukaryota > Metazoa > Chordata > Actinopteri > Beloniformes > Adrianichthyidae > Oryzias > Oryzias celebensis. Next base: position 25,717,683 of record BNCR01000007.1, on the reverse strand, counting down.
TCATACTTGTTCTTAAATTGACATTACAGAGTTGCTTTTACAACCAACTTTTTTTTTTACTGGATCACACGATTTTTTTGGTCTACCGACCCTTGGAGGTTTTGGTTAATCTGGAGTTTTCTGGTCAAAGTGCCTTTTCACTCTTCAATGCCCCCCTCACTTCACCCTTACTAATCTTTGTTACTTTCTGCTCCACAACAGTAGCAATAGCAACAGTAGCAATGGATGGAATACTGGAATGTATCCCAATTGAAATCTGTAATGAATCAAGGAAAAATGTAATTATAAGCGGTATGTACAGGTCAGCAGGGTCAAGCTTAGAAGTGTTCAGTGACTGCATGGAAAAAAATTTTCAATCTCAAATAACAAAATGTTGTTTATTTGTAGAGATCTGAATATAGATCTGATAAACCCCAGCAATAATAAAGCAACAGATGACTTTATCAACAAAATGTACAGCATGAGTTTATATCCAACCATAACAAGACCCAACAGAAACACTGCTCACAGTGCTTGTCACAAGTATGCCTGCAACTCCAGCCTCCGATCGCAGATTGCAGGCACGTTATTTCACCAAACTAGACCTGCGCAGTGCCTACAACCTGGTCTGTATACGAGAAGGTGACGAACGGAAGACTGCGTTTTCCACCACCTCAAGACATTATGAATATCTGGTTATGCCTTTTGGACTTTGTAATGCTCCCTGAATGTTCCAGGCTTTTGTCAATGACATCTTCCGTGATATGCTCCAACGCCATCATCTACATCAAAGACATCCTCATCTACTCTTCTACTTACGAGGATCACATCACCCACGTGCGACAGGTACTCCAATGCCTCATTGATCACAACTTATATGCTAACCAGGAGTTGAACAGTGTGAGTTCAACAAGACTTCAATATCATTCTTGGGCTGCGTCATCAGTGTCCAGGGAGTTGTCACTTGTATGCCCACAACTCCAGCCTCCTCTAGAGGGAGCTCTCACCGGAGTTCTGAATCAGGCTCTTCATTACAGCTCCACTTCCTGCTCAGCTGATTGTCATCACCGTCGTTAGCTATGGACATGTGAGATCCTTCATGCCTTCACACCATTGCAAGGTCTTGTTAGTGTTCTAGTAGTCTGAGGGTTTACTAATGTTATTACCTACTTCGTATTTTGGCCTTTGACTGCTTCCCCGTCATTCTGGCCTGCCTGAGTATTTTGACCTTTGCCTGTATTTGGACCACATTTATGTCTTTCTCCTACTGTCATTCATTAAAACGTTTGCAAATGGATCCACAAGCCTCAGCCTCTTTGTTACAATGTTACTCTTATTGATAATATATTTACAAATCATATAGATTACACTCATGTGAGTGGACTCATTATATGCGACATAATGGATCATTTACCGTTTTTTTCCTATTTGATATCAGCGTGAAAACAAAGAAAATAATAACAAAAACAGTCTACAAAAGGTTGAGAGATGAAAAAACAATGACCTCCTTTTTTAATGACTTATCCGGACAGAACTGGAACTAAGACAGAACTTGAACAGAGAGAAAGATGTGGGCACACCTGATGAATGTTTTTTAGAAATATTTAGCTCACTCTATAACAAAAACTGTCCAATTCATCAATTCAAGAACAAATTTGCTAAATGTCCCTGGTTAACTACTGGTCTACAAAATGCTTGTAAAAAGAAAAATAACCTCTATAAAAAATTCTTAAAACAAAGGTCAAGAGAAAGTGAACAGAGATACAAGTCTTACAAAAATAAATGAAAATTAAAAACATTGTGAAGCTAGTTTGTGAAATATTAAATATTATCATTAAAAAAGGGACATAAAAGTGAATATATCCAGATTACTTTACAGATGAGAAGGCTCAAAGCCATACTATTAATGAAGCAGCAAACAGCCCTAACAACTATTTTGTAAACGTGAGTCCAGAGTTGGCAGCAGAAATTCCAAAGTGCAAAATTAGCAAAGAAAATATTCCACAATCACAAGGATCCCACACTCAATCCTTCTCTCTGAAGTGAACGAAAATGATCTGATATCGATTGTTAACAAATTCAAGAGTAAAAACTCAGCAGATTATAATGTTATTGAGGACAGTAGTGAAGAAGGTAATTAACAATACATCAAAGCCCCTAACACACATATGTAACATATCACTACAAACTGGGAAATTACCAAACCAAATGAAAACTGCAAAAATGATTTTTATTTATAAAAGCAGAGACAAACACCTGTTTACAAACTATAGATCCGTTTCTCTCCTTCCACAATTCTCAAACATTTTAGAAAAGATATTTCGTGATAAACTAGCTAAATTTATAGATAAACATTCATTCATTCATTTTCTAAACCCTTTTATCCCTTTCGTGGTCACGGGGCTGCCGGAGCCTAACCAAGCTACTTACGCCCAAAGGGAGGGGACACTCCTGGACTGGTCACCTGTCTGTCGCAGGGGCCACAATGACACACCCATGCACACTCACATCCACACCTAGAGACAATTTGGTCATAGGTGACCAATTAACCTATGAAGCATATTTTTGGACGGTGTTAGGAAGTCGGAGTTAATGTTTCAGAACATTTGCTGACAACACAAATACATTTTATTCTACAGACAATCAAAGAAACCTTATCCATGTGGTGAACACAGAGTTAAACAAAATAAAATCATGGATTGATTACAATTAACTGTTTTTGGACCTTGAAAAAAACAATGTTTTTTGGTAATTACAAGGCCAACACAGAGCTCTCAATTAAAATAAATAATGTCTTAAGTGTGTCAAAGAAATTAAATTCTTTGGGATTGTAATTGATAACAAATTCAGTTTGAAGCTACACATCAGACACATACAAACTAAAGTTTCAAAAACTATTTAAATAATAAATAAATCTAAATATATGATGTTTATTATTCTGCTCCTTAATATTACCATATTTCACCTACTGTATAGAAATTTGTGGTAATAATTATAAAAGTTCACTACATTCTCTCTTTTTACTTCAAAACGAGCCATCAGAATTGTACATAAAGCCAGCTTTTTTAAAAACACAATTTCTTTTATCAGTCCAAACTGTATGACCTTGATGATTTTTGCACTGCTAAAATTCTATACAGAGCTAGTGGAAAACATTACCATGCAATATCCAAAAACAGTTCTTAGAAAATAAAGGAGGCTACACACTGAGGGGATGTGGAACTTTAAGATCAAATTGATAAGAACCACAGAAAAAGTTTCTGTGTGTCTGTGTGCGGCTCTAAACTTTGGAACAGGTTATGTAATGAGCTCAAACAATATTCAAACATCCAAAAATTCAAGAAAATGTACAAAGAAACTCAAATCTCACAATATGAAGATAAGAAGAGTTAAAGATCAACTGGTGTTTGAAAAATTTCAAATATGTGGACATGTGAACTTGAATGTGCTGAAATAGTTTCTTTTTTTTTTTTAAATCACTACCTACGATTATTAAATTGTGTAATGTGCAATAATGATCACTGAAATGTTACTTGAAAGGTAATTACAATCTATCGATGAACGACTGATTTTCTTTACTTGATCTGGAAAAATGTACCAATGATTACTAGATCAATGTAATTAGTGTTCTAATGAAAATCAATGTTTATTACATATTGATTACCTAAAGTGTGAATCAATAATGTTTCTGATTGGAACAGGATTATGAAAACTACGCAAGACTATGAAATGAAGTAACTCTGTAGGGGTGGGACTATATAAGTTCGCTTCTTCCCACTCCATTTCAAGGAATTAATCAAGCTCTACTAGACTTCAGTTATTAATCACTATACTTAACATATGTTACAAATGTGACTTAAGTGTTTTAAGTTGTTTTTGTTTGTTCATTTTTCATTGGTTTCTTTTTTGTTTTTTTTCCCTTTTCTTTCTTTCCTCTCGATCCATGCATTTCATTGTCTTAAAAATGAGTTTCATACTTTTGTGTAATTATTTTCGTGTATTCATTCATTCGTGTAATCAATCAAACCCACAACCTCCTAGGCTCAGGGAGAACACTGTTCCATTGGGTCACTAAGATGGTATATTAGGTCACTGCTAGAGAATCTGGCTGTTCACAGAGTGCTGTATCCAAGCACATCATTAAATGGTAAACAGTGTTTACTTGCGCTTGACGGTGCAGCAGCGGTTAATGCTCTCTCCTCACAGTAAGAAGGCCCGGTTTCAAATCCCAGCTGGGACCTTTTTTTGTGTGTAGTCTGCATGTTTTCCCCGTGCATGTGTGGGTGTCTGTATGCAATCTGGCTTCCTCCCAAAGTCCATAAAAATGCTAAATAGGTTGATTGGTTACTCTCGTCTCTGTAGGTGTGTATGTGGGAGTGATTGTGAGCCCTGTGATGGACTGGCAATCTGTCCAAGGTGTATCCTGCCTTCACCCAACAGTAGCTGGGACAGGCTCCAGCAACCCTGTGACCCCAAAAGGCATATAGCAGGTTAGGAATATGGATGGATGACGTTTACTTGAATAGTGCTTTGCTACCTCGATTTAAGGCCCAAAGTTTTTCCGTTACCATAACTTTGCAACTGTTTATGCAATTAATGTAACTGCAGCAGATTGTGGAGCTAAGAAAAGCAGGTTTGAGGTGACATGCAACAGTAAAATGTCTTGAAGTGAAGTATAAGGTCCAATATTACTCCTTGTGGTAAAGGATTTGTTTCTCAGAGTTTAAGATTTGGTATCCTTTTTAAAAATAAACTGAATGAAAAGAATTTTCATTGACAGGCATTACATATATCAATGTGTGTTTACATCACTACTTGCCTGAAAGCAATAAAAACACTGAAAACTTCAAGCTCTTTCTGGTTGCTAAGGGTGCTGTCATCACAGACATGGTACAGGACTGTCCCTGAAAGCGTAGAGACACTTGTTCTATCAGCAATGTATGTCCTTGAGATGGTGTAAATAAAGTTATAAATAGTTATGATGCTCAGTTTAGGCCCTAAAACAAGCAGCAGGACAAACAAAACTGAAACATTAGGCAGTCTTGTTTCTTTTCACATCACTTTGATGCACAGATTCCAAATCCACAGCTCCTGAAGAAGCTCATGTTCAAGCTTCAATGGATTTCTTGCCTGCATTTGTCCAACACACCCCTGCTCATCTTTTCAGCAGAGCAGAAATCAGGCAAACATTTTATTTTCTCATTTTTGTTTTTCTGTTTTTGCTCCTGATGGATTTAGGGGTTAAGTTCAAAAATGTACATTACAATATCTATTTTGCTCTTTGTTACATTTGCTTTGCAACGTCCTAATTTACATCTGAATTATTCAGACTGGTCACTTCCTGTCATCCCAAAGACAAAAAAAAAAAAAAAAAAAAGAAACTACAAGGAGAGATCTTGGGAATATAAATACAATGAAGATTAATTAGTTATGCAAAAGATGTGCATGAAAGAAGTCCATAATCTTTGGTGGTTAAGCTCTGGATGTATGATGCCTTGTGTGGTAGTGGGATAAGCTGAGACCACAGATGAATAAACTCCAGAAATCAAACACTGATGGTGATTGCGGGCCAGTCCATGATGAAGCATTGCTTCAGCATTCAGGTGGAGGACGGGACAAAGGAGGGCCCTCTAGAATGTAGAGACAAAATTCTATTCATTTAAAAGTGAAAATATGGTTGTGATTGGCTTAGTTGATGTACGGCGTGTGAAGTGAGTGACATAGTAGGTAGATCTTCCTTCTTGAAATTGCAACGCTTCCATAAATGAACAGTTCTGCTTTTCTTGTCTGTTTGACATCACTCATAGTTTCATCTCTGTTTTATTTTTATCCACAATACAGAAACTTTAAATCTTTCAAGGTGTTTTGCATCATTCCATTCAAATGAATGTATTACACTTGACATAACATACATTTACTGAACAAGTAATGGTTCACAGAGACCGAATGACTTGTCTTTACAAAATACATCAAAAATATAGAAAACAAATATTTAGCCTATTTATAAAACATAAATTAATTTTGCAAAAGAGCAACTGAAAATTTTTTAAAAGAATATTACTTTTAAAGAGTTTTTTTTATACAAACGTAATGTCTATAACATCTGCGTTTTCATTTATTTTAAGACACCAATGCCTGTCTGTCTTTTTTCTTTCTTTCTTTCTTTTTGGTAATTCTACCTTTCTGTTTTAATAGTTGAAGTTTGAACGTGCTCATGTCTGCAAACAGCAATATGAACAACTGTCTGCTCTTTGGAGCTTATTTTATATAATTTGGCCATTTATATCATTTCAAAATACATCAGAAACACTTACATTATATCATTTTTAATGATATATTTTCACTATGATTCAATCTGAACTAATTTGATGTGCTTTCTTGTCTAAACTAATATAGATACACTTGTCACATAATGAGATGTTACGATTCTTCAAAGTGTTTTATTGCTCTATGAGTGATACACATTCATGCAGACAGAACACAACTGTTTTCTGACAATCAGAAGGTTACTAATTTGATTCTTGGCTTTTTGTAATAAAGTAACTAATAAATTTTGCATAAAGCATTATTTTTTTTTTTGCATCTGTTTCCACTTTTTCCTGTAAAATGTTATAGAATAAAGCTGCTGCTTTGCAAGGCAAACAAACTAACAGAGACCCCAACGCCACACTGAAAGTTCCCTTTAATGTGTTTGGGGAAGGCAGCTGAAAATGATGAGGGAGTAACTATTTCTGGGAATAATGTCATCATCTCCTGCTGTGTCCTTGTTACTGTGCCACCATTTCAAATCTGAGACTTCCTCCCGGACCAGCACTCTTTCATCTTCTCCACCAAATCTACACTGTGTCTCTGAAATAAACGTGCAGAAAGTCTTTCTCCCTGCTGCCTGTGTCTTACTGCGCTGTGTTTTGCTTCCTGTGTTGTTCTCATTTTGACACTTTTGTTTTTGATAGCTGCAGCAACATTCAGCTTAGTGTTGTGAAGGAAAAAAAAGGATCAGACGTATGTGTTTCACTGTCATTTCAGATAACTTGTCTGGCTAACAAACACACAAATACGCACACATCCACATCTTATTGCAAAAGAAGAATAAATCCTTACTTTCAATACAAAAGCTAAAATACCTTCATGGGATGTACTGACAAAGTGTTCAGTTGTTTTTGGATTTTTCATGAGAATGCCACACAAACAGTGAAAAACACAGATTAGCAGAAATGTAACTAATGACTGCACACATCTTAAACACAATTGCAGACCCACACATTGCCTACATATTAAATGTAGTAATCACATTTAAACAAACACTCGTTAAACAAATATCATACCTGCATGGAAGCAAATGCACAATGTGTTTGGAGCAAGAGTCAGGTGGAAATTTACTACGTTGCGTTCACACAGAAAGCAATTTGCATTTTAAATTCATGTCCACCGCCTCTGTTTTGGCGTGTGTCATATTAGCCGCTGGATGATTCTCCATATAGACAAATAAGTATTTGAACACTGATTTTGCAAGTTCTCCCACTTAGAAATCATGGAGGGGTCTCAGACTTTCATCTTAGGTGCATGTCCACTGTGAGACATAGTCTAAAATAAAAATCTGGAAAAAACATGGCATGATTTTTTTTTTTTTATAATTTCATTGTATGCTACTTCTGCAAATAAATCTTTGAACACCTGAGATAATCAATGTTAGTATTTGGTACAGCAGTCTTTGTTTTTTCATTAATATAATTTAAACCTTTCCTAGAGTTTTTCACCAGGTTTGCATACACTGCAGGAATGATTTTGGCTCTTCCCTCCCAAACAGATCTTTTCTAGATCAGTCAGGTTTCTAGGCTGTCACTGACAAAAATGGAGTTTGAGCTCTCTCCAAAGATTTTCCATTGGGTTTAGGTCTGGAGACTGGCTAGACCACTCCAGAGCCTTCCTATGTTCCTTACAGAGCCCCTCCCTAGTTATCCCGGCTGCGTGCATTGTCATGTTGGAGGACCCAGGCATGACCGCCTTTAATGCTCTAACTGAGGGAAGAAGGTTGTTCCTCCAGAATCTTACAATACATGGCCTCGGTCGAGGGCAGGCCAGGTCGTCCAACAGCAGACTGGATGGGCTCAGGAAACTTCGCTGCCAAAAGGTGATCCAGTGGGGTAAAAAAAAAAAAAAAAAAAAGAACTACAGATTGATTCACTACAAACACCAAGAAATTGGTTTGCTCTTTTTTTTCTTTCTGCAGCAGTCTCCGCCCATTATCCATCTGCTTGCGCCATTCTCTATGTTTAGAAATTAACCATAAAATGTGGTCCAGATTCCTCACCAGAATGTTCTTTGGCATATTCCACCACAAAAAGTTTAAACAGAATAGAATGAGCCAAGCTGCACCAGCTCACAACATGAATGCCACAGGCACCCAGCCCCCAGCCTCTGCCTGACTGAGTACGCGGCACATGTGAGGGGTATGGGGGTCTTTAAGGACCCCGGCCACTATTAGAGACCAGCATCTAAAACAATTAACACCTGTTAGACCCGGCGTTCATTGGAGACCAGCATTTGTTAGAGATCTGCCATTTTTGGAAGATATAGGGTACTCTGAAACGCTTAAGAAAAGCATCGTATGGGCCCTCAAAGATAATTAAAAGAATGGTCTCTTGTTCAGAGTTTTTGATGATTCTAAGCTTGGGTAAGTTAAATGTATTAAAAGTTTTAGTTTTCTGTCACCAAATCCGATCTCCTGCATTTTGAGTCCTCCACCACTACTTCCTGACAGGTGCTGCTTTCCTGTTTGTAATGAAAAATCTAGACTTTTTTTGACTTGTATGAAAAATTCTCGCATCCGGATTCTGAAATAGAAACTAGAAAAGTGCTTTCTAACTTTATTTCTGGAGTTAGACTGTCATTTTTGATTCAGCTTGTATTTAGGGCAGAGTTCTGATGTCTGAGCTGAGGGCTGAGCAGTCTCTATAGATATGCTGCTGGAAGAGAAGGCTCATAGGTGTCATGGCTGTCTTCTCTCCTCTGTCCCATTTAGGGTTCTATCTATAATCACAAGTAAGATTTGAGAATACATCCTGTGTGTCTTTGTCAGTGTTTCTGCTGAAGTTCATGCTTCTATTGTAAAGCACAAATGGCAGTGTGCCTTTCTCCGGCACCAAGCACACCGACATTATCCCACTTAAAGAACTGTTCATCTCTAAAGAAGCCTTTTTATTTGATGCTAGTGAAGTTACAAAGATCGTAATGACAAAGCATGGATGCCACATTCTTGAACAGGTAGAAATATAATACTTTAAAGTCTCGAACATTTCTGACCAAAAAAGTGACTTTATGGGATTTGGATCCAACAGTTACATTTCTTTTTTTACATGAACCATAATTGTCACATGTGAAGCTGTTTGTAAAGGTTCTCATTCATCCGGGTTAGCTCCATATCAACCTTTTTTTAATTAATGTCATCCATACCTGTTTTTTCATAGAAGACATTTTGCATCTTATCCAAGAGACTTTTTCAATCCTGGAAGCCATGATAGTGGTCATTGACTGTCCACTGTCCTTAGTCAAAGGTACATTTTTCAGACCAAATCACAGCTGTGCTATGGCCTCCTCATCCTCCCTTATTGCGGCCAACCCATGCATGAGTGGGAAGTCGAACACACCTACTAATCACGAGGCTGTGTGTAGGATATGCTTAATATTGGGAAATGGTGCATTTAAAGCTCTCATTCCTTAGCATTTTGACATGACCTATTTGTGCTGCCGTACACCAAGTCACCAGGAAGTGGAATCACGAGTGGGTAGGCAGGTAAACAAGCCAGGCTTTGTGAGTGCTCTGATCTGAGCATGAGTTGGGAAATTAGTAGGCTCATTCACAGTTTCCTGTACACGGGCAGTCGGTCGGCTGTTGGGCGCATCTGCAGTGTGCATCAGTAGCCTGCAAGTGTAACATGGACTGTTGCTTAAACTCATTTCTTCTCAGTGAGTGGTGAGTTGTAAAGCTGTCATTTCCTGCTCCTAACAATCAAACTCCTGCATTCTTTCTTCTCAGTGACTGAAACGTGTTTTGACTGCAGGCCCTCCTTCCCTAACTGTAAATGGGGTATTAAAGCTGCTGCTTTGCCCTGGGTGTTTTTGTATTCCTAGTTCTTGTACGGGTCTGCACCCACATCATGCTGTTTGGTAATGGGTTCCGGTGTGCTATGTGGTTCTCCCATCACGTTTGCAGTGCATCACAACATATGGTGACGTGGTTTCTGTGCAGTTCTAGCCACCTCAATAAGCTCGCCCTCCAAACTGTTTGATTTACAAACAAGCCACAGCCTCTGCATTGGTTTAAAGTAGACCTATGCATGCCTTTCTTCTGTTCTTTCCTGGGGCTGAAGTGCTGGTGTTGTTAACCCACTACAATTGGTATTGCACACATGGAAGAGGTGGAAAGAAAAACACTCGACTCTTTGCAAGATTAGACACCCAGCCACCGGTATAGATACGTGGATGACACCTTGGTTAAGATATAAACCCAAGAAGTAAAGGCTGTAACTGAGCACATCAACAGTCTAGACACCAACATCAACAGGTATGGAAAGCAACCTTTCCTTTTTAGACTGTTCAGTAATTGTTGGAGAAGGCAGGTGTCTCCATGTGGAGGTCTACGGTAAACCTACTCACACAGATCAGTATCTGCTGTTTGAGTCCAACCACCTGCTGCAGTACAAACTCGCTGTCATCAGGGACCTACATTACAGAGCCCAAAGAGGGAACTGGGCTTTTGCCAAATCCCAATAATCGAGGAAACAGGAGACAAAAGAACAAGAGCCATAAAAGAGCAATGTTACTGTTACTGTTACTGTCGGACAAACAAAGGATTTTCAGCTAACACAACAACCTGATCCACTTCAAACCTGCTAACACCCTCAGGCAACAACTGGTTCATCCAAAAGACTCTATTCTTACCATTTATCTTCCAATAATGGCTGGTGTCTAATAGACACCAGTCTCCAATGCCAGGTCAAACAAGTGTTAAAGAAGAGCTTGCTCATCAGAAATGGTTTGACTTTATCTATGGGAGCGCACAATAGACCGGCCAGCAACTTTTTGTCTGTGACCGTCACTTTACAGATGACTGTCTTGTTAACCTAGACCTGTATCAAAGTGGATTGTCCGGGAGACTGAACCTCAGAGCTGAAGCCATTCCTACAATCAAACCCAATGAAGATGCGAGACCTATCAGTAAACCATACAACTAGCTGAAATTACGCAGGATAAGCATATAATGCATATAGTTGATGCTATATTTCCACACACGTTGCGCCTCACATATAGAAATCCCACATCAGACTGTGGGTCAAGTACGTAAAGCTCCACGACATACACATCTATCTTTAAAAAAGTTCTGTGTTGTTTGTTTTCATGAGTGAACAGATACCCTGCTGAGGCAGGCTTTAGGGTGACGTCATGATTTGGGCGTCACCCCCAAGGAGTAAAAGGCGGGGCCTCAGAGATCAGGTCTTTTTACTTCAGGGTGTGAAAAAAGTCCACAAAAATAACTCATATTTCATAAATGATTTGTTCTTTAGTGTGCCAAAGGCAATATATGATCACATTCATGGATATTGTTTACTATAAAAGGCTTAAGTAACACATGCTATAGGCCCTTTAAGATAAGCTCATGATGAAACCAATCAATGATTGAAGAAGCGTCTTGGATAAAAGGCAAAATGTCTTCTGTGAAATACCAGCTCCAGATTGCCTTGATTTTTGTTGAAACCATGAAAATGTTTTTTTTTTTTGTTTTTTTTTTAGCAGCCTATACAATAAGATGAAAGTGGTACCAGTTGGATTTTTATCTAAAACAGAATAGTGGTGCTTGGTTTTAAAGTGACACAGCACTTTAAGATTATGTAGGCCTTTTTTTTTTTTTTTTTTGCCTTCTTCATCCATCTGCCCCTCCATTTAACTCTCCTGCATGCTATGAATGATGCATGAACCACCAGACAGACTGAGCACACACTAAGAATCAAGCATGATTTTTGCTGAAAAGCTTTTATTTCTTCCCCGTGTGCTCTGGCCTCAGACCCCTTGTTGTGGACCATTATGGAAATTGCTGCAACCAAGGTGTCTAGTTGAGAGGCAGAATGGAAATCAGAAACTATTTTTTAGGGAAGGTTTTTTTTACCAATATAAACCCCCCAAAAAAGAAATATAAAAAAATAAAAACAAAGGAAAAAAAATCAACATGTACCAAACAAAATAAAAAAAAAACAAAACAAAAAACATTTTAATAACTGTGTCAAAAATCTTTAAATAGTCAAATATATAAATCAGATGTCAAATGTCAAATGTTGAAATTACAAAACATGATAATTTCATGAAACATATAGTGTCTTTTAACTGTTTTTTTTTTATTTTGTATTTTTTTTTACTAACATAGCAAATGTTCAATTTCAGAGATTATTATTGTTATTTTGACAATAAAGCCTTGTTTCCACCGAGTACTACAGTTTGGTCCTGTACAGTTTAGAATGGACCAGGCAATTTCGCCTGGTCGGAATTGAGGGTTTCCAATCAAAGTTGGACTGTCACGCCGATTGCAGAAGATTGCGGGCAGCGAAGAGGGACCACTTTGTCTGTGTTTTTTTTATCGTAATGACTTTCCACTAATTAACAGGTTTCACCAGTAGCTCCTTGCCAACCAGACCATTCCATTTCTAAGGACCTTCAACCAATGGGGGTCAAAAAATGGAATAGTTTGGTCTGGCTTCATGGGTCCATTACATAATGGAAAAGCTCAAAATACTGATCTGGACCTGATTGTACTGTACTGCTCAGTGGAAATGAGGCATAACAGAGCTTAAAGTAGTTCATTATTAGAGGGGGATGTTTTTTGAAATGAAAGTTGTGTGCCCTTAACTCTTCAACTTGCCCTGCCTGGTAGCCTGTTTTGTTGCTGTTAATGTGGGCGGAGCAAACTTCAGGAAACATGCTGGTCTTACTTCAAGTATCATTTTTGCCATTAGAATTCTTTGAGCAACTTAATAGATAATCCTAATAGTGAGCATATGTCTAAATATGTCTGCATATGTCTGTTCCCCCTCTGAAGAACTTATCCTTTTACACCCCCTACAACCTTCTGCTCCAACTATCATTAGTCACAATGTTCAAATTAAAAGTTTATCTGAAAAACATTGATTGTATTCTTATTCAATATTAAAGAATATAAAAAAGAAAAAAAATCAACTTATAAATAATAACTGTATTAACATTGTTTGTTTTTCTTTTTAGAATATAAAAGAAAAAAATAGACACATTTGGGGGTAATTTCCCAAAATAAATTGTAATATCTGTCTAAACTCAGAGCATATTTGGCTGACTAATTGAATCATTTGATACTAACAAGAAAAATTAATGTAAAAAAAATTAAAATGGTACTAAATGGTGCAAATCTTGCTGCGTGAGCAGTCACCTGGATACTGACTGCAGCCATCTCCACAGCTGGTCCCACACACATTTAAGCACTGTTCAGACAAACACTGCGAAGTATTGCCTGAGCCATTCTGCCAGCATACCAAGCAGCCTAATCCTTTCTGACCACCTATTACCTGGCTATGCTTCATTCCTGACTGCTCCTTGCCGCTTACCCTGACTTTCTGCCTGATCCTCGACTCCAACTTAGCTCTGTGGACTCATCGTGCAGCCTGGCTGCTTCCTGTCTGACTATGCTTAATAAACCTGCTGCAAGTGACAGAACCCCGGGCCCTGGTGAGTTCACTGAGCTACGGACCCTGGAGTGCCCAAACAGACTCGCAGCCATAATTCAGTCTGCTACAGTATTTTATTTTATTTTTTTCATTTTTATACAATCCATAGCAAAACAAGCATTTTGTTAGAAAAACTGTTGGCACAATTAAAGCAATCAGTTATAATCGATCCCTTCTGCTGGTGTTTGACATTTTCACTGATAAACTGCTTTGTTTTGCTCCGGATGTCAGTGAACACACCAGGCAGAAATGCTACACGGCCCAGCGTTTGTCATTTTCAGTGACTGATTATTTAGTCTTAAATAGCTGACGGTGTCTTCTGGCCAACTGTTTAACAGACATCAAGGCATAACTGCACGATGTTATAACTGCATGATGTCCCACGCTCCCCCTGGCATCCCCCAATCCCACCCCCCCACCCCCCCAGGGGCGCGTGCTCCACCATTTGAGAAACACTGAACTAACTAAAGGAAAACCATGAGGGAGAGCAGACTGAAACACAAACAGATATGAATACTTGAAGACTGAAGACAGTCCAATGGTTTGAATGTGACTAACAAACAGAACATGACTCACAGCAAACTAAACTAAACAAAGAAGCAGAATTTCTAACAGTTAGTATTTTTGTGCTTCATTTACAGTGCTGGCTACTCTAGTTTTGTAAACAAGATGGATACATACAATTCTGTACTGAGAATATTTTAAGTTAAACACTAAAGCCACTTTTTTTAAAACCTGTTAGAAGTTTAATAATCTTTTTGGAGCACTGAAGATATAAAAATCCTTGTCAATAAATATACTAATAATACATTTTAATTTTTTGGTATATTTTGAAAATATTTTGTAAATAAATGATTATCTGGTTGCATAGTGGCGTAGGGGTTAACCGCTTTTGCCTCACAGCAAGAAGGTCCTCGTTTAAAACCCAGCCAGGATCTTTCTGTGTGGAGTTTACATGGTCTCCTCATCCACGTGTGGGTTTTCTCCTGGGAAGGACTGGCTAACCGTCCAGGATGTAACTGACAGGCGCCTGATTGGCTGCAATAGGCTCCAGCATCTCTGTAACCTATGTAGAGACTCAGTGTGTTTAGAAAAGAAATTGATGGATGGAAAATTACACTAATTGAGTTAAAAAATCTCCACTTAGTTCTTCAGTGTATAAGGTTATTTAGAACAATGGTCCCCAGGCCGCAGACCTGTACAGCAGACACTGCAGATAGAAAAAAAAAGACATATTATAATTTAGATTATTTTTGTTTTGTTAATTTTTTAAATCTGAAGGAAGTTTTTTTTAGAAAACTACCAGATTCTGTTCACCACATCTGTCTGTCTTGACGTGTCATGTGACACAAAGCGCCTGCCGCTAAGTTAGTAGCCCAAAGCTAAAAAGGTGATAAAAAACAAACAGTAAAATGTTGTTTGAAAGTTTGTTACAGAAGGAAAGAGTCAGTGAGGAAACCGAAGAAGAGCCTTCGACTTGAAAGGGAAAAAAAGCTGCTGTTTACAGACAAAACCGAGAGTCTTCCTTGACATACAGATTTATTGAGATAACTATTTTCATGTACCAGAAGCCACTTTGCTTTGAGTTTGGGCACCGATTGGGTTTTATTCGGTTCTGCAGCCATAGCAGTTCTTTTGTTTTGGTTTTGTTTCCTGTTTGGTACCGATTTCGATACTTCAGTAATAAAAATAACTTGACATTGACTTGTTCTTAGAAAGAGGCAGGACGTCTTTGCACTCACAGCTGTGAGTCAACAGCTGACAGCAGTGTTCTTAAAGCTCATTTTTGACATCATCAGGTTTAACTTTTGTCTTATTGGCCATACAACAAGTTTTTTAAGAGATCTTTAAAAAAATCAACAAGGGTGGTAAAAATCTTGAAAACTGGAAGGACCAATCTACTGTCTAAATACCCATTCACTTTTTTTAGTCAGTGCAGGACACAGGAGTTGCTGGAATCTTTCCCAGCTATTTTAGTCCAAAAGACCGATTGCCTTGGTCTCAAAATGTATCTTGCAGAGAAGCATTTTTTCACTAAAGTCTAATGAGGTCAAATTTCCTTAAAGGTCTGTTTCATTCTGAAAAACAAACAGATGTTTGAACAAATATATTGTAAGCAAAAGATAAAACTCATGCAATCATATAAGGTTAACGATATGTCCAGACTTTGACAGTATGCAAACACTTTGTCAGTGTGCAAAAGCAATGATAGGTTAAGAATGCTCTTCAATAATGTCAGCTTCTTAAAAATCAATCGTTTTGCAACTGCCAGTCTGTGTATCTCTTATTCTTTGTCTTCACGTCTCTCCTTCCAGTTTTTCTCTTCTTCTGTTTCCTCCTCTCCCTGTCTCTATACCCCTCCTGCTCTTTTCATTAGTTGATTACTCATCCATCAACCCAAATTACAGAATAGCAGCATGTTGAAGAGAAGACATTTGCTCTGCTGCCCATCACTGACCATGAGTGTGTTTTGTTGCTATGTATGCACACATTATTTGTATTCTTCTCTTGCAATATTCATATTCACATCTCAAGGCAGAAATATAAAGTAAACACAGAAAGTGCACTCATACACCAACGCAATTTACTGTGTGCTTCACTATGTGATTGACGAGGTCTGGTATAAATTAGCTGGAAAAGCTGAAGGCCCTGTGAACTGCAGCAAACAAAGAGAAACAACTGGTCTCTTCTTTCTTAAGCAGACAGAGCAACAGAACCTGCTGGATATTAACCCCTCCCTTTAAATTCTACAGAATATGATATGGAATGGAATCAGTAGGCTATTAATGAAAACCTTTTGTTATCATGAGAGTGGCAACATAATATTAATAGGGATAACATAGGCAGTTTTACCTATGGAGAACATTGTCATCAAACTCCCAAAACATCTGATTTTACAGGCAGTTAAAGGATGATTAATGAATAGTCAAGTGCATTTGACGAAACTGGGCACCAGTTTGACATGTCTGGATTATATTTTTAAAGCTGATGTTTTAGGCAGAAGGATGGAATGTGTATGATCAGTGTCATGAATTTTAGGCAGAGAGTAAAACACTTAATGGAAAAAGTTTTCAAAAGAGTTCAAAAGAGCCTGAAAAAAAACATCACACAATGCTGGGGTGCACTACCAAAGCACCTGCACTTGTACAGGGGGTTGACCTGTACAAGACCTATGACCTATGAGGTTCTGTGATGTCTGAGCCTGTGGAGGGACAGAGATGGAGTGGTTACATTTTAAGGGTAGCATAGGTGTGTCTTGCAGTTCACTTGAGGTTTGTGCAGCAACTTGGACGACATGAAAATGGAACACACCACTGTCTTGCATGTGGCAAGTGTATCGTAAAGTAGTCTTAAGTTGCACACACTTATGACGCATGGGGGATGCTGTCATGCAATGCCCGTATGCCACAATGTGGTCGTTAGTAAAGTGTGAGTACTGGACGCTAACTGACTGTGCACAAATGTTGCACGATCAGGCTGTGTAGATGCTACATAAATGCCTGTAAGATGCCCACACACTACACAGGCAGGCTGGCTGCAACGAGTTTACACTTATCATGTGAGCAGCACTGACTCCTTGTGCAGTCTGAAGGATTAAAAAGGGGATGTTGAATAATTAAAAATCTGTGCAACACACCTGCTTTTATCTACTCTACCCTTACCTTTGTGGGGTTTACAAGTCTTTAATAAGAGCCGTCGCTCGCAGAATGCACATGGAAAAAAACTGCTTATGAACATTTTCGCTCTACATGAATTTGGATTTGGAAATGGTTCATTTCAAGCAAACAAAGCAAGAAATTGTGTACAAACAGTATCATCAACAAAGGTTTAAATCCATAAAAAGATGTATCAAGAATAATTGTAGAATTTTTGAAAGGGAGTGGAAGGAAGAAAGTTTATACACTCCCACCTATTATTTTGACATACTATTAGGTCAAAATAATTGGTTTTTATTTCTATCATTTGCCATTCAAAGTAACAGAAAACAAAACAATGGTGTGTGCAACAGTTTGGACACCCTGCAGAGTTAGTTCCTTGTACTGTCCCTCTTGGCAAGTATCACAGCTTGTAAAGGCTTTTTGTAGCAGCCAAGAGTCTCTCAATTCTTGTTTGATGTTTTTTCATCAATTCTTCTTTCCAAAAGTCTTCCAGTCTTTCAGATTTCTGGGATGTCTGTTGCACACTGCTGTTTTCAGGTCTAGTCATAGACTTTCAATGATGTTGAGGTCATGTGATTGGGAAGGCCACTGCAAAACCTTCAGATTCTGCCTCTTAATGTAAGACAGCGTGGATTTGGAGGTGTGTTTAGGATCATTGTCCATTTGAAGCCATTCTCTATTCAACTTTAACTTTTTCAAAGATTGCATCAACTTAGTGTCCAAAATTTGCTGACATTTTGTAGAATCTATTCTTCTTCTACTGGTGAAATGTTTCCTGCGCTGCTGGCTGCAATACAAGGCCAAAACATGATTGATCCACCCCCATGCTTAACAATAAAACTCTGGACCCGTTCTCCTCCAAACGTACCTTTGCTCTTTGCGGCCAAACAGTTCCATTTTAACCTGGTTGATTCACAGAACTTGTTTCCAAAAGGCATCAGGCTTGTTTCTGTGTTCATGCCAGGTCTTTCTGGAGGGATGGTGGGATCACTCTTTGCTCCAGAATTTCGACCCACTTATCAACTCATGGTCGGCTGGGCACCGTTCTTTATATTGTTCTCGTTTTCCTACCTCTTCTGTGTTTTATGCTTTCAGATAAAAGCTTAAACAAGCGTATCCTTCTAACTACAGATACAAATATCACATGAGAACACAGAGAGCACGTCAATGAAAAAATAAACAGGACAGGGCCTTTGGGTCACAACAGCTGCGAGCAGGGGAGCGGGAGAAGGGCTGCGCTTACTCGTCTTTCTGGAGATGTAGTCATGAGTTTGAGTTTTGTTTGTTAAAAATGTTGTATTAAAAGGTTTCACTAGTCCTCTTGTACCAGACATTTTAAACCAAAATCCTCCATCTGGTTGGCAGAAACCTTCAGATAAGAATGAGACAGTTCTGCAGCTGCAGCTGTTTGACACAGATGAAAATCAGCTACAAGAGTTCAAAGAAACAGGAAAAAAAAAAGGTTTTCTCATGATCAGGAAATAAGAAAATCATATGACTCCAAGTTTAAACTTCCTGGGCTCACCTCACTCGTGGATTCTGGTCTGGGGAAAGAACACCCACATAGGCACAGCTTGTCATCTGAGACCCAAAGTCCAGCTCAGAAGTCAGTGCTCAGCCACATATCTGCTCATTTTATCAACAAAACTCACTCAACTGACAACTATGGGATATTATGATGGGGTAAAATGAATCATGTCAAAAGGTGCTCAGACGCTCAATTTTACTGCATGAAATGGCATTGAAGCTTTGGTGAGCCGGCTCATAGGTCACAGCTCACGGCTTTGGGTCACAATTCAAATCTTGTGTGTTACGATCCATGAGACTCGAGTCATGACCCACGAGATTTGAGTCACAGCTCACGAGACGTGAGCCAGATGAGCCACCGGAAGTAGGTTGGAGCTGTTTGCAGCGCCAGCCTTAGTGGTCACGCTGGACTGTCGCTACCCGATACTAGCGCATGTCCACCACCTAGAGTTAAAAGAGGCTTGGTGTGAAATGTCAAAATGGTGCAAATCTCACGAATCCTGCTCCAAACTTTTTCTTTCACAGCTTTGTTGCGATTTATATGAAGAACTTCCAGTAAAACACAAACCACAATCATGAATTTCTCCTTCATTATCAATTTGCAAATGCTTACACTTTCGTAAGTCAAAAGGGACATGATCCGGACATCACTACCAAATACAAGCCCCTATTGGTCACAGTTTGACCTAGTTTTAATTTTCGAAGAGCCCAAAAACGGTTGTAGAAACTTGCATAGTAATGCCAAACTTTTTTAAACGCAGAAACCAGAAACGCACATTTATTTAGAAAATAGTGGTGGAGGACCCAAAACACAGGACAGCAGGTTTTTTTGCAGAAACGTAAACATTTAATAACTAAACCTGAGCAGGACAAAACCCACAAAGAAACAAAAAGGTGACCTGACTCTGAGGAACAAAAAAAACAACATTTATGTACACTAAAGGTAATTAACTAAATGCAGACAGCTGTGGATAAACAACCTGAACCTGGTGGGACAGACAAAGCAACTCACAGCATGACCAAAGACAACAAAACAACCAAAGGAAACAACAGAACCATCACAGTTTACATAGGCTTTTCATTGAAAGTGGTCACTTGAATGTGTGTCTCTGAGGGCCGTGTGATTGCAGCTTAAGACACAGTTCAGCCAATTCAGATGAAAACACATAATCAAGTCAATCAACAAGACATAAATAAATAAGAATAACTACAAATAAAAAGCCTTCAGTTAAACAGGTCTTCAGAAAGAGCCTCACACTTTCAGGATAGACAAATCATTTAGTCCGGACCGAGTTCTGAACCTTGCGTTCGGTCTGCATTCAGACTGTTGTCAAGCAGACTTTCTTGTTTCGAACCAAAGCTTGTAAACAAAACCACATAACTAAAAATGTCTTCATTCATAATGCCCGGAATTACAAAGAGTGGGGCGAAGCAACTAGAGACAAAAATTATGGTATTCCTGCACTTACAATCCTTGTCGGTACAGTTCACTTATTTAAACTTTGTATTTCGTCCAGTCTGAATAGACTTTAAATGCTCTTTTCTTTAAATTATGTATTTTGTATTTAGAAAGATTATTTTAGACGCCACTGATGTGTAACCTCTGTTGACTTGTTGTGGATGTCCATCCATACAATGACAT
Organism: Oryzias celebensis; assembly: GCA_014656515.1. Taxonomy (NCBI): domain Eukaryota; kingdom Metazoa; phylum Chordata; class Actinopteri; order Beloniformes; family Adrianichthyidae; genus Oryzias; species Oryzias celebensis. The sequence continues at coordinate 25,697,131 of BNCR01000007.1, read as the reverse complement.
TATGCACTGAGACAAGATTTTTTCCACCTTCAACATCTCTCTCATTTCTTCAAAATACCACATCTTTTGTGAGGATACAATGTTAGCATAAAAAAGGGTGTCCTGTTTTTTATGAAGTATCAATCAGTTTTTCTTATGTTTGTCTTTCTTGTTTGAATTGTTTTTAACTCTCTGACTTTTGTGGTTACTTGATTGCTCCATGTGTTACCTTCCTGCTTAACCACTGCAGTTAAGAAAAATAGATCTTTCTCTTGACATTTCTTAGTTTCTACCTTGCCTGTACTCACAGCAGCTCACCTCTTTCACCTTAAATCCCAGCCGCTTGCTTTGGCTTTTTTAAGAACGAACTCAAAGTAATTACAGCAGAAATAAGGTTGCAACACTTAACTTGTCAAGTGTCTCTCAAACCTGGTTATCTAATTGAGGCTCTTATCCTTTATAAAGGGGGCAGATTCTCTTCTATTTCTAGCTCACTTTCAAATGAAAACAAAATACCTCCTTCTAAGCCTGCCTTGTTTTGGGTTTTCCCAGTTTTTACATCACTGCCAACTTCCTGCATCAGCAAAAACTGTGTTTACATGAGGTACTGATGCTACAGATCTAACGTTATCTCAGCACATCTGAGATATGTCAAATAGGAGTTCTGAAGGACAAGTAGTCAGGTGTAATACCTTGGGGGGGGTCCATGGCATATAAAGCTTGTAAGCATGGTTTCATGTTTTTCTTCGTCTCCCTTAATCTGTAAAATGTGTGAGAAGCTGTGACTGTGCATTCCATAGACACCAGCTCCAGTCTTTGTCAGTGTGATTCAGAGGAGCAAATTTAGTCATGTTTAGAATCACAGTGTGGGTTTTCTCTCAGCATCTAACTACATACATTCTGCTGTCATAGTTCCCACCCATCTTATTGTCACGGTGGGTGAAGGACCCACATGCAGGAGATCAGGGGCAGAGAATGGACTAGTAGATGACCAATTGTTTGCAATAACAAGCTCAAATATGCACCATATTTACTGAGATTTCATGTTAACTAGTAACAGTTTTGACAAGGATAGCAGCTGCTATTTTGCTCAGCTAAGGCTGAGATTAGGGAGCCTTAATGTAAGCAGTAGAGCTGGGTTTTAGCAAGTCTGGCGATACGATACGTATCACCATACAAGTCACAATACAATAAATCCCTAAACAGTAACAGAGACAATGTATTACATTTTTTAACAGCATTACTTTGTAAAATACTTGTCTGAATGCTAATTCACCTTTCACATGAATACATTTACATAAAAATATATTTTTAAATTATCTAAATATTAAGCACTGAAACAGAATTTGACATACAGTACAAGTTAGTTTTATCAGAGCAAATTCCAAGTGCTTTTCTTCTGACAAAAAGAAAAATATATGAAAACAGTTTTTAAAACGTAATGTTAATGTCTGATTTCCACAACTAAAATATTTTCCAGTACATTAAGAAATATATAAAACTTTAATTATTTTTAAGTAATCAGGTTCTTTGAGTGTGATTGAGAAAGTGAAGTGCGATATACTTCAAACTCAGCTTAAATGCACTTTATGAACTCAGCAAATGGCTGCTGGATTAAATAACTGGAGAAACAATGAATACTCTCAATCAAATTGCCCATTTCACTTAAAACTGAGTTGCATGTGTTATTGAGTTCTGGAACAACAACCGCAAGACTAACTGAAGAGAAAATCTACAGCGAGATCCCGCTCTGTACAGACCAGATCATATGTGTTTGTGCAGGAAAATAAATCATTGTCTCAAACTGATCTCCTCTCTTTGACCTTTTTTGTCCTTCCTGTCTTCCTTGCTAAGTACCCCCCCCCACCTTCAATTTCACTAATGCTTTCAGCAAGAAGCGGTGTTACATTTTGCATCAGCCATATTTCTTCTTCTGCTCCCCTTCTGTTTTTTCCATTAAGATCTACATAACATTCTGAGTAACACAGCGCAGGGAGGTCAACTCTTTGGAGTATCTGAAAAGATGCATGCGTTAAGTGTTGTAAAAAAGTAAGTGTGGAGAACGTAGGTTTGGGGTCTCTTCTTTAAGAAACATGTTAACAGGTTTAGCAACATAAGAGACAGCCTCTCTCTGTTTCTCTCTGTTTGCTTTAAATTAATAAAAAAATCATTAAATCCTTCTTCCCAGAGTCAAGACCAGAGGGGTAGGAGGGTAGTTGGTAACCTTCAGCGCATCAGTAAAATTGTCCTCCAGCTTCAGCTGAACACCTAAAAAAGAAGTTCCAGCCTCATAACCTGAATGTTCTATAATATTGTAATCACCAGTTGGCAACCAAAATAATAAAAACTTGAGACATAGGTGGATATTTCTTATTCCACAGTTTATCACAACTGCAAGACAGTAGAAAAGATCTGTGTTCTTCAACAATGGACATGCCAGTATCTCTATCACATAAAATCAACAGCAATGTTGCATTTGATTTTAAAAAGCTCATTTTGTATCTTTCTGTATTGCTTACCCTATTGCTTCATCATCTGGACAAAAACAAGCAGTAAGAGTGGAACATTCCCTCTGAAACTTTCATTTGTATCAGTAAACATGATGTTTAGCTTAATTAACACTTTCCTCCGCTGTGGCAGAGCGAAGTCGGTTCAGGCTTGGTAACTATTACCATGACAATGTCAAACCACATATCAGATAGTCAGTTTCTTGTAAAAAAATATTTAAACTTTAAAAACAACAAGATTAATGTGCTAATGTTTCATTTCTATTTATTTTTTTCATAAGTGACCTGTTTGTTAAACCTGTGTCCTTTTTTAAGTCAAATTTTCTGTAGTTAGAAATTAATGCATCTTGGTTGTGGGTGGGACTGTTGACTTTTGTTCTGCTTATTTCCCAGCATTCCTGTGTTTACATGCTTACCTGCTAGCTTATATCACCTCACGAGCCCAAGGTAACAAAATCCCAACAAAAAAAAAAAAAAACAGCAAGCAATATTGACGCTATGCAGAAGCACTGTTTGGAGCCAGATGGCAGATCAGACAGGGAAAGCAAAGATGTATACAGATCTATTTGTCTGTAAATTGATGATTCAGAATTAGAGCAGAGAAGGAAAACTTTGGCCTGCCTATGGCAGTTGCTGCATCACAAACCCAAGCTTTTTTCAAATGCAGGTTTTTGTCTGCTCACGATCCAACAAGATTTAAATCAAGAAAAACTCAGAAATGTGTGCGAATTTTGGTGAGTTTTCATTCTTGTGGCGTAAAAAACAAAGAAAAATGTGCGGTTTGGACTGAGTGTGTCTGTATATTTTGTGATCAACTACACATTGTTCACATCTGTTTGGGCTTAATGTTTTCTTTTGAAGTCTTTTTAGGGCTTTATGTACCTTTTTGAGTTTTTTCTGTTGTAAAAACAAAATGGTCCTCGCAGTCTTTGACTGCTGCAGGCCATATTTATTGTATAGATGTCCTCCATCATGAGAAAAATGCTACAAAAACATGTTAAAAACAACAAAAACGTAATTTTAATTGGAGTGGGTCTTGAATGAATCTATATGCAACGTGATGCATCAGATCGGAGCATAAGGAAGCTTTTGGCTCTGCGTTGTAGGTCCTGCATCATATCTACAAGCTTCTTCTAATAGGTTTTTTTTTTTTATATCTGCTCCTTATTCACAACGGTTTGAATAAAGAAATATTCAGAAATACATTTTTAAGCTAATTTTCTTCATGTATGTCATCCATCATCAGAAAAGAAAATGACACAAGAACATGTTAAGAAAACCATTCTTATCGGAGTGGGTCTATAACTGGGAAAGTACCCTCTGAGGGTTTCTATTCCCTTCTGATAATAGCACCTCGTTGGGCATTATCCCTTACATGAAGTGGAGTGGATACGCTGTGAGGCATTGTGTAAGCACGTCACTGTAAAATGCTGCATATCAGTGCAAAGCTACTTCTCCCCACTTCAGATTTACCAAATTACATTCATTGCAAATAAATTGAAGAGTAAAGGAAGTTGAAAGAATGTAAACACTGGTGTTAAAGGGCTACAATAGTTTAATACCTAGCTGCGCAAGTGAGTTGCATAGACTTGATGATATTTAGTTGGAGGAGACTCAGGAAGTCCAAATACGGTAATCCTCTTGGGGTCAGGCAGATGAGCAAAACACCCCCCCGTTTTGGATGTTGAACCGTTGTGCACAAGTATGGGTACAAGGGTGTAATATTTATTTGGGACAATTATGGACATCATTTTTCTGCACATGCATGCTTGTACAGACTGACAGTGTCTGACACCTCACATGAAAGTGGGCTTCAGGAACACAATGTAGTGAAACTGAGTTGTTCACGCTGAGGATTGTTTTTTTTTATATATATATATATATATGTTTCTGTTTTATTACCTGTCTTTCTGATCTATCATTATGTGTTGAAGTATTTTCCTATCTATTAATCTCCCTTACTTCTGTCCTTCAGTTTCATTAAATCTCCAACTCCTCTTTGTTCAGCCTCACTCACCTCCTCTTCCTCTGCCCACCAATCTCTCGTTCGCCTTTCCCATGTGATATCAGTCCTTAGCTAATCCCTTTGTGATGGATAAGGGGCCTGTTGCACAGCGCCCGAGGTGTTAAACATCACAACAGCTGTGAGAGTGAGAGAGACAGACATAAAAGGCTTGTAGTCTGCGAGAAAGAGCAGAGACAAGAGATTGAGAGCTGCTGAGAAAGTAATACATTCAAGCAGGAAAATCTGGCAGAGCTCACTTCTTTACAGACGTCTGTCAGTGCATGTCAGTAAGCTGATTTATTCTAAGAGTCAGGCAATTTCTGATCAAAAAAACATAAAACCTATAATATGAATATTTAATAATGATGATGATTTTTTTTTTGAAAGATCTCATTGCAAAATGAGACTGACTTTTCTAACCGTCTCATTTTGCAAGAACAAATATTTTAAGCTGATTCTTGCTAATCAGCTTGAAATTAATTAAGAAAAAAACAACAAGCACATCAATTAGACCAGACAGGACATGTCACTAATGACCCAGTTGCATACAGTGCATACAAGCCGATAGAGTGCTTTCTTCTGCTATAGTCCATAGAGTTAAATTCAGTGGTCAGTTTGTGCAAGTACATTTATTTTGAATCTCAGATCACTAATAAGCAGCTACCCTCGATGACCAAGGCTTGCATTTCCTGTAAATCCTTCAATGCTAAAAGAGCCTGGTAAGTAAAAAAAAAAAAAAGAAGAAGAAATTGCATCCAGCTCCTGTGATGTTGAATGTAGTGAGAACAGTGATGATGATTGACTGACTGAGAAGAATAGAGTCATAGGAGCTGAGGATGATAGAGATACAGACAGCAAAGTAGATGCAGAAAGTGAGGATGATGAGGGATAGGATGTAGAGGATGGTCAGCATGATCAGGGGGCTGTGGAAGATGAGCACTCCACATCTTACCAAACCATCCTATACGAAGCTCATGTGGTTTTAGAACTGATAAATAGTAGCACTCTTCAGTAAAGCAAAAGTTGAAAACACAGTGGGACCCCACAACCTGTGAAATGGAGAGCAGTCACTAAAGTAGCCTGAGAGTTAGGTTTAGTACAGAACATGAACACTTAAGACCAAATACTTTTGAATGTTATACAATGTGCTACTGTGCCCTGGATCCTTGGCCAACTTTTATACGGCCAAGGTGTGATGACTATGGAAGTATGAAGATGTGTCCAAAAACATTTTTTCTCAGAGCGTGGAGTACTTGGAGCTGGTTTTCAGTGCAACACTATGGGAAGCTGAATTCAAGGCTATAAACTGATGGAAGGAATCCAAACAAATGACCATGATGTGTGCGACATAATGACTTTCTGGATGCTTCCATTTTGGGAAAAGTGGAAAGATCTAAGGTCACAATTTTTAATTGGAGCATCAAGAGTAAGGGCATATTTGAACTGGAAACATTTGGTATGCTTAAAGTGACCCAGAGTTATTTTCCCCCAATTATCTGGAACAGATTTTTAAGCCAAAATACACCCAATCGGACCCTTGTCTGGGACCAGGAACCGCTCTTGGACCCATCTTTTGAGGTGGTCTTGGATCGTTTCCAATCAAACTGAGCTCCAGTTTGCTCTGAGTTTCCTCAGTGTGAATACATTCCATTCTCAGAGAGAAATAACTGAATCAAAAGGGTCACTGTAGCCTTGCGTTGCAAGATGTAAATACAACAATGACACACAGTAACTCATTTAAATGTGCTCGGATGAAAGCAGGCTCATTAAAACAAGTCTTAGCGTGATACACAATCCTTCTCACACTGTGTTCCCAACAATCTATATGTCATAAACACTTCTCAGGGTACCCTCATAGACGACGTCTCAGCACTGCAGTTGCTAGCATGCTCTGAGTTAAAGCACACAGTGTCTTCTTGCCAGTAACCGTCTTGCAGCATGCCTCCGGCATACCTGACCTTCACACAGACGTTCAAAACAGGTAATCGAACTATGCGTCTGTAAATAAGTGAGTTATCACGATAGGGATTGCAAAGCGGAGCACCTCGATCTTGTGGTTTTAACCCACCCTCGTTGTTTCTGGCCAATGATTGAACAGATCTTTAGTCACATGGTTTTGTTTTTAAGCTTTAGTTTCAAACAGAAATGTCCAGTAGACACCAGTTTGAATACATATCAAACGCAAGCTTCAGGACTCAATCTGAACCAAATTAAGTGGACTTTTCCAGTCTGAATATACCCTAAGACATGACGAAAAATGTATGTATGCCAACTCTCTTTCTTGTGAACAAGATGTAATAATTCCCACTCCCAATTTTGCCACATTTTTCGCATGCATTTTTACACTCTTACAAAGACAAATATTCACAAAAACACAAATAAGTCGAAGAAGCGAAAAATAATACACAATAACAAAAAGCATCTTCCGAAATGTCCACATTTACCGGCTGACTACTTTACAGGGAACAGTAGTATGCTTAATTTCTTGATTAATTAACAGAATATCACAAGCTACCCCTGCATTTCTATTCACTGCCTACAATCCACGAGAAACTATAAAATTTAAATCTAAATAATAATAAAAAAAAAAAAAAATGTACTCACCTTAACTGTGTGTTCCTTCTTTGAGACGTTCATTCATCTGGTGCCAGAGCGTAAGTGTTGTGTTTTTCTCCTTTGCTTGCCTAGATTTCTGACCCGGTTTCTTTTATGACCTGTTGATTTTTGACAGTTGTCCTGAAATGTATTTGGTACCTTGGATTTTGATTTTGGCTGCACAATTGTATTGTATTCCATAGATTAAAGTCCAGCAATGTAACTTATGTGTCAAGACCTCCTTTGCCTATCTGCTTTAAACTCCTACATCAAATATCACTGTCATTCCTTATTTCCAAGCTGGATAGGAGGATCCTGACGTCTATTCCAAGTTCCAGAAATCTGTTTCACATAGTCATCCCCCTGAGCCATTATCAAAATGTCTCTCATCCTAGTCTGTTTCTTGGGCTTCCGCCATACTATTCACACCTGTTGAGAATTTGTTTCCTCAAATTGTCAATGTCATTTAGTAAGTGTAAAAGTTCACCAGAATACAGGTCAAGGCTCAATCTAGATTAACTTTCGCAGTTCTCTTCAGTGTAGTTTCAGATTGTGTTACGGCAGCAGCAGCAGCCTACCTGCTGCCAATCCGCTGATTCCCTCCACCTGTGTCTGCTACTATATATCTCTCCCTCTGTCCTTCAGTCTCTGCTGGATCGTTACACTACTGACTTCCAGAGTAACCTCCAGCAGTGCTCATACTCGGCTTACATGCCTATCTGCTCCGTCAACCCTGCTTGCCTGCCTGCTTGCCTGCCTGCTTGCCTGCTTGCTTGCTTGCTTGCTTGCCTGCTTGCCTGCCTGCTTGCCTGCTCCTTCAGCTCAACTTGCATGCCCCTGCCTGTCTCCTGCTCAAAACTCCTCCAAAGCCTCGTGAGTCCCCGCACCTTCTCCTATCGCCTCTACATGGAGCTACGCCTTCTTTGCTGTACAGAGGACTCCTCTCCTCCTCTACCCTGCAAGTCATCACTCATCACCTCAATCTGCCGTTGCTCTCCAAGACCTGGGAAAGAACATCTGAGTGAAAGACTTAAATAAACCTGGTTTACTTCTACTCTTGCGTTTGTCATATTTTGGGTCCCTGAAACACATTCTGACAGACTGATGCTGTTCAAAGGTCAGTTAACTCTTTAACAGCAAAGTTGACATCGGTCTCTTCGACATACTGTATTTCTTTGACCATTAACACCATCAATGTAAGTCAGCTGTACCACAAAAAACAGGCTGCTAATGAAAAGACTCCTAAAATCATTTTTAAATCGGTGACAAAACACATCAATCACAGTCAATAATTGAACATAAATCTTTCAAAGCATTGTGCTTCATGGCAGCAGGTTTGCTGTTTTTAACTAACCTTCATGCTTTGGTGCATTTTGCCTTAATTCCAGATCTGGGACTGCCCTTAAATGTGTTTAAGATGAGCATTTTTGTAAAGGTTAAACACTACTCGTGCATGAAATTTCAAAACAACTATTTGTAATTCATGAGGGTGGTTTTATATTGCAACCTGCTTCAGTGTATTCAGCTAAGACATTGAATTTATTTATTTTTTTTTATTCATGGATATTTCCCTCCGATTGTTTTAGTTCCATATCTAGTTAAGGATATTTCAAAAACATGAACCTCCCTGTGTAGGCTGCAGCTTCCACAAAGCTAATACAAGCATGCAAAACACGCACAGGTAATATAGCTGTTACAAAGTGATAGTTTCTTCATAGATGACGGAAGTGCTTCTGAGTTTGCTGAACAATCCTGCTCAGCATTTGTTGAACAGAAAGCAGAATATGAACAAGCCACTTCATCCAACAGTCAAAATGAACAGTGACAAGCTGAATCTGAATCCTTACCCTACTCTTACGACTTCTCCCTATCCTTACATTTAGCCCTCAAAATGGAGAGAAATTGAAAAAGAGTGGCTTCAAATTTGGTCAGCGCTAACCTTCGACGTGAAGTTGTTTGAAAGAAACAACTTAATTTTAATGAAGCTTCACCAGGGTGTGCATTACATGTACAAAACGGCCTTTGCCTCGGAGTTTGGAGTTCATCTCATTCATCAGTGCAGTCACATCAACAGCTAAATCTGCCATCCAGTCTTTATCTGAGAGCTTTGGGATGTCTTTGCTTGTCATTTTAATTTTTAAATCTCAATTTTTAACTTCTCTTTAACTTCCCACTCTATTCAGCACTTTCGCTAGACTGTACCCTTCATTGTAACACAAGTCTGTCCCATTTCATTCCCAGTGCGTCCATTTACCTTGGTGACCAGCTCATTCCCCGTTCCCCTTTCAGTGCGCGCACTGCAGCCAGCTCTTCTGTGATCTTGAAACCCATTATCCCACGAACGAACACAATTAACTGCACCATGTCATCGACAGCCCAGTTCTTGTCCAAGTCAAGGAAAAAGATTTCCTAAGTTGTCCTTGATTCTCCTCATCACAGTGTGCTTGGACAGTTTGACCTTTGCAAAAGGTTTTTTTTTTTTTTTTTTTTTTTATCTGTGCTGCAGTCTCTCAAATTCCCGTGCACAATTTAAAGTTAGGCGCATATTCTGTGGGGATTGATCTCATTTAGCTCAAATCTCATGAATGCAGGAAATGTGTTTGTTTTGTAATTTCCCTATAACCTCAAATGGGAGAGACAGAGTCAAGCATAGGGCATTATCTGGCCCGCACGCCGTACAATGCCAGGTCTGGTTTAGAGAATGGATAAACTATTTATTTTTTTAAGTTTTAAACTTTTTTGGTAAATCTATACACTTTTCACTTACATTTACAAAATAAAAGTTTGCGCAAAAGTTTAGACACCCTGCAGTTATGTTAGTACCTTGTTACTCCCCTCTTGGCAAGTATCACAGGTTGTAAACGCTTTTTGGAGCCAGTCAAGTATCTCAATTCTTGTTTGAGGTTTCCTCATCCATTCTTCTTTACTAAAGTCTTCCAGTTCTTTGAGATTTCTGGGATGTCTCTTACACACTGCTCTTTTCAGGTCCATCCATAGATGTTCAATGATGTTGAGGTCATATGATTTGGAAGGCCATTGCAAAACTTTCAGTTTTTTTCTTAATACAGTGTGGATTTGGAGCTGTGTTTAGGATCATTATCATTTGGAGAAGTCATCCTCTCCTCAACTTCAACTTTTTCACAGATGGCATCAAGTTAGTGTCCAAAATTTGCTGACATTTTGGGAAATAAATTTGTCCTTCTATTTGTGAAATGTTTCCCAAAGCATGATTGATCCACCCCCATGCTTAACAGTTGGACAGAGGTTCTTTTCATTAAACTCACTGCTATTTCTTCTCCAAACATACCTTTGTTCATTGCGGCCATAAAGTTCACCTGTAACCTTGTTGGTTGGCAGGCAACAGCTGTGGATTACACAGGACGGGTTTGTAGCTGTGGGCAGGAACCATGTTCCTAAAGGCCTGACCCGTTGGCGTGGAACACCCCGCCTCCTATTCCTCTTCCTCTTGCTGAGAGCTTGCATGGGAGCTTGTGGCATGCCCAGTGTAATTTATCCAGTCCTGTCCTCCAGTAACTCTCATAAAATATTTATGTGTGTTAAAAACATATATATATATAATTTCAAAATATTAATAAATATGTGATCATGTACAGTTTTTGCCATTTTCAAAGGAAAACATACCTTGGCGTACATTGCGGTTTAGATACGGTTTGTTTTTCATCTCATACTCTGTGTTTATTGTTCTCTCTTCAACATGAGCCCATTACACAGTCCTGCAGCAAATTCATCTTTGTGCAGAAATATATCAAAAAACTCCTGTTCTGTTTTTTATAAGACTAATTAGATAGTCAAGCTTCAAAGTGAGCATGCTCATGAATCACGATCCTCTTTTTAGAAATATGCAGAAACTCACCAAATTACGGGTTTTCTGCAGCATCAAAAACCTAAAATCCATTAGTTGTGCTTTCAGATCAGTTCATGCATCATCTGCAGGTCTAAGGTAAAAGAAAAAGCATTATATATCAGCAAAAGAAAACAGTGTGCGTGTTTGAAACTACAGAATGTGCCACTATTGGGAGAATCCTCTGAAGTCAGTCTGATAACAGACTGGGACTGGCTACTGTTAACTTTGCAGCTACTCAGTTATTTATTTACTTGTTTTCATTAAAATGTCCTTTGTTTTCTTTAAATTAGAGAAATAACGTAAATGTTTTTCAAATGGCTTGTGAGTCATATGTTTTTTTTGTTTTTTTTCCTGCAAGCTGTGCCTCTTGCCCTCTTCAACTGCCACCAGCTGATGGGTATTTGGTTTATTTATTGTCCTTGCAAACAATGTTTGAAACTCCCTTTAAAGTCAAAGCAAAACAGTATCATCCATTGTTCCTACAAATGTCACTTTTTCAAAGCTTATGTAGTATTTATGTTAAAAAAAAGCTTGCTCACCAGAGGTTGACGTGTCTGTCAACCTTACTGGTGCCCACTCTAGACTGGGCCGTCTGCGAGTCAAAAATGGGCAAACTTGTACAGTGAGAGAAATATCAAGGTCCTAGACAACTTAGTGAGATTGTAGTGCAAGAATGTTTATGTGCAGTTTCTATGGGCATGCTACAGGCAATAAGTAGGTGAGATTCAAGTACATTGTATGGATGTTCCATTTACTCCACACACCCACACACACACACACACGCACATGCACACACACACACACACACACACACACCCACACACATCCCCGGCCTGTTTCGTGGCTTGTGAGTGCTGTTCAAATAAAAAGTGTGGGGTTCTTGCATGGAGCAATAGTGTTTATAAAGGAGTTATAATCATTTTTAATAAAATGTTTTCCTGGACACATGTTGTGTTCATTCACTTCATATATATGTTGGCTAAACTTCTAAGTTTGGGGCTAACTTCCAGTATGGTAGGGCAACCTTCTTGTTGATCTTAGTAACTGTGCTTTTAAAACATATTTTTAAATGAGTAAATCAATCTGCATAGGGGTAAGAAAAATTGTTCTTACAAATAATGTCTGTCTCAAGAAAAAGAAATTCTAGTCATGGGGACATTTTTCTTAGGCTAAGATTACTTTGCTATTGAAAAATGTTCTTGATAAGAATTTTCCTGTGAAACAGAAGATAAGACACGTTTTTCTTGAAACAAGGGTGTTTTACACAGGGCTCCGCTTTTGCAGTGTCGATTTTTTTCACTGAATTCAATGCAAAAGTGTTATCAAGACTGCCAAAATCCTGCTTGCATTTTATGGGCATCTTTTCTCATTTACAGTTTGAAATAAATGTTCCTATTTTTAAGGCCTGACTCTGATTGCAGCTGTTGTGTGCAATTTCCCTGAGTCATGCTAAAGTAAAGGAAAGCGAGATATAAGTGGCTGAGAGACCAGGAAATGTGTGCTTTATTTTCATTTTGATAAAATGTCTCTAAAACAACTGTGCTTTGGGTCGAGTTACCATCTACAACCCAACACAGAGTTCTCTCTCGTTAGACCTCCAGTTAGTGTGTAGCGCAGTAAGTTGACTACATTTACATACTTACTTTTCGTTTTCTGAAATGACAACAATGTTCAGCGTGTCAATATTACAAGTGATATTCAGTGATCAATATTATAAGACGCAAACTTGAAACAGTTTTAGACAACATTTGTTGAAGGGTCAGGGCATACCAGAGATACAACAAACATTGAAGGTGTTTGTGATACAGCAATGGTGATATAGTCTTGTGCATGTACTATAGTTCTGTGTGATCTACTCGACCCAGTCCCATGTGCATCTCTACCCCCTAATTCATTTCAAATAGAAATATGGGGTTTGAATGAATACCTGTACTGAAAAAAGGGTTGCTTTTGATTGTATTTCACACAAACTGACAGGTCTTTTCACTGTACTGTTGAAAAAACCTCCCACATATTACCCTTCCACAATGAAAGCGTTCATGTTTTTTGTTATTGAGCAAGCGCAGCATGGTCAGAGGAAAGCACTCAGCCAGACCCCAAACAGAACACCATCTGCAGCTTCAACTGTGATTGTAGAGTTTGAAAACATTAACGCGTTTCCAAATGAAAATGTTTTGTGTTCTTTTATTATTATTATTATTATTACAATACCAACATTTTTTGTGAATTCACTGTGAACTAAGACCAAAACAAACAAACAAACAAGCTGAAAAAAAGCTTTTATACTTTCTGGATCTGACATTATGCATTTTACTTTGCTGTTTAGATTGTCTTTGTTTTTTGACATCATAGATTTAGGTGAGAGCAGAAATCCCTGACTTGATAATCATTTAATTCCTCCAGCTTCACATATTTCTTCAGACTGTGCATCTATAGAACCATCCAAAGGAAGGGATAACTTACTATGAGTGTATGGGGAAGTTTGACCAAAGAGCAATTGGTCTGAAAAGAGCTGTAAAAACATAATGAAAAAAAATTCATTATAGAATATGTCTTGGCAATTTGATGAATAAGTGATCTGGTCATGCTAAGAACTCAAATGTTTTCATCCTTGTCTATAAAACAGCTTCACTGGGCATGGTCTAACAACTCCTAGGCTTATTTTTTCTTATTTGTTTTTGACAAGTATTGGAAAGGAACAAAGATCCATAATCTCTCAAACCTCAGAGACTGCGGTTAAAGAATGCAGCATAGATGGAGTGGTTTGTTTAGCTTGCAAGTCACACCAAAGCCCCTGCAGAGAAGTACAGCTGTTCATGTATAGATTAGCATTAGTTGGGCAAGCTTGTAGGAAAACAAGTGGTAGCATTGCCATAAAAGTACTCAGTGAACACAAGTCAAAAAATATTATACTGTAAATCTTCCAATAATGGCCGATCTGTAACAGGCGCTGGTCTCCAATAAAAGCCGGCTCTAACAGGTGTTAGTTGTTATAGACGCCGGTCTCTAATAGTGGCCGGGCTCCTTTAAGACAGACCACCCCCCTCCCTGGCGATCATTTTCCTGGAGACACGCACAGCTTTCCTGTGCTCAGTAATCCATGTTCAAACCAGTTCTTCTACTTTGTTGCTGCTTTCTCTGCTCACCAGGAAACCAGGCTTTCTCCTTTTCTTTTGTTCTGCAGCCTCTCCGCGGTTTAGGATTCACCCCAGAAATGCTACATGGAGCTAGCAGCTAATGTTTTTAGCCTGTTAGCTACATGGAATTATGTCTGTGTTAATCTCATTTACAATACATGAAAGACATGCATTATGTTAAGAGATCAGGTTGATTTATTTTGAAAATCTGTACAAAAGCATCAGTGATCATTCCTCAATGTTTGGGTTCATGAAAACTGCTGTGTCTGAACGGCTGCTTCCGGGATGTTTCTGTCTCTCTTAAGGAGTTTGACAGCTTTCTGTCCCGCATTAACCCAAAGAATAAAATGAGGTTACCTTTGTTGAGGCGTGGATGAAACTAAAGTTCAGGAGGCCAGAGCAGACTGCTATCCCATCCCGTGCCGGCTCTTTGTCCGACTGCCAGCTCCTCCCCTGTAGCCGTATAACGAGTGTTTGCACCAGCTATAAAGTGTACCGCCTTCGTCCAACAGCAGCTGACTGGAAGATAAAAAAAAAGACGTATGTGTCTGCATCTCTCCTACTTCACTCTTATTTACCCGTACGCATTGAATATGTTTGTTGCTACAACCTGGCCCTCGCAGCAGAGCTGTAGAAAACTTTGTGTGAACATTTTCATTCTACGGGCTCACAGAATGGTCCACGACCTTAAGATTATGTGAGGGCCTGCATGCCCCATACAGATATGCTCTTTTGTCAAAAATGAAAAAAAAACTCAAGTAAAACTGCAATGATCCTAAAGTCTCAATCCGGTCCAAGCATTCCCCGTGGTCTTTTAACTAAGATTATGGTGGGGTTTTGTTTAGCCAAAATCATAAGCATGGATCATTTTCTAGGACACAGTAGGACACAATAGGTCATTAGAAATCATGTATATCAACAATATGTTTACATAGTATCCCACTGGCTTACAGCCCCTCACACCTTTACATTTACATAAACGACTAGCAATATTGGAGCTATCTAGCTGTACAGTTTTGAGCCAGATACCAGCTCAAACTAAGAAAATAGACGTACATGGATCTAACCGCTTGCAAGTTGATGCATCAGAATGGAGCAGAGGAGTAAGCTTGTGGCCTGCCAAATAACATTTCTACATTACAACTACCAGTACTCTCTTTTTCAAACCACATTTTTTTCATCTGCTCCTAATTCAAACGAATTTCAATGAGCAAATTCCCCAAAAAATGCTATTTCAAGCTTGAAGGGCCTACATAATGCTATTCTAAGCCTTTCAGAGTAAACAATTTCCATAGCTATGATAAAGTAATACTTTTAGCACACTAATAAATTATTGTTCATAAAATATGGATTATTTTTACAAGCTTTTTTCCCAACCACGATCTGTGAGGCAATCATAGAACCGCCTTTAACTCCTAGTGTGTGTCGTCCATTTTCTAATGTCAACCTAGTGGCGACCTCAGCAGTGTGTCTGCATTTCAATCATGAAAAAAAAAAAAAATGAAACAAAGATAAAAACTAAAATGAAAGCATTTTAACAATCACCACTAGCTCAGTGGAGAAAGTGGTTGTGTGTGTTAGCCTGGGGGTGATGCTGGCAGCGCAGACTCATCCTGCAAAGGTCTGTTCCCTCACTTTCATACATATAAAGGTGAGGACCCCCTCGTTCTCAGGGATTGGGAGGGCTTTGTGCTCAGAAAGCAGGGTTGGAGAGGAATGCTCAGAAATGTGTAAATTAAGCAACATACCGCTTGGAGGTTCTTTTTTTTTGTTGTGAATTAACATTGTAATATACCTAAAAGCTACCAAAAAGGTGATTTTGCATGGTATAGGCTCTTCAAGTTGTTTCTATGTGACCTCCATAAAACACAGTGTTTGTAGGAGTACGTCTTTAAAGGCTGTATTTACGGAAAAAAAAAAATGGTTTTACTTTTTGAATTCCCTTCAGAAAGCCAGAAAGCCCTGCAAATATTTACCTTCGTCCTTGTAGGATATATTAAACACATAAAAGTCAAGTTTTTCTTTTTGTGTCATTTATTGATTTATGTATTAAGTCAGGCAGAAAGCACACAGAAAAAAACAGACTTTTACACAGTACTTCAAAAACTGTGTCAATCTAAGACTCATGGGTCCCACGTTTCATGCTCTTCCATTGCTGACTACAATGCTTCAAAGAAAAGATTCTGCAATTTCTGATGCTGCCAACCAAGGTTAATGGCAAACTGGGTGCATGGGGTTTTTGAGAGAAAAACAGAGAACTTAAATCTCAAGACTAACTGGAAAAAACTGTTTATTTGATTTTATTTTCCCCTCCATTCTTTTTATATCCCTTCTTTCTGTTACCCAGTAATACAATTTTAAGAGGCAGTGTTTATTTTCTTTGTAACCCACCAAAAACTGTTAAGCTAAGACTGCATCTCCAAAACAGAGGTATATACTGTATCTTCTGTTTACATTTTCTATGGTGTGGAACCATGTGGTTGCTGTAGAATCAGAGTGAGTAATACTGTGGCACATATAACCAAACCCAATAACCCTTCCACATCTCGTTGCATCAATGGCGAGATATAAATGATTTACGGGCAGACCAACTGTCACGGTGCTGCTGATATTGAAATCTTAACATGTCAATATCTCCGCCTCTCTGTCTCTGTTTTCCTATTGCTCTTTATTGATCTGCCATGTATTGAGATGACAATCACACATTATTTTAGCTTCTTTCTCCTGTGGCTCAAGCATTTTCTGCCACATGGCCTCTGAATGAGCAAAAATGTAATTCAGTTTGCCTGACCTTTACAGATGTCACCTCCAGCCACCTGCAGCAGATCTCTGCTGTCACAGAGAGGCTTCTACATGAATGCTGATCAGCAGGGGATATTTAAATGGACAGATGGGTACAAAAGCTGCATTTTAAATAGATAATAAAGCTCAGAAAACAGGCCTGTAGACTTTAAAGCAGAAGCTGTGTAAAGGCAAAAAGGAAAAAAAAAACTTGAATTGTACTTACATCAGGCAAAATGGTCACAACGCTATAATTAAGCAACATAGTTCTCCCTAGTGTAGCAATGTAGTTTGCAAGCATTTAAGTTATTATACCCCCACATGCAGGCAGATTTCACTGTGGAGAATGTCTTACCGCCAAGATATCCTCTCAGAATCCTAAGGTTTTGTATAATGTAAACAGCAAACCTGGAAAGTGTCCAATTATTGCAGAAAATAACAACAAAAAATAAAAATACATTAAGGCATCAAATAAACTATGATAATCTTTAAAAAGTTTTCTCCCAGCTGAAGATAGAACAGTGTTATCGGAGCCAAAGGTTACAGACCCTTGCTGCATTTAAAAAACACCATCAATGACATTTTAGCTTTAGCCATGTGGGTTATCTTCGTGATTTATTTTCCTGTTAAATTCAGCATTTACGTCCAAATGCTCTGCACAGCACAAGTTCAAACAAATCAAACAACTTAAACCCAAACGTAGTAAGTATTAAACAGGTAAAAGTCTGATAAATGCAAAAGATTGAAACGGGCCTGCTTGGTTTTAAATGTTTTTCAACAAAAGAAAAATACTGTTTCAAGAATTAAAACAGGAAATACAAGGACACTGAGCAGTCAATCTAAGACCAGCATAAAACAAACTTTTACAAATAGGTAAGGAGGAAAGGGCTATTGTCTCAGCACATATCTGCATTCTGGCTCTATGATCACAAGCTAGATCACTTGGTAGAAAAAATAACTTTTTAACAGAAAAATATTCGCTTACATAAACTGTTTTTGTGCATTAATCCTCAAATGAATCAACTTTTACTTCGAACAGCTTCAACTAGCAACCCGTTTTTGTCGCAGACTCATTAATGCTGTTGTTTTATCTTGCACACACCCTGTGAAGACGACGTGTGCACAAAGTTACAATGAAATTAAAATGTACACAAAGACAACAAATGTCTTTTTTTGATCAGAGTAGATTACGTTTTCTTGTCCCTTTGTCTGATGACTCAAATGTGATTTCTATCTACCCCCCTGTTGACCAATGTCCATGTGATTGCATTTGCTTTTGTGGATGCTGAACAGAAGGAACTGGATCGCTCTTTAATCAAAGGAACATGCACGGTCATAGCTCCCTGTGCACTTTAATCAATGAGTATTGTACACAGAATCACAAAACTTAGAATATTCTTGTATTGTGTTCATCACTATGTGTGGTAATTTTATCCTGTTTAAACAATGGAGTGTATTTGGATGGTTAACTAATTATACATTAATAATCATGTTTAGACTTTATGGTGCGGACAAATTACACATCTGGGGAATGGAGTTTGGCAATATAGAAATAAGAGACCTTACACAGGAGATTTTAAAAGGAGCTGAGAGTCCAGAGTCACACCAAGAGTGGTGGATATGTATTTAAAAAAATGTAAGTGCTGATAAGACTGCTTACTTAAACACAATTTTTGCTTGTCTATGTATTTTTCTCTCACAGGCAGGTGGTCAAAACAGACAGCACAGTGGGGGGCAATGTTGGAGTTTATGATGAAGAGATATTGCAGGCGGGGGGTGGCTTGTTCGTGATGCAGAATCACAGGCACAGCAATGAGGGAAATTACAGACTGCCTAACAACACATCTTAAAGCATGGAAAAAAAAAAAAAACAATCATAAAGGACTGTTTAAATTCAATGTAGTGCTACATGGGTGTTTAGGCCATCTTCTGTCTGAGTGTTTGTAAAATCTTAACTAAATGGGGAAAAGGATAGCCAAACATGTTTTTACAGACAAGAGAACCTGTTACATGAGAAAATTAATACCTACAAAATGTTATTAAAAAGGCTTAGGTATAATAAAAAGTCTTTCAAAAGGCAAAAGATTTATAATAATAAACTGTAAAGTAATAAGGGTCTTGCATCACACCAAGGAGGCCCTGTTTCAATTCCCACTTGGTTCCTTTCTTTGTGGAGTTTTCATCTACTACTCAAGAATATGTAGAGTTGCTTTGGTTTCCTCCCACAGTCCAAACATGTGCTTTATAGGTTAAATGATGACTGTAAATTGTCCCTAGATGAGAGTGTGTGATGTTGGGACCAACTGGTAACTTATTCAGAGAGTACCCTACCTTCACCCAACAGTAGTTGGGACAACTTCTTGACCCCAAAACTGCAAAACTGGGGCAAAGCTAGGGGAAGGTAGTCCCCCCATCACCACCACCCAAGAAAAACCCACATTTGGAGTCGTAAGTAGGCTATAAATGTTGTCAAAAATTAAGGAAAAAACAATCCAGGTTTTTTTTGGCATAACAAAAATGGAAGAAAAAGCTATATCTTGAATTAAAATCTGAGCTCCTCATGTAATTTCCTTCTTACTGGTGTTTGTCTATTCTGGCTTATTTGAGCTGACAGCATCCTGGCATTTATCTCCGATGTTACCGTGTTATGGCAAGAGGAAATTCTTACTTTTGAAAACCTCATTTCTTGCATTCAATTTTATTAATATAGCCCAAAATCACAACCATACCCTTCTCAATGGGCGTCACACCAGTACTTTTGCCAAGAACATAAAGTCAGTCAAAGTATAAACAATCGCTGGTTGCTAAATTACACTAAACACACTAAGCTGAATTGCCTTTAGACTCTTCTTTTCAGGGAAGAAAAACTCTTGAAAAATAAAAATCCTATCTTGGGAGAAAAAAAAAGAAGCCTCAGGGATTCCCACATTAATGAGAGATCCTTTCCTAGAACGAACAGTCGAAGTGCTACAACTATCAATCTCTCCCGCTACCCCAGAGGGTAGTGGGAAAAACGGACAACATATGAATCACACTGCACCAAACAGAGGCACGATGAACTAAAGTAATAGAGGACAGCACCCCAGTGCACCTGCCTGTTGGCAACTAATTGGTATTGAAATTGAATTCAAACATGTTAATGTGAAATGCATGTAATATGGCACAAATAATGGATGGTAATATAATAGAAACTCTGCAGTTTTAGCATGTCAATATAAATATATTATTATTCTAATATAAGCCCGGGTACGCCCACAAAGCAGAGGGATTGGGCCGCCATGGTCCGGTTTATCAAGCCATCTTCCCTATGCTTAGCGCCGCGGAGAAGTATATATAATGAAAATTATAATTATTCCCTAAAACTTAATCTCAGTAGGTGAGGTAGGGTAGGGTGTAGGAGGTAGGGGAGCAGTAAATCAGATATTCTCTGATTGCTAACTAACCTGGTAATAAGCCTGTCTAGAGAGGAATGTTATAAACCTAACTTTGAATGTAGAAATGGTGTCGGCCTCTCTTACATGAGCTGGGAGCTTATTCCATAAGAAAGGGGATCCTTATATTTAAAAGACCACTGGGAACGCTTTTAGAATCAAAAGATGATCCAAGTGGAATTTACAAAAAAATTATGACAGGAAGTGAAACATTTGTTTTCATGCAAATGCATTAGAAATACATTAGAAATCATGATGAAAATGTTTTGAGCCTTGTGGGATTGGTTTTAGTTCTGTTTGTTTTTTCAAATGAATAAGAGGTAAATAGTCAGATGAAAGTCATCTTTCATTTTTCTTAAAGGAAAACCCATTTAATACGAATTTCAGGAATCAAATGAATTGATGTTTCAAACGACAAGAATGCAGTAATTTAAAAAAAAATTGTTTTAATGATAGTGGTTTTGTAAATGCAACTCAATAACCTGAGCTAATGGTTGTCGACGCTTCATGTAAGTAGTCTTTTTTGCATCTGAATAAATATTGTGCCCTCTTCCCATTTATTCTTCTCTAGGTGAATGTAGTCTCACAAAAATTGCATAGGCTGATGGTTTTAATGAGCAAAATCCAAAAATGGATTCTGAGACATTAATTCTGCCATACAGTCTCCATTGTAAAGGTGAGTTGCAACCTTTAAATAAGTGTCGGGCCACAGGTGGACAGATTTCTATAAAAGGTGACATTTTTGTCGTTTTTACATTAAAGTATTCTCACACAATGTCAAGATGGAAACACACATGCAATTATCTCTGAGAAGCAATTGTTGGCACATATCAATAAATCATTTCAAAAACGATTTTCAAATGACAGGAGTGGAGTCCAAAGTTGCACAATAAGAATTTGCTTTCTACAATAGAAGGCATTTAAGCTGCGAAATCCACAGAACTGGACTTCCTAGCAGTTCAGTCTTGAAGTATATTAAAAAGCGAGAAGAAAAAAACCAAAGCATTTAACTAGATAGATAAAGCCCTTTGTGATTAACTGTCCTTGAGATAATCAGCAAAGACATAGCTTGAAAGGTAAGAATACAAACGTGTCTTTTCACAAATGTATTGCATACTAAAGGTTAAAACAAAAACTCGTTAGGACAATGCATAAGGGTGTGTAAGTAGTGAAAACCTACTTTGGAATGGTGACTCACAACAAACTTGACAGATGCTAAATGTACAGGAAATGAATTAACAGGTGCTTTCAGCAGCTAAACACCATCATGAAGAGGCAGGCTCACTAATTCTTAGCTTAACTCTTTTTAGACAGCAATGAGGATTACACTATCAATGTTCAAATCCATCTTTGACTACGGCACACATCTTCTCCATTCACTTTTCAGCAGGCAGAGCTGTACTTAGCTGCCGAAAGCCTCATAAATCAGTTTAACTGCTGCTTTAAGAGGGACAGAGTTCAAAGGTTCAAGGAGCAATAGTTTGTGCAGTGGTGATTCCTTGATGTATCTGGTTTGTCCTCTGAGATACTAAAAGTCTGTCTTTGGAGGTTTCTGCCAAAGCATTTACAGACGAAAAATTCTGTCATCAAGTAAAATAAGATCCCTTTGAAGTGTCCAGTGAGACAATTGACAAATAACAATGGACGAATCGAGTTGGATCGTCACCCATTGAAAATGCCTTATTTCTGGCTCTTGCAAAATAAAGCCCAATCCGTCCCCATCGCTTCCTGATAACTGCACCAACATTTTAAAACCAATCAGCAGTGATTGGTCAGGGTTGGTCTGAGTCATGTTTTCAGGGGAACCACAGTCACAAGTCACGAGTGACCTTGATCAAAGTCCACACCCCTTCTACTGAAAGCGGGCTTTGGACAATCTGTCAATCAAACGTTCAAGGTGGGGCCAGAGGGCACCACATGCTTTTACTGAGCCATCTGATTGGTCAGTTAATAACTTGAATAACTTGTGGTAAAGAAAAAATATTTTTTTAAAATAGGATTAGAAAGAAGATGTTAGGAAGAAGGGATCAGAGCAAAAATAGTTATTCTGACAAATGCAGTGACTGAGTAATGACTGTCTATTTCTCAATAAGAGTCTATGGAATTTTAGCTCCTTGGAACCAGCGGGTAGGTACTTCCTATTTGGGAAGATTCATTCATTCATTCATTTCATTTATTTATTTATTGAACACCTTCCACCACCAGCCAAGGAAGCCCAAAGTGCTGTACACAGGGAAAACATAGATTTAAAATAATTAAACAAAGAGAATAAAAGCATTAAAAGAATAAAAACCAATTTAAAACAATGTAAAACTAAAAACCAGGACAATAAAAGGGCTAGGTTGATGCTAAAATGCTGTAGTGCAGGAATAACTGATTTTTAAAACTCTCCAAATGTTTGACCTCTCTAATTGCTGGTGGCAACTGATTCCAAAGTTTAGGGGCCAGCACAGCAAAAGCACGGTCCCCCCGAAATTTCCGTTTAGTTCTAGGAACCAGTAACACGCACTTGTCTGCAGAGCGTAAGGACTGTGGGGGGGAATATTTTACAAGCAGGCTGGAGAGGTAAGAAGGTGCAGCACCTGCCAGGGCCTTAAAAGTAAAAATAAGAATTTTCATAAAAATCAGGTACTGCACCGGCAGCCAGTTCAAAGAGGCCAAGATTGGAGTTATGTGGTCAAACTTTTTTGCCCCACAAATAAATCTGGCTGCTGCATTTTGGACCAGCTGCAGTCTGGCTATTGAGGCCTTGGGTAACCCAGCACACAAAGAACTACAATAATTTAGTCTGGACAGCACAAAGGCATTGGTGACTATTTCCAGGTTCTTTTTTGAAATAAAAGACTTAATCCTAGCCAGACGTTGCATTTGAAAAAAAGCAGGATCTGGTCACAGCATTTATTTGGAGGTCCAGTTTCAAAGCGGCGTCAAGTTTCAGCCCCAAGTTAGTGACCACAGTCTGTTCAAAAGGGGCAAGAGAGAGAAGATCAACATCATGATCCTTTTGACCACTAGGGGTAAAGACAATTACCTCGGGTTTGTTTTCATTTAGGTCGAGAAAGTTAGCTGACATCCACAACCTAACTTCAGCAAGGCAATCAATTACTCTTTTAATCGTGCGGTCAGGTCCCTTACATATAGGGACATAAATTTGGCAATCGTCAGCATAAAGGTGGAAATCCACCTTATGCTTCCGCAATATCATTCCCAGTGGCAACAAATAAATAGAAAAGAGCAATGGGCCCAGAACTGATCCCTGAGGGACCCCCCACTTCAGGGGGTAACACTTAGACGAGTATGGGCCCATCTTAACACAGAAAGACCTGTCTGAAAGGTAGGACCTCAACCACTGTAGTGCTTCCCCAGAAAGCCCCACCCATTGTTCCAGCCGACCAATCAGGACCTCATGATCAACTGTGTCAAAAGCTGCTGATAGATCAAGTAATAAAAGAACGACCTGTTCACCTGCATCTATTGCCATTAAAAGATCATTACAAATTTTTAAAAGAGCGGTTTCTGTGCTGTGTCCAGACCTGAACCCTGACTGCAGAGGTTCCAGTATGTCATGTGCCTTTAAGAACGAGATCAACTGTTTGTAAAAAATGTTCTCCAAGATTTTTGTACAAAAAGGCAGGTTGGATATTGGCCTGTAGTTTGACGGTAAAGCAGCATCCAGCCCTGTTTTTTCAGCAGTGGCCTTACAACCGCCTGTTTAAAATTGAGTGGAACTTGAGTGGACGCAAGACTTGTGTTTATAATAGTTAAAACTGCTGGTCCTAACACTGCAAAGACGTTCTTAAAAAAACAAGCTGGCAGAACATCACAGGAGGACCCAGTTGGCTTAAGCCTTGATAGCACTCTTTCAAGTTCAGTAAGAGACACCAGTGAAAAAGAATCAAGCTTAGGAACTGGTTTCTGTGGAGTTGGAGGAGAATAAGTGGAACATTGTGTGAGAGAGGACCTAATACCAGCAACCTTGTCCATAAAAAATACACAAAATTTTTCACAATTTTCCACAGAGCCTTCTATTGAGTTTCTACTCCCATCCCAAAGATCCCAAAGTATTAAAAAGGATTAGTTGATCACCTGAAGCAGAAGAAATGATGTTAGAATAAAATTGTCTTCTAGCTTTTGTGACAGCTTCATTGTACATGTACAGTTTGTCCCTAAGGAGATCTTGGGAAATTTGAAGTCTGTCCTTCTTAAATTTTTTCTCAGTTTTCCTACAGATGAGTTGGGAGAGGCTGAGCTGTCCATTGTTTTTTAGGTCTATGGGTGAGACCAGCTCTCTAAGCTTTGGGGTCTTTCGAAAACTGTTTCAAACAGCAGCGACATGCTCTAAGGTTTTATTAAATTTAATTTAACCTGAGCATTAAATACTGACCAAAGTATTAAATTACAGTGAAACAATGACCTTCTACACCAAGTCTGTTGGTAAAGATTTAGAGATACAGTTATAAGAGATATAACATCCTTTCGGAATCTCAAAGATGAAAGAGGTTTGTTTTCTTTTCTTCAGTGTTTTGGGTCATTAAACAAAACAGAATTGCTGCTTAGTACTTGTTTCAAACACATTGGGCTTGTTTTTTGTGTGTGTGTGCTAGTTGCTAGTTGCTTTTCCAGAGAGTATAACTCATTCAGGCTTTTTTATTTGCTGCATGATATGGGCCTGGTGCTGTCCCAGTAATCAACAATAAAGAAAGGAATCCACGTTGTCTGTCAACTTCATTGATCTGGCCACATCCCGTTTCAATGGTTACATTACAGCCATTATGCCAAAACCCACTTGTCTAACTTCACCACCTGACAGCACAACAGAGCAACCAATTGAGCTTAAAGGCAAAGAGCTAAAAATTGAATGAAAGAGTGGTTGTGCTAGAAGAAACAATTGTGACTCGGTGAAAACACATCATTCTATTTATAACATTCATTAATATATGTAAACCACTGAGTTTTAAGCACAGGATCTGTGCCACAGTATTAATTCTTAATTGTGGGAGTTGCTGACACTCTTGGGCACTCCAATCTCTGTCCACACCTACTGGCTGAAGATAAGGGTCTATTCTTTGTTAATTGCTGAAAGGTGCTGTTGCACTCTAAGCTGTCTGTTGTCTTAAACATTTGAACTGAGACCCTCTAACAAATTGTTAATGTTTGTTGGGACTTGGTGTCTGTTCCATCTGTCCAAAGTACTAAGTCATGGTATCCCTCTGACTCTGGCCAGCAAACTTTGGATCTAAACCAAACAAATAATCTGTGGTGATATTGTCAGAAGAAAGACTAAAGACACCAGACCTGGGAGGATTGTTTTCTACCTGGGCAAAACGTTCCACAGAAAATGTGTATGATTTTTTTTAAAGTAAAATTTATTATACAGTCAGTGTGCAAAGTTGTTTCAAGTCAGTTTAATCTGGTAGAATCTTCCCCTGTGCACAGCACATAGATCATTGAGATCCTGAGCTGCTGTTCCAAAACCCTGGGCGTGAGGAGGTACATGTGATGCCATAACCAAGTGCAGATGACAGTAACAGATACCAATACTGCAGTCCAGCAGTTTACATTCAAACTCAAACTTTATTTAATTTGTATAGCGCCTTTCATTCTGCTGAAACACAAAGCACTTTACAAAAAAACAAATAAAATACCCATGAAACACGTAGAGTGTTTTGAAAACAAATACACACATAGAAAACAGAAAATGTACAAAAAGTAAGGCCCCCCGTCCCTCCCTCCCTCCATCCACCCAGTTCCTCAATTTAAGCCTTAAACAGTAAAACTCAACAGAAACTAAAAACTGCATTTCAAAGGAAAAAGGCTCTGTACTGCTGTGCAGAAACAGTGTTACAGTGATCCATTTATTTCAAGGACTAGCCTGACCACAGGGGTCATCGCAGCACTGCCCACCCAGCACAGGACACACTCTGCAGAGCGGTACCCCAGCAGCAACAGCCCAACCGCAGACAGAGCCAGTAGGACCCCAAAACAGAGGATCCGCGTTAGGAAGCACTGGAGTTAAAGAATAAATAAATAAAAAAGCATTACTAAGGATTGAAACATACACTTCAATAATGTGATAAATAAATATAATAAAAACATGGTTAGTGTGAGGAAGATGCTGAGGCGTGTGGATCCATAAGCAACCAGGTTTAATGAGAACAAGGAGCAGGCATGGGCAAAGTCGTTCAACTGGCAAAAGGTCAGACAACAGGAGAAGGCAGGAGACTAGTAAACAGGCGAGAGTCTGTAACCAAGGACAAGAAGACAAGAAACGTTTAGACTGTACGGCAGGAATGCAAATACAAGACTCTGCATGGATGGAATGACACAGCGGAGCTTATATGGAGAGTGTCTGATGACAAAACAAGAGACAACTGGGTGAACCATATACTGGAACCAGTGCAAACAGACTGGCTCAATACTGCAGTGAGTGTTCCCTCTGTGGGTCGGAGGAAGAAGTATCTGGGCGAGCCCTGGCAGTTAGTATATTAAATGAATAAATGTGTAAATGAATTAACAATAAAATGATTCAAGTAAAAGTTAAAATACACAAATAATAAAAAAAAATAAAAAAACAAATAATTATAAAACTCTTGAAAAAAACTAGATTAAAAAGGAGGGTCTTGATCCTCTTCTTAAAAGCCTCTACGCTCTCTGCGACCCTGAGGCTCTCCGGCAGGCTGTTCCACAGGCAAGGACCGTAATGGTGAAACAAGGCCTCACCATGAGTTTTGGTCCTCATCTTAGGAACAACTAAGAGGCCAGTGCTGGAGGACCTCTTCTACCGTAAAAGCAAGTCACCTAAAAAAGAAAGCACAAGACCATAATGACATTTTTAAACCATTAAAAGAACTTTAAAATCAATTCTGAAACCCACAGGGAACATCAGTTCCCATCAGTCCCAGTAAAAGCAGGGTAAAAAACCTCAGAAGGACCTAAAGGCCTGACCAGACAGTTACCATGGATTGCAATGGCCCGTTACAAGTAGACCTTGGGAGTTAGCTGAAGTTCCCAGGGCAGATTGTAAGGACCTCACTGAGGCCAGAAATGGTCCCTACATCTGGCTTAATTAAGCAATAAGTACGTCAGAAACAAACAAGGAAGTGCTGCTGGAAATTATAAGGAAGTGCTGCTGGAGCTTGTAGCTTCCAGGAAAGAGCTGATGAAGGAAGGGCATGAGGTTGCTGAGGAATGCAGAGTAAGTGGATCAAGGGTCTTTCCTTAACAATCAGTGTATTCAGGCTCCTTGGGATCAGAGAGATGGCAAAGAAAAGGAACCACTAAAAAACATAAGCAAGGCCGCTGAAAACACCTCAAGAGGACTGTGGATTGAGAGGTTGTCTGCTTAACCTAGTACACTGCTTTAGACACAAACCTTAGTTTGATCACCCTTTAGTTGGGTCACCAAAGTGAGGGTGGAGGAGTTCACTGAAGATGTTTCTATGCCACACCTTAAAATGTATTTTAAAATTGTTCTAAGATATCGAATGTTTGGTAGGGTGTGCTACAAGGTTCTGATCATCCCTGTTACCAAAAAATACAAAGGTCCTTTTTCAAACTGTGACAGGATTCATCCTGTGTGAAGTTCATATGTTCTTCTCGCATGTGTTGGGTCTTGTACAGGCACTTCTGTGGCTAAAGTTAATTTGTGTTATTTTTTATTTCCAGTTAGAAGTCTGTGTATGTGCCTCTGCAACAGACTAAATCTGTTCATGATGTACCCGAACTTCCTTCAAACAAGCAACGATATATAGTAGGTGATTGGCCAGTTTTTTACCTCTCCAGTTCTTTTTTTGGGGTTTTCATGATTGTCTGAAAGATCTTGTTTTGAAAGTGGGAAAGTGAAAGCTAAAGATTGTAAAGAACTTCCTCTCCCGCAACCTAGTCAGGTAACAGTCTTTTGTTAGCTTTTTTATTATATTGTAGCATTAACACAACTCAACCTTTATTTGTGGAGCTCTTTAACACACCAGCACTGACACAAAGTGCAACAAAATGAGCACAGCCATGAAAATGTTCATAAATAAAAACAAGACAAGAATGTATCAAGAACACAGATATGTATCTCGTAAAAACATGTTTAAAAAAAGGCACAAAAGGAGAAAAGCTTGTCATGTAACAAAAATGTCCACAGAAGTGGCCAGCTTTATTTGTAGAGGGAAAACATTTCAAGGTTTTGGCACAGCTCCTGAAACGATAGGATCTCCTTCCTTTTTAACTTAGACCTCTGAGCCTGTACAAGAAACTGGTCAGCCAACCTAAGATGGCATGCATGCAGATAAAGACGTTTGCGAGGATAAAGATGGGCAAGACCATTAAACTATCTAAAAAAGGAAGCCAATTATTTTTAATATGAATTCTAAAATGCAATCACTGAAGGGAAGCCAAAAACGTGTTCCATGGATGCTTCCACTTTTGCACTGCAAGAAGAAAACAAGCTGATTTTGGGCTAGCTGGAAGGATTGCTATGGAAAACATAGCAATAATCAATACATAATTTAATAAATACATCGTTTCAATATGTTGTGATAAACGTGGTTTCACATTTGCAAATTTTCTATGGTAAAAATATATTTTGTGGTCTAGTTCAGGGGTCCCCAACCATCGAGCCACCAATTTTGTCCAGTCTGTAAATGAACTGGTACTGGGCCTCAGAAGAAATATTTAGTTATACTGGTTTTGTTTGTTTTTTTGTTTTTTTTCTTGAGTCTCAGCAATCTTTTATTTTTAAAAAATCTCAAATTTTGAAGAATAGCCGGATTCTCTCAGCAACACCTTTGATCACTTGACCACAAGATAATATTCCTGCCATAGGATCATTAAAATGTCTCAAAAGTTAAATTCTATTGCCGTTTAATAAATGAGTCGACATGTGCAGGAGCACTCAGTTGAATCAATGTTCCAGGACTCGATGTATATGCCTGTCACCCCGTGATGTATTTTTAACAGTTTGTTATCAGGAGAAATCCATACTCAAGACAAGTAAGCGTCATATTCAAAACAAATCAAGACAAATCATACTCAAAACAGACATGTCAAACGTAAAACTAAATTATTAATTTGTGCACAACTTTGTCTTTATGAATTAGACTTTATATTTATGAATACAACCTTTCCTTTTTTAATGTGTTTTTTATTGACAGCTACCTTACCCCATAAAGAAGAACCTATCAGATCAATCAAATTGGAGTGCTGCCTCAAACCATACTGGTTTACTCTAGTTTTTCAGGATTAACCAAGTTTGGAACAATTAGAAGTCAAAACTCTATTGGACTTTTCAGCAGATTTTTCACCAAAAACAGTGAAGGTAAGACAGTTGATGGCTTCCTGATTGTTTGCATCAATATGTTTTAGAGTTTGATGGGGAAATTTAGGGATTGGTTTTCAGATTGAATATTTGTTAATGTTTATTATTAACTATGTTTATTTTATAGTATAGTTGTAATATATGCAAAAAAAAAAATGTCAGGGATTGAATATTACATGTTTTTGCTGTGAATGGGTATTACAGCTTCTCTGATTTGTCCTGAGATTTTGGTGTTTGTCAACATTTTTAGAGGCATCATTTACAGGTCATGCATAATTTTTGAAAACACTCACAACACAGGTTCATGACTTGGAAATTTTTTGACAGACACTAATAATGATCAGAAGAAGAAATCTGCAGACTATTGTTTTGCAAACATATTAGAACATATTTGATACACCAGCTTGAAGTTATGACCTGAGGAAGCACTGTGTCAGGAGCTAGGATGCAACAAACTGGACCCCAGGGATCAAAGACAGAATATGGAACAACAATTTATTGTCATTTGTTGAGATAGTGACTGCCCTGAAATGTGACACCAGAGAGACAGTAAGCAATGAATCTTGGAAAACAACACCTAAAAAATCAGAGAACTTGTACCTTGAAGTCACACTTCAACTGTTTATTTTTCTATGGTAAAATCGCTCCCAGTGGTCTTTCAATTTTGATTAAACAGTTTTCAGCTCAAATCAAAAAGCCTGTGTTTTTTTAATACATATTTTCTGCAGGAGTTCATCAGAAATTGTCGTCTGGTCTGTGGGCAGAACTGTGGGTGCTAATTTTCCAGCACGTATTTGTTTAAACTCTCTCGCCCTAGCTTATAGCACCACACAAGCTCAAGCTAAAATTTGAGTAGTAAAAACAACGGCAAACAATATCAGAGCTATCCAGCCGTACAGTTTTGAGCCAGATGGCAGATGAAAACACAGGTTTTCATCTGCTCCTCATCCAACACGATTTGAATGAAGAAATATTCTGAAACACAGTTAAACCTAAAATATTTTATACATTTCCTCCATCATGAGAAAGATGCTACAAGAACATGTAAAGAATACCAAAAACACAATTTTCATTGGAGTGAGTCTTTAAATGTGGGAGGTTGCTGACTTTTCAGATGGTCTGATGAATTATGGGATTTCTGGACATCTGTGATGAGATGGTTTGGAGGAGGAAATTGAGGCTTCGACAGAGTTTGGAGAAAACATGGGAAAGACCTTGCGCTGAGCTAAGAGCAAACAAGATAAAGGATACTTTAACTGATGAGGAGGGATGAGCGGCAAGGAAGATCCAAGAAGCGGAATCTGAGGTCTGAATCCAAAAAGGCTCCAAGAAAATGCAGAGCTACAGAAAGATGCCACGCCAAAACAAGGTCATAGAGGGAAACAAAGTCCTTAATTATACAAGCACAAAATATATGTTAATACTTAATCTAACTTCTTAGTAGCAGAGTCAGGTTGTGGATCAGCTGAATTTAAAGGCAGGAATACAGGTGAGAGGAATGAACCTTATTGCAGGCAGTGAGGCAGTGGGGAGGGAGGACCTGACACACTAAATCAAGTCAATGCTGTTTTCTCGATATGTTTACATTCTAGACTTGCTGGTTCGGGTGATGTGATAATGCTCATGATGGCCTTAAAGCCGTGTTTCTTCCCATCATTTTGGCACGCTGGATAATAGGATTGGACTTGAGGAAATGTTTTCGAAGTTATGCTGAAATTAAGTCAGTCCTGCTTACATCAGAGGTCTGTAAGAAAGATGTTCACCCTTCAGGCTAATGCAGATACTTCTACCTGTCAAGTATGATTTAAATCACTAAAGAACAATGCCATCACACCCATTAACTGTCCTAGGTGAGCAAACAGGACACTGTAATCCACAGTGTGGAGTGCAGCTGTCAATTTCAATAAAACAAGAGTTATGTACCTTTAACAGGTAAAATGTAGGTCATTCTAAACCAGACTCTACATTGGGGATCAAAAGTTTGGGCACCCAAGATAAAATGTTATTTTATTGTACATAAAGAACCCAAGATTGAAAAATCTCCTAAAGGCATCAGTTTTATGAGACATATATACATTTATGAGACAAAATATATTCTGTATTGCTCTTTGATTTTGCCATTGCCATACTATTTTTCGTATTGTCTGGAAGTCTGAGGTAATTCCTTTGATTCACACGTAGATTATTTTGCACCAAAAAAAATTACAGATAATGCATAAGACTACTTACAATGAGCACAACTCTGAACCATTTCTGAAGTCAAGACTATTGAAATTTAGACTATAGAAGATTTATGTACTTTACAGACACTGATGGTAATATATAAGGCCAAAAATGTATTGTTGCCATGTGGTTTCCAAATCTTCTTTTTTATAAATTAAGGAAATAGTAGAAATAAATTATTACTTTAAAATACCTAGAGTAAAAACTACACCTAAACAAATGTCTTATTTCATTTGCTGGGGTCAAGCATTTGAATATGTTGGACAATGACCTGAAAGAGTGTTTAAGTATTGCTTGCTTTTAGTTTAAATGTAAACACCAAATGACTGATTTATATGCAGCATAGTGTAAGTGTATTGGTACGTTTTAGGTTGTATTATTTTTACCATTATGTATTGTGTGTACTGCACATTCTAACTGAAAAGAACAAATAAAAGAGAGAATGAATTTCTTTTATAAGTGATCATTGTGTAAGCAGGATAGTGCACAGGTACGTATGCATTTTAGAAATGTATGCATGCCATGGAAGCCTGAACTGTCCTACAGTCGCTTCTGACATGTAATTAATCTTCGTTAATAAATCTTAACCCATTTTTTTTTATTATTCATTGCCACGTTTGTTAAGTAGCTCCTCATCATACATGAAGGGTTCCATCCAAAATCCCAAGGCATCCCAAGGCCTTGGACTAGAGAGCGTGGAAGCCACTATCCAAACTGAAACATCCAAGATACCTGAATACATCAGCTAAAGGCCCCAACTGAGCAAGGCCGCTGAAAACACCTCAAGAGGACTGTGGATTGAGAGGTTGTCTGCTTAACCTAGTACACTGCTTTGGACACAAACCCTTTAATGGGGGTCACCAAATTGAGGGTGGAGGACATCACTGAAGATGTTTCTATGCCACACCTTAAAATGTATTTTAAAATTGATCTAAGATATCGAATTTTTGGTACGGTGCACTACAAGGTGCTGATCATCCCTGCAGGATGCAGTGCTGGATGCAGTGCTGGATGCAGTGCTGGATGCAGTGCTGGATGCAGTGCTGGATGCAGTGCTGGATGCAGTGCTGGATGCAGTGCTGGTGGACAGCTCATCATGGGAGGACAAGCCCTTGCATGGGATGAACCAAAAAAATTGCTGAAGTGGCTGATTTCAAGAAGTCCTACTGATAGCTAGAGAGGGCTGGCCTACAGGACAGCACAGAAGCGCTCATCCTGGCAGCACAGGAACAAGCCCTAAGAACCAGAGCAATAGAGGCTCAAATTTTCCACACCAGACAAGACCCAACATGTAGGCTGTGCAAAGAGGCACTTGAAACAATCCAGCACATAACTGCAGGGTGTACGATACAGGTTCGGACAGCATACATGGAGCACCACAACCAAGTGGCTGGAATAGTATGCAGGAACACATGTGCAAAATATTGACTGGAAACCTCAAAGTCAAAACGGAAAACACCTCAGAAAGTGGTAGATAATGAGAGAGCAAAGATCCTGCGGGACTTCCAGATACAGACGGACAGAATGGTAATGGAACCAACCAGACATTGAAGTGGTGGATAAAGAACAGAGGAAAGCTGTTGTGGTGGATGTGGCAGTACCAAGAGATGGTAACATCAAGAGAAAAGGAACATGACAAACTGTAGAAATACCAGGGACTCAGAGAAGAACTGGAGAAAATCTGACCTGAAATCATGTCAAGAATGAACACCAGGCAAGCTTAACACCAACTAAACTGAATGAAGCATTGAGGGCAAGTCCTACCACAACAATCACAGAAACCAATGAACTGGTTTACTCTTCAGTAGCAGTGATCCTTGAGATGCTTGGTTATAGGAGCAACTATGGGAGAAAACAATACCCACAATTGAAGCAACGGTTGGAGGCTAAAATAAAGGTAGCTCAAAGAGAAGAAAGTCAACTGAAAGAGGTACAATGAAAAAGGAAGTGCACCATCCTAATCTTGGTTGGACCCTCTTTTGCCTTCAGAACTGTCTTAATGCTTTGTGGTTTAAATTCAACAAGGTACTGGAAACATTTCTAAAAGAGTTTGGTTCACATTGACGTAATAGCATCACACGGTTGTTGCAGATTTGTTGGCTGAACATCCATGATGTCAATCTCCTGTTCCACCACATCCCAAAGGTGCTCTAGTGGGTTGAGATCTGGTGACTGGGGAGGCCATTTGAGTCCACTAAACTCATTGTCATCTTTAAGAAACCAGTATGAGATGATTCCAGCTTTGTGACATGGTGCCTTATCCTGCTGGAAGTGTCTATCAGAAGATAGTACACTATGGTTATAAAGGGATTGACATGGTCAGCAATCATACTCAGATACAGTAGGCTGTAGCATTGTAATGATGTTCAATTGGTGCTTAGCAGCCCAAAGTAAGCCAAGAAAATATCCCCCACACCATTACAGCACAACCACCAGCCTAAAGTGTTGATACAAGGCAGGATGGATCCATGTTTTCATGTTGAAGCAAAATTCTGACGGATGGTTATGGAAAACAAAGCACTTTATTGGGTTTATCACAAACACTTCATGATAGCTTTTTTTCTTGTGCCCGATGTCTGATTGAACTCTCTCGTGTTTGATCCATTTCAAGTGATTCCATAATTTGTGGTAGTGGTGAACTGTGTTTGTGAAAAAAATCACCTGGGTTTGATGAAGCAAATGCAACATAGGTAACTTCTCTTTTATTTGTTTGATCCAAATAATCCTTGTTTACCAATGTAGTGTTTACTTTGACTTCACATTCTCTGTCAGTTTCTTGCTGTATTGTCAGGAATTGTCTTGTTCTCAATGACATGCAGAGACGTGTGCAGAAATCTGATGAGTCTACTTATGAAGAGAAGGGGATAAATCATTACTCCAACTTCCGAAGTGACTTTGCGTTTTCATCAGTCTGAGTCAACATGTGACCTTGAAATATTAACTCAATTTACTGGGAAACACTTGTACTTGTGTAAAACGTTGAGACGGCACATATTGACTCTCATCCACAGCCTCAGGTTTCTCTGCAAAAATGGTGAGATGAATGAAACTGGCTGTTATCTCACTCGTGCCTTCATCCCTGCTCCTGCCTCCCCTTCCTCAAATCTGTCCTTTATTATCTCTCCAAAATTCCCTTTCTCTGTCTCTATGCATTGCCTCTTTTCACAATCACGCCTCTGATCTGGTGCTTCCTTTCTCTTTAACTTGCACCTTTTTCTCTCTTCTCATCTATGATAACATTTGTTGAAAGTACAGACTGCAGCGGAAATTCATCCTATTTAAAGTTTCAGATTAGGTTTCTTTTCTGTCTGACTCATAACAAAAATAAACTTCTACTTTCCCACCTTTCCCTGTCTAAAACCTGTGTTGGAAGAAGGAAAAAAAAACATGTAAATGTAAATATTTCACAAAGCAACACATTAAACACCTCAGTGACATATGGCAACCACAGATTATGCAAATATACTCTATCAGTTTGATCATAATCCAAGGCTTTGTCATATTAGTTCTTGCTAATTAGCATTTATTTCTTAAGTAGTATAATTATAGGCATATTTTAAAAAAAAAATGTAATCAAATAACCTGCATGAAATGAAAACACCGCCATGCAGCAATGACTATTGAACCATATTACCATGTTTAAGATTTTCTCTGCCATGCACAGTAATTACTTTCCCACCAATGGTGACATTTTGCATTCAATGGATCCCTCAAGGTGAAAGGATTCATGCAGTAATTATCCAGCTGATGGACATTTTCACTGGGAGACGAACAGTTCCCACGGGAGAAACTTCCTTCCAGCCTGTCCTGTGGTATGTTCACATTTCCGTGCAACCTCTTAGCTCTGTGGCTTATTTGCTAGAAAAAAAAAAACAAAACAAACAAACTATACCCGGCTTATGTACAAATCTTGTTTTAACACAGTTTACTAAAAAAAATGTTACACCCCATCAAACACAAGGGCATAGAAAGCATGAAAATAATTAAGAGCCTTCCCTCTTATTTGCTGTCTTATTGCTCTCTTATCCTGATCTTTGTCTCCAGCTGTTGCCATAGTGACACAAGTACCATGAGACAGTGCCATTTAGCAATAAATTGACTTCCCACACACGCCTTCCCAAAGTGAGCCATCTTGCTTTTATAGTGAGGAGGTTGGGGAGTGAGCAGTGACTCAGCAGAGTCCAAAAGGATGATAAAAACTATAAACTATATGTAATAAGTATTTCTTGGCCCTTCTGGTGTGTTTTCTTAAGCTACTTCTTTCAGTGAAAATTGATTTGAAAATGTCAAACTGATTCTGTAGGTCCTTGTGGTTTAGTATATTGGAAGCTACAGCATATGCTGTGTTGCAGTAAAAAAGTGAGGCTTCATATTTTAATTGTCCTGTGATATTTGAGAACTCTTCCAAGAAAACATTTAAGTTTAGTTGTCTTCCTGTCCAAAGTAGAAGTGGTAGCTGGTGCTCAGGTTTCCTTTCTGAATGCATAGTTTATATTGTTAGTTATGAACTGTAACGTTTATGTCAGTTTCGACACATTTTACAACCCAAACTGCCTGAGTAAAAGACATGCACTCAATAGGATGGTGGAATTATGGTAATTATTCTTAATGTTTCATGGCTTTTTAAATGTGTGTATAATTTTTTTCAAAGTCTACAGTAAATGTATGTGAATAACAATGTCAGTCTTTAAAGTTTTAAATGTCACATGGCAAGACCAAGTGATTGTCAAATCATTAAGTTACCTTTGAGTGCTTCTCAATCATGTAAGTACAATGGCAGTTACTCTAACTGAACAACTGTGATAAGGTAAGATTTCTGCGATATTTTCAGATGAGCTCATTCAGCTGCTTCGATGGCTTAGCCAGAGTCAAATGGTTCCTTTTTTATTCATTTCATGATGTTTTCCAGATTGTTTTTGTCTCACTGTATTTGCATGAACTTCTTCACCAAAACTGCTCTAACTTAACAAAAGAAAATAAAGAAAATCCACCATTTGATGACTATACAAACCAAATTCAGTTTGATGTTTGTGCTCTTTTGTTTTTGACATAATCCATACTATCAATGATGTACCTTTGTGTTGCAAGCATTTTACATCCAAATAAAGACATCTAATCTTGTACTTCTTTTGTTAGCAGTCTTCAGTTTGTTTCATTCATTTTCTGAACTGCTTTATCCCTTTTCGGGACATGGGGCTGCTGGAGCCTAACCTGGCTACTTATGAGCGAAGGCAGGGGACACCCCTGGACTGGTTGCCAGCCACAATGACACACCCAATGACACTCACATCCACAGGGAGAACATGCAAACTCCACACAGAAAGGTCCCCCATTGGTGACACCGTTTCAAGACCCCCCGCTGGGACTTGAACTGGGAGCCTTCTTGCTGTGAGGCAAGAGCGCTAACCACTGCGCCACCGTGCAGCCCCAGTTTGTTTCTGGAAATTAAATATAAACCAAATCCAAATAAAGAAATAATGTATTTAAAAATTACTGCACACATGCACTATTTACATTTCACAAACTTTTAAGCTTGAAATATAATATTTATGTGCCTCTCTGACACAGCCACCTGTTTTTCACATTCATAGAAAAACATTTTGGTGTGCTTCAGGTGAGTTTTGCACACCTTATGGGGTTAAATTTGGATCAGACCAGCCAGTTTCACAATTTCAGTCGTGACCCGATCTTCTGTTCTCTGACTCTGTTTGTGTTCTAATTGCTGCCACCTGCCCTGACCCTTGCCCGGAGAATGACTCTGAGTTAGTTGTGTGGACTTTTTGTTGTGCTTGATTCCTGTCTGAATAAATATACCTGCTGCAAGTGGAACCAGCTTTCTTGAGGAACGGCCACAACCTCATCCGCATATGAGCAGGGGATGAATGGAGACCACCTTTTCGACCACCTCCAGACATTAATATTTTGTTACCGTATTTAAATTACTTTTTTAAAATTAGATTATATTAAAATAATAAGATACATTTGTTTTAACCACTCCTGACATGACACTAAATCAAGAGGCCTTATGTGCTTTATCAATCCTCCAAATTGCACACGTCACATTACTGAGTTAAATCTACTGTGAGAACTGTTTATTATTAAAATAAATGTAAAGCACATGTTCTTTTTTCTGCTGCACAGCAGTACCTATAGTTTCTGTTCAGAGGCAAAGTTCTTAAAATAGAGAATTACATAATAATAAGTAAGAGGAGTATAGTTTTAGGAGGATCTTTTTTGACAGAGTTTTATTTTGAAAGGAACTTGAATGTGCTGCAGTCAGATTAAAATACATTAAAAATGTTATATAGCCTATTAAAAATATAACACTGTTATAGCTTAATCATTAAAAAAAAAAGTTTAAAACAAGTGCTTGTGGCACACTGAGCTAAAGGTAGTGGCACGCCTGTATAACTAAATGTGCAGAACAAATATTGCACATATCTGACGGATTCAAGACTGAGTTTTAATTATTTAATTCTCATACAATTTACATTCCCTTGTCATGGGAAGTGAAAGAAACTTGGAAGGATCCAATTTTCAGCCATAAATCATGTAATTTATATTTATTACTTTTGACAGTCTAAATAAGTGTGACAGCATTGCAGACGTCATGCCTGACAATAACTCTCTTACTCATGGTGCAACAACACCAACAGAATTAAACTTAAGTCTCATAATGCACTCCTGTTGTGGACAGGATAACTACATTATTTTTCAGATTTAAAAAAATAAAAATCGGGTTTGAGTTACAATCTCTTCTCACAAGGAGATTTTTTTCCACCAAGGGATCATTCACACAGTGCTGTTATTGTGACCCGCCACCTGTATAAAAACGACCGCTTTTTGCAATAAAACCTCATTGTTTCACATAATGTACATTACTTTCTGCGTTGGCCTTCATGAACAGGGGGTTTAAATGAATGTGCACCGTAGGAAAAAAACGAAACCAAATTTTGCTGCGGTGACTTAAACGTTGTAATAATTGCTCTGTTTTAAAATGGGCTCTATGCACAACCTACTTCTGTGTTCGGTCCTTGACCGCTCAGTCATTTCCGTTAAGTTCGTCTTTCTAGCAAACCCCTCCAATATAAAGTGCAAAAAGGATATTGTTTTTTTTTTTTTTGTTCTGCATAGCAAACTTTGAAGGTCATTTGCTAAAACTGATGTTATTTGCATGCATTTACTTACGACCAGATCAAAAACTGATGGAAGTTTCTGATAATACGTGAAGCCAATATGCCGATTGCTGGATTTCCACATGTATTTTAAGTGTGTCCAAGGATAAATGTTATTACTCTTTGTACGTAATTAATGTTAAAGTCCTGTTAGCTGTCACTCACTCAGAGCGCGTAGAGCAGTGATCGGCATTTGCTATTTGGCATTTCAAATTGCCACTTCATGTCATAAACATTGCTGACCCCTGTATAAGCAATGAAAATAAACATGGCTGTTCCTCACTTTGTTTTTTTGGTGTATACAACCACAGAGAATATTTTTGTGGGCCTCTGATATTTTTCTTATGTTTAATTGCAACTGTCCTTCAGAGTTAGAAGCATTTGATCTGTCCTCTGCAGTGTCATTTGTTGCAGTGTTTAACAATACCTAAAACACTGCCATGTTTTTGTTTGTTTTTGGGTGCAGGAATTTCACCATATAAAATATTCAAATCCAGACAAAAAGAAGGGGTAGAAAGTAACTTTGATATCATTTTCCTTGTTCACAATGGAATATAAATGTTGTGTCAGAGCAACACAATGCCTCCTATCACAACAGAGCAAGACAAAAAAGAGCCTTTGAGGCAAAGCCAACTCCAATCTTTTTGTCAATGTTAAATAAAGAAGACAGCAGCCAGAACAGATTTGCATTTTTCAAAATAAAATAATGCAATCACAGTCATGAGCAAAGAGGCAACAAATTGCACTAGGTCTACATTTGAAACATATTCATTAAGCACTTTCAACTTGGATAAAAACAAATGATACGCTACAGTAGGCAGAAAGCAAAGCTTCAGTTTGGAGGAGATGATTGTCTCATTTACTCACTTCTGGAATGGAGAAAAGCTTTTTTAATCTGCTAAAAATAATTGTTAGATACCATAGATTTGAGTGAACTGGCATCAAATGTATAGAGAACTGTTTAAGATTTATTAGCTTTATTGAAAATTGGTCAAATATTTTATATGGGACAAGAGTCATGACAAAAAAGGTTTTTACTTAGAAAGGACTAATTGCTACTGATTGCCAAAATTGATCTA
The DNA here is from genome assembly GCA_014656515.1 of Oryzias celebensis. Classification (NCBI taxonomy): domain Eukaryota; kingdom Metazoa; phylum Chordata; class Actinopteri; order Beloniformes; family Adrianichthyidae; genus Oryzias; species Oryzias celebensis. The sequence continues at coordinate 25,657,050 of BNCR01000007.1, read as the reverse complement.
ACAGTTAATTTTTTTCTAAATTTTTCATACATTAAAGGAAAAGGTTGGTGTAAAATATGTAACTAACTCAAAAAAAATGACACTGAACAAAATCGCTGCCTGCTTATAACAACACCAATATAAAACACAGGTAATGGCCAAATTGAACAAAAGCAAAAATTATCGTTTATCTTCCACTAATGGCCGGTCTCTTATAGATGCTGGTCTCCAATAAAAGCTGGGTCTAACAAGTGTTGGTTGTAAGCAGATGGGTAAAGGAGCGAAGACGGCTGCTAAAAGAAAAGGAGCAAAACGATTTCCAGGTGTTTATAGTGGATCAATCTGTAGCTCTCCTGTACTTCATTCATTTTCTTACCCCACTTGATCCCTTCCGGGGCAGCGAGATTTCTGGAACCGTCCAGTCAGCTGCTGTCGGATGAAGGCGGGACACTTTAGAGCTGGAGCAAACACTCGCTATGCAGCTACCGGGGAGGAGCTGGCAGCCAGAGGGCCGGCGCGGGATGGGAAAGCAGTCTGCTCGAGCCTCCTGAACTTTAGTTTCATCCACGCCTCAAAAAGGTAAACTCATTTTATTCTTCGGGTTAATGCGGGACAGAAAGCCGTCAAACTCCTTAAGAGAGACGGAAGCAGCCGGTCACAGAGGGAGAGAAGCTCTCTGCAGCTTGTGGGAGACTTACTGTTTTCACGAACCCAAACATTGAGGTATGATCACTGATGCTTTTGTACAGATTTTCAAAATAAATCAACCTGATCTCTTAAGATCATCCAGGTCTTCCATGCATTGTACATGGGATAAAAAACAGACATAGTTCCATGTAGCTAACAGGCTAAAAACATTAGCTGCTAGCTCCATGTAGTAATTCTGGGGTGAACCCTAAACCGCAGAGAGGCTGCAGAACAAAAGAAAATTAGTAAGCCTGGTTTCCTGGTGAGCAGAGAAAGCAGCAACAAAGTAGAAGAACTGGTTTGAACATGGATTACTGAGCAAAGGAAAGCTGTGCGTGTCTCCAGGAAAATGATTGGGATGAAAGCAAAGAGGACTTTTGATACGATAGTGATGACTCAAAGAGAAAAGAAACGTTCACAGCCAGTGCTAATCAGAACAGAATACCATGTTCTCATCATTTCAATAAATCATGAAATGTTCATCTGCTCATTTCTGCATTTTGTTACCCATTAACTATCATCATTCTGCCTGTGATGGAATAAACGCCGGTCTCCAATAGACGCTAGTCTCTAATAAACGCCGGGTCGGCCGACAATTAAAACAAAACAAACAAAAAAAAAACGCTTCGGCTACTATTGGAAGATATACGATATGTAATTTTTTTTTTTAAATGGAATTATAAAATTAACCGAAAACAAGAAAAACTAAGACTTAAGTAATTACAAGCATAAAAAAAGCTAGAAAATGTAAACAAGCCTATGGACAGCCTGTGTCTCTAAAATTATTTCTACAACACCCATGAACACCCAGGCAACTTGCTCGCCAGCCCCACCAAGGACAGACTTGGGGAGGCAGACACCAGCTATCTGCAGAAGTCCCGGACAGGGCCAAGGGATGGTGAGCCAGAGAACCATGCTCCAGTGACTGTGAGTAATGTTGAAAAAGTTGGGGTTCCCGAGTGTGTGTCCCGAGGGGTGCAGGAACCTCTGGGATGCCCCAGTACTAGCTGGAAAAATGTGACAACCCTCCTTTTGATGCATGTTTGTGTGTGTGTACTAAAGAGGAGCAATTAAAATTGGTGGACTGCGGCGATGCAGACTTCGCTGTTCTTCAACAACTGAATCTGATAGCCCAAACGTGTCCACCACAAAACCCTTTATGACTGCATTGTGTATCTTGATGTTAAGTCTGTAGTGTATGTACTAAGAGGGGGTGCAATTAAAGTTGGTTGCTTTTACCAATGATTCCTACGTGTCTAAAGCGAAAAAGCAATGGTGTGTGTGTGTGTGTGTGTGTGGTTTGACAATTGTGTCTTATTTGTTTTTCTTTATCTTGGATCCTTTTCCACGGATTTGCTGTAGCCACTCTTCCAGTTTGATATTTGGTCGATGTGAGAATATATACATGCAAACACACTTGATGTTTAATTAATGTTGAAGCTGAAAATATGAATTTCTGCTCCATTCCTTCTCAGATTCTCAGTCAGTTTAAGGTGAAATGGAAAATGTAGCTTTTGTGTGTTCAGCAGCATTGATCAGGGAGTCACCAGTCCTGGAACCTGTAGGTGTGAGCTGAGACAGCAAATTTATGTGTGGCTGTGATGAGGAAATCAAGATGTGTGGGAGAAAATCGAGCTGGGAAAGCAAATTTATTACCTCATGCTTGATGCTGGCTGTGTGAGTATGGATTTCTGTCTATTAAGTGTTTTTCAAACTGGCTGATCTTTTGCTGCCCGGCCCAAAAGACCACTTAAGACACATCTAAAATCTGAGGTTATTTTTCAAACATCGATTTTAGTTTTTTTTTTTTTTTTGTCAGTGCTGCTCTTCCCTTCTTTGCCTGTTAAAGCAACACCGTAGGAATATTCTATTGAATGTCACCAAAGCTGTGTAAAATCTTTTGTGTGCACATTTCTTTCAGATGTGAGACCATTTGATGTTTGACAAAACATAATTACTCAAAATTAAACATACAATCTATTTTTTTTTTTAATTTCAGGTTTTAATGAAGCACATATGCAAAACTTAAAAAGAAGAAAAAACATACAGATAATTCAAGAAAACCTTTTAAGTCCTTTCTCAGCTTTTTGTATTTTGCTGATGTGGTAACTGCAGTAGCTGACCAGGAATATGCGTCCGGAAAGAGTATCGCCAGTGCAGGGGAACTTGGACTGTCTGATGTATGGTGAGTGATTACTGCGTAAACGGGATGTAGTCAAAGGAGGAATGGGAGGTTTGGCAGAAGTTGCAGGATTCAAGGAAGCTTTGACATGGGGATTGTAGCAAGCAGGAGAAAGGATAGTCCAATATCTAATTGGAAATAGGCCAAGAAGGCGGAGGTCCAAGCCCACAATCCAAATGACTTACAGAAGACTCAGAGATACAGAAAGGGAACAATTCAAAGGATGTCAGGGGAGAAATCTAAGTCAAAACACAAACACTAGTGGTTAAGACCCTGCAATGGACTGGCGACTTGTCCGGGGTGTACCCCGTCTTCGCCCAGCATTAGCTGAGACAGGCTCCAGCAGCCTCATGGCCACAAAACAGATTCAATGGGTTCAGAAAATGGATGGATAGACTAGGGGTTGAGGAAAGGGCTGGAATCACATAAATTGAAAGTTTGCTGAAATGACACTGCTTTAATTTAAATTGCCTTAGCTAAATTTAAATAACTGTTTTGCACTAACTTGTTCTGCATAAAGTTGAGGCTGTAGTCATAAGTAGGTCTAAAATGTGTCAATGGTTTAATTTTGGGGTCACAACAGATAGCAACACCAACATCATCAATGCTCTGAAAGAGATTGGGTAGACAAACCTCCAGTGCTTTGGACATAAGCTACGTAATGCCATATGTAAAAAAAAATCTATATTGTAAATTATTTGTGTTTCATGTGCAGCCTCCCTTTATCATTTTCATGTCTATGTTTGTTCCTGGACAAACATCTCAGTTAATGCATGAAGTGATGCATAACATTTTGCTAATACAAATTCATACCACTTAACACATGCATCCTAACCAGACAGATGGAGGTAATAAGTAGTTACATATTGTAGTGCTACTCTTGATTCAATTTTTAGGGTTCTCTACCCACCTCTGATCTGAACACATGCTTTACATCAACCATTATGTTCATATTGTATATCCACATGAGAAAGGCTTATTTGTAAATGAGACCTGGAAAAAAAGGCATTAGACAGTATGTTGACTGTAGCTCTTTGTTACAGCAAAATTGATGTGTTTGTGTTTTCAAACAGAGAACGGTGTGAAAGACCCATGAATCGAACGTGCCATTGGGGTGTGTAAAAAGGCAACCGCTGCTTTTTCTTACAGTTGGAAAAAAATAATTGTTGACTGAACCACAGGCTAAACTTGGCCTACCCACTCATCAACTTGTAACAGAGTCCCCAACTAGATGGGGTTCACGGCAAAAAATGAAAGAGATTTTCTGAGCAGCAAAAGGCAATTGCTCGTAACTGGTTCTTAGACTAGAAGAGCCAACATCTGGTGCCTACTTGGCACATCAATGTTTTTGAGTGAGTGAATAAGGCTGTTAAACCACTCTAAAACTTTACTGATGCATTGTCTGGCGAGACTTATGTCAGTGTTTCCTGTATAAACCAGTGTTGCATTTGTTCAAAAACAGTCTCCTGCAGCCAACAGAGGAAGAAACTGAGCTCACAAAAACAACAACATTAAAAACAATAATGTAAAAATAATTACATTAAAAAAAGTGCTGTAGCTGAACTAATGATTTCTTCTGCTGAAACAAGTGCACCACAACAGCTGCCAGGGCTATCTGGCCTTGTCTCTTGGGTGTCGGCCTCCTGGGCCCGGCGGCCCCCTCCCCACGCAGGGAGAGGGATCCCTCAGTCCTCTGTCAAGTCCATGAGTGGGGGGTCATATTCCATCTGAGCCTGGAGGGTGTCTGTGTCCTTGGGGTGCAGGTTCTGGTCCTTACCCTCGGGTGCCGGGCCCCTTCTAAGTTACAACATAGGAGAGCCTGGTCAGGCTACGTACTCCTTTGGGGACCCCCACTTCTCTTGGTCATCCCTCCTCTAGGTGGGGGTAGCTGACCCCCGCCGTGCTGTCTCCTGGATCTCTGCAAGTGCCTGGAGCTTCGGAGCGGGTCTCCCTTGGGGGTCCCTGGCTCGTACCCGGGGCTGGGATGGGGGGGTGCTCAGAACTCCTAGGTAGTGGTGGGCGGCTTGTCTGGGGTGGTGGGGCACTCGGGGGTGGGGCCCCGCACTGGGCCGCCTGGCGCGGTGCAAGGGCTGCTCTCCTGGCTGGGCTGGGCCTTGCGCTCTGCGCTTCCGTACCTTACTGCGCTCGGGTGTTGGGGGCAAATGTGGTGGTCGTGCGGGCCCTGGTCTGGGTGCTTGGCTGGGCTGCCTGGCGGGCGGATCTCCTCCATTGACCCCACAGTATGGCTGCGGGGGCAGGCCCAGGTCGGCGCTGCTGCCTCGGCGGGGTCTTGGTGTGGGGATGTCTCCCTCCTTTTTTTTTCTTTTCATTCCTTTATCCACTTCAGGTTAACATAACATTCACCTGAGCACAGGCGTCGGCTCACCTTTGCACCTTCAAAAAGTGTGCCTGTCAGAATGTAATGCTTCACATGTGTTGGTTGGTATGCAAAAGTGTGTGTGTGAACTGGATGTGGACAAGTTTGTGAACGCTCTTGGAGCCAGCAGGTATGTTTGTAACAACTGAGTGTGTGGACAGGCCCTTCCCATTTTAGACCAACATTCACTTTTGTAATGGGTATAGGCTCCAGCATTTTGTTGCGTGTAGACTTACAACTCTACTTTCCCTTTCCATAAGTCATCCTCTTAAATCTATAATTCACCCCCCCCCTTTCTTTTTCCGTCCGGTCCAACAAAAAGAACACAAACAAAATTCATATTAATAAAGTTTCGTTTAAATTACAAAAGGGGCTTATACCAACATATATTTTCTGTTCCCAATGATTTATAACCCCCGATTGTAAGAGTAAAATCTGTCTAATGCAAGAGGCTCTCAGCTCATATCTGTTTGCTCAGCTGTTGGACTGGACAATTTAAAAATTAAAAAAAAAGACTTTGGGTGATTTCTTCAAAAGAACTGTGCCAATTCCCACTTCCTCACCACTCAAAGGCTCTGAAAACAGAGACTGAGCAAGCAACATACCTGTTGAGACCAGTGGCAGGCCCAGATTCCGATCCACTTCAGTGGTGAAAGTGTCACGAACCAAATTTTCCAAGGCTAAGTAAGCTTACTTGTAAATATCTCTCCATCCCTGCTATGAGTACCCCATCAAAATGGGTTTTGAGTGTGGGATGTGGAATTGTGATCTGCCACAGGGCATGTCAGATGCAGTAGACAGGTTTGTCTTCATTAACAAAAGCTTGTCAGAAAAAACTAATAAAAAAGAGCAAGAAAAAAAGAACAAGAATGTTTGCTGAGTAAGACGTTGCACTAAATTTGTGTTTGCAATCGATTTTCAAATTCAAAGCTTGTGTTGCAATAGGTTCTATCTCTAGCTGCTAACATTTTGTGTTATAATTGACTTGTTGGCAGAAGAGCCTGTCAGTGATTTACAAGCATTTTGACAGCTTGTAAGTAGTAGCAGTTTTAATTCAATGCAACCTCCTATGGAAATGTTAAAATAAAAAAAAAATTGTTTTTTTTTTTTTTCCATGAAAGTAAAGTAAACTATTTCTCAAAGCTAATTGCAGATAATCACTCAACGCCCAAAATCCTCTTTGCTTCAAAAGACAAATTAATCAATCCAATCTCTGACCCACCTTGCACCTTTGGCAGTAAAACCTGCCAGGAGTTAGCAGTCCACTTCACCACTAAGATGGATGACATTAGATCATCTATCTTATTGGGAAGGGATCAATGGCCCCCTGTTGGTCTTTCCAGTACACATCCTCCAATCAGTGAGAGAAAGCTTAATAGTTTTGTCTTGATTGATGCTGTAATGCACCAACAGGTGATGTCCCAAACAAAAACAAAAACCTGTCCTCTTGATCCCATCCCCACTTTTGGAGTCAGTTTTCACATCCTGTGAGGAAGAGTTACTGAACATCTGTAACTGGTCGCTTCAGACTGGAGTCTTCCCAGGATTCCTAAAGACTTCTATGGTGAGACCCATTCTGAAGAAGAGCAGTTTAGATGTCCACAACCTTAACAACTACCGGTCAGTATCCAACCTGTCATTTTAAAGTAAAATTTTAGAAAAAAATGTTTTTACTCGTTTGAATTATTTTTCTAAGGAAAATAACATTTTAGAAAAGGTTCAGTCTGGTTTTAGCCCTCACCAATCAACAGATGATACTTGTCAGGGTCTTAAATGATCTCAGGTCCAATGCTGACTTGAAAAATGTATTTGTATAAGTCTCACTGGACCCGAGTGCAGCCTTTGACACAGTTGACCACTCCATTCTTTAAAGCAGACACTGCGACATAGTTGGAATTTCCAGGATAGCTTTTTATTGGCCTAAATGCTACCCAACAGATAGAGATTTTATTGCTTATTTAAGTGACTTTTCACTTGGAAGGCACAGACTGTCATGTAGGGTGCCTCAAGGTTCCATCCTGGGTCCCCCAATTTGTAATCTGTAGATGTCCCCGCTCTGGAGACACGACATTAATTTTCATAGCTATGCTGATGACACTTGACTGTATGTATATGGGTCTCCTGATGACAGGGGCCCACAGACAGCCCTCTAAACTATCAGCTTTAGGTTTGATTTTACGAGCCTTTTAATCATTTATAAGAGTGTTCATAGTATTGGTCCTTCTTTTATATCAGAACTGCTTTTAGCTTATGAACCTCACAGAGCCTTTAGGTCCTCAGACACGGGTCTGCTGAACGTCCCTAAGGTCAGAACAAAAATCCACAGCAAGGTTTCATTTAGATACTATGGGTCTCATCTGTGGAACAGCCTATCTGAGTATGTGAGGATCTCATCCATTATCATGGTTTTTAAGAAGAAACTGAAGACACATTTATTTTAATTCAGCTTTTAAGTAAATTCCATAAGTGGTGATCTAGTATTTTACCCTCATATTTAAAATCATATTTTATCCCATATTTATTTGTTTTTTGTTTGTTACAGTTGTACTTTTTGTGTGTAACCTTTATTCTATTTTATATATATATATATTTTTTTTTTATTGTAGCTGCTTTTTGTACTTTTTAGGAATTAAGTTATTTTGATTTGTACTTTTATATATTTCAACTGTTTTATCCATTACTTCAACATTGTAGCATGTTTACGAGTGTCTTTTCACTCTTGGCTGGAGTGTTTGTGTTCAGGCTCCTGGCAACGACCGGGTGGTTGGGGGACTATGGAGCAGGAGGTGCTGAGAATGAGTGGGGGTTGCATTCGTGTTGCTTGGACGTTGACACCCCAGCTAACAGGAGGAAAGGGTGGACAGCACCTTCAGGGTACTCTTTGCTGTAGCTCATCTAACAACAATTTCTGTTTAAAGTGTTTGTTTCTGTGTCTATAAATATGAGAGGTTTATATGTGAGAAATGTTTTAGTGATTTTTTTTTTTTTTATGTACACCTTGAGCTGTTTTTTTTACGCAAAAGGTGCTACAGAAATAAAATAATATAAATTTGAATTTCAAAAGAAAAAATATCGATTTAAAATTGAAAATCGAATTTGTAGTGAAAAAAATCTGAGGTTTTATTTTTTGGCCATATCGCCCAGCTCCCAGCTCTAGTTTTCCTTGAACAAAACATCACTTAAGCTACATAATTTTAATAAATGATAAAGCAATGAATGTTGCACATTCAAACGTTCAATGATCTTAAACACGTTTTCAAGGAACTTGTGTATTTTCCTAGATTTGTTGAAATACACATTCACTTTCTCTCCCTCCAAAAAACTTTAAGAAAATCTTATTCTCATATTTAGGGATTAGAAAAGTACAAATATACGTTAATCTGGATAACATTTATTTTTCTTTCTCTGTTAATGATGGGAAAAGGTCACTGTCGTCTGTCTTATTAAATTTAATTACTAAAGGCTTTGCTACTTGGATTTTTGACAGTCAAATACAAATTTGATTGTCATAAAAACTGAGCTCAACTAACCATTTTAGAGAAATGTTATCAAATGTCATCTCCTTAAATTTAAAGAATCCAACAGGATTAGGGTGTTGGCTTTATTTGTGTTTTGAGGTTGTTTAAAATCTCAACATTCATACAAAAAAATATATGAACTTTTCTAAATGTTTACAAAAAGTGTCCATACGCTGTATCAATCATTTTTTAAAGATGTATACACTTCCACAGTATAACATCAATTCTGATACTTTCATAGCTAATCCATAATCAAATATAATATAAAGGCAGCACAATGCCTGAACTGCATTACCCATAATCTTGTATTGCTCAAATTGTTTTTGCTGTCTAAGAATTTAAATGTATTACATAGATACATACATAAGTACAGTACATACATACATGTATTACATGTATTACATACAATAATTTTACCAAAGGTGAGTACAATTTCATGTGTATTTCTACTTATGTACATGTCTACCAGAGAATTTATTAGAATTTGTTGTTTGTTTTTTATAATAGTTTTGTGACATCAGTTCATACTTTTTTTTCCTTGGACGCTTGTAGGATTTTAAGCTTCATATTTCTTTACTAAATACAGGGAAAAAAATCTACACCAGTGGCCAATCTCATCTATAAATCTGAACAGAACTTTTTGATCCATAAGAACCTGGTCCTTCCAGAGATCTTTGCTATGCAAGCACCACGCCTCCAAAGGACATTTACTGCCTGGTGATGCAGACACATCTGATAGGGTTGGACAGTGTGGTGTATGCGGCAGCAAAAAAGACTAGTCGTTTTTGACTATAGACTTTAATACTATAGACTAAAGATTATAGTCATGGCCCAGGACAAGTACAGTTGTAAAGTAGTTGTAATGCACTGCTACAAGATTCAGTGTGATACTGTAAATGTCAAACAAAAGCACAGGAAGGCACTCTGTATTTAAGCGGAAACAGGATACAGCCTGGAAACAGTCACTACTGTCACTCTAAGTCATCAGTAGGGAAGATGCTGGATTACTTGAATGGAACCCAAACATGCACTGGGATAACATACAAATGTCACTCAGAGAAAACTGATCCACACCACTGTCTATTCCACATTGGCAGATTTGCAATGTGGTAATGCAGAAAACTGGTAGTGTTTCTTTTGACACACGTGCTGATTGATTAATTGCAACACCAATAGTTTTTCAGTTTTCCTCTCTAAAATTTGAGCTTGTGACTTTGGTTTAGGTTATCCTGGACATTCTCTTTATGTTACTAAATAGAATAAACATATTCTAGACTGTTGGGCAGCTGGTTCTGCAGCATCATTAGTATCTGGTTTTGTCTGAAACTATATCTAACACGCAGTAGCCAATCAGAATAGAGTATTCACGCGGACCATTTAGTACAGAAACACCATGTTTGTTTCTTATGTCTGTATATCAGCATCTTTGTTTTTTTGGAGTAAAACTGCAGACATTAAAGTCTTTACAGTTCTTCTTACTCACTGTTGATGTGTTTTGTGCACATAAATTACACTTCTGAGTTAATGCTTTATTTAATTTATACATTTCAGATAATAAAAATGAAGGTACATTTTCTCTTTGGCCTTTTTTTGTTTGAAAGCTGCATTTTGTCGTATAAATTTAACTGATTGGTTGGGATCAATCACAATCCAAAAGTGTGATTGATCTCATTATTTTCCAATCAATTGACAGCACCTATATATATATATATATATATATATATATATATATATATATATATATATATATATATATATATATAGTTACAAAACAAAACATTGGGTTGCATACCAGTGTAATTACCAGATTTTATGTTCAGCAGCTCAGACATGTTTGGGGATTCCTGACCTTTAAAGCTTGAAACACAAAAATATGAAAACATTGTTAGAAAACTAATTTGGTTATAATAATGACATTTTCTCAGACTCACCAGACCAATTGGTGAGTAGTACAAAGCAGCAATGAAATTGAATAAATATAATTTCCTGAATATAGGATTTTAAAAAATGTTCGTGGATGAACCATCTATGACCCTAACTCTTGGGACAACAACCATTACCATACTGAAAGATGCATTTCTCTCATCTTATAATTGGTCATCTTTTTATCACATATGCCTGCTAATGGCTTCACTTGCAGCAGAACTAAATGTTTTATTACACCTCGATATCAATTTTGAATGTGTTGAGGGTAGTCTTTACCCGTTGTGGGATTTGTTATGTGTTCTTTTTCCTTTTTAATTCCAATCATTACTTATGTTATTCTCTCATCCAACTTTGACCTTTCTAGATTTTTAAAATCAAATATTGCAGATTGGATGAAGCATTCTTTGACATATTTTTTTTTTGTTTATTTTTTCATTGTACAAACTCAATAACATTGTGCTATTTATCTAATCTCATTTTTATCTACAAAACTTTAAGACATTTTTTTTAACCAGTTAAGATAAGAGCAAGGTTAGCATACCAAGTAATCACTGCATGGCTGTAATAAAATGTTATAAAAAGCCTATAATAAAGTAACTCAGTCCTTAATCACTTCAATGTGGAACAGCCACTATTCAACTGAAATAAATGTATTTATAATGTATTTTAGAAGTTTTCCTTTTTTTTTTTCTTTTTCTTTTTTTTTTTTTTTTGTCCTAAACTTTTCTTCACTTTAGGTCAGTCATTTTAGGTGTGTAGTAGTTATTTCATAGTGACCTGAAGTACAATCTTTACCTGTGTCAATTTCAACAAGTTAAAGTATTTTGGCATCCGTTGCTTGATTCACCTGCAGTAGATAAATGTAGACCTCCAATCCAGTGTGTGAGTGAATACACCCTTATTACCAATTTCTTCCCTCACCAAACCTCTTGGGTACACAAACATTAGAACCAAGTCAAACGAACTGCAAATATAGAGTTGGGGCAGTGTCAAACAGTAAACACAAATAATATAAGAGGATACCGTGCTCTGAACATGCAGTTGTTGCTCACAACTCAGCCATGATATCAGTGCAGCTCCACTACTTTCAGTGTACTTTTGAGCTTTTTTTGGCCCTAGTCAACTACAATGTCTAAACTTTGCTTAAAAATCAGTGCTTGCGTTGATATCAGTTCAAATTTTCTATTACCAGTTATAGTTTTCTTACATGAGGACATCTTGCATTTGTATTGGTTGCATGAAAATGGTTTTAGGGTTATTTAAGGGAATAGTTTCTAGAAAAGCAGTAAGATCAAAACAACATTGCCATGCTGCCAGCATGTGGTCTGTCTTCAAATTAAGGGATTCGTTTAAAAAAACATACCCAATTGATTTGACAGGAAATTGTAATCAACATGGAAAAGATAGATCTAAACATGCCACCCGCTGTGAAAGACATGACTCAGATCATTTTTACAAATTTGCAGTCAACACAATTAAAAAAAAAGATGGATTTCCACAACAAACATAACAACACAACAACTTTGTACCTTTCAACCCAACAAACGGTTCTTAAAACATCTTGTTTAAAGGTTTGCTTTTACTTCTCCAGTGACATACCTGACAGGTATGTTGCTGTATCCTCAGCAAACATTGAAAGTCCAGCTCTTTAAGAATATTGTACCTAAAAATGGACCAAGGCAACCGTCTTGTTTTACCATTTTAACATCCGAGTTACAGCCAAATTTAATTCATGCCTTGTTTCTTGTCACATAAATAACTAAAACAAAAAAAACCCAAATTAAATTAAAGTTTGTCTGACAAAATGTGATGGTCAATTAGATCAAAAGCTGTAAAAAAGGTCTAATATAACTGCTCTTAAATTGTTGTTTTGATCCATTTCCCTTAGTGGGTCACAAAAATGATAAACTTCTTTAAAATGGGGATCAAAGACATTAGGAAGTAGGACATTTTTGGAAACTTGACCCACATGTTGGATAATCAAGGCAATTAATCAGATTAATCACACTTTTGAATTGTGATCAATAACAATTAATCACTATGGTTTACAAGGTACATTTTATACGACAATATGTGGCTTTTAAGCAAAGAAAAAAAGGCAAAAAAAATCTGAAAATATACACTTCGTCTGACATTATCCTGGTTATAACATGGTCACTTACAGAAGAAAGAAATATTCAATCAGCCCTAGTTGTATATTCTTTTAGATGTTGTAAAACTTTCATTTTATTACATTTAAGAATTGGGGCTTTTAAAAATTGACTTTTATTAGTTTTGTTTAAGTCATTCCCTGATTTTCTTTGATCAAACCTTTTTTTTTGTTTTCAGGTACTCTGTTCCCTTGCAGTTACACTTACATCAGGGTTCAGTTTCAATGATTTCTGTTTTCTGGATTGCATCTACTTAAGTCAACTGTTGTCTATTAGGCAGTGTTAGATTTTCTTTTGGTATGACCTTTGTGTTTGCTCTGTTTCAGGTTTATCACTGTTAAGTTTTGTGTCATTTGCAGGTAGTTTAATTGTTTTTGCTGTATTTGAGTTTTTACATGAATGTTTTTGAGTTTCTGTCTCAAATCCCACATTTAAGTACTCAATTACTGCAAACCACAACATCCACAGTAAAAAACAAACAGAAAAAAAAAAACAATTTCAGTAAACGTTTGTTAAGCTTGTCCATAAAAAGTCTCAGAAATAGAAGAACCAAAAAAGTTGGTTCAAGTTGTTCAGATCTCTATTTTCTGTTCAAAGATTGCTATCACCCAGCCAATCTTTCCAGACAGCTCATCCTCACCTCTCACCTCTCTGCACAATGATAACACTTTAGTCATTGCTCCTACCTGAACAATTCTTTGAGCCGGATTTTCAGAGCTTTACTTGCCTTGACAGAGCTAACATCTCTGACGTTTTAGAAAGGTGAGGAGGCAGGTGCAAAAAAAAAAAAAAGAAAAATACAGAATTTGTGAATTTACAGGTAAAATTGTTTTGTTTCTTTGTTTGTTTTTTGGTAGTTTTTTTCTTTTGTTTAGTGCTCAGCATTATTTTTCAGCCAGTGACAACATAATATGCTCTTTAAGCATGTCACAGAAAAGTTACACTAATGTGATCCGACTGGCCACCAAAATGGTTGTACAGCTCACCACTCTTGCTAGGGGCTTGGTTTTGGAAGCATGGAATCATTTGAATTTGTTTTTGGACTTTTTTTTGCTTCGTTTTTACTTTCCTGAGTCATGGTTCTCCAAAGCTACTGGAAAGAGCCTAAGGTCAGGGAGCGCATGAATAAAGAAAATGGCAAATCCCCTATCAGTCAAGATGGAAAGGACATTGTCACAACAGATCATTGTGCCTTTTTGGTTCAGATTCCTGTCACTTCAAATAGAAAACAAAACCCAAAGCATGCCTTTTAAAATGTTAGTGGTGTGCTAGTTAAAAAGATCTTCTGGTTCAGGAGTCATCAGTCCTAAACAACAAAAGTTGATCATGTGTAAATGTGGGGAATCTTCTTTGCAATCAAGGTTATTTCTCTTGCTGCAACTTTGTCTAAATCTTAATTTTGTTTCTTAATCACGTATTAGCAAGCAACTTTTTGCCCCTGGCCTTTATGTGTCTTTCCATATTTTTCACTGCAGTGAGCAAATATTGCAGAGACATTTATTTTAAAAGGAGCTGTTTGTCTCTCATCTGTACGTACATTAAAAATGACAAACAATGATGGTGTGAGGATTGTGCCTTTTGCTTTGGTTGTTGGTCTTGGTTATGTTTGCTGGTTTGTGTTCTTTAGTCAGGTTTTGTGTTTTTCCTCCCGTTACCGTGTCATTTGGTTTCATTTGATAACCACCCACATCTGTCTTCAGCTCTGTTATTCATCATCAGTTTGTTGAAGTGTCTGGTTTTCAGTTCACTTTTATCAGGTCATCTGTTTTTACACTTTTTTTCCTTTGTTCATTAGCTGATCTAATAAAGTTGTAAGTTTGTCACTGAGTCCTGTCTTCTGCTGTTCGGTCCTTCACCAATGGTCCCTGAACAGTAATGCTATTGCTTGTAAGGATGGGTCCCAGTCTAATACCATCACAGTAGAGAGAAATGTGACTTACATCAGTGTGAACATGTTCTTATACCATATTAAGGTATTTGTGTTGTGAAAGGAGGAGGAAGGCTTCTTAGTGAATTTTAGTGAATCTTAGTGTCTTAGTTCTTGAAGGCTGTGTCCCATGTGAAAACCTTAAACTTAAGCAATATTTTACAAGAAAGCTATACATTTTACACTAAAAGTGTGAGGGCCGTGTTCTGTAAGTAATATTTTTAACAGTTTTTTGAACTAAAGTCATTCTTTGTTTTTGCAGTTTTAGCTGTAAGCCAAATTTTATTGTACGTTTGACAATGTAATACAATTGTTTTCATATTTGCGTGGTCCTGCAGACTCTTCAAATGTGCTTGGAATGCTAATAATCTTTGCACTTTTAATCTGGTTGCTTTGTTTCCACATGCCTCCTGTCTGGAGTGAACCGAACTCTGGAGTGAGCAGAAGCACCTATGAATACAAGCTCTAACCAGGAGAAAAAGTCACACAGAAAATCCAACCAGTCCCACTGGCTCTTTGACTATTTGAGACCCTCGTTCATGAGTGGACCTGCATTTCCTTTTTGATTCACACCAAGCTTTACACTTTCAGAAAATAGCAGACTATCAGGATCATCAAACCCCATAGTGTATGTGTACACATTTAGAAGTTAAATATGGTAGCTTATGTGTATTGTGTATTCATATGACGTTTGTTCAGACAACCTTTTGTAAACATTAACTGCATTTTTATTTTTCAATCCATATAAATGTGTCAGAATTTAGTTGTTAAACACTGAGGAGTAAAGGAAGAGAACTCATAAAATAAATAAAAGATGAACTCTTCTACTTAAATAGTCCAAAATTGTTCTGGCAAAATCCATATATTCTTTTTTTTCCCACCTTTTCCAGCATCGGGTTATGGGAGCAGCAATGGCAAAGATGCCCAGACTTCCCTTTTTCTCTGCCACTTCCTCCAGTTCCTCTCGGGGGGGGGGGCCAGAAGCATTCCCAAGCCAGCTGAGTGACATGGTTTCTTCAGCGTCTCCTGAATATTCCCTGGGGTCTATGCCCAATGCAAACTGTTTTAATAGACAATGATGCTGAAACTCAATCAAGTGTCAGCAGCATTAGATATAGAAATCAATCTGCAACTGATGAGTATTTGTTTTATTCCTATCACGGTCTACTCAATTTAAACCTATAAATATGCTCTTTTTGTAATTCTTTGAACTCAGTTTTGAGGAACTTTTAATATATTAAAAAAAAGATTTTTCATTTAGTTCTGACAGTTTGAAACCACTCTTCTGACTCATCTACATTATCAAAGTTTTGCCTTGCATAACATCAACCAAACCATGGTTGATCCATGCCTCTTGAATACAAACAACTTTTTTCAACCCTTTTGCTTACAAAAATAGAGGTCCTCTAGGCTAAGGAGGTAAAACATTGTGCTGCTAATCAGAGGGTCTATGTTTGGCCAGGTTGAAGTGTCCTTGAGCAATGCACTCCAAGCAGCAAGGATTTTCTCTGTGTTCATTAGTGTGAGTTTATATAGAACACCTTGAGAGAAGCGTTTGAAAATGAAGTGAGTGGCTGAATGTTGCTGGCCATGTCAAAATGCTTTAAAGCATAGCATTGTCAGCACTGCTGGAAAAGCTCTTCCTAATGGCAGGCCGTAAAAAAGGTTTGCTAGTAGACTTCTGTGTGTAGAGTCACTTTGTTTCCATGTCACCCATTTGCAAAGCTGTTTGTCCTAGGTTTTTCTATTACCTTTTCTGCCCTCTATACAGTTATTCAAATAAGTTAGCAATCATCTTTAATCCTGTACCCCCTTTTTTTTACTTTACCTTAGTGTATTTTCATTTTTTTCACCTCCATATATTTTCATCAAAAAAAGTTGCAGTGAGAATGAACCTTTTTCGACCCATTTCCTTTTAGCAGTTTTGAATCCAATTCCTCTTCTCATTATGTGTCATGAAGAAGGTGCCAACAAGAACTTTTTTGGAAAACCAACCATGTTTTACATGGAATTACTTGTCAAAGCTGATGTTCATCCCAGTTAGTCACTGATATTAAATAATAGCAAATTCTACATGAGACAGCCAGACGCTGTGATTGTCAATCCAAAAATTCTCAACTTAAGACTGCTTTGTTGACTGCATTTATTTACATCACCAAAAGTTTCCTTTAAGCAGATGTGACTGTGGCAACGTAGTCTCTTGAAGGAAAGGAAACAGACAACATTTTTCAGGCCATTTAGATGTGTCACAACAGTCTCATTTTAACTTGTATTTAATACAAAGGGCTGCCTTGTTTGCAGTTTTACAACTCTAACAAGAGTTGTATAATTGATCTTTTTTTAGGGGGAGATGGTTGTTTTGCCTTCTGCTTGCCTTGCATTTAAAACATTAAAGTTTGTATGCCATCTGGCATTCTGACACATTAAGAAAACATTTTTACAGTTAAAAAAAGGGTAAATATGGAAACAAAAGTCTGAGGAATTCATTTTCCAGATTGGTACTTGATTTTAAAAGAGAGAACTGACCTGAAAGCTAATACTCTTTATCTGCATTGCAAACTTCACTCAGGATTATTAACTGTGCCTGGTAAACGTGGGAATAAGATATAACAAAGTTTAAATAAACTTCTTCTGTTGCCATTTCCTGATGAAAAGCAAGATAGTTTGGACATTAGTCTGGCATGCTTTTCAGACACCCTTCTGGCGTAGTGTGACATGCATGTCCAACAGGGTTAATGTCTGTTGCCGATCAGGAAGTGCTCAACATGCTCAGCAAGTTTGTATCTTGTGGCTTTACGAAAACTGAGCGTGGCAGCTTTAATAAATAGGAAGAATAAAAAGGGGATTAGTAGCTGTTGGCTCCAGCCGCCTTATAACCCTTAAAGAAATTCAGTGGATTCTGAAGATAGATGGATGGATGTAGTATGGATATGAATATATATAATATTTCAAGTCCTTCCAATGTTTGCATTAGAAAATATAGAATATTTATAGAATAAGAGTGTAATTCACTTTACTAACAATTTGGATCATATAAGAAGTTGTGGTTGTTGATGTCAATGTTGTTTCATTTTGAACGATGCAATTCACTGACCTGAAATGGATTCTGGACATCTTTATCCAAAACTTCAACCAGTGTAACTCAGAGATAAATACCTGCTACTGAACAGTGCAGGTGAAGTTTTTTAGATTCTTTGTATTTCTTACAAGACAATCAAGTGTAAATTAAAAATGTGTACAAACAAACAATTAAACAAGAATGCATGTCAAATCCATTCACATTTTAGTTTGATAAAGTTCATCCCACTGTTGTTTATCCATATCAAAATAATCCAAAGGGAAGTTTACTAGAACATTCTGCCACACTGTATGGTCACGTCTGTGCTAAATTCAAAGTGTTTCTACACATTGGACTGGAATGATGGTTGATCAGATTTTGCTGCATCATGTGTGATGGACTTTGTCATTTTTGCGTTATAGTATCATAAACCTACCATACCTCAATCCAAATAATATTTTCCAAGATCAATGTAATCCATTGATTTCATTTTAAAATGTTTTTTCAATGGTATAGGTCAATTTGATTTGATTTGATTACCAACTTGTATCAATCTGGTTGGATTGCAGTAATGTTGTTGTTGTTGACCTTTTGGCATATCCCTTCAAGGGTTCCCGCAGTAATTCAGCTTTCACCGATTTGCATGTATGGTTTGGCTCAGATTGTTCCACCGGATGCCATTTAAGGCTGTAGAATTGCACAGGCAGACCCAGACTGGAGCCTTGTAGCTACATAGTCAGGGAGTAGCATGATGGGTCTTGCCTAAAGACCCACACTGAATGAAGCTCATTACCCCCTGGGTAATGAACCCTGGTTTCCCTTTTACCAGTCCTACACACAGCAAACGGGGCCATTCACCTGCCACCGTATCAATATAAATCAATTCATCTATTGAGTCGATTGATCATTACTCCAATAATATTTCCAATAGGTCTGTTGTGGATACCAATCATATTTATTTAAATCACTGTCTGAAAATGACTGAAATTTCAATTCATATTTGGGCTTTTTTTATTTGAGTAAATGGGGATTGACTTATGCGCACACAGGAGTGAGTGTGAGCAGTGCAGTGTAAGTGCATTTTCATGCTTGTATCTAATCAGCACTAATACAGCTCTAATAACTAAACTTAGGAATTCCTGTAGCCCTCATGAGGACATTTAGTTGATCCTAATGAGGCAGAATTAAAGTTCTGGTTAGGTTAAGTGCTCAATAATGAATGGTAGCTGGGGTTTTTGGGAATGTCTCTCATCTCTCAAACTTTATTTATTAAGCACTTTAAAACAACTACAGCTGAGACCAAAGTGCTGTACAATTTTAAAACTAAGAACAATATTAATATAAAACAGTCAAGTACATCTTAACAACACAAAGGATTAAGAGGGAAGCTTAAGGCTTGGTGGGGTAAAAAGCCAGGGAATAAAAGGGAGTTTTAAGACAGGTTTTAAAAAATGTACAGTGAAAGGGCAGCTTTCACTCAGAGGGAGGTTGTTCCACAGCTGAGGAGCAGCAACAGTGAACCTCCTTCTAGACCTTGGTACCTGCAGGAGCAGCAGGTCTGCTGACCTGAGGGATCGAGAGGGGGAGTAGAGGGGAAGAATCTCAGAGAAGTAAAGAAGGGCAAGACCATTTAGACCTTTAAAAACACACAAAAGAATTTTAAAATGAACTCTATAAGACACAGGCAGCTAGTGGAGTGATGCGAGGACCAGGGTGATGTGCTCTTTTTTACGGGTACCAGTTAGAACCCAAACAGCAGCGTTCTGGACCAGCTGCAGATGGGAGAGCAGAGACTGACTCACTCCGAAATAAAGTCCATTACAGTAGTCCAGGCGAGACGAAATGAACGTGTTTCAGAGTTTCAAAATGCTGCCTTGAAAGAAACAATTTCACCTTCAGTCGTCTTAAATGGTAAAAACATGACTTCACTACTGATCTGAACTGGCTGTCCTATTTAAAATCACTGTCAATCTTAAAACCAAAGTTGGTAATAGTGGGTTTAAAATGTGTTTCCAGTGGGTCTAGGTCAACAGAACTGGACTCACAAGGGCCACTTGGTCCAAACACCATTAACTCAATTTTCTTTTCATTAATATTAAAAAAAAAAATCAGGGCCAACCAAACTGTTATATCCTTCAGACAGTCCAGGAGTGCTTTAGCTGAGAAGCCATCATTCTTTTTTAAATTTAAGTAAATCTGGCAATCATCAGCATAGCAGTGGAAGGCCATATTTTGCCTTCAAAGGATGGAGCCTAAAGACAATAGGAAGAGGGAGAACAGCAGTGGTCCTAGGATTGAACTCTGAGGGACCCCACATGACATGGAGGCACATGACTCTACATCCAAGATGCTCACCCAAAAAGTCCAATCAGCCAGATAAGACCTAAACCAGTCAAGTGCTGTTCCACAAATTCCCACTATGTGATTTACTGTAAACGGGCTATTAAAATCTTATGGTTCGCTGTATCAAAGACAGAAGTTAAATCAACCATGACCAAAACAACATGACCACCAGCATCACATGCCCGCAGGACAATACTGAAGACCCTTAGTAGTGAAGATTCTGTGCTGTGAAGGGCCTCAAAGCCTGACTGAAAAATCTCCAAAGTCATATTTCCTCCAGAAATGACTGTAGTTGACAAAATCAATTCTCTCTAGAATTTTTGAAAGAAGCGGCAGTTTAGAGATGGGCCTATAATTAGCTAGCACAGAGTGGTCCAGACCAATTTTCTCCAGACGAGGTTAGACCACTGCATGTTTTAGTGTAACAGGAACCACACCAGAGGACAAACAACAATTTATAATGATTACAACACTGAGTTATATTAGGAAATATGTGTTTTAAAAACTAGGAATGGGATCATGTGGAGAGCCCGAAGGCTTCAAATGACCCACCACATCCTCTAAAAGAAAAGAGTTACAGGCTCAAACTGACAGAAGACAGCAGAGCAAAGGAATGGAGCAGAAGGGTCAGGTTCAGGAGATGTGATCCAAGCTCTGCTGTTAGCAACTTTTTCAATAAAAAACATTAAAAACTCATCACACTTATCAGCTGAGACATCCAAACAAACATTTTGAGCAGGATTAAGAACCAGGTTAACTGTATTAAAAAGCACACTGGGACTGACTGGTGGAAGAGATGACTTTGACAAGATATTTACTCTTTTCTTCTTTGACAGATGTCTGGTACAACAAGCTTTCATCAACTGGTGTGAGACCTCCAGCTTATCTTTCTTCTACTTTTGCTCTGCTTTGCAATAGTCCCTCCTATTGTCCTGTTGTTGAACCAGGGCTCTGGTTTGGACTTTGTTTTTATTGGAGCCACAAATTCCAGGATCCTTTGACAGGTGGAATCAAGCCAGGAGCAGAGCTCCTCAGTGTCAAATGAAGAGACATAAGGAGGGATGGAGAGTTATCCAAAAGCAGCAGAAAACTGGTCAGCAGAAGAAGGGTTTAAAATCCTACAGCGGCGAGCAGGAGGACAGAGGCTAATTGGGCTTGGTTTAAAAGGAACATTAAATAACACAGACATATGATAAGAGAGCCCAGAGTCACAAAAAAACAGATTTGATAAAAGCAACCCATACAATAAAACCAAGTCAAGGGTGTGTCCGAGCCGATGCGTTGGGCCAGGCACAGACTGTACCAGGTTTAAAGAGTCAAAAAGGGTAAGAAGTCCTTCTCCATCGGTTTGTCAGGATAACACACGTGAATATTAAAACATTCAACAATAAGAACACAATCAAATTTGGGAATAATTTCTGCTAAAAAGTCTGTAAACTCATTAATGAAATTCTTATTGTACTTGGGGGGACGGTAGACAACAGCACAGAAGAAAGGATCAGTACCGCCCACCTCAAAAGAGGTTAGTTCAAAACTTGTAAATAGAAGCTGGGGAGAGCACTGTTAACTCTTATAATCTTTTTTAATAAACAAGCGCGGTTCTTCCTCCTCTGCCTGACACCAGTGATGAGTTAAAATAGCAGCAATCAGTCAGTAAAAGTATGGCTAGAGCTGTGGACTTGTCGGGACTCAGCCACGTCTTGGTCACACACAATAAATCTAGTTCACAGGAGTGGAAAAAGTCCTGCAGGATGAAAGTCTTGTTCGCCAGAGATCTGGCGTTCACCAAGCCAACCCTGGCCGGAGCTGGGGTCGCAACCTTGACCTCGTCCTGTCGAGAGACCCGGCACAGCGGTCTCAGGTTCTGCAGATTTCCCTGGCGGAGGTTGAGGTAAAGCTGGCACTGGCAACGGGTCCGATCCGGTTCTTCAAAGCCGACCAAAAACACCAGGCAGGCATCCACTGGATCCAGAAGCCGGCAGGGCACAGATTCCCCCCAAGAGTAATCCAAAAGGCAGCCTGGGATCATTCTGTGTCAGGGTGAATCTCAGCTTTACCAACCAGCCGCTGCGTTTACCGCGGCGGCAACAGCTCGGTCTTGGCTGTAAGACATGAGTTGGGGCTCCGACTAAAAGCGGAGACAAAGGCGAGGTACAATATCCGTCACAACCATAAAGAGTTAGATCGGGGCACAGACGAAGATCCAGTAGTTCTCGCCTATTTTTAACTAGCAAAGATTCACTTCTTATACTACACAAAATCAAAATTAACACAAACAAATTCAACAGAGGCGGACGAGTAGCCGGGCATACAGGCGCCATCTTGACTTTGTTGTCTGTGGATGAATGTGTTCACACTTGTGTGGATGTGATGTTTACTTTTCCATAGTTTTAAAACTTAATTTTCATTGGTACCTATAGTGGCTCTTGTGATGTTATCCACACAAGTGCTAACAAGAAAAATCAAGTATATTTGGAGCTCTCAGACTCTCCATTTTATGCAAAGGTAGCTGCTGCATCTCTTGCATGTTATTACTTATTGTGTTTGGTATAAACATAAGTAATGAACCATTTTGCATCCGCATAAGTTTTGTTCTGTTAAGCATTGTAAAAGCTTTGAGCAGAAATTCTCTGCATTCTCTGTTCTTGCTCTAGTGATTATTTGTTTTTTGCTAAAGGTGAATCGTAATTTTGCGAGGGACCACTGTAAGGAAAACAAAAACAGCTCCCAGGAAGGAGCCAGCTCAAGTCCAGCTCTAAGAGCCATTTCATTTGCGATTGACACATCCTTAGCTTTCAAAAAAGAAATACTATTGGATTTTGTTTCATTCTAGGAACAATTAAATAGTCCTGCCTAGCTGCATAGTCCATTTTTTCTTTTTGCACTGTTCAAGTCAACACTCAAAAGGTGCACTTCAGCACCACTCAACCTGTTTTAGTGCAGCTCTTATGGGCAGGTTTTCTTGAAAGGAGAGGAATTATGCTGTTTCCTTTAGTTACAAGTCCTTTCACTGAATACAACTGCTCCCATGACCTAAAGCTTACCAGTTCTAAAGGCTGTATTATATTTGTGAGTGAGTGCTTTTTTTTAAGATGGGCATGATGGAGTCAAAGAGAAAACGTAGGAACCCCACCCCCCCAACCCCAATCTGCATGGTAGGCATGGATTCATTTTTTCCTTAAACTGTACAGATATAGTGGGACCAGTGGATTCACAATGATCACAATATAACTTCATGTGTAAAAGACACCACCATTCTAATTATTAGGAGCACAGAAAAGTTTCTCAGTCACCTGTTTCACTCATTAAATTTGCATGTTTCATATGTGCCCTAAGGGAGGATCATGCATAAGATTTCCAGCAAAGAGAGAACGTAGCAGTAGAAAGATGGGGGGGGGGTTATAGAAAAAAATCAACAAGAGGGAAGCAGAGAGCAGCTGGCGAGAGAGCAGTTGACAACAAGGATATTAGGATAAGATATTAACTTACCCATGATGGCAAGAAAAGAAAAAAAAAGCTCCTGCAGAAGCGCCTGTCGGCCAGCACGGTATAAATACTTATCCACACTTACTTACCAAATACTTGGTGTGATTTGCAAGTGAAATGCGGAGACCGTGCGCCCTACATTTCATGGTGCTTTCATGGTACCAGACGTAATGCTACTGCTACAAATAAGTATTTGAACACCTGTTTATCAGCTAGAATTCTGACCCTCAAAGGCCTCTTATTCCACCACTTAAAAGTCCACCTTCACTCCACTTATTATCCTAAATCTGAATCACCTGTTTGAGGTCTTTAGCTGCATAAAGACACCTGTCCATCCTATACAGTCAGTAAGACTCCAGCTACCAATGAGCCAAGAGCAAAGAGCTGTTCAAAGACACCAGAGGCTAAATTGCAGACCTCCATAAGACTGGAAAGGGCTATGTAGTAATTGCCAAGCAGCTTAGAGAAAAAAGGTCCACTGTTGGAGCAATTATTAGAAAATGGAAGAAGCTAAGCATGACTGTCAATCTCTCTCAGACTGGGGCTCCATGCAAGATCTCACCTTATGTGTTCTCAAAGATCCTTAGAATGAGGACTCAGCCAAGAACTACACTGTGGTCCCAGCTCTTTTCAGGTCATTGACCAGCTACTCCTGTTTCCAAGGTTACTGTTGGTAATACGCTAAAGCCAAATATGAACTCTTACCCTACCCCTTCGGCTTTTCCCTATCCCTGTAATTGAAGGGGCATTTGAAGGGAGAAAGGTGTTGAAATAGTTTTTTAAAGCGTAGAGTTAAGAGACTTGAGTTCTGTATCCCTCTGTCAGCAGGGTAAACTGCATCGCGTGGTGCCGCGGAGGAGAAAGGCATTTCTTTACGTGGGTATTCTCTGAAACACAAAAGTTTACATTTAAATGTAAGTAATGACTTGTTGTTTTAGCATGACCTTTTGAAGTTATAAAACCAATGTTGATATGTATTTTCCAAGCGTTGGCATCTACAAACGTAGCTGACCGGCAACTATTGATGACATCATCAAGTGGGTGTGACGTCCTGATTTGGAGACACTTTTTTCCATACCTTTCAGTTTGGAGAGCTTGATGTAGGGGTAGGGACAAGCTGTAGGGGTGGGAGAAGAATTTGGATTAAGCCCACGACAGGGGTGCTCGATCACATTTGAGAGGTCGATCGCAAAGGACATGTGGGTATATCGAGGCCCATCAAAACTAAACAAAAAAATGAAAATGTATTTTTAAAAACATTTTTTTTTTTTAACAGTAACTAGAGGGTAACTTCTATTAAAACTTTTGAATTATGATTTACTTCTTTACTACCCCAACCCTGGAATAAAAATCTGATGCTTTCAACCTAGCGTATTAGGCTAAACTTCAGTAGCTGCATTTTGCAAATAGCAGCACATTAAGAGGCTTCCAAGTACTTTCTTGTCCATTGAATCTTAAGGTCACCTAGACAGTCTGAAATTCATCACCAGTTGTTATCATCCTTGTCATTATCATTGATCTAGTTAGGAGATAGGTTGTGCTTAGAAGAGTACTGGGGCTAGGAAATAAAGTGCACATTTGTCTGCCATACCTGAAAGGTCAGTTAGATGAGCAGCCGTACTTAAGATGCTATTGTCATCCATCAAATGCAAACATACGAGGACGCAGCCTCTAATGTGGAAATGTGGAAAAAGTTGTTTTTTTTCCTCAGTAAATAAGGGAAATCCACCAGGACATTAACTGGTGATGCCATTCAGAGAAGCTGCTGGGTAAAAGATTAAGTAGTAAAGCAACAATTGTGTTAGATCAGGATATTTAATGCTTCAGTGAATCTAATATATATATTTCTTTATCCAGTTGACCCTTGCATTCCATCATCATTGCAGCATCAACTCCACACTGCAGAGGTGGGGACTTAACAAAAACATATTTCAAATCTACCCACCAGAAGTGGGCTACTTCAAACCTTTAGGGTCACTGTCCACCTTGTTTTTTCCAGGGGTTCTCACCCTACTGTTGATTACCAACATCGGTGAGTCCATTTAGTCACAAGGTGGCCAGGGATGGAGCATTGGACAGCAGGAAGCTTGACACTGGCCATATTGGCTGCTTTCTCAAACTTTGAATTGTGAGAATATATATATATAATATATATTTCTAAAATTTTATTTAGGAGTGTCAATGTTAATGCATTAACACACACATTTCATTAAAAAAAATGACTGTATCAATATTTATTCATGATAGTTAATTACACACCACGAAGTAACCATCTTCCATTCAGGCTTCCGTGGCGTGCATTCATTTCTGATAATGCACACTTTGTTGGACACTATCCTGCTTAGAACATGGTCACTTACAAAAGAAATACACATTCAGTCAATTTTTAGTACTTTATTGTTGTTATTTTACAGGTTTAAATTGCTTTTTCACGAAAGGCAGAATATTTGATTAGTAATGTGGCCCGTTGTCACAATAACACAACAATGCGTCACTGAGCCGACAACGACCTTGACTGCAGCAGCAAAGAAAAGGGATGTATGTGCTGATCGTCAAGATATGTTCAATAAACTATCAGTGCAGAGAGAAAGTTCACCTTTTACTGCTTGTTTTTGTCCAAATCATGAAGGAAATGTTTGTCTTTAAAAAAGCGTGCGCATCCAAAACATTGTGACTGGATTTTCTTTATTAGGCGTGCATCCACAACCAGCAGCCAATTAGATTTGAGTATTCACCCGGACCGTTTAAAGTGCAGATACATAATGTTTGTTTCTTATGGCTGTATGTCAGCATATTTGTTTTCTTGGAGTAATACTGCAGACATTAAAGACTTTAGAATTCTGCTTATCTTACTGTTGCTGGGTTTTGTTTTTACACAAATTAAACTTCTGAGTTAACACTTAATACATTTAAACATTCAGACAAAAGAAATGAAGAGGAACATTTTCTCTTTGGCCTTTTTTTCAAGAGCTACATATTGTCATATAAAATTTAACTTGTAAAACATAGTGATTTATCACAATCCAAAAGTGTGAATAATCTGATTAATTTTTTAGATTGATTGATAGCACTAGTTTTAATGCAACAACAAAGGGGAAACATCCAGTGCTCTCAAATGACTCTAAAGGTTGTGTAAGAAGCGCTTCCAGGAAATCCAAAACCAAATGAATGGGAATCATGAACAAAACTTTTACACCAGATCAGTTGAACAACAACTGCCACCAGTGCTGTTGAGATAGATATTGGATTAATGTTAGTTGTAAAAGCAGAGGAAGAAACGTGTCTGTAGGTGGAGAAAAATATAAGAATGAAAATCGATGACAATAATAAAGTTGTTAAATAATGTTGTGGATTGAAAATTTTAAGTAATAGGAGTGATAGCAGAAAACAAGGCTGAGGTCAGAAGTGAGCATTAGTGAGTTACATTAAGGCTTCATACCCAAAAAGAGATAAATGCAATATTTGATTTAGGATGCTCCTGGAGAAGTAAAAAAAGGTCAGAGGAAGCTGCATTGTGTTTTAGTAGATCTGAAAGAAAGAGTACAAACAGATCAAATACAGAGAGAAGAGCTGTGGATTGGATGAGGAAGTCTGGAGTTGAAGAGAAGTAAGCTTACTTGACATGTTTGAGAGCTGTAATAAAGTGGTGAGATGTTCTGTAGATCTGGCAGATGAGTTTAAGGTGGAGGTGGGACTGCACCAAGGATCAGCTTTGAGCTCCTTCTTGTTTGCTATGGTGATGCACAGACTGACAAATGATGTTAGATTGAGATTTCTGTGGATCACGATGTTTGCAGATAACAATCTGTAGTGAGAGCAAACAGCAGGTGGAGGAAGATCTGGAGAGGTGGAGGTTTGCTCTAGTAAAGAGAAGAATGAAAGTCAGCTGCATCAACACAAAGCCTCTGTGTGTAAATGAGAGGAACTGAGGTGGAATGGTGAGGTTACAGGGAGCAGAGTTAAAAAAAATGGAGGACTTTCAGTTCTTAGGGTCAACAGTCCAGGACAACAGGAACTATGGAAAAGGGGCAATTGCAAGCAGGTTGGAAACAGGTGGAAGAAGGTTTCAGGCGTGATTTGTGACAAAAAAAGTGTCATCAAGAATGAGAGGAAATGTTTTGTCTGTAGTGAGAGCAGCCATATTGTTGGTTTAGAGACAGTGGCTCTGAGAAAGACATGGGAGGCAGAGTTGGAGGTAACAAATGAAGATGTTAAAGTTCTCTCCTCCTAATGAGGACGGATCGCATCAGGAATGAAGTCATCAAAGGAATAGCTGATGTTCGATGTTTTGGAGATAAATGCAGGGAAGCAGTTTGAAATGATTTGGACAGGTTCAGAACATATATATTATTTTATAATAAGATCTAATAACATTGACCGTTTTTTTTTTTTTTTTTTTCCCTTTAGTTAAGCTTTTCCTTGTGTTGAAGTATTCTAATTACAGTAACATGAATCTAATTCAGAGCTACGTGGTGGGGTAGCAGTTGGCACTCTTGCCTTACTGCAAAAAGGCAGAGGTTCAAATCCCAGCTGCAAGCTTTCTCTTAAGTTAGTATGTTCTCCTTGTGCATGCAATGGTTTTCTCTGGGTATTCCAGTTTCCCCCCACAGTCCAAAAACATGCTTCATAGATTAATTGGTGACTCTAAATTGCTCTTAAGTTTGCTTGTGAGCGTAATTTTGTGGGACTCTGCCCAGGAAGTACCACTGCCTTCACTCATCAGGCCCCAGCAACACTGTGACCCTGACAGAGCTTCACCCAGTTCAGAAAAAAGGAAAAATCTAGTTCATACACATGGCTTCAGGGTGCAGAGATTGCCACTCTGTTCTTATTTTAATGTCCTTCTGGTTTCATTGGTTTATTGTGGTGATTGCCTTTCTCTTGTTTTCCCCATTTAAACAAAAAATATTGGTGGCTGAAAACAGAAGGGAATAGGGGGTTGAAAATGTTTTCTTTTAATGTTTTCTCTGTCAGGGACTTTGTGTGTCTATGTAAATTGAATGTGTGTATTTGTAATGTTTTTGCTCATTTCTGTGTTGGGGCTTAATGCATCTGTGGGTTTGTGTTTTCATTTTTATCTGTCTTTTTCAAGTGTTTTGTCCCAGAGGAGAAATTGAACAACGTCCCTTAAAAACGAATGCTTTGGATGAAATAGAAAGTTGATTTTTATGCTTTACAAAGGTTTCAACAATTTCTGGTAAATGTTAACACTGGATAGAACTGTTTTAGGCCTAAAAGAAAACCAATTAATCTCAGCCATGAAATGTGCTCCTAGATGTGTTAAAGCATCCCGAAACAGGAGAAACATCACTATGAGTATCTATAGTTCTACAAGGATGAAGACAAGTATTACCATATTTTAGAATGTTGGAAGAAAACACAAACTGATATTTTTGTTTCTGTATCTTCCATGTTCATCACACCTAGGCTGTATGAAAGTTGGCCAAGTATTCAGGGCACAATGGAACACTGCACAACATGCAGATGTATTTGATCGTTTGTGTCTATGAGGCATCCCAGCATCCAGTGGTATTTTTCACCTGAGTGAGTTGAGGCCAATGATCTCCTGTCCCAAACCTGACCTTACAGGCTACTTTAGTGACTGCTCTCCATCCATTTCACAGGTTGTGGGGTCCCACTATGTCTTCCACTTTTGCTTTACTGAAGAGTGCTACTATTTATCAGTTCTAAAACCACATGAGCTTCGTATAGGATAGTTTGGTAAGATGTGGAGTGCTCATCTTCCACAGCCCCCTGATCATGCTGACATTCTCTACATCCTATCCCTCATCATCCTCACTTTCTGCATCTACTTTGCTGTCTGTATCTCTATCATCCTCAGCTCCTATGACTCTATTCTTCTCAGTCAGTCAATCATCATCACTGTTCTCACTACATTCATCATCACAGGAGCTGGAAATGAATTTCCTGGACTATTCTGTAGACTGCCTCATTCTTTGCTGTGTTTAAAGTTTACAAACTATGAAAAAACGGTTACAGTGGCTTGCAAAAGTATTCATACCCTTTGAACTTATTATATTTATTATATACTGATTATAACCACAGACATAAATATATTTTATGTGAAAGACCAACACAAAGTAGCTCACACTTGTGTAGTGGAAAGAAAATTATTCAAGAGTTCTTTTTTTAACAAGTAAGAAACTAGAAAGCGCAGTGTGCAAACGTTTCTGCCCCCCCTCTCTCCAGTTGCCTTCAGAAGTTGCTTGTTGATTGGTGACTGATCAAATGTTGACTTAATGACTTAATAGAGTTCACCTGTGTGTCATTTCATCTCGGTATACAAATCCAACTGTTTTGTGACTCTCTCTGTCAAGAGAATGTTGGGGGAGAAAACAGCATCTGTGGAAGAATCTTTATTATTGAATATCATATTCATAGTCTGTGTGTAAGGAACACAACTGACAGGGTCAGGGATAAAGTGGAGAAATTTAAAGCAGGGTTAGGCTAGAAAAAGATTTCCCAAAACTTTGCACATTTACTTGTCAGGCGCTTTCAAAGTAAACTCAGAGTAAACGTGGATAATAAATACTGGTAAAATGGACACAAAGGACATTTATGTTTTCTTTTTTCTCTGCAACCTGGTAAACTGATACCAGTACATTCGTTGAGGACCACTGGTGAAGACCGCAACATGAATAAGTCTGCTAGTGTAGATGACTTCTATTTATCTAACTAACAAATGTATATAGTCTTTATGAAAGATAAAAACATCATCCTTGTTTTGTTTTTTGTTTTTACAATTGTTTATTTCTCTATTCACTATTACTGCTGCTAAATGCTACAAACCTGTACTTTTAACTGGGTACAAAAATAAGTATTTATAAATGATCACTGGCAACAATATTTTGCATCATTCTTTCCCAATAACTGTTGCTCATTTTGCTCTTGGACCACACTTTTGAAAACATTTCATTATAGGATTTGGTCAAATTCACTAACTTCACTCATGATGTCAAGTTACAAAACCATTCATTTTTGTGGAAGTTTTATGCTAAGATAATGGTAATAAACATGGTTTCCAAATTAGAATGCAATTTCCTAAACACTATCTACAGCTGGCTCAACACTGTGGTAAAATGCAATCAGTACACAAAGCTACACAACTACACACAATGACCAGAGAAAATATATAACACAAATATGCCATCCACAAGCTGTGCAGTCAGAAAAGTAAAGAGCCAGCACAGATTGCCTTCTGATTTGAGTCACGCTGGAAAAGTGTCAATCTACACAGTTGTGATGTTACAGGAAACCATGTACTGAATGACAATGTTGACCTATAAACTGAGGCACCAGACAAAAATGGTTTTGGCACAAAGAATAAGAAGAGAAAAAAAACACTAATCTAGTATGAGCAGATTTTAAGGACAATAAGAGGTTCACAATGTGGCTCTTTTAACATTATTCCATATTGCACTCACTTTTGCAAAATGACTTCATAAAGGAAAAAGATCCACCCTGTGAGAATCTGTTTGATATAATATGAATTGAAGCACAATAAATATGAAAAAGACTCAAAGGACCATGTAAAGACAGCAAAAGCCATGCTGTAAAGTAAAAGCTCCATTCTAATTCTCAAGGAAGTTTGAAAATGCCTGAAGCCTGCTTGTTCCTGCTAAGGCCAAAGTGCGCATCCATGAGCGTGGGGAGGAGCAGCAGTCACATGTAATTACTTTCCATGGTTACCCTTTAACAACTAAGTTAGGAAAAAAAAAAAAGGAAAGAAAAAAAGTTCTATTGCTTTTTGCTTTGGGTGACTAATACGCACAAATGTTTTGTTTTACGTTATTTTATTTTAAACGTGTTTTCAAATGTTCTTTATCATTTGCTTGAGCAGGTAGTTGGAGGGTTTGACATCATCATTTGGCAGACTTTCCCCTCATCTCAGCAGAGAGATCATCTTGGTAGCATCCTGTATTAGATCTTTAAAACAAATGTATCCAATAATATCTTTGCAGGCTTTTACTTTAAACATGTTGGTGCTTTGTTTAGCCTACATAATGTCTGTCCATTGGCACTCTGGTGTGTCCTGTGGGAAAAAAAAATCTATTTCATGGGTGATGTCACCATAAAATTTACATCTACTTAGCAGACATCAAGAATGTGCAGAGCTTCTTTTTATTTGACTGTTCCATTAATGGAGGCAGGCATGTCCCGTGTGCTTTTTAGCCAGCAGTTGTGGGACTGTTTTACCCAGCACAGCATGCTTATGTCAAAAAAGAAAAAAAACCAAAACTGTTGACATAGATAATCATAGATATGATCAAAATGACCTCATGACTCAAACCTAAATTGGATCCATTCTCATTTTTCCTAATGTTGACTAAAGATGATAAGATTTTAGGTCAAGAGAAAAGCAACACATAATATATATGGGGTTTGTAGAGTTAAATGGTCCAAAAAAATCTCAACATTTTGCTGCATTCACATCTAAAATGTCTTTAAAAAAAAACTAATGCGGAATTCTTGTGTCAAACTTTTACAATAGGCCTATTTGTACTAATATTTCAGGATTTGATCGATTTCAATATTCCTCTTGGTACTCTACAAAATTGATATAAATCTAAATGTTAAATCTATTATACTAATTTTGTGTCTACCTGTTAAATATAAATGAATATCCATAATCTGAATATTAAAACACAATAAAAAATTCTAACTTTAAACATTAAATTCAAAAGATAAATAAAGGTTAAATTTGTTTCTAAACTAGAAAACAACAGTACATATTTATCCATATTACTGTAAATTTTACATTTGTAGATCAGAAATAAGCCAGTTAAAAAAAAAAAAAAAAAACTTTTGTCATTATTAAATCTGGGTTCATATGAAATATTACATATTATTCGCTATCATTGGCTTACTGTAAACTTCTATATGTTAATCATGCAAATAGGTAAATAACACAAATAGTTTCATTGAAAAGTACAAACTACTAGTTTTGAGCACTGAAACAAATAACTGCTCCAAACAAACAAAGATCCTTCCAAAGGGCCCTTTAGGCCCTGAAGGTCAAGTAGCCACAGGTTGTTGCCAGAGATTTACAATGGCTTAAAACATAATTTAGCTAACCACAATCAAAATATTGTGCCTCATAGAAAGTGCTTGATTTTATGACAGGGGCCTGCAGGTCTGTAGAAATCTAAACTTAGGCTGCATTGGGCTGGACTTTGGACATGCCTGGTGTAATTACCCAAATCTTGTTTTTCTCCTTCTGCCACAGTATCGCGTGGTTTCAGTTTTCAGTTACCCACAGCTGTGTTTATTTTAGTAATTACACTCACTGTTTTTAAGCGTCTGATTCGTCTTTGTCAGATCATCTACTTTGCTCCAGCAGTTTGTGGTTTAATGAAATTTAAGTTTATTTAATGAATAGTGATGGAAAGTTAAAGCTTTATGAAGCGTTGAAGTCCTTTTATCCAATTGGTTCACTCCAGTGCAACGCTTCATGAAGCTTCATTTGCTCTAGGAGAACATTTAGTGGACACAAAATGAGAGAGAAGTCCAGGAATTAACAAGTCAGCAAAATAAAGAAGTTTATAAAAGATGTACATTGCTGTGTGCTTTCTTTGTGTGTGTTTACTGATGTATTGATACAAATAAGAAAAAAAACTCTTTTATGCTCAACTTCAAACAAAAATTATGAAATGATGAAAATGACAGTATCAAATGAGGTGAGAGTAGAAACGGATTTAGATTTTATGGGTGCCAGTGCTGAAGCGGTACTTTAAAGGTGGGGTTTGTGTGGGTCGGGGCGTGACCCTATCTAAAAACTAATTTTGTTATTATATAATAATGTTCTTGGTGTAATGACCAGTTTTGTTTGACACAAAGTATGAAAATTGCTATATGAATGAAGATTGATGATTGACCAAAACTCTTCTGGTCTGTAAAGAGTGGAACAGATGCTTCAAAGATGAAAAAAAATAATAATAAAAAGCCAATTTTTCTAAAATCATATACAAGTAACAAAGCACAGTCACAGGGTGAAGGAGAGCACATACATGTGCTTAAGAGTTTTTTTTTTTTTAATTCTTTCTGACTCTGCATCTCTGATTTTATAAAAGCTCAAGTATTTCATCACTCACCTGAGCCCGCCCACTACCACTTGAAAGGTAAAATGATTGGCTAGAATTGTACAGCAGAACAGATGAGGAAAAACAAGTGATTGACATGTCTGAAACAAAGCATCAGTACTGACTTGGCACTGAGTTTCAGCACTCATCCCCATGTGAGGGTGGTTAGAGTTTGGACAATGATCCTGCTTTTATAACACTGATATCAGGCCAGTTTGTTTAAAGGACACATTATGTATTTTTATTCAATAATAATAATTCATCTAAATCTTCACACTCTCTCCAAACTATCGCTACGTTTGTCCAAACTCTCACTGACTGGAACTCTCCCTCAAACACCCACATTATGAATGGAGCTGCAGGATTCATGCAGCTGTCTAACACATGCACTTCATGCAGCTCAGCCGGAACCATTCCATGACACAGTCATGTGGTACAGTCAGGCAGCGACGTTTCTGGAGTAATCATTTTCAGCTCTTCTAAGATGAAACAAGTCTCTTTGTGCTCTGCAGAAAGAGCCCCTCCCCTCCTCAGCACAGCATATCCAGTGAAGCAAGCGTCGATGCGCACTTCGTGGAAGCTCCTCGTCCACTACTGGACGCATGCCTCCACACAGAACGTCACATCACTATTAATAAGTCTTTCAGGTTCTACCAGGAGCCCAGACTTCTGCCTTTTGGCTCCTGTACCCCATGTTCCTGACACAGAGCTTGCTTATGCAAGACTTAGAGATGTTTCTTTAAAGAGTAACAACAGCAAATCAACTTTTTTTTTTTTGCTTCTACCCTTTAAACAGGGCTTTAAAAATGCTGACTGTTGGCCCTTGCCAAATTTTAGAAAATTTAAAATAACCTTGTTTAATCTTTGAAAATATTGCCTAAAACCCTTTGTGTGCTGTCCCCTAGAGGTTGAAACGAGGTAGTACAGTTGAATTTTGTAATTGGTCAAATGGTGTAAATTCCACGTCACTTCAGAAGTTGCAGGTCATCATGCTCTGCAGCTTCAGTTTCTCAGCATTCCAGCTATTATTTTGCCCCTTTTCTTGCATTTTTCAAACCTGGGCTGGGGGTGGAGTCAGTCTCTAACTGTCCTGTTGTGTTACCCTTTAAGTTTTGTCCAAAAAAATGCACATAGAAAGCTTTATTGTGAACTTGTTATCATATAGAACTCAACAAATGTTACCCCAGATTTCAAGTTCTACCACCACCAACTACTTCTAACACTGTAGAAATGCATGTTTTTGGTTCTTTCTTTGTTTTGGTGGAGCAGTGTTTGGATAGAATCAATATGTTTATGAAAGCTGTAAACTGATATTTTTTTTAATTTGCTTCCCAAATGAAATATCAGCCATTTCAGCATTTTTGTCCATGCAAACATGTTTGCAGGTTCTTCACACCATCAGTTACTCAAAAACGGTACTGTTGTCATCCTCTCATGCTATGTAAAACACCACAACAGGGATGTTGTTTGCCTGGTTTTCAGGGTAAAAAGTTCGTACACCCAGAGAAAATTCAAAAACAAAATTAGTACAGGCCAGGCTAATTGAGAAGTACTCTATATAAATCTAATTGATCTGAAGAACAACTTAAAAAAGAAACTAGAACCCAGATAAATGATTACTCAATCTGCAGGCGTGCCATTTTTCTTTTTTTGTTAATTAAAAAGTATTTTAAATGGTTAACATTTCCACAGGAAGTATGGGTGACTGTGACTTTCAAAGTCCCATCTGCCAGACCCATCTTAGAAGAAAGTCTATAATTGTCCTGTATGTCTGGTGTGAAGAACTTTGAGTACCAGATGACTTTGTTTTTATTTTATTTTAGTTATCTATTTATTTTTGACCTCTGTGTTTGTGGTATTGAGCACAACAACTTTAAGGGTATTGAGAAAAAAAATGAAAGATTGCAAAAAGAAACCATTTTAAGTCTGAATGTGTCTAATTTATAGTATCAGACAACTACTCTAAGCAAAAATGTTTTTCTGTTTAATTTTCATTTGAAACCACATACTTAGCAGCCTCAATCAGTCGTGGGAAGCAGACTTGAGTAAAAGTCAATTGCTCGACAGCTGGTGTGGCAGACTCCAAATGAAAAATGACTGCAGATGCATTTTGATTCAAAATTAGCAAGAACTAAAAAAAAAAAAAAAAAAAAAAAAAGAAGCACTTTATAACACTGTTTGAATAAGACAGAACAGACATAATCACTTGTTTAGTTTTGTTTGAAAAACCTTTTGTTTTTGCTGAGCTTCTCAAAATATGCCTCAATTTTTAGACAATTGAAATACTGGTAAGCAGTTCAAAAAGAGTCTACATGTTCCTTAAAAAGAAAAAAAAAAAAAAAAACACTGACAACTTTTTTTTTCATGTTCTGCCTGACGTTCTCCAAAGCTGGCGCTTGCTCAGGGTCTGGTCACACCGCTAGAACTTTGCTGGAACGTACCTGGAGCAACGCTCGTCACCACGCACAAAATGGGAAAAAAAAATCAAACGCGCGGGCGTTGGTGTAGCGATGCACTGCTGAAGCCGGCGTGGCTTCAGCATTGGTTTATCAGTAGCGAGCATTGATGTGGCATTGGTTGCTTCAGTGTAGGTATAAAGTGTTCTGCGCATGTGGGCGTATCTCGGGATCCGTGGTGATGCAGTTGTTGGGCTAATTCGATGTCCATTTCTCCCCGTGTTTTTGGCCAGTTACTGGGTCTCTATGACAACACTACATGAAAGTTCATCGCTGCCATGGATCGCTGCTTTAACGGCCGACACCATTCCAGCAGCGCCGTGTCCGCTCCACCGACGTTTGTGCAACATTTAGTTGCCGCCAGTGCAGTACTGGCGAAGCAGCGGTGGTCCAGCTTTCAAGATTTCTGTGTTGGTCTAGTGGACCCAAGCATCCACGAACTTGCGTCTAACGGAGCCAAACTTTGACTGGACGTCGGTGGAGCGGGCGTGAACTTTACCGGAGCAGAGAAAGGACCTCTCCTCACCACTCACAATATTTTGTGCAGCTCAAAACTTTCGGAGCACTGGGAGGGACCCTTGAGGAACATCAACGGTGGCCGCATCTTTTGGTTTGTTGTTAGCATTGCAAACTATTTTAAATTAATAATGAAATTGTGAGGCTGTAGCAAGTCACCGAATGTAAGACCCCTTTATTCTTTACTCACTAAAAAGTGAATCATATAAATAACAAGGGGCTGCACAGTGGAGGTCTTGGTTCAAATCCCAGCTGGGACCCTCCTGTAAAAAGTTTGCTTATTCTCCCAATTCACGCATGGCTTCACCAGGCACTCAGAAGCCATCTTAATGATGATAACTTTCCTACAGTTCTAGGTATTTCCTCAGCTCAAAGGCAGACTAACACTGAAGGTGTACTCACACTGAACATGATAGGTGTGGCAGAGGCACAGTTTCAAGTATAAAGTCAATGGTTTACCAGTAGATGCAATTTGAGCTTCTGTGGTGCAAATTGAGCGATGCAGCGCGAACTGAGGGGCCGCCGCGGCTGGCCAGACTTTAAAAAAAATCTGAACTCTGGGGAGGTGGTCTTGTCTCCTCAACCAATCAGGGACTCAACTTAAGGCACGTGATGTTTTCAGTGACAGTGTGGAGAAAACATCCAATATGGTGGATCGATCCATAGTTCTCCTGAAAATCCATTCATTTTCTTAAGCCGCTGTATCCCTTTCTGGGAAGCAGGGTTTCCAGATCCCGTCCCGGTTACTGTTGGGTGAAGGCGGGTAAAGTCTAGAGAGTCTGTCAGGACCTATGGAGCTGTAGTGGACACGTTCACTATGCCGGCTCCCAGAAGAGGAGCTTGCGGCCAGACAGATGGCCGCTGCTGGATGGAAAGCAGACATGAACTCCTGAACTTTATGATGTTTTCTTATTTTCATTGAGACAATAATAAAAAAAAGGTCTCCTAATTTTATTCTTGTTTTTATTTTTGACAATGTCATATTAATGCGAGACAGTAAGCATTTGAACTCGGTCAGAAACAGACAGAAACACACAAGAAGAGGCCATCAATCAGACACAGCAGCAGGAGAGAAACTCACTGAGACTAAATGTTCTTATGATCCCAAACATGGAGACCTGATCACTGATGTTATTGTAGAGCTCTTTGAAATAAATAAACCTGATCTCTAAACATCATATGTGTCTCCCATGCATTGGTAATGAGACAAACAGACGCAGCTTCATGTATCAATCAGGCTACAAACATTAGCTGCTAGCTCCTTCCACACGCGAACGAGGCGGCGAGCTTGGGGAACACATTTTTGGCCACGCGGCGGAGCAGCGAATTCTCCGCGCAGCGAGAAAGGGGCGGGCCACTTGAATTGGCCACACAAATTGTGTTCAGGGTTCAGGCACCTTAAGGAATTTGTATCCAAGACGAGTGTTTGAGCTTTCATTCACATTTCCTTTTTATTGATGCTACAAGAATTTTAATTTTTCTTTTCAGAAAATTAGACTCCTGCTGTCCCTAGCTTTTGGAAAAACTGTATTCAGAGTAGTAAAAATAAAAGGAATTAAATTTCCTTGTATTTATTGTTTACTATTGTTTTTAAAAACAAACTCTCTTGTAAGCATTGTCAAAAAACTGATCTCAAACTTAGTTTGCAATGTGTCTACTTGCTGCTACAGAAACTTAATTTCTCTTTTTTCAGTTGTTTGGTTTTTTGTGTCTGTTTTTGGCCATTGAGAAAAACTTTCTTCAAAAAATAAAGTTTTGAATAAAAAGTGATTAAAGCCAGTCTGGCCCTCCACATGACCCACTGTTTGTTTTGTTTTTCTGTTTTTTTTTTTTTTTTTTTTAGTTTTACACCCTGATTTAGAGGAAATAGTAGAGTTACAACAGTCAATAAAAACAAACACCTTCAGATGCTGTTTAGAATGCCTTAAAACCTTGAGAACAGTGAGAAAACATTGCTGTGATTTCTTAATCACTAAATTAAAAGCAGAAAGTCAGTGACTTTCATGCAGACTTTTCCGTTACGTTGTAAAAGTGATTAAAATATAAATTAAACAAAACAACTAATACATCAGTTGTTAACCTAGTTGTTAGAGAAGTCCTTTACACTCATACAATGACAAAAAACTCCAGCAACCAAGGAAAAACAGTTTCTACTGCAAGTGGATCAATCAAGTCTATCTGGACTTGAAGGACGTCACAAGGCTATTGACAACATTCTAAAAATAGTTTTTTGAGTTGAGTTGAAAAAAGCACAATTAAGTTGATATGAAATAAAAAATGTTTAGATCAATAAAAAGAAAAACAAAGATAAATACGAGGAAAATGCTTGTTTTTATTTGAAGGTTTTATGGCGTGGCTTGCAGCAACCCATCATCACATCAACCCTCCTGCTCTCTTTACAGCTTAAAGTGGTTTTCTCAGTAATTACCCATTCTTAGCTCAACAAAGCCTGGAAATATTATTGAACTTTTGACAAGCATCAGCCTAGGGAATTTAAAGGGTGGTGAAAATAGAAGTTAAAAATGCTCTGATGCTGGAAGGCACATGCTGTTTGACAAACACGACTCCCACTTTTATGCCATGAACTTTACTGCTGTTGGCTCTGTCTGTTGTTGCATTAGGTGTTATAAAAAAAGGAACCAGTCTTTTCCCACTTCAGGGTTCTAAGTACAACACAGATCATTAAAATAGGCTGATGAAAAACAAAATATGACATAAAGGATCGATACTCATGTTATTTAGCAGTCGGCAGTGACAGCTGCACTGTTAAAGGCTTAAGCTTCAAAACACAAAGGCATGAAAT
Source organism: Oryzias celebensis (assembly GCA_014656515.1). Taxonomy (NCBI): domain Eukaryota; kingdom Metazoa; phylum Chordata; class Actinopteri; order Beloniformes; family Adrianichthyidae; genus Oryzias; species Oryzias celebensis. Next base: position 25,617,542 of record BNCR01000007.1, on the reverse strand, counting down.
CAGTGGTGAATATGAAAATAACATGACCAGGCAGCATGACCAACATTGGGACAATAACAGATCAGGGATGGATTCCTGCAAAAAGCAGCTATGTTATTAAGACTGTTTGCTTTTTGCAATAAAGCTCCTTCAAACCTTTAACACTTAATGCGTTTGTATTTTTAAACAATCAAACACACCACTAGATTAGGATCAATGCAATTACCATTTCTGTCCTTGTGCTCACAAAACTAAAGTGAGTTTGATCACAGCCACATAAGTTCTCATGCTGAGAAGAAAGCATCTGCAATTCAAATGACATCAGATAACAAAATTAATCCGAATAATTCTAATTTACATATATTTTTATGTTGATTACCTGACATCAAAGAAAGTACTCCAAAGAATGGATCTTGCTTTGATTTAATTTTGTCAGCATTCAGGTACTTCAGAAACAAAGCACTGTTTCAGCGTGTATGCTTACCACTTATTAGAAAATAAGTTTATCATGAGTCTTGTGTTAAATGTCTATTTTTAGCATTGGTAGAGAAGCTCAAGGATGCTTTGAAAGCATCGAGAAAGTTTTTCTCAACCATGGTGCTTATGACTCTAATAACCTTTTCATAAATCAAAACCAAAGATTTCACAGTTTTATGACAACTTTCATGGTTTAGTGAAATCCCATCATCAAGACTCTGTATCACCAGAGAAAAGAAACATTACATAGAAGGATAAAACCAAGGAAGTCTCAAGTCAGTGTCAGTTAAGAATTGGAACTTAGTGACAACAGTTGCTTTGATAAAAGAAACTAGCAGTAATAAACAACTCTGACACATTCATGCTTGGTGAATGTCATTGGTTGGTGAGCTGCCAACTTTTTAAGTTGGAAGCTCAGGGAATCTCACCTCTTATCCACTAATCTGTCAATCTCAGCCTTGAACCTTACCTCATAAGTGAACAAGACCCACTCAAACTTCTCCACCTGCCATTTTACAATGGAAAACCATGGTAACCGACTTCAAGGTGCTGACACTCATTGAAGATACTTCACACTCATCTGCTAAGCACCCCTGTATCAATTTAATATTGTGTGGTGATGAGAGGGATGGGTTTATGGCTGAGATCTCTGTAAAAGCAAATTTTGCCAAGCTCATTTGACTTATTTTGCTGACGCATAAACAGTTCCATTAACTCACCCATTTCTGATGCCAGAGAAACATTGAGCATCTTCTGAGGACCACAGCGTACCCAATCCTGCACATCAACTCTACATGGAACAGAATCATTTTGTCTCCTGTGCCATCATGCATTTTCTCCCAACCCCATCTCATTGCCTTTTTGACATCCAGTAAAGTTACTACTGGATGTCTAAAACTGGTTACACAACCTGATCTTGCAACAGAAACTCAGCACTTGACATTTCACTTGGTGACTCCCGCTTCACTTTCCCCATCAGGCCCATTAAGGCCAGGGAGATTTCTTTTAGACTTTTTTCCTTCCTGCTGCTTCCTGGACAGAAACACCTCCCGCAGAGCAATGTATGTCTGTGAGCAAACAAATGTTTCTTGAAATACAGCATTTATTTGAGGAGTATCACCTCTCTGGGCTGCAACAGAAGTGTATTCCTTCTCATGCTTCCCCTTCCAAATGACCAAATATGCAGAAAACCTGATTAGAAATATAAATTCCTGGCCCTACTGCATGCTCGTTTGATCTTCAAGACACTCATTAAAACCTAGGCTGGATCCTCTACTCGACATGGGGAACCTCTGGTCCCTGAAGAACAAATATGAATCTCTGAGTGACAGAAGCATAAGTTATAGAGGTACTTCAAAGTGGGTTAGAATCTGAGCCCATGCTAGATTCAGGTCTGACAGCCACCAGCTTCTCTCCTTATCTGCTTTTAATTGGATAACTCTTTTATCTGTTTCTCCACATTCTGAAGAGTACAGTTTTTAGAATAATAGGCATAAAAAAGGGCCCGAAAAATAAGAAAGTGGAAAAAAACAGTGAACCTCACTGCAATTAATGTGCTGTTGCTTGCATTAGACAGTGGTCCCCAACTTTTATGTGGCTTTTATGTGCGGACCGGTCAACTCATTAGGATTTTACCGCGGCCCAAGGGGGTGGGGCATGTTGGGGTGTGCAATGACAAAGAAACAGTATACTTGAATAAGAACATGTGCTTTTAACTTAATAATAAACAGTTCTGACAATAGATTCACACCTGTGAATGCTGCCGCAACACCTTCAGATGCACACAACTCTGCAGCTGCAGATGCATGGAGTAAACGAAGCAATCAGCATGCACACAAGAAAGCCACCTCACTGCATGTGTGATCTTGTACACATAAGACAACACGTCCATCGACAACTTTCCCACAACTGTTTTTTTGCATCAAATTTTAATTATACTACCATAGCATTTAATTATGTACAATTCTTTTCATGCTGTATTCAATTCCTTGTATCCAAAACTATATGTTTTGATAAGTAGATCATCACATTAGCATTGATATAAACATTTGGACCAAATACTGTGGAAATAGGTATGGAAGAGGCGGCCACCTTGAAAATTGGTCGTCATTTTGTTTTTTGAAGTTGGACAATGTACTTTTTGGAAAAAGTAGGTTCTGTTGCACATATGTGCCAAAATTGTTGCTTGTGTCACTAAGTGAAAGATTGTTTCAGCAATATGCCCCACTACAGTGCTAACCACTTCATCACTTTGCAACACTCCTTTACAAATGTATGAAACTAACTTAAATTGATATAGTAACTTGTGCCAAATCTCAAGGCAAAAAATGCTTGACTGAAAATAAGGGAGACGGGGACAAAGTCATCCAAGAAAAAAAAAAAAAACAAGATAAAACAGCAGCTTCCGGTATGGAGTTAAAACAGTAAGGTACAGGAAGCACCAGGGGTCTTTCCCTGAAGCTGAAGGTTTAGTTCATTTAGTTTTTCAAATATGTCACTCTGATAGACCAGTTTCAACAGTACGTTTTTCTCAAAAATGTTCATACTTCATACTTGCTCCAGAAACACTTTTACCTCCTCTCTGAGCTTTGAAAACTCGAGACAAGACTTTTCCTCTAACAGTCCAGTTGTAGGGAATATTCAGCATGTTTTCACTGGAAAAACTCAAGCCGCTTATCAGCGTGATTAGGATGTACCATAGTTAAGTGATGCCTTCATTTATTTGGCTTCGTGCTGTCTGCTCCCAACATTGTCAGACAAATTAAGCACACCAGTCTTTCCTTGTTTCCCACTACAGTCACTGTGAATCCGAGCGCAACATACCCTTCATCATATTTCTTTATCTTCACTTTCGGAACAGTTTCAGGCGTCTTGTTTTCTCTGTCTCTCTCTGCGTTTCTTTTTATTCCTGTAAATGTCTTTTCATTGGGATTCTTGAGGCTTAACTAAATATTTCCCATTCAGTGAATGTGGGTATCGTGGTCGCTGACGACATAAGCCAAAAACAGCATACCTTTTTTTTACAGTTTTCTAGTGATATTCAGATAATGATGCTGTTTCGTCCCTCTCTCTCTTTCCCGCACCGAGACGCCGAGACTGGATCTGATTGAAGTCTCTTTACTTTAGGTCATAACCAACACCTTACAGCTTACACCAAAAACTCTCAACAGCAAAAGAAACGCTCAACAAAAGTTGTTTTTTTTATACTATTTTTTATTTATTAGTGGAGCTATGCTCCTCCAATGCCTTAATTATGTCTCATGCGCCAGCTCCTCCCTTTATTTCCTTAAAATCTCCAACAATCGGTTCAATGACAGAACCCCGGGCCCTGATGCGTTCACTGAGCTCTGGACCTTGGTCTGCCCAAACAGACACACAGCCTAATTTAGTCCGCTGCAGTAATTCTTTTCCTTCATTTTTATACAATCCGTTTCTTTCTCTTTATATGTCTTCTGAAATTTCCCGACAGTGTCCAGAAAAGACGCCAAAGATTAAGGAAATTAGAGGGGACTGTCAGAGTAAAGAGTACAGATACATTCTAAATTCTTCCAAACATTTGATCCTCACTGATGATTTTATAGAACTGGAATCTGGACTTCAGGAATCATCCTTTTTAATCGGGACACAGCTGTTATCTGGTTCACCCTGATTGCTTCATGGCTGTCTGTTGTGCATCACAGGCTCTGCATCTCTTCAGAGAAAGAGAACATGAAGCATAACACAAGTTTAATCACTTCACTAAGGCAGTCGTAAAGCCAGCTGCTACCATTTGGCCATCAGTGTGTGTTTGTGTGCAGCTCAGACCACCAAGACTACGAGCTTGAACTTTGAGTCATCCTGGCCAAATTTAGCCTCAGTGAAGGGAAATGAAGCTGCAGCTCTTCAGTGTCAACTCTATGGCAGCATTTCATTTCATTGTTAGTCTCTTCAGTTACTTGTTTCTTTTTGCTTCCTGTCCCCACATGGTTTGCTTTTTACTATTTCTTATCTTGTAGTACAGTTTACAGCATAAGGAGGTCATTCCTTAATGATGCCCTTTAGACTCTGGTATCTATGCTATATATATATGACATTTTATTTAAACTAGTTTAGTTCATTCAATTAGTCTACAACTAACATGAATTCAAGGTACTCCACAAGAAATACAAGAAAAATGTCAAACCAAGTCACTGCTCTGTGTTAATGTTTTCAAGGATTGGTGTATCCAAATTTTTCTGGGTCATTCCACACACTGATGTGAGGGAGTTTGAACTATTTTAACTGTTTTTGTGATTGGCCAACACAACAGATTACATTGAGGGTTTTCTCAGTTTCTGTTTCATATCACCTAACCAGCATATTTGCAGAATGCATCATGGTGACATTCTGCAACCTGTTAATTGTCATAATAAACGTTATTAACTGAGGAACATAACTCATTTTACTGATCAAGGAATCTAAAACTGCAGAGAAAACTCATAAAGTAAGACTCCTCGATTGATATGAAAAGCCTGGGTCTTCTCACGAAAAGGCACCAGTAACCCGTACACCACCATGCACCCCAGATTGATGCTACTTTTTTTATTCAGTTCCAACTTTATGTGTTCATAGTTTAAAACAATCCATTAAGGTCTTTGATTGTCAAAACAAGCTTGACTTTAATATCTGTGCAATTTAAATCATTTACAGCGATATTTCTAATTATGTCCACTACTATAAACCATGTACTCCACCCTATTAAAGTACCAGCAAATAAAAATCCATCGTGTCGGTGTTCGTGTGTGTGTAGGGGGTTCTTCAAGCACAATTTCTACCATGTTAAGTTTCTACAATGTTAAGATTCCTTGTTTTTAAATCACATGCAAAGTTTGCACACTTAGCACTGTTAGAAAAAATGAACTAACTATTTACTTTACATTTTCTTTTGTAAAATGATTAGTACATCTTTGTTCCGCTCTTTTACCTGACAATGAGAATGTTTGGCTCAGCGTTTGAATGTCTCTCCAATTTAAATGTGTTTTTTTTATTATCCCTGATCTAGGGAACTAAACATTTGATTTTTTTTCTTCTTTTACTTTGTTTTAATAACATATTTTCAAGTGAAATTTTAACAGCCTGCTTCTGAGTTCTTTGAAGAAAGGCAGAGGAGACCTTTTGCAACTGCTACTTCTGTATTACATCATTTTAGATTCTTTTCAGTTTATAGTGATCTAGTTGTGTTACAAATATTGTTTCTGACTGTCTTTACGTGCCTCAAAGCTGTTTGATCATTACTGGCATTTCTCTTTGTAAATTCCTAAAGCTACAATACATCTATAAAATGATCAAAATACGTTAATATAATGTCCCTGCCACATTCACACTCAACACACTTAACTTTTAAGTTAAAAAAAAACTGTATATTATTACTACAAAGCTACTGAATATTAGCTACTGGGGGCCTTGAAACAGTGTCACCAATGGGGGGACCTTTCTGTGTGGAGTTTGCATGTTCTCCCCGTGCATGCGTGGGTTTTCTCCGGGGACTCCGGCTTCCTCCCACCATACAAAAACATGCTTCATAGGTTAATTGGTTACTCTAAATTGCCCCTAGGTGTGGATGTGAGTGTGCATGAGTGTGTGACTGTGGCCCCTGCAACAGACTGGCGACCAGTCCAGGGGTGTCCCCCGCCTTCGCCCATGAGTAGCCGGGTTAGGCTCCGGCAGCTCCGTGACCCCGAAAGGGATTAAGCAGTTCAGAAAATGATGAATGAATGAATGCTACTGAATATTGTATTATTTTATATTGCATTAATGAAAACACCATTTATGACTCCTCTGAAACAGTTTTTGGTAAGTGCCAGTTACTTTTAAAAAAATTAAGTTTACAGTCTTGAAAATTAAACACATTTAAATATAAATATACAAAGGTATAGCCTCAGCAATAACAAAAATATCTATCCAAATAAACTTAAAGAATAAGCAGTCTGTCATTTAGAAAAACTCATTTTTTTTTGTTTTTGTTTAAAAACATTGATCAATTTTACCTCTAATTGCTGTTTTTATCTATTGGTTTTATTTATTTCAAAGTTTATAAGAGGATTTTCTTTGTTTAATAATATTTTATGGTTTTGGTACTATTTTTCAGAGATGTTTTGTCTTTATTGATTCTTTAATTGTATGTAGTGCTCATAGAGACTTGTTTATTGTTCTTGAATCTAGCAGAGGTGTAAGCAGTAGCGCTGCTTAATTTGAGTTTTTGTTTGATTGAAAATAAATTTCACTAACAATAGGGACACAACAATTAGACATGGAAGTCTCACTTTATCATCAGTGGTTGTTGTAGAAACCATTTAAAATCCAGCTGCAAGCGTGTCAACTCCCTCGGCTTATATTTGCCAATTATAGCCATATCCATGGTAACCAGCCCTCCACTTATGAGTTTCCAGCCTCCCCAGCCCTCTGGATTGCGTTAGTCAATCACGAAACAAACTCAGTGTAATAACATTAGAGCGGATTCTGAGGCACCAGAATGGCCTGCCTCTACCTGCTGCTTGAACACAGACTTTTAGTTGTCACAAAAAGGTAAGAATAATGCTTTTGGAAACTCTGGATGCAATTATATGTAACTTTGCTTAAAAATATAAACATTCAAAGAAGTGACCTGTTGCTCTCAGTGTTACAGAAGTAAAACAATTAAAACACATTACCTCATTCCCTAAAAAAATTTGAGTTATTTGTTAATAAATGATACCATTAGGTGGATAACAATATTGAACACTTAAGATTTCTCTTTCTCTGATAACCAATGTGAGCCTCAATCTCTCCAAATATTGCAAACAGAAATGTTTTCCTGCAATCTCTTTAGTCATTGAAGAACATCAGCCCCGCATGGGATGTTTAACCAACCTCATTTTGGTCCAACCGACTTTTTTAACTTCTACATTTATTCTTGTTTGGCAGCCATGGTGCAGAGGCAGAGCGGTCGACCTCTGATCCGCAGATCGCAGGTTCGGTTTCTGCCCTGCCATGTGTGGAAATGTCCTTGGAATAAGTACTGAACACCATGTTGTTCCTGGTGGTTTTAGGTTGGTGCCAGTGTTTGGCAGTGTGTGAATGTGTGTGTGAATGGGACAGTGACTGTAAAGCGCTTTGGGTCTTCTTAGAAGGTAGTCAAGTGCTTTATAATACGTCAATTTACCATTTGGTGTGGATTTTACATTGCAGCACGTATAATCTTCCAAATGTTTGCCTGTTCAATCAGTATTATAATGGAACATGCATGGATAAATGTAGGCAGGAACAAGAAATGTTAAACCAGTAAAGCTTTAGGAGGTCCTTGTCACATGTACATTAGAGAAACAGAGGCACGTAAGTGATATCAAATACAGAAAGACCTGTACAAGCTATGATGAAAGCAACACTATAAACATAAACTATTGGACACTCACCAGGGGTTTTGCAAAGTGTTACAGCAGTGCTTTGGTGGATTGAAAAAAAGGACTAAATGTTGCTTTGAGGTCCGTTATCTTTTCCAAGGCAATAGCCCTTATGAAGCGCTTCAAAAGTTGTTAACATCACCACACACCGCATATTCATAATGAAGTGCTCTACTGGTGATAACATGATGATGAAATGTGACCATTTATGAGTTAACATGGCGAAGAGCACTCAGGATACTTTAGTATTTGAATTTGGACTTACTTTAAGTGTTTAAACGCTCATCGGCAATAAATAAATGTGCTACGCCAAATTGACGTGATGACTGGTTGATATTCAAACTGAATATCATAAGAAGCAACAGAGATAAGTGAAACGTTTCCTGCAGTGTTTGGTCAGAAATTATTAACTGTACAGAGGATTTTAAAGCAACGCCCTCTAGTTTACACAAATAGAGCAAATCCCAAGACCCCACTTTCTGTTGACAAAAAGCCGAGGCGAGGCATTATTCCTGCAATGTGGATCTAAGCTGTGGAACAGCCTGTCTGAGGATGTGAGGGTTTCATCCACTGTGGATGTTTTTAAGAAACAACTTAAAACTCATCGTCTAAGACTTCTGGTTCTTGACAGACAAAGATGTAGGTGCTCTAAAGCTCCACACATCTCTGTAACTGAGGCAGAAAAGAAATAGATTAAAACATAGTTGCCGTCTTGATAACCTACAGTACAATGATTTTAAAACAAGATTTTAAACCGAATCCACAACATGACTTGCATGAATCCAAATATGAAGCTAATGTTTAGTAAAAGATTAAAGGGGCTTGTTCAAATTGATAACACCAATTCCAATATTGGAATTGCTAAATACTGTAGTTCAGAGATTTTTAACTTTACCTCTTTTTTTAAGCAAACATTGTTTTTCAAATAAACAAACATTATGGTCCTGATTTTGTCTTAGATTTGTCCAGCTTTGAGTCTTTTTCATAATAGGTGTAGACAGAAAACAGTTTAGGGGTGATAGAGGAAGGGGTAGCTTCCTAACATCCTGATATCATTGCTATTTAACTTAAAAGTAAATAACCATGGTTTTATGAGTTTAAAAATATATTGATCAGTACATGAATTTTACAGTGCTATGATTCTGTCCACCGTATGAGAGATCAGGAATATTTTTCTTGTTAAAACATCCCTTGCCTTATTGCTAAGTTTTACCTTTGGTAGAACATGTTTTTGTTTAAACTTTATTGCTGTTACTTTTTTTTTTACAATGCTTTTATATTTTTTCAATAAAGGTTAGATTTTTTTTTTTCTGACCTTTCCCTCTTTTCACACTCTACTTTAATTCGATCTTGTGTTTGTTGTGAGGCCCTAAGGAGTTTTTTCTTTACATGTTGGGTGAAAGAAACATTACCAAGAAAAGCCAGGGCTCAAATATCAGACTTTATATTACATGTTTTTCTGTTTCTTCAGGGATCTTGTGCATAAAATATCAGTTGATCAGGTTTGAATAGAATAATTTTGCACAATTTAATAAGTGAATACGATTTCCAATATAATCAAGAAAAAAAAATCATTATGTTTTCCTTTTTTTAAAACAAATTATTTAACACCTTGGCTGAGTAATTCAGATAATCTTTGCTTTGTGTTCTCAAAATGTGCTCTACCATTTGGTTAAGGAGACATTTAAGACTTTTCTGCCAGAGCAGTCACAGGCAAAACAAACGAAGGCACAAACACACTCTTCAAACTACCGTGATTCTTCAACCATTTATGCTATTAGCATAATTCAAATGGGTTTTAAAGCATAAAGTGTTGCATATCAGCACAAAGTAGATTTCTTACTTTAATAATCCATTAAATTTATTTTGATTGTGTTAACGGTTGAATTCAAAGAACATCAATGCTACATCTAAGGTGTAGGCCAAGCAAAACGTCATACTCCTCCCTAGAGGTACTTTTCAAGAGACTGTACTATCCATGTTTAAAGCATGGACTGTATTCAGTAGGACTGGGACTCATATTTTCTAACTGACTATTATGAAAAAAAAAAAAAAAAGTTTAATGTAGTTTATTCTAAAAACAACAAAACATTAAAAACTTTCACATCTGAAGAACAGAGGCTGTCGATCAATCTGTTTATTGAGAACAACCTTTGGGACTAATGTAAAGGTTCATACTCTGCTTAACACAAGTTCATTTGCACAATTTGTATTTGACCTGTACAATGTTACAATATTTTAATCTTTCATTTTTTCCTTATATAATTTGCATAAACATATATATTTTTAAAGAAATGACGTCTGCTTTACCTATTTGTGGGAGGGGTAGAGTCACTGGCTCCAGCATCTAATAATTTCTGAAAAATGTGAACAATAAATTTGTCAGATGGCAATCTTGATAATTCTTTAATGGTGCAAACATTTTTGGTTGTTTGACAAACCACTTCTCTGATTAAGCCTATAAGAGCAAACATGACAGCTTGTTAAATATAGAAGCAGTTAGTTTGTTTACGGACATGCATGCAAAACAGCAATCTAGTTGACAGAATGTAAAATAAGTTTCATGTTCTACAGTTTAAACTATTTTAAGGTGTCATATATAAATAACACTGAAAAATCTGTTAAATCACTGACAGCCAACTGGCAGACCACGATGACAAACAAAAAAAGACGCATTCTGACAGAGAGATTGAGTTTAGCCCAGGACTTTTCTTGTTCTGAGTTCTGTGAAACCAAGATGTTTGACTTTAAAGCTTGTATTAGCTTGTGTGTGATTCAGTAGCAAATGAATGCATTTTCTCTGTGGATTCCTGTTGAAGAAAACAAGCAGTTTCCAGTTCAATAAAACTTAAAATAATCTGATTTGCTTTATTTTGAAATGCTTAAGTCGTTAAAAGTTTGAATGAATTTGTAGTTTGCATAGCATACTGTGTAATTCTGATTTTCCACGGAGGTTGAAATGATTTTATGGGTCTGAGCTGCTCTTTGATGAGAACGGCTGTAGGAGCTGCATTTCAGCTGCTGCAGAGGAGCAGAAGTGTCAACAAGAATGCGGTCATTAAACCAGCTCATGTGGAGGATGGGATTCACAGACCAGCGCAAAAACCAGATCATCTGGGAATAGAGTCCACCAGAAACTACAAGTGAGGAAGAAGGCGTGAAGGACCAATCGGAGAGGAAGACCCAGCCTACTGTTTGCATATGCATACTCATTGTGTTTAAATGGATGGGTCAAGGACTGGCGACCAGTCCAGGGGTGTCCCCTGCCTTCAGCAATGAGTAGCCGGGTTAGGCTCCGGCAACCCCGTGATAAAGGGATAAAGCGGTTCAGAAAATAAATGAATGACACATATATATATGTAAATAGCAACAAAAACAACACTTGCCCCATGAGTGCAAAGACAAATTACATAAAATAAAAAAACACAAACTCGAAATAGAAACAATACAGACTCATTGCAGTCGGTGGAGCACAAATGCTCTCTTAATAACTCTAATCTAATCTATAACAAACAAAGTTTCCAAGTCTTAACAAAGATATCATTTTTGTGATGGAGTCAACAATCAAATAATCAAGAGAGACATCGTTTATTACAACTTTCTGCTACTGTGACCTCCTGTTTGTTTTTAATCACAGTCATCCAATTCAAACTTGGAAATCATGACTTTAAAGAGATATTGTTTGTTTAGGTTTGAAACTTGACATAATAAAACCCACAACCTTAAGTGACAGTTTTCTCCAGTTGTGTAACATCTTATGTGTTATCATGTTATTTGATGTATTTTGTAATGTGCTCCTGTCAGATGCAGCTACAGAAGAAACTACTCATTTTGCCCATAGCTTGACAGTGCAATAATAGAGCAATAGAAAGCACAAAAACACACAACTATAAATGTCAGCACTGTCTGAGATCCTGTCTATGGGAGCACAGGCAGAAACCAAGCATGGGTCAGTAGTTGAGCAGATTAGGTTTGGAACAAAATTATAGAGAAATTATGGGGAGACAGTGATAGAGAAATAAAGGTGCAGTTATGACAGTTTTTGTTTGATGTACTCAATTCCCTGCTGCTGCTGGGAGTTAGCACACACATATCAAGCCTATAAAACAGCTGCAGTGAGGAGCTGCTGCTCTGTCATAGTCATGTTGGATAATTATGGTCTCTGAAGAAATATCTTATTTATGAAGTCTGATTTTGACAACAGCAATGGAACACATCCATGGTAATACAGCACAGTGTGTGGCGCTGATTCTATCTGGGACTTTCTTTTTTCTGAATACAATTATTCTGTTGGTGGCCCTAAAGTTACGCTAAGGTCTTCATAAAACAAACATACACATTTAATATGCTCTAAAATTGAAACTGAAACCATTTTGACTCAATACACCTTAATGGAAAAAAGGAGGCATTATAATGCCACAACAACAAAATGGTTTTATTTGTCAGGTTGCCTTTCTCAGAACTCAGATTTTTCAAGTGAGATTGTTAGACAAGAAAGTGTAGTAGATACAATCGTTTTTGTGAATGCCACAGCTTTAAAATGTAATTTCATAAATCTAACAGAACTTTTGTCCCTTTGATGTGAATGTGAGTGTGTGTATGGTTGTCAGTAGCTGTGTGTACATGTGCAAAAATGTTGTTCTAATGTCAAAATGCAATTTACACTGTAGCAGTGTTTTGTTGTAAACGTGCATGGCTGCTGTTAGCACATTGAGATTAAATTCTAAGCGTGCTTTAATTATCATTTTTGTTCCTTTCAAGTGACTGTTAGCACATCATTTTCTAAATACGTGCAGCCAGTGCTTTGTTCTAGCTCCCACAAACCCACTCCTCTGCTGGGAGACTGTTTTACCGAGAGACAGGCTTCTCAGTCCAGCTGCACACAAACGCGAGGCAGCTAAACGGACTGAAACCTCCTCGAGAGGGCACACTGTAACAAAGCACCCTCCTCTGCTCGCAAACACTAAGCTATTGGCTGCTCTGCTCAGAGAAGAGAACCGGTCCTGTTCGCACTCCAAAGTCTCCTTCAACAACAATCAGCGTAAGTTACTACTCGATCAGCAGATTTTGATCTGACTGAGTCTGATTTGGACAATATCATATCTTTTAATATTCAAACCATTAACAAAGATTTTGCTGTAATATGGCTCAGTCTTCATTAGTGTCATGAGGTAAGCTATATTACACTTCCATACGTTACATTGTAGCAGAGTGGGTCTAACTCTATCAGAAGACGTTATATCCAAACAGTAAATGGCTCCACATAGATTCTATTGCAAGTTTTCTTAAAGAATTGGTTTTAAAAAGAAGGTCTTGCAATGACCAGAAAACTCTTGGAATTCAACTAAGTATTGGATCAAAACGTGCAAAGAAAACTGACTAAACACAGTGAACACTTACACAACCAGGCACACCGTCCTCACACAGAATGGCTCATTACCACCAATTTGGCTGATGAGATCAGCTAAGGTCAGACAAAAAACAATGACTTGCTGAAAAAAACTCACTTAAAAGGGCTCTGGCAGTCCATGCCTCATCCTGAGAATCATTAGCGCTGCCTTTCATTCACTGTGTAATGTCAGATTCTATGCTTTACATTTTCAAATGCCAAATATAATATGTCTGAAAAAAAAAAATGTGACGAACTTCAAGTGAGAATGTTTTAGATTGCAAATACAAGCTCACATTTAGCTGTTTCTAAAGAAAATACTGTTCCTCAATCGGAAGACTTTTTTGACAACTGAAGTCATTTGAGGCTCACTTAAATAAGTTACGGTCAAGTGGAAATGGGACAAAATGTTAAGTTTGGATATTTAAAAAGATAATTACAAAACAAACTTTAAATTTTAGAAGCAAATAATTACCTCTGACTCTTATTAATTTACTTATTTAAAATTGCAGGGTGTAATGTTTGAATTGGAAATCCTGTAGAATAAAGAAACACTTCAAAAATCCAACTGAAAAAAATGCTAAGAAAAGCAACACCAGAAGAAATTGAAAAAAAATCTGACAAGTAGTTTTCTTTTTCGAATAAAACTGACTCCATGAGTGGAGCAAAGTAAGAGTCTCACAGCAGACAAATGCTAAATGTAAATCTGACATAAATAAAAATAAGATTCTTTTGTTAGTTGACTTCAGTACTGCAATATTCAGACCCACGCTGAGCCTCATGCTGACAAAAGCAAGCTTTCAGGTAATTGGAATTAAAGTATTTAATTGAGGGCTCCCAATCCTAAAGCCATTAGTTGCTGTAGCTTTACACACAAAGCTATGAAGCTCACTGGGAAAAGTTCAAAAGCAGTTCACTTCCCATTAGTCCTTCCATTGAGTAATTATATAAATTGGTGTCAAGGCAAGAATTTGAGATGAAGATTGGTACTTTTTACACGTCAAACATATAGCCAGTGCGGGGTGGCTAAGTGTCATTAATCTTTTCACGTGACACGCAACTTTTGTTTCAACCAAGGACTACTACTTTAGGTTTACATTCCAAAAAATATTTTAAAATTAAATCTTTTTGACATTTTTCTGAAAGAAAAACCACAATATTTTTACATATCAAAGACTTCTTTAATTAAAAGGCTAATCCTCCTCCTTTGATGATGGCCTGAGAAAACTTAATGAGCAGTCCATATCAAGTGGTTCTGCTCACATTAAAGAAAAGAACAGACAGATCTGTTGCATGTCATAGTGATGCACAAAGAATTCATTAAAATCGTCAAATGGAAGAAGAAAACAAAATGATGAAAAAATTAATAGTTGATGAATGAAATCTTTTTATTTTCACAACAGAAACCTATTTTCCTTAAAACATGTGGATGTTGATATTTAGATCAACAGGGAAGAAAGCAATGAGTGTTTTGTATAAAGTCATGTTTGTTGTAGCATCTGTCACCCCACAGAAGCTGAGGACACATAAAAGCAAAGAACTCTTTTGGAAGAAATGGGAAAGTATATTGAGTTATGAAGGTGATATAAAGAATGCACTTTTGTTCAAAGAGAAGGCATCACTTTAACTTTGCTCTTAAGAGCCGAACATATGAAATGAAAGAAGGCGGGCATTCTACTTTTGGTCATGAGACAAACTACAGAGGCATTGGTAGGATGTGCTTAGTGAAGTAGGAAAACTATTGAAAATAAACCAAAGACTTGTGGCAGCCTTTTTGAACCTTGGTTTAACCAATAAAAATATTTTACCAAATGTTTCTATCTGCTTTTAGAAAACGTAGTTTACTGCAAAAGCTCAATTAAACAAAACAACTATTACAAACTAGTGCCTCATCTACATATAACAGGGCAAGAACATTTTTAGAATGAAATTATCAATTTTGTTTAACCTAACAGTTTTACTAAAATGTTTTCCTCATGAAAATTAGCATGTAACTTTGTAAACCATTTTAAAACATTTTTTTTCCAAGACAGTGAGGCAAAAAAATAAAGAAATCTGTTTCAGATTATGAAGGTTGTCCCAGATCAAAAGATGCAAGAGGTCTGTTATGTCCTTCATGAGCCATTCACTGAGCACACAGTCAGTTGTGGGTTTGAAATTGATGTATTCATGTATGTTGGATATTTCATCCTGAATACGCTCACTAGCCTTCAGCTTCCTTCCTTGTGACTAGCGTACAATTTCAGGGTGCTGGATTTGGGATGATTTCCTTGTTGCCTGCTTCAGGTTGCTATTTGCCTGTTGAATTCCAAGGTACTTGTAACTAGCCTCAATGTCTGCTATTGTACCTACTGGGAGTGAGACCCTTTCAGTGTGGACTACCTTGCCTCTCTGTGTCACCATCCGACTGCATTTCTCAAGCCCGAATGACATCCAAATGACAGTACTGTAGATGTTGGTGGTGTGGATCATGGGGTCAATGTCGCACTTGCTCTTATCAAATAGTTGATGTCATCTATGTAGAGGAGGTGACTGATGGTTGCCCGATTCCTAAGTCAGTATCCATAGCCAGTCTTGTTGATTATTTGGCTGAGGGGGTTCAGACCTATTTGCAAAATTTGATGGACACTTGTGCAAATGGCTTGGCATTGGAAGATCTTTTCTGTTGTTTTGTCCCTGCCACTGAGTGTACACTTTCACAGGTAGAATTGTGAAGAGCCTGTTTATCCGTCTGACTCCATTGTCTGTCTTTAGGTATATGCTTCCACTCCAGATGTTACCGAGTTGGTTTTGTTTTTTCTTCATATCTTTGTATTTTGTGTTTTATTTCTGCAATTTTATTTCTCCAACATTGCTCTGCATATGGCTCCATCTATCTTCTCATCAACTTTAATCAGATTCTCTGTCCCTGTTGAAGAGAAACAGCCCCAGAGCATGATAGTGCCACCACCATGTTTGACAGTGGGTATGTTGTGTTCAGAGTGATGTGCAGATTTCTGCCACACATAGTGCTTTGCTTTTAGGCCAAAAAGTTCAATTTTGGTTTCATCTGACCAGAGCGTCTTCTTCCTCACGTTTGCTGGGTCACTCACATGGCTGACTCACATGTGCTCTCTTTGTTCGGTTTGTTAGTTTAGGTGAATGACCATGTCTAGGTAGGTTTGCAGTTGTGCAATACTCTTTCCATTTGCAGAGGATGGACTGAACAGTGGTTTGTGGAATGTTCAAGCTGGACCATATTAAGTCATTGAGTTTACATTTGATCAGTCACCAATCATCAAGCAACTTCTGAAGGCAGAGGATGAGAAAAGAGGGCTGAATACTTTTGCACACTGCACTTTTCAGTTTTTATTTGTTATAAAACATTGAAGTCATGTATAATTTTCTTTCCACTTCACAAGTGTGTGCCACTTTGTGTTGGTTTTTCACATTACAGGGTCTCCCCTGTAGACCTTGCCCCTTGAGTTGTCTGCAAGCTGGTCACAGCTGACTGCAATTATATGACCTGGTTTTGTAATTTAAGGAGGGTTCTTTGCTGTGTTTGTTGTCAGATTGTCTTTTGTATTTGATTTTTATGTTTGTACATTCTTTAAATCTTCTTGACTTGTTCGAGTCTTCCTGCTCCTGGTGACTATCTGTAACAAAATACTTTTTTTGCCCCACTGTATGCCAGTTGTGTGTTATGCTGTCATTTGTTGTATTTTATTAGTGCTGTCAACTGTTTAAAAAAATAATCAGATTAATCATACTGTGATTATGATTGATCACAATGTTTTACGAGTTCAATTTTCTACAATATTCTAATATTAGAATATTAGAACAAAAAAAAAGGCCAAAGAGAAAATGTCCCCCCTCATTTCTAATGTTTGAATTGTTTAAATTTAAAAAGTGTTAACTCAGAAGTAAATTTTCTGCGCACAAAACACATCAACAGTAAGATAAGCAGAGCTGTAAACTATAAGACTGCAGTATTACTCCAAGAAAACAAATATAATGATATACAGCCTTAAGAAAATGGTCCAGGTGAATACTCTATCCTGATTGGCTGCTGGGCGTTGTGGAAGAAGTTCCAGTCACAATATGTTGTAAGGTTTTCCTTCATGATGTGGACAAACATGTTGTGATGAGAACTTTCTCTTTGAACTGATGCTTTATTTAACCTATCGTGACATTCGGCATATGCATCACTTTTTTTTGGCCACTGCAATTCAAGGTCGCTGCCAGATCAGCCATGCATTGTGTTACCGTGACAACAGACCATTTTACGTATCAAATAGTCTGCCTTTTGTGAGAAAGTGATTTGAATCTAAAACATAATAAAGTACTAAAGATGGATCGAATATTTAATTATTATGTAGGTGACCTGTGACCATGAGATTCTGCCCAACGAAGGGTCTATTTTCAGAAATTGAGGCACGCCATGGAATCCTGAACCCGTGGGAAGACGGTTGCTTTGTGGAGCGTATATATATTTTAAGGCATTGATATTTTTTAATTAATTGCATGTGTTAACATTGACAACCCTTTTTTTGGTACCATTTACAGAAGCAAATACATTTTTGAAAGCAGTTTTAAAGAGCTTGTAAGGACATATCACAGGCCTGTAAAATTGCATTTTTTTCACCCTCGCAACATATCAAAGATTAGAAATATATTATCTAAAAGTGATGCTGAGAAACTCATCCATGTATTTGTTACATGTAGGCTGAATTACTGTAATCTTTGCTAGCAGCATTGGTAAATACTTTTACCATTCATGCTGTTCACTTCACATTTAGTTTTTCCACTGTTACTTCTTGTCTTAATCTGTATTTATTCACTTCTTTTATTTTGTTTTTTTGTAGCTTGCGTCTTGCCAAACAAAATTTTACTGTGATAAAATATTGATAAGTATTCTTCCGTCTCTAGTCTTACACATAGTCACAACTCACAAACAGGAAAAAATACCATGTTTTTTGTCCTAAATTACTGTTTAGATTTCAAAACATTGCAGAAAAGCCTCTGAGCATTTTTATCTATTTTTCCAACAAACCCTGCAATTACGAAAGACAACATGAATGATGAGTAAAAATCATGAACTTAACTTTGTAAATAAAAATGTTATTTAAATTGTAACATGATAATACAATTATTTCCTCACCTGTTATAAAATAACACACTGATTTACCCAATATATGCTGCAGAGGTCACAGATGCTTCATTTTCTAAATGTTTGATTTTGCTTAAAGATGCATTGCACATCAAAATTGGAGGCATTTAAAAAAATCTCAACAAAACGTGAAGCAGCACAAAATGCTAAAAGGGGAGTTTAAATTGTCTTCTTATGTCATACTTAAACTGCAATACATATAGAAAAAAATATATGTGCAGGTACCAAGCCCCCACCTATTCACAAATGTGATGCAAACCCAGAAGGAAAAAATGTTGCGGTTCCTCATAAGACCACTAGGCAGGTTTCTGAATGTAGACAAAACACATTTACCATCTGATTTAAAAAAAAATGTTCAAAGACAATTGATTTGCTTTTATTCTTAGAGAGGAACAAATCTGTGATATATACTGCTGATACTACTACTATGTGATATGCATACACAGAAATTCATATAAATGAACATTTCAACAAAAACAACTTCAATCAAATGTGAAATAGCCTGTGCTTTAATAAACTCTGAAAGTTGATGCTTCAACTTCTGACATTTTTGTTGTTTGATTTTTCCCTGGTCACCAGTTTTATTGGGTATGAGTTTTGTCTGTCATGTTTACCAGTTTGTGCATCCCACTTTTTTTTATTGCCCCAGCTGCTTTGTGTCTCATCATTAATTGCCTCATTTTATCTATTCCCAAAGTTCTCCATCTTGCTGTCTCCTGTCTCTCTGCTCTTGGATCCTCTACCTGCACAACAGATGAGATGGGCATTTTCACATCTATTATCTAAAGTGCATTCAATTAGATTAGAATGCTGTCTTTTTCTTGTCAAACAAATGGCAGTGACATTGATTTAACCGAATCTTAGGGCAAATTAAATGAAGTAATTGTTGGAGCGCAAATGCATTTGCATTAGTGGAATATGTAGTGTTGTCTGTTCCTTGAAGAGGCTTTTAGGAGTTTATGATCAAACTTGTTGCCAAAATGTGATGTGCAGTTCCAAACGGCTTTTTCAACTCATATTCCAAGATATGAGAATGAGCTCCGCAGAGGAGGGAGTTTGTAGTTCAGCAGCGCAGAACTGTGCTCAAAAAACAGACGTGGAAAAAAAAGAGACATTGTAATGGAAAACCTAAAGTCAGCCAAAATGAACATGGAAGCATTTAATAGTTCTTCATGTTTTCAAAAGACTGTTTTAGTTTCAGATTTGATGTACATGAATTTAGACTTGAGAGTATTTTTTATCACTGCTGTAACTTATTTTGTGTCATTTTTCACACTGTTGTCTGAATTCAAATGAAGCCAGGTTATGTCTTGAACCATGTTCGTTATTGCCTTAAAAATATAGTTTATTTTATTTGTTTACCTTTATTTAACCAGGAAAGTCCTATTGAGATTAAAAAAATCTCTTTTTCAAAGAAGTTCGTTAAAAGAAAGACAAGAGGATCTTGTTTGTCTAAGCTGTACTTCTCTTGAGAATTTGTATATGAGTAGAAAAAAATGAAAGTAAATAGTAGTTAAACCCTTTTTAAATAGGTTCTGAGTAATTTAATTTAATTACAATTTTCATCTAGTAATTAGGTTCCTTTTAATTTTGGCAACAAGGGTTTCTGGAGCAAAAATGAGACATACAAGTTTCATGCTTTGGTTTTTATCAAGATGAAGCTCCAGAACGTTACTTTTTCAGTTCTAAATGTCATGTGTCAGGAGTCTGAACTCTTTCACCCTCCTTCTGGTCACCGGCGGGAGTCATCTTCTTAATACTGACAGTGACAAAACATCTCCCAGCCTCTTCAGCGCACAGATCCCAGATACCGCACGCCTGACGCTCATCTACAATCCTCCACACAAATAGAGCCTGGCTCGATGCGAAGCATGGCTTGTGTCTTTCAGCCTGCATACTGAGCGGTTCATCCTGACCTGAGCAGAATCAACTGTTTATCTGACCTTGTTTTATATTTGACTCCAGCTCTTTGCCGCCTGCCCTGAGCTTTGCCTGGACTCTGAGCTTTGTGGATGTTTAGCTGAGCTTTGCTCCTGTATGAGTTAATAAAACCTGCAGCACATGGAACCAGCCTTCTACCTTTTTGTGACATCATCTGAGCTCTTCTGTGGACATCTTAGATCTGTAGAATAGTAAAGGGTAGGGGGGTCTTTTAGGTACACAAAAGAAATAAAAAGTGTTGGTTTTTTTTTTGTTTTTTTTTTTATAAAATTGGCCAATGTGAGTAAGATCTCACATCATCCTGCATTTCAGGTTTGTTTCAGGTGCTCTGTGTCTTCTTTTGTTCAAAAAAACAAAAATAAACTGGATTCAGTACATCCAATTTTTGTTTAATTGTTGTTCATTTTCTAATATAAACAGCGATTGTTTGGGTCAGTGTTATGGTTATGTATTGTGGTTGTTTCATGGATGGAGACACAAAGATTCCAGAATCTTTATTAATTTACCCAATTATCACAGCCTACCCCTTTTTTATAATTTAATCATAGCAGCAGAACATTAAGAGAAAAATGAAAAAAACAAACCAAAACAAATAACTTATGGAAACACCACAAAAAAAAAAAAAAAAAAAAAAAACAAGAGTTCTGTAGAGTGGAGCTTTAATGAAAATGGCAGTGAGGTGCAGCTACTCAAATGCAACTAATGAGTTGTTCATTAACTGCTATGAGCACCTCTGGAAGACCAGATGTTTTGTCAGTGTAGTGCTCTGGTGCAATGAAGCTTTTGTTAATAGCATCGAAGAGGGAGGAGATCTGCAAAGTCCCAAAGCAGCTGCTTCAAAAAACATTTGCATCAATTATTATGTGGCCGGCCTTCAGGAGTGACTGTCACTGCAGATACGATTTTCATTCTTCATTTCTAAGAACGTTACTTTAAGAAAAAAAAAAAAAAAATCTACTTCTTTTGTAGTCTGATTTAAAGTTTTTGGCTGCATTGAGTTATAACCTTCCTAAGAAACTATGCAAAATAAAACAAATGGGATCAAAAACAGAATCAGACAAGATTCTTTCAACTTTATTCTTTCATCTACTATTTTTTCATGTTTGTGTTTTAGTTAGTTCTGCTCTTCCTGTGCATTTTTAAAAAAATCAAACTTCAGTAATTAACCACATCTGGTTTTGATTTGTAATTTCCGCCGCAGATTTATCTTCCTTCATAACTCCTCAGGGTCCAATCAGTGCACTTCCTTCATTTCGTCTTTGGTTTTGTGTTTCATTAGTTTAGCCGTGTTGTTTTACGTTCTGTCCACCTCCCTGTGGTTTATTATCTATAAGCCATCATACTTTGGCATCATATGTATTTGAAAAGCGTTAGACTCCTAATGAAAACAGCAAACTCATGAAAGAATAAAAGATAGAGGTGTGCATGGATTGATTTTTCATGGAGTTTGGAAGAAAGTGATGGAACATCCTGGCTGGATATGAACATTTTGTGAAATACAGAGCTATCTATTTAGTGCAAAGTGAAGCCTTCAGAATCAACTTCACTGTTGATTTTTATTTACAGGTTGTTTGCTCAAATCTTGATTTAATTTCTGCTGGAGCCCTATTATGTTCTGTCAACAATCACTGGCCTAATGTTAACACAATGTTAGTAGTTCATTCTTCTCAGCTGATGAATCTGTTCAGTTATGTGACAGCATGAATATATAAAAAGCAGTGGTGATACAGTTAACTGATTATTGATGAATCAGTTTCTACGTCTACGATCCAACCTAATCAATCTGCCTCAGACGAGTTGTTAATCAAATCGACCTAAACCAATAAAAAAATCATTTTGAATTCAAATGAATCAACTCAACTTTTACTATAATGTAAAAACAACCAAAAGTCATCACAACGGACAACACATGTGATGGCAGCAAAAAATGATTAACCATTATTTTAGTCCACTGTGTGGAAGCACTTTGAATTTAGCAAAGACACGTGACCATACGGTGTGGTAGAATGTTCTAATAATGTCGAATAGAAACAACAGTGGGCTGAACTTTTTCAAACTAAAATGTGAACAGATTTGACATCTTACTTGTTTGTTTGTACACATATTTAATCTTGTATACAAGATAATTGAGTGTATAGGTAAGAGAAGGAATCTTGAAAACTTCACTTGCACTGTTACATACATCTAACACGTTATAAAACAGAAAATAGTTAACAAGTCACATTATTTAGTCAAGAAAAGCTCATTCAAACATACAACAAAATCAGCTGTGCTGTTCACAATGGGTGGGACAATCTTTCTGTTAACACTGTGAAGGACTTCTGTAAACTGGGCAGTATTTTATTGTAATGTCTGTAAACAGCAATGAATTTGAAAATGCTCTCGGTCACTGCTGTAATGCTCAATGTAGTAGTTACATTGGAGTTACCAGTTAAGGGGTCTAAAAGTTGATGTTGATGAAAGCGCTAGCTTTCTGTAAAACATTTGTGACATAACATGCTTTCAGAAATGCACCATTGAAGGTGAAAGTATAACCAGGACTGGCAAATATACACATTGTTAAAGGACTTAGTTCAGCATCTTCTGCAATTTTGGAAGAACAGAATTCAGTTTGAATATACTCAGGGACAGCATGGTGGTGCAGTGGTTAGCATTGTGTTCAATTCCTTATATAAGCCTGTGTGTGTTTTTCTTCTTCAGTCTGAAAACATGCTCCCCACGCTTTTTATTTTAAAATATTAAATAATTGTTGTAAACAAAAGCAATTTGCTTGAGTATTAATAAGTATGCATTTAATGTAAAACAAGCATGATCAATGCTGACTAGTTATGTGCATGGAAAAAAAGACCAGTTAAATACATTTAACAATTATTGTAAGGCTTTTATTTTTAGGAATTAGGCTAAAACTAAATACAATGTAAAGTACACTGAAGTTGTGCTGACACGGTGGGGCAGTGGTTAGCATTTTCACCCTCAAAGCTATAGGTCTATATAGCTATAGTGTGAACCTTTGTGTGTTGAATCTGCATATTCTCTCTGTGCATCTGTTCATATCATTCTGAAACTGTTCAGTGATGTAAAATAAAGAACTGTGGTAATGCATTGATCTAAGAACTTGCTCAGGGTGAATGTGACCTTGGCTAAAACAGCTGGAAGACTGCTTGTAATGAACTAAGAAGAGGTGAAAATGGCCTTCACTCAAAACAGCTGGAGAAGTTGTTGCAAGAGAACCAGAAAGTGTTTTTATTTACCTTTTTTACTGTAAATAAACTGGAAATGACAAAAAAACTAATATTATCGTAAAAGGAAGCACAGTAGAAAACTGCAGGAAAATTTACCGTAACTACTGTCAGCTGGATGCCAGTCACTATTGGATTACATTCTACAGTAATACAACTGTAAAATGAAATAAAGTAGAGTATCTGTGCACTGTGATTCATCTTCCAGCTTCCACACAGAATCTACTGTACTTCATGTTACAGTAATAAAGCTTTAGAATACTTTACAATACTTACTGGCATCCAGCTGCCAGTAAGTTACTGTAAAACCTACAGCAACCATTTTACAGTGTATTTACTGGTTTCTTTGTATGCATTTTTGACAGGATGTTTCCTAAGGAGAACACTGACCTCACTGAGGTAAAACTGAAAAGTCATCCTAATCCTTATGGGTATTGGACACTAAATTAAAAAAATAAATAAATAAAAATAGAGATTTTCTGTCCCCTACCCCATCCCTGGTGAAAACAAAAACAAAAAAATATGGAAAACATTTTAAAAAACCGCTGTGTAATGCTAAATAGTCAAACTCCCATTACCCACAGTAGAAAAAAAGCCCCTGTGTGCACATATATTCAAGCACAAATAAAAACGGAACACTAAACAGTCCTCTAGGTCATATTAACACTGAAATCCCCCTTAAAGTCAGTGGCAGGACGGTTTGATATGTGGCCATCCAATCATAAAGACGTGTAAAGACAAGGACAGAATTTGCAACCTGAACTTCAAGAGCTCACACGCAGTTTTTTTGCTTAGCAAAATTATTTCACAAATTCAAATCTTTTTTATGGGCATGCACGTCCCTTTTTACACATTTGCAAACCTACATTTTTCTGGGCAGATATAATTTGCAGTTATGATAAAATTTGATGTATATGCGAACATGCAGTTGCGGTTGTGAATCTTTTTGGCCTTTTATTGAGCCCATACACTTGCTTTCAGTTTTCAGAGCTTATTAAGAGTTTTTGAGGCCTGAAGTCAAATTTGTGAATATCTTGCTAGCTTTACCAAAACTGTTTTTGTGCCCCTCCTGCTAAAACTCAAATTGCTGTGATCCATTCATGTTATTCTAGTAGGGTATATATCTGTATTAATAATATTGAAATATATCGCACCGATCATAAAAATAAAATAAATATTTGATCCTGATCGGTGTCAATCATACAATTTTGATCAAGTCTGAAACTGTGTGGTTGGACCCAGTTGCCAATCACTTGATCGGATCAGGAAATACCTAGTTGTGATACTATAATAATATCAACAGTAGGGTGAACCAGCAGGACAAAAGACAACATTGGGTTTACTTCATTAAAGTAGCACACAGCTTTAAAAGAAATAACTTTATTGTTATTGATTTTTATAACCCCTTTTGACAATAAATGGTGAGCTTCTTTGTCAGAGTGTCAGAATTCAAACAAATACAACTCAAATGGTAACTGGTAACAAGTTTATTTTAGTTTAGTTTAGGAAGGGTTTATTTCAAGCAGGCACGAGTAAGAACAACACATATGTAACACAATCAATCATCATAGATTTACATCAATAAGAAAAAAAACAATGTGTCAAACAAAAGACAAAGAAAGAGACAAAGATTAAGAGAATTGTGAAAGAAATGAAAGAAATGAGCAGCTCTTGTTTACATTTCGAGAAAAGTCAGTGGAGTTTGGGGATGGAGGTAAACATGTTGTCTAGGCTTTAATTTTCAACATTTATCTAAATATTAAAATCACCCATTAAAATTCATGTATCTGTGTTAACTCAGTTGGATGTAAAGTCTAAATATGCAGACACAAACACCAGCAGAATAGTACGCTACAACATAAATAATCTCGACAGTATTCCATTCAAATGATTTAAACATGATGATGGATCTATGGCAAGTATTAAAGTTGAAGCTACAGGGTGCACCCACTCCTCCTGAGCTTGCAATTTCTGGATGTTAACATTCTAAAACGGAAAATTTGAGTGATTAGAGTGGATCGCAGCAGACAGGAGGCTGCCTAACTGCAGGTACTTCACTGCAGCTTTGCCTCTCGGTCTGAGCTTGGGGTTTAGAAAACCACCAAGTATCTAAAAGTGACAGCTGCCTTATCTGGAGCAAGATGGATCCCATCTCTTTTCTGTCCATGGAAAGTTTACCATTTTTTATACACCATAAAAAGGCAGTGACAGTTGTTTAACTAATACCCTCTGTAAATTACTCCACCCATAACAGGAGAACCCTGCAAAAAAACACAAGAGAAAACTGGGTGGTCAGCTTCTGTTCACAGCAACCTGGAACAAAACAATCCAATAATTGTGATTGTCAAATTCTTATGAGATTTTATGTTACACAGATCACATAAACTTATCTAAATGACGGGTTTCCACATTACCCACACACTACTTAGAGAAAAGTCAAGCCTTAAGTGAAATGCTACATGGAAATAAATTGACATTTTTTAATGTTTAATTTTTATCTCAACATCTTAACGATGTTTTAAAAAACAGTTTCCCCATAATTTGTTTAGAGAAACAGAAAAAATTACTGCAGGAGCAAGTCAGAGAACAAAAACAGTCTTTGCAAATATCTCCTCAAGGCTGCTAAAGATTTTTTGTTAACTAGATATTCAAACAAAATCGCCTGAGACTTGGAAACTCACTGACTGAAAAAAATAAATAAATAGTGGAAGAACATTTCTTTTCAGTCCAGCTCAAGAAGGATTGAAATGGCTGTTCAAGGATGCTCCTTGGAAGATTAAAAACTGAAGTTTTTTTCCACAGTACAAAGTACAGACAGTGAGTTTATACAGTAAAGCAAGTAAGTGTTTGAACATGCTCCCAATTAGAAATCATGGAGGGGCCTGAGGATTTCATTTCAGGTGTTCAGGTGCATGTCCACTGTGAGAGACATAGTGTAATCTAAAAATAAATCTGGGGATTACATTGTACATTCACCTCAACTTGTTAGGGGTCGCCACAGAAAATCATCTTTCACTGGTTTGCACAGGTGGTAGCAGAGAGTTTTATGCCAGATGCCATTCCTCATACAACCCTGTATTTTCAAGGCACTTGGGGACCCAGATAGGCAGCAACATGAAGAGTGCTGCCTTAAGACACTGGATTAATTCATACTGGATAAGGCACATCCTGGGAAGCAAATCCAGATTGCCTTTGTGCCAATCCTACACTTAGCCAACTGAGCCATCCAGCTGCTATTGAAAATCAGGGCGTCCAAATAGCTCAAATGAATCATAACACCTCTAGTGTCATTGTACATCTCCTAACTTGTAGCAATGTCGAACTGTATTTGCTTTTGATGTCACTAACATGCTGAGAGTTAACGCAGTCCCAACATCGTTTGTTCTCATGTTGCAAACAAGGTTGGGGTTACAGGTATTGTGAATACGCTAATGTGGCTAACATGTAGCATGTTACAATAAGTTCTAGAGTTACTGTGCTCACAGTAATTGACAAACTTATTCCTGACTTATTTGTCTCATTTATTGTGCCTTATAATTCAAATTCAAACAGGTCTATTCATCCCTGAGGGGCACTTCCTTTCAAGGTGCAGACAGTAGCTTATGAAAAAAGCTGACCTCGCATAAACACCTTAAACAATATCATAAGTTGGTGTGCTTTATAGTTTCTCAAATAGACCATTCATTGATGGTGTTCCTTATTGGCCGGTGGGCCCTATTAAAAAGCAGGCTTTATAACCGCATCAAACTTTACATCAAATGTGTCTTTGGTGAAGTAAATAAAGTTTTGTGTATAACCACTGTGTCATGTGACATTCCAAGCAGATACAAACCCAACATTGATGAGGTTGAAAGAGAAAGCCAACTTTTCTTATTACTGTTGCAGCTTTTCTGATAGATAGCAGGATAGTTATATTTTTAAAAATTAAATTCAAAGTGATGGTCTCATACACATATTTGCATAGTCCTATAATTTCTAAATACAAACAAGTTGATGATGATGATTTGGGGGATTGTCGAACATCAGTTATGTGTAAAAAGTCCCTTTGCAGAGCTGTAGACCATGAAAAAACCTATAGAAGCTTTGAAAACTCAGGAGGATGGAGCCATCTGCCTGAGCCTAATTTGAATTCTGGAGCAGCATCTTAATAGAGTTGTCCATAAGCAGTGTCAGCAAACATCAAAGAGCTGAAAGAGAGGCAGAGATTCCATATTTCAGCAGCAGGAGAGGAGACCCTGTACAAAAACAACAATAACAGGTTCAAGTCAAATCTCCGCTACAGGTGGTTTTACAAGCTGCTGAATTTTCGGCTGTTATGTCCATAGCTTCATAGATCTTTTACACATTTCTGAGGAAAATCTACCTTTGTGGTGTCTGGCAGGAATAAGCTCCTGAGCACCTTTGTCTTTTGGGTCTTTTTCTTGAATTTTCTTTTTTGCCAAATTTTTTAGACAGGTTTAGGTTTCCAAAAAAAGTCATACATATTCTTTTCGACTTGCTTGATCTCCTGTTTTGTCATCGCTCTTTTCTCATTTCTCCTTCGTTTAAGTTTAATCCTTTAGCGTTCTGTTGTATTAAGGTCTACACATGACATGTTTTGAGTTTCTGTCCACCTGTCCCCTCGTTTACATTTAGATCCTCTACATGCAGAATTGAATGGTACTTGCTGTACCAACAGGAACCGAACGCTGAAATGTAAAGTTCACTTTTCTGCTTGACTCCTCAGTGCTGCTGGAGGCTTTAGCTTGACTTAGTGTGAGGATGGTGCCCTTTAGTTTGTTTGTTCTTTTTTGTTTTCATGGCTTTTGTCATGCTCTGAGTTCAGGTCCTCCTGTCAGTCACACCAGCTTCATGTTGCTCTCATCTCTCTCATCATGCCTTTATTTAGTTCATTATCCTCAGTATGTTTATTTGTTCATTGTTATCAGGTCATCTGCTTTGTCCTCTTTTTTTGATCCATTTGATCGTGTTATGTTTAAGGTCTACAGCATTTTGGGACCTTCACAAGCTCCTCAAAGGGGTTCTGGAACAAATCAGCACGTTCTGTTAGCCCAAACACAGGAGGTAGTTTTCTTTTTTGACCATTTTCTCCAAAGAAAACTCCACAGTAAAAATTGTATCTGCTACTGGAACCTAAAAGCTTCCTGGACTGTTTCCAATAGGGATGAAGCATTAAGACACCAAAAAAATGTACTTTTTGCCATTTTTTTCTCTTTCTGACATACCTCGTTCTGTTTTTTCCTGACACTGTTAAAGGGCACACTTTTTAAAAAAATCAATGCACTTAAAAGTACAAGGTGACGTTGTCACTGCCCTTGGTAATGCGTGTTGAAGCAATAACCCCAATTAAAAGTCTAGGTAAACACATGTAAATGCACGTTTCGGGCTTCCATGTTTAAAACTCTTGTGCTCGCGAGTGGGCATGCAAGTCTTTACAACTGTTTTCTGGGCTCTGCATACAAAATGTGTAGCCATTGAACATTCATTGAAAGTTAAACCAAGTTAACTTTGACCAATCAGGGACTTGGATTTGTTACTGACAAATGGATTTGGTTTATTTAATGAACTCAGATGTAGCAATGAGCCTGATGACATTGGTGTTTATTTTTTCAAATAAAGATAAATCAAGAACACTCTCCTGACATGATGGGAATCCATATCCGTCATTACAAGAATGCTAGCAATGAAACGAACCTTTTCATTTTCATCAGGAGATTTGCACTGCTCTACATTTTTCGTACCAAGCCTCTTTCAACTGAAGGTGGGAGACATATGGTGGCAACAGTAGAAAAAGAAGTAGAATCTCCGCCCTGTTTGTCCAGTGTGAACGCCACAGGCTAAACACTTGTCCTTGAATGCGTGTCAGATGCCCAGTGTGTATGTAGCTTGAGAGATGAGATTTTAAATAAAACAACAGATTTTTTTTTCTCATTTATCTATACAGAATAATTTTTGCAATCATAAACACATTAAATCCACCAAAATATGAGTGATTGCGCAATAAGTCAAATAAAATATCCTCAGAAACTGGTAATGGCTTGGAATTAGTTTAAAGAAATACTTTAGTTTTGCTGACTTCCATTTTTCTATATCATGTATAAGGAGCCATGTCGCACAGCAGTTATCATAGCACCATTGCCGCTGTGGAACAAAAAACATTGCCTTTTTACCAGTCTTTCTAAATGATTTCATTGAGCTGGGAGATCTTTATAATACCAGTAGAATAATTCAAAAACAGTAAAATGAACAAGGTCACAATATTTGGTCTGTCTGCAGCATATCAAATGAGTTTGTTTCACACAACTCAGATCTATATTAATAGTTTGGATTGGTTTTGTTTTTATAACTTGGAACTTTGCCAGGTTCAGTTGTCTCTCGCAGAACTGCGAAGAACCCGTGGAGTTTAGAAGGAGCAAACTAATCTCCAGAAGAGAAAATTTTAAAAATTTGGGTAAATCTCCACAGTTCTGAACATTGAGCTTGAGGTGGTGCAGTGTGGGGTCAGGCTCCACACAAACCAAAAAGGTTGCACTCTTTAGACTTCTTTTCAGACTACCGGCACCGATGTTGGCATGTGTTCCTTTAATATACTATATAAATATATACATATATATTATATACATATATATACATATATATTTATATATGTATATATTTTTTGCATATATTTTTTTTACCAGTCAGAAGTTTAAATTACCAATATTTAAAATGTGGTCAACAAAACTGTGCAAATCTTAAAATTGAAACTAATTAAAGTTGTACAATATTTTAGAATTAATTGAGTTTACTTCTACGAGAAACATTCCATTCAAAACTCACAAGCAAGGTTGTCTTAAGGTGTAAAAGAGAGGTCAAACCAAGCAAAACTAAGTTTGTAACTTTTATCTATCCATCCATCCATCTTTTTGCAGCTCTTTCGACTCATATTCAAGTCACCACTTTCAACAAAAAGTCTACAGAAACGCATGTAAACTCGTGTTTCAGGCTTAAGTGTTCAGAACTCTCGCTATGGACGTTTTTATTTCCATTCTCAGGTTCTACATAAATTTCATGCGTTACTCGATTATGCTATGAAAGTTCAACTAGGTGAACTTTTGACTGCTAAAATGCAAAACAACTGAACTTTGAGCAGCCAGGGAAATTAATAATTGAAGTTTGTCCCCGGCTGGAATCATATGACACCAAGTCTTTCATATATTGGAGTAGAGCTGAAAAAGACAAAGCCTGGAGCGAGATTAAAATGTTTGCTATGCTTTGATATTTTGCACCAAACCCCTTACAACTGTAGACGGTGGATTGGCACAAGTAAAAAGTAAAAAAAAAAAAAAAAAGAAGAAAATCCTCCCTGCTTGTCTGGTGATGGTCCAGTGTGAACACAACAGGCTGAATGTGCGGCCATGAAACAGCGTACAGCACATTTTTGGATGCACAGCACATGACCGGGGTGAATAAAGCATTGAGAGCGCCCAGCTCTCCTGCAGAGGAAGCTCATTTCAGCCGCTTGTATTTGGGACCTAATTCTTTGTTATGGCCCAGAACTCATAGCTATGGGTGAGTACTGGAACAAAGATTGACCAATAAATTGAGAGCTTCAGGTTTTGATTCAGCTCTCACTTCAACACTAAAAGACGGCACAGTGACCGTATAACAGCAGACGTCGCACCAGTCAGCCTGTTGATCTCACGCTTCCAATCTTCCCTCACTTGTGAACAACACTTCAAGAGACTCAAACTCCCCAATGTGGCGCAGGAGCACTTCATCCACCCAGAGAGGACAAAACACCTTTCTCCGGTCGAGAAGCATGGCCTCAGGTTTGGCGGTGCTGACCCTCATCCCAGTCGCTTCACACATGGCTGCAAACCGCTCTGATGCACGCTGCATGTCCTGGCTTGGTTAGAATTTTCTTATTAAACTTTATTTTAAACTTTTTGGAAACACAAACCTGGTTATTCCAAATCTTACCAACTTTTTCTTCTTTGTGGTATTTATTATTCATTCTTAATAATAGTTTAAAGAAAGCACCCACTTCTGTTCTCACTATGAAATGTGAACAATTAGGATTGAGGAAGAAAAATCTGACAGAAAACTATGTCATGATGTAAAAGAGGGTCTGCATCAGTCAAAGGACAGGAAAAGCTCAAAGCGTTTGAAAATATTTACCACAGTATTTATGAGACAAACTTCATGAGTTGAATTCCTGCTAAAGCTAGAACTCAGACCAAACTAGACTGGGAGTTGAAGATGTTTTCCTTTAGTTTCTCGTGGCCCTAAAGCTGCTGGATGTCAAACACGAGCCGTCTGTGCAGAATGAGGGGTGGAAGAGTAAGAGGAGCTTTGCCACAGGTTGTGTGGCTCTCATGTGTGAGGTGTTCACGTGGGTGACGTTGACTCTGCCTTATCCAAAAAGCGGACTGAAACACAGACATCACAGTAACGCCCGTCCAGGACGCACAGAAATGCGCATACACGCGCGGCTGTGGGAGATGAGGGGCTGAGCTGAGCAAAACACCATCGATCAAAGAGCGAGAGGGAGGGAGAAAGAGAATGCAGTATGTTTCGCCCAGCAGACCCCTCCTCTCCCTCCTCCTCCTCCTCCTCTGTCTCCCTGCCAGCTGATCCTGAGTGGAGGTGAAACGGTGATTCTCCTTGCGTGTCATCCACGGGGGAATCTTTCCACGTCCAGGCTTGACTGAGGCGATGACAGCGGAGCGAAGCTGTGAATTTAGAGACACCAGGTCTGCAGGACGCGCGTGAAATCCGGGAGCGCAAAGTAACGCGGAGGAACAGCAACTTCTCGGTCTGCGCTCCGGATCTCTTGGCACCGGTAAGGCGGGATATTGCGCAGCGCGCCGCAACAAAGCAACTGCGTCTCGAGAGTGGGCTTCCACGCGGACACACGGAGGCGGCGTGACCCGGCCCGCCACGGCGCGTGTTCTCCGTTTACCACGAGCTGTTGAAGGCTTGTCACAACACACGGAGGGGGATGTGTGGCCACGCGTGCGTGACAGACTTCTTCCTGCCGCGTGCTCGTGGCGTGATTGAGTTTGTTCTGCTGGTTGATCCCGTGATGCGTTTGGGTGGCCAAGAGGCGGCTTTTGCTCAGGTGAGAGGGTTGCTCTCACCTGAGCAAAAGCACAAGAGCTCCATGACCGCAACGGTGCGTTTGTGTGGAGAGTGGAGTGTAGCAGCGAGACGCCTGTTGAAGGGACATTACAGAAGTGCGAAAACATCTCAATTTGATGTGTTCAAGGACTGATGCTGTGATCACATTCGGAGCTTAAGACACCTTTAAGTTTGAAAGGAAACAGAAAAATGTTCACATAAGAGCAAAAGATGACATGAAAAACGAATCTGTCCAAACAGAATGCGGCCACCAGTCGAAATGTGCTTGTTTTGATGGTAAAATAATGAGCAGATCTCATTTCTTTGGCTGTTAGAAAAAAGATTGGTCTTCAAACTTTATCATGACTGTTAGAATTATTGTTTACTGAAAATGTCAATGTAGGGAAAAAAAATCAAAATTGTTTTGTTATTTTTTTGTAGTGCCTCCCCCCCCCCCACCACCACTATGCTATTAGATTATTCAGATGTAAAAGCAAAAGGCAACTTTTGCAGCATCCAGCCATATTCTTAAACCACAGCTGCTGTTTTTCAGTAGCGTCTTTAAAACACAAGTGAAAGTATCCAAATTGTCCGTGATTAATGTAGAAAAACGTTCTCATGAGTAATGTAAACGAGTTATTGTTTATGACCAAAGTGTTTTTTGTTGTTGTTTTAAGTTTGATCAGAAAATTATCTTTTTTTTTTTTTTTTGGTCTGTCAACACTAAAACTCAATGATTTCTAAGTACAACTGTCACTTTATTACTCAGTCAAGCCTTTTCCACACATCTTTAGCTGAATATAACACTGTACTGACTAATGAAAGAATGCACAAACTAAAAAAAAACCATCATTATATGAAAAGTAGATGGACTAACAGTTTTAAGTAATATAAATATTTTTAATATTTCCATCGGTCTTGTGTTGTTGCAGATCAGTGGGTCATTTGTACATTTAGTAACAATGGACAGTAAAAAAAATTCAAAAGGATTTATTTCATCAAAGTGGAAATGTAGTGAAAAACAAATCCAAATTGTGTATTTTCTGAATTTACACCAACACGCAAAGATAAAAAAAAAAAGAAAACTTTTTTGTCTGATGTTTTTAAATAAATCAACAAAAAAACTTCCAATAACCCAGTGTATGAAACATGATTGAGTCTAATCAAAACAGCACAAAATGGGGGCTAACATCACTAAAAGAGGAATAAAACAGAATTAAATCAAGACAACTGAACAAAGATTTGAGAAGGATGACCTCATTTGGTTACAAGATTATGTGTAAAACAAAAAAAATCTAAAGCAACAAGAAATGCTGACAAAACTCACCTTTCTCTCTGAGTTAATTGTAAATGTAAATTGCATACGGCAAAAGTTGTCATCGTAGACCAAATTAACACTAAACAGATAAACTCTGCGTTACACATAGGATCCTGAATGATGAAAATGCAGCCAGAAGTGGGTGGAGCTTATTGACCAGGGATTTCTTTGAGGAGACTGGGTAAGAGTATGAGTTTTGGTGGGTCCACTTACTTGCCAATCAAACAGACACACCCCTAATAATGCAGAATTCTGAGCTCTAAAAAGAAAGAATCCAACTTATTTTAAAATAATTCAACCCCACTTGTTGTGATGAATGAACAATAAATGTACTATCATCAAAAAATAAAGGTAAACCAGACTGTAGACCAGTTTGTTTCAGATCTCATATCTGTGTTTTTACACTGGGTAAGGGAGAAACTGTTCGCTTCTGAAACCTACTTACAGTGGTTGTTTGAGAAACTGCAACAATTGGCAATTCTTGGTTTGAGTCACATTTGGTAATGGATGGTGGGGGTTTGGTTGTCATAAATAAAAGTAAGTAAAAGTCACTGTCCATATTTGACCAATGTCCTGAGAGAGCAGTGAGCTGGAGCTGGACTCATACTAAGTAACCAATCATTAGTGCTGCATATCAAGCGAAGAGACATTGAACTTTCCTAGTTCTTGTGGTTGTGAATCCACAGCCAACTACTCTTAGGGTTCAAACTTTTTTACTATATATAAGAACTGGACTGAGTGACCTCCTCCTCCCTTGCTTAAATCCCTTGTCCAATGTTCAAAATATTTGATTGACATATTCTCCCAAACCTGCTTTCAATTGGACGAGGTGTGAACTTCCGAAAAGCTCGCTTTGGACAGGCGAGAGTGGCTGCCATAAAAACACTAACTCAGACCAATTTGGACAAATCACTGCTTACTGACGTTGTCTGTTCCCAACATGGCGGTAAACATATTGCAAAAAAACGGTGACAACATTGATATTATTGCTTTGGAGCCATAAAGTAGGCAACTTTCTATGCATTATGTAACACTGACTCGGTCCTGTTCTTAAATGGATTCAATGGTGAAAACTCAGCCACCGGGCCCTTGAGCTGGTGAAGTAGGTAAAAACCAAATAAAGGGGAAAATATCTCCACTTTTTGTGAGTCTTGGTGGTTTTTCATCATTATTTTGAGGACAAACAAATTCATTCAAATGACACCTCTTAGCCACACATCACCCTACATGTGTTGTGACACCTCTTTGGAACACCCTCACTCATGCTCTGTATAATGCTTCAATTTAGAGAAAAACTGTGTTGCTTTAATTGCCTGTTTTGGAGTGCCAGCTGTAGAAAGAAACCTTTTGACATCAAATCAGTCAAATCAGTTTGTTGTTTTGCTGACTACAACACCAGATCCATAAAGTCTCCCTCACTGTGTTACAACCTGCTTCATTTACCCACAGTGGGAATGTTTGTGTAGTGATTTTTAAGTGTTAATTACTCATTGTGATGATATGGATAAGGCTCTTTGAAAGTATCATATTAACCATATAATTAGGATTAATTCTAGTCAGAAACAGTTTGAATAACTACCCATAACTACAAGGAATAATTTTGACCAGAGCTAAGTTTCATAAAGCCTCCATTTAGTTTTATTTGCTTAGCCAGAGGAAATTTTAAATGAAATTTGTTTTCATAACTTATAACATAGACCTGTTGTGAGAATGCAACAATAAAAGTCCTTCCTGTGGAGCCATAAGAAACATAATGCAGGTTTTCTTGCATAATAGAAAGGAAATATCTTTATGGCAGATTTCTTGGAGAGCAGTATTTGCGTAAGGTGTAAGCAGAGTGATTCCTGTTTTACAGTTTACAGCCCTTATAGGGACCAGCCTGCTGGCTAATTAAGGCTACATTTGACTAAGTTAAGATTCATTAATCAAAGACTAATTTGGCGATTCCCAATTAACCTCTTAGCCCAAATTTTAATCGCTTAAAAAAAGTACTAAGGGGTATTAGTAGAAATCCAAAGGAAAATAGCTTATCTGTTGGATAGTTTTATTTTACCTGCGGCAAATCTGTTATCAAGTTATTACTGACTTTTCTAGATAATAAATGGAACAAATGATGGCTGAATAGTAAGCTATAAAAAAGCGATGTATTGTATATGTATAAGGATATATGTGTGTGTGTATCAGTGACGTGTGGTGAGGGGTACGGCTGGTGAGGCACGTCATCAGTCATATTTAAAAATATACGAACCCTATAGAGTAGCTTATTCACCATTTGATTGGCAGCAGTTAAAGTGTGTTGTTTACATTTTTTTTCAACATTTTTCTTCCGTTTGCAAACTGTATCCAAAAAGAAAATCGCCAGAATTGTTCATATTGACTTACTTTTAATTCTACATTTACTTTTACTTTTCTTTCTTTGTTTTACTTTTTTTTTACCGGTTCTAGGTCAGGAAGAGAGCGGACGCATGTCGCAAGCTCTGTGAGCAATCTTCCTCTACTTACGACTGAAAAGCTAACTTATTGCAGAATTACTGTAAAAGAAAAGTAGTAATTCCTTTACTACCATGACCCCGAATAGCCAAGCATAAGAACCAAGTGATGAACGGAGAATTTGACATCAAACAGGCTTTTGACTAGATTAATGCAAAACTAAGTCCCTTGTTGGACATTCAAGCTAGGCTAATTCCTCTGATGGAATTCATGGAAGAGATCTGGAGACAGAGTGCTCAGAATGAGCAAAGGGATAAACTGGTTGACATTCTTGAGTAAAGAATGGATGACATGGAACAACAAAGAAGACAGAATAATGTAATTCTTACGTGATTAACGATCAAACCCCAGGCTAGGCCTGCCGAAACTACTGCTTGCTGCAAGGCCGGCTGTGCCGTTTCTGGAGACGGCGTGAAATGTCAAATTGAATCATTTCTGAGGTCTGAAGGGATCTCCCTGTATCTAAAATATCATCGAGATCTGTCACCCGCTCCCCAGAGGAAAGGATGAAAGCAAATCAGCAATTCCTATCAGGTTTGTGAATCAAAAGCACGAGATAGCAAAGGAAAAACATTTAATTGGATCAGCTATCTAGATTAATGACCATTTAGCAAAAAATAAATTCTGAAATTGCCAAACATACCAGGATGCTTTCCTCCTTGAGGTACCACCTCCGTGGTAGCTCGGGTCTTCTTCCAGAGGGCTGGGAGCTTGATGGTCATGCGCAGTATCTTGGCTGTTTCTAGTACTGCACTTTTCTGGACTGAGATGTCTGAGGTCTTTCCAGGGATCTGCTGTAGCCACTCCTCCAGTTTGGAGTTACAGCCCCGAGTTCTCCAATTACCACAGGCACCACTGTCACCTTCCAAGCTTTCTCCAGTTCTTCTCTGAGTCCCTGGTATTTCTCCAGTTTCTCATATTCCTACTTCTTGATGTTGTGATTGTTTGGTACTCGCACACCCACCACAACAGCTTTCCTCTGTTCTTTATCCACCACTTCAATGTCTGGTTGATTCTCCATTACCATCCTGTCCGTCTGTATCTGGAAGTCCCACAGGATCTTTGCTCTGTCATTCTCTACCACTTGCAGTTGTTTCCCATTTTAACTTTGGTATTCCAGTCCATATTCTGCACAGATGTTCCTGTATACTAGTCCAGTCACTTGGTTGTGGTCAGCATCTTACACCCTGCAGTTCTGTGCTGGATTGTTTCAGTCACCTCTTTGCACAGCCTACACCATGGGTCTTGTCTGCTGTGGTAGATCTGAGCCTCTATCGCTCTGGTGCTCAAGGCTTGTTCCTGAGCTGCCGGGATGATAATAGTGAATGATATGATACACTACTAACATGTCATCCAGACAGGGGCGGCTGGATAATAAGACCCATAATGCTACTGCCTACCTCAGCAAATATGAGAGAGAATAAGAGAAATGTCATGCCGGCTCAGATGTTGCCCAGCCAAACAAGGTCTGCGTTAGGTGCTGGGGAACAAGAGGACCTCTAGCACTACTGAAACAAGACACAAATGAAGTTGATGTGAGAAGAAGGATCTCTGTTGGAATGCTACTCGAGTAACCCTACTCAGAGAGGTTACATGCAGCGAATGTAGCATGAAAAAAATAATTTATGCAAAATATCAAAGTGCCCACTAAAATGTACAAGACAGACACCACCAAAGTTTGATTTAGGCCACATCACAATTTTCACCTACCCCTACGGCTCCTCTCTCTCTCTACCCCTCCTAGCCCTGTATGGACATTTGTAGCTTCAGTGGTGTCCAAAATTATTTTTATAAGAGGAAGGAGTAGGGCTGGGTCTCCCTCCGCTGGAATGATCCGAGGCACAACACGATGCGGAGGAAAAACGTGTTACTTCATGTGGGTGTGCTGTGATGCACAGAGGTTTACATTTAAATCTAAGTAACTACTTCTTGTTTAGTCCACAGTCTTTTTGCTTAAAGCGGCTCAGAGAATCTGTCAAACATTCTAGCTGGGGGCCAGCAGGCACCACATGCTTTCATTGAAGCTTCTGATTAGTCAGTTCAAAAATTGAATAACCTGCTATAATGAAAAAACATAATGAAAAAAAAAACTTGGATTAGCAAAGAGATGTTAAGAGTAAAGTTTCAGAGCAAGAATGGTTATTCTAACAGCTGTCTATTTCTCAATAGAAGTCTATGGGATTTTGGCTTCTTTGACCCAGCAAGTACTTCCCATTTGAAACATCAGTGGGGAGTGGTCACCTAGTCCAGTTCTTATACTGTCAATGCCAAGGACCAACACTGGAACAAGTTCATAGCGCCCCTTGGGAAACAAATCCTGGTTTATCATGTGACAGGCCTGCATGCAGCCATCTGAGCCACTGTCAAAGAATTTACGTAATTTAACAGAAAAACTGTTACTTCTTCAAACAGCATTAAGGTCAAAAGTAAAATTAAGATTTGGTGTTTTTGATAGTTATGCTTACCACTGGTCATGATTCTATGCGGAATCTTCACTTTCATTATAGCAGTGAGACAAAAAAAGAACCAGGATTGTGTAAGTACTTGACACTGAGCATCGTGATAAGCTGAGAAAAAAAACTGACAGTTTGACATGAAGCAGATACTGCAACTTCCCCCACAGTTTACCTGACTTTTATTTAGTTTTCAACAACAGTTTATATTCACTGTTTCCTCTGGGGATTCTTCAGCAAAAAAGTTCTTTGTGCTTTATGCATGCAGACCTAGCAGGCTGGTTCACCTTTGTATAGGCTTTATTTACCAAGCAATTAGTAAGCAATTGCTCTGTGCATTCAGTATTTCCCTGGTGTTATTCAGTTTTAGCTTGCTAGCATTTTAAGTTTGACCTCTGCTATTATAAATTCAATTATTACTTTGGAAATTCTCCAATATCCTTGGGGTGGAGGGTGGGGTGTGGGGGATTGTTTCAACCAAGAACAACAGACAAGATCATATTTGTAAAAGACTCCTTTGCAAATTTTACTTTTGTTTTTAGTGATTTTCTGTCCATGCTTTTATACACTTGCTTTAACTGGCCTTAAGTTCTGCAATAAATAACTAAACCAATAGCAGCGTAACATGGAGGAAAACATGCAAAGAAAAACTGTTTGTGCATTGATCAAATCTGGGTTGTCTACTGCAATGTATTCTGAAGCAAATGTCCGAATCACCACCTGAAAAACATTGTTGTGATCTAAAATGCCAAGGCCAGAGTCTTTCATCAGACCATCCCGTTTTTTTAGTTCCATCCTCAAAAAAAAGATAGAAAACATTTAAAGCCTTAAAAGACTAAAGTGGTTCATTTCTGAAAGAACATTGTTTCACTTTACTGAACAAGAACTCAGTCACCATCTCAGTGCTGTCATTTACAACAGTAAAACACCACAGAACTGAAACAAGCAGGCAGTTGGCTAAATTATCCCTGTGTTAGTTTTTAAATGTGTCTACAATTTTATGGAGATTATATTTTTATACATTACCTGCTTGTGTAAATAATTTTATTCTAAAAATAAATAAATACAATCCGCCCGCCCCTCATGGGCGTAGGCAGAATAGATCCTGGACAGGTCGCCAGTCTGTCGCAGGGCCACATTCACACACCCATACATACCTAGGGACAATTTAGATTAATCTATGAAGTATGCTTTTGGATGGTGGGAGGAAGCTGGAGTCCCTGGAGAAAACCTACACATTCATGGTGATTCATTGGGGATTCTGTTTCTGTTCCGCCAGCTGGGATTTGAACCGGGTGCCGCCTTGCTGTTAGGCGAGAGCTTTGACCACTGCTTCACAGTGCAGCCATAAGTTAAAAATAATAAATTATTATTAGGATTTTTTTTTTAACTGAATGAGTCTGGTCAAGAGTATAGACCATGATTGCTCATTCCTGGTCATTGCGATCTACCACCCCGCCTGTTATACAGCTCTCCCTGCACTGCTTGCTGCTGATTACCTGGACCAGGTGTGATCATTAAATCAGAATGTGGAGACACCTGACTGAGCTAATCAGCAGCTGGCAGGGCTTGGAGATCTGGAAAACAGTCAGTGGCAAATCTCAAGGACCAGGAATGAACAGCCCTGCTAGAGACTGTCTTCTAGGACAGGGGAGTCCAAACTCTTTCAGGGGACCAGTGATATGAAGGCCAACAATTCGGCCTGACATTCTCTAAACCCTTATAATAACATTAAATGCAAATTAACTGAATGAACATTTTAGTGCAATGTCACACTTTTCCTTTCTTCACATAGAAAACAACTTTTTTACTAATAATACTTTTACCTTTTCAATTTTTTTGCATTGTGTATTCCCAGTTAGCTTGTCGAAGTTAGCATGCATTGTCTGGTTGTCCTTGATGTTGAATTTGAAAACAGCTACAGTCTATGGGCATATTTGGCAGACAGCAGTTTCATTTTTCACTGAAAAAAATATTCAAATTTTTACTTGTTTTGGAATCAGTGATCCTCATTGTCAACTTTTCTTTTTTATTTCCAGTTGATATTTTAGAAACAAGCTAGAAAGTGTCACAGAATGGGCAGTGTTGCCACAATTGCATTGAACCAAAATGTGTCAAACTTGCTTTTCATGTGTTAATACTGGTGACTCTGTGCTTTTAAACACAGGGAGGAAGTGAACAGTGGGCTTAAGGAGCACTTAAGGAGTGAAAAATGCCCCAATTTTGATGTCACTGCATTCACTTTGCATTCTGGGACTCAGCAATGGCAAAAAGAAACAAACAAAAAAAAAAAAAACATCAGTCATATAGTTTGTTTATGAATTCTATTGATGGTATGAAGCAGCTCACCCAGCATGGCTCTGCAGACCATACATAGACAAACACTTAAAGCTCTTATTTTAACCTCTACTAATCAAGGCGCAGAGAACTACAGAATGACATACAATGCTGCAGCAGAGATGAAATCTGGGCAAAGGTGAGACGAAATAAATAACTTGTATGTAAAACTAGTAAGAGGATAGTGTAGGTAGATGTGAAATAAAAGTTGAGCAAGGTTCAGAAGAATGGAGGAAAAGACAAAGAAGATATTTGATCATGAATGTATATTAAGCCGGGCGGTAACTCCTGGGAAATTCTGCAGCACAGCAGTTTCTCTGTGGTTTTGATTTGAATATTCATGATTAGGTAGAGAGATGGAGGAAGCTGGAGTTCGCAGCAATCTTTTGATGTATTGCTTCTGCAGCCTGCATGTAGGGGTGTTGCAGTGGAGGAGCAATCTCTCACACAGAATTCGATTCTCCTTGTGGCAGTAGCTGAGGTTGCTGGGAGGTGCATGTGTAAATAGAAGACAGCTCACTCCCACTAAAACATCATGGATGAGGTGC
Organism: Oryzias celebensis; assembly: GCA_014656515.1. Lineage (NCBI taxonomy): Eukaryota > Metazoa > Chordata > Actinopteri > Beloniformes > Adrianichthyidae > Oryzias > Oryzias celebensis. The sequence goes on along the minus strand of BNCR01000007.1, from coordinate 25,575,723 downwards.
TGTACTGCCTGTATTGTATTCACCACACCATTTTCAGAAAAGACTAAATGAATGACATAACTAGCTAGATTGTCAGAAGGTGACACGTCTTGGATATTGACTCCGGTTTCATTCCCATTGAGATTCAGCTGCTAGAACGTGATTACTTCATCATGGGCAGACTTTATGGCGTCCTTGTTCTGGTCTGCAGCCTTTTTGATCTCTGTGTATCAAAAAGATTTTGGCCAGTTTTTCTTTGTGATTATAGACTTTCCAGAGAAGCAGCCAGCTGACATCAATGCCAACCATCTGGCAAGAGTTAAGATGATCAGCAAAGGTTAGACTATACAGCTGGTAAAAGATTTAAACTCCATTTTCAAAACCACTACCCATATTTGTTTTGAAATTAATTGAATTGAAAATGTTTATAAACATGTACATTTCTCTCTTAAAGTAAGCGGAGGGATGGTTGAGTTGGCTGCTTGCAGGCCTGCTGGATGGGAAACCAGGATTTGTTTCCCAGAGGGCACGATGAGCTGAATTCAGTGTGAGTCCTGAGGGAAGTCCTTACCTATGTAGACACAAGGGGTCCCGGGTCTGGGTCGGAATGAAGTGTTGTGTGCACTCCACTGAACCAAATTAGCAGATCAGTGGAAGCTTATACGTTGTGGTGACTTCTGAGGGGACATGTCGAAAGGTGAACAACAACTTTTTCTCTTTATGTATCTGGAAATGCAAGTTGTTGCTTTTGTTAACTCTGGTTGTTTTGAATTGCTTTTCATTAAAAAGTTGTCTTCTTGATATGTGAAAGTATTGTTGGGTCAAATACATAATGAATGATACCAAAATATTTCCAGGGTGAAAAACTTGCTGTAATGACCCTTCCAATTTATTTTAATTTTTTTTAAACATGACAAACTGGGAGTGACTTGAGCTATTTTTTATTTCTATTTTGTGTTGAGTGTTTTCTTCGGGAGTTGGCAGGTCATAAAAATTACTTGATTTCAGTTCATTTGTAGTTTTTAAAAGTTTTACATTTTATTCCTTTGTTTTAGTTTTTGGTGACCACAAGGACATTGTGTATTTTTGAGAGATGACTCATGATTTACGACAGCGATTCTGGGATATTTATTAAACAAATCTTACTTACAAATTAATGTTATTGAAATCAAAGTTGGAACTAAGTTTTTGTTTGTTTGCTTTACTTTAACTGACTTCTGTAATTATTCTTCTCATGTTGTCAACTCCTGCTACCAACGGCTTTGTCAGAAAATCTGAATATGGCCAGGGCTCTGATTGAAAAATAAATGTTAATAAATGTTACAGAAGATGCATACATTTGAAACAGAATAGCTCAATGATTACTATAAAAGGCGTTTGAGCACAGAAGAGATACTGTGTTAATCGAGAAGTCAGACTTGGATTCTACACACCAAGAGTGTGTTGGGCACATTGATCAACATTTGCGCCACCCACCTGAACAACATTCTAAAAAAGACAATTAATTGGGAGAAAGTTGAATCTTTATTAGATCTATCTATCTGCCAATCAAAAAGACCCACCCCTAATAATTATTACATCAGAGCTCTGATAAAACCAAAACTACAAGTTTCTTTTGCATTTTAAACAAAACATTATTCTCTAAAAAAAAAAAAAATGGACTCTCGGTCGAGCATAACTTTCTTTCTGGTTTAAAAACGTTTCTTTTTTTTTTTTATTGGGATTAATGGGGTATTGGGATTTCTCCCTTTTACTGCAACACCAGCCTCAAGTGGTGTTTTGAGGAACTGCAATTATTGGCACTTTCTGGCTTCCATCAAACTTACAAACACAATATAAGGGCTTAAAACAGACATGTGACAGGAAAAGCTGGAATCAGACCACGATACAGAGAGACTGTAAATTCCCTTCCTATTCCACTTGGCTCAACATGGCGCCTATGAACACAACACAAACTACCAGGGTGCTCTGAACATGGCAATCTTTGTACTTCATACAATACCTTTGTTCCCTCTGTTTACCCATAAATTACATTTTTCATTAATGTCTCCTCAGGTGAAAAGTCTTCATTTTGGTTAACGATGGAGTTCCCAGAGGACTTCCTGCTGGAGGGAATCCCGCTGTTCAATGTCTCTCTTTTCCATAACAACTTCAGCAACGATTACAATGAGACGGACGCCCTGCTGCCAACTGGGGTCAAAGTCACCATAGTGGTGGTCTACATGATTGTCTGCGTTATTGGCCTCGTTGGAAATTTCCTGGTCATGTATGTCATCATAAGGTAGGATAACTATAGTCTCTATCTAAACCAAAAGATGCATGTTTTGGCAGCATTTGAATTGAATTCTGCAGTGCATGAATGGTAAAAAACTGTGTTTATGCTCAAAATTGGTATTTAAATTAATATAAAAAGGGTACTATAATCACAATTTCTGGCTTTAGTTCTCTTTGTTTGATGTCTGTGAACCAGTTCAGCATAGCTGTATGATGTTACTGGTAAAAAAATAAAAGTGATCAATGCTGCATAACAGTACAAAACAGGGTAGGGGCCTAATGAAACTCCCATTATGATGGAGTTGTAAATAGCATTAAAGTCCAACTAGAGCTGGGCGATAAGGCCTAAAAAAAATATCAATTTTCAATTTTAATTGATTTATTTTCTCCCTCCATTTACTTTTTTTTTTTTAAAAACAACTACAAGTGACAAAATATATTTTAAAAAAACTATTGTATTTTAATATCTCTTTTATTTAAATATGCTCAAACACAAAGTTCAACTAAATACAAGCTGTAAACATGTTTGTAGAGCAATGCAGCAGATATTTTGTGTGCTACAGCTAGCTTAAACACTTATAAAGAGACACACTTCTGGTCCGTTTCATCTGTTGAAACTAATGTGTCGTACTCCCACTATTAGCAGCTACGGCCTTCAAACAGATTTTGCTGTGTGTGGTTTGACGCTCCAAGTCTGAAGTCACAACACCACTGGTCAATTTTTGACTCACCAGCCAAGTTGGCCGATGGATGTAAAAAAATCTACCGGCCAGGCACATCTTTTACCAGACAAATTATTACATTCTTTTACAAAGAAAAATTACATGTGTCATTTAAAATATAATTTTATGTTGAATGCAGTCACAATAAAGCAAAATGCAGTTGAAAAGTCAAAATATAACAAAAACACAAGATAAAAACAACTGCCAGCCTTTGCTCTCTGATTTTGGCATTTTTACAGTCTGTGTAGTGTTTCATTTTCTATCATAAATGTGTTGTTAATGCTCTTTAGCTCAGCTAAACAGTGACCCTATGAGGAGAACAGTCAGTCACCTTTAGTCTGAACCATTGACATATATAAAGAGAAAATATTTTCTCTTTTTTTTGTTAAGTATATGCAATTTCATAACAAAAGTTTAAACATTTTTACACATCTTTAATGTCATCTAACTGTAAAATCAAATTAAAACATGAGAAAACTAGGACAGATTTAAAAGAGGTCTACTGATTGACAGAAAATGTACTTTTTTCCTAATTCTGCCTTCTGTTGACTCATTTTTCTATGAAAGAATCGCAAAAACAGCATTATGCTTTAGATTCTTGTGTCATGGACAGTAAATATGAGGAGGGGTGGGGTGTTCCCTAATGTTAGATCCTGCTAATACAGTTACATTCAAAGTGGATTCACGTCTGTTATTGCATTTAGAAAACACCGTTTTGATGAATGTCCCATGAATTAAGCTTGTTTTTATTTTTTATCCCCCATGTCTTTAAGTCCGCTCTGTGAACATTTTCTCTGACTTTAAACCAGTTTGTGGTCGCAAACTGGCAGCAAGTGGCACAGCTCGTTAGCATAGCATTGGTTGTAGCCTGATAGCATCAGCGTGGAACAACATGGCTAAATATAAAACAACACTTTTTATACAACTGTTGCTGCTGTGAGTCCCGCCGATTTATCCTTCATTTCTGTTCAGATCCCGTTAAAAACCGCCACGTCCTGCTGCTCCTTCAGCCTAAGCTAAACGCTACCCAGAAAAGTGTACAAAAACTACCGGAGTGGGGGTGGGGGGCGTTTTACATGACGCTTGCACTTGTAAATATTACGCAACAAGCTTTTTTTCTTCTTGGCCTTGCTGAAGAAGCTCCTCTGCTTTCTGTTACTTGCCCTTTCTGCTCATTGCGAGAGGCAGGATGGCTTTACTCCGAACAACGGAAGCTGAAGAAAGCAGAGTGCTGGGAAAATAAAATCTCGGTTTTCATAAAAATAGTCTAAAACATGAAATTTGAATTATTCGATTAAATTGATTAATCGCCCTAAGTCCAACTATTTTTGCTTTTTAAGATACTGGAAGTGTAATACGAGGGATGAAAGTTTGTCTTCATATCTTTGCTTTTCCTTTTCTAGAGAGCAATTTAAACAAAACCATTCGTAAAAATGTATTCGTTTTTGTGGCATTCAAGCAAAAAGTCTGATGTAAATCCCTGTCTTGGATTGCTGTTTTGGCCTCTAGACAGACCATTGGGCCTTGTGATAGAAAACTGTGCAAAAAAAAAAAAGAAAAAACTGAACAAACAGTTTGTTTGTGGGGGGTTGGCAGGAGAAAACCTCTTTTATCAAAAAACAAAACTTCGAAGCACCATCGTAGTCCCCAAGATGAGACATGAAAAAACAAGATGTCAGGAAAAGTCTTCTGTTGACACATGAGAGGCTGTTTAGACCTGTGTCTGATAAAAATAGAAAAAGCTTTTTAGTTGAAACTCCTCCTTCCTGCTGTCAAACACGGTGAACCTAAACGTCAAAGAGAACATATAATGTAAGCTAACCACAGAATAGTTGTTTTTTTTTAGCTATACAAAACATAGCTAAAGTGGAGTAAAAAGGTGTGTTCTGATCAATCGGTTCCTCATTTTTATCTGATGCTCTTTTTTTCAAGCTTGACTGTCATCACATCAAGTCAAAGGGGTTTTTCCTATCTAAAAACCTGTCTTTGTCTCCCTGAAACACTTCCTGACTGATTAATTAAATTGATTAAAATTGATCTGACTCAGCTGCTGAAGCCTGTTAAAAAAAAAAAAAAAAAAAAAAAAAAAAAAAAAGAAGGCCACATGTATCCGGAATCCCAGTTACCTTCCAACCATGCAGTAGTGATCCCATTTATTGACTATGTTTACAAGAACTCTACATTTTAAGGAAGAAACATGCAAGATAATCATCATGAAAAAAAGAAAATTGTAAACATGTATTCTTAATCAACAAAACCTGTAAACTCTGTTTACATGTGTTGGAGCAGCAATTGTATTTTTACTGACGCATTTCTAAACTGATTCCAAGTAAAACATGTTTCATGACACCTTACTTTTTACTGCTTACAGTTTCTAGTCAGACAATTAAAAAAATATTTTAATTGTTTTTGACGTTTGGATTTAACGCATTAAGGAGACCAGACTAACAACCTCTGAACTCACCAACACGGCTTTACAAAGGCAAAAATAATGCCCGAAGTTGAACAGATTGTCAATCAAAATTTGCTCCTCCTACCTTCGTAATGTGGGAGGAGCATAACTTCTCGTATCAACAGATTGGGTGGGGCAAGGTTAAGCTCTGTTAGGACCATCCACTGCCAAACAAAATCCATGCACTGAAATACGTGTCATTAAGAGCTCTGCTATATCTAGTACAACAGACGGTCTTTTAATTTAAGCTTAAACTTCCTCACAGACACGCACACACCCTCATGCGCGCACACACACACACACATGCACCACTCAAAGTTGTCATGATTAAGTAGCAAAAGCAATACACATAGGAACATTTATTGAAAGATTACTGTAAAAAAATTACTTTGGGTGTAAAATTAGACTTCCCAATGTTGGAGTTTGTCACGGGCCGCTCGGCCATGAGGATTGAGCCACAGGACAAAAAAGAATCTTTAAATAAAGGGTTGTTTATTTTACCCAACAAAAATACATCGACTTAAGTTAAAATGGGGTCAACTTAACAAAATGTAACTAAGAGCCTCAGAACCAAAAGCTCAAACCAACTAAACAAAACTGACCCTCCAAACAGGAAACATCAGGGAGAATTTATACTGGCTGATCAGACCAAAGACACAATAGGGAGGGGACAACAATACAAAACATTGAAAACATAACCATTAACTAATAAAGTAAATTACTAGTAATTTAAAGTAGTAACAAACAAAACTAACTTACACTTCAAATCAAGTTAAACATATTTCAACAAAAGAAACAATAATTCAACAAAGGAATAAACTTTTGTCTCCCCCCCTTCCATCATCTCCAAATGGGAGTGTCCAGGAAGATTTCCAGTTCCTCCCTTTCGCCACATCAGCAATTTGTGCAGCTCCTCCCTCTGCCACATCATCAGGCTTCAAGGAGAACTCAAAAGAAAAGAATTACTTGACACAAGTTCATTTTGTTATTGAAGGTGTAAAGTAAAATAAATGTGTGCAAGTATAAATGATAAATTCTGCAACAAATTTGAAAGAAATATAACAAACTTAACTTGTAAATGTGGGGCAGCGGGGTCTGCCCTCACAGAGTTAATAGAAAAGCAAACGGCTCCTTCTACAACCTGCCTCCAGTGGTTTTTAGTGGAACTGCACCATTTGATACTGTGGGTAGTTGATATCCTTTCACAGTTTCTAAACATTGGTTTTCACCTAAACAGTGTGTGCACCAGCCATAAGAGTTACTTTAAAAGGAGGCTTAAATCATGGTTGGGGATCAAACTGTGGGGATTTTCAACAATCTGCATTCAGTTCAAAATGTTGATTGATGCCCTCTAAAGGCTAGCACAAATTGGAGATGTCGGAGGTCAAAGCACTGCTCACATTATCTACTATGGGAAAATACACGGGCTGTGAATTTTGTCTGCCCTGGTTACCCATAATGCACATGCATACAGGATTTGCTTTTTATCATAACCATCCAGGTCACCATATCCCTCTTTGTACATTATAGGAAGAGCTTAAATGATTACTGCCCCCATACTATAAGTAATAAGCTTTCTGACCCAACTTAGTTTTTTAAATTTTTTTTTAATTAATGAAAGAAAACTTGTTATGTATTGATCTATATAAACAAGATTGATGTGAAGAACATAAAGATTTGTTTTAACAATTAGCCGATGGAACAGATAGAGACAGGGAGAAGATTATTCTCGTTTTTTTTTTTTTTTTTTTTTTTTTGATCAGCTAATCGATCAACACGCCTGCATCTTATCATAAAAAATAATTCACCAGAAATGTGAAACAAACCAACAAGCTCACCTGTTTTAAAATGCTATCTAGATTTAAATGTAATTTAAATCTAGATTACTATTAAATGTAATTTAAATCTAATAGAGAGGTTTAAATAATGCAATATTTTTTAAAATAATGTTGTTATTATAAAGTTAATTCTTGCATTAAAAAGTTAAAGTAAGTGTTTCTTTTTAAAGGAAGGCTATGCATAGACCTACTGTTAAACTTTTAAAACTTGAGACTTCAGAGTCATTGTAGCTTGCTAAATCTCACTACAGGTTATTGGAGGCAAATCAGACTTTGTTGGCAGCAAAACTACAACGCTGAAGTTAAAGAGAAAAAAAAATGGTTCAATGGATGTTTTTTTCACTGCGTTTTGTTTGGATTTTGAACAATTTCCTGAATTGCTTTCCCATCATGCCCTAAAATGTATAAAACATTTTAATCTCAGAGTTAGGTTCATATAGATTGTTTTTTTCATTTTTTTTTTTTTTTATCATTATTAACATTACATCTGGAAAGGAAGATGGAAAAAAGGGGGAGCTGTGCCTGAAAACTAGCTTTTCTAGACTTTCCATCTCTGAAAGCATGTGGTAAAAGACGGACAAGAGAGTGAAAAAATCCTTCCCAAAGCAAAGAGCCATCAACTTGTTAACCTTTTCTGAAGTAAGCTGAAGAGGCCGCATTTCTCAGTGGTGGAAAAGGCAAAAACCCCTTAAAAATGCCATGCTGAAGGGGTTTATAGTAATTTTAACCCCCGTAATATGGCAGGAAATAGGAAGATAAGTGGTGTATTATTTAAGTTGTGTTTAATATATTGTTTCTGTCTCATAGAAAATGTTGAGAACTGGAAAAAATAAATAAATATCAGATTACATTTAAACAACAGTGATTGTCTGGATTAGATGGTTTTTTTTGGCCTCTTGCCTCCGTTTCCTTTTCCAGGGGATCAGTGTGTTCCAGCATGATTGGAAGGCAGAGTTTTCTGCCAGTTTGGTCATTGCCTTTAGTTTACCTTCCCATATCCCAAAACAACATTACTGAAACATGGAGTAAAAAGTGTCATGGTAAACCTAGACTCATGTAAGCAACACTTTCTCCCTGATGCAAATAAAAAAAAAATATATATATATATATATTTATAGATACACACACACTATATATCTTCCAATAGCAGCCGGGGCGTTAATTTCAGGATCTATTGAAATGATGAGAACATTTTATTCTGTTCTGATTCACACTGGTTGTGAACATCAATCTCCGTATCAAAAATCATTTTCACTTTCATGCCGATCATTTTCCTGGAAACACGCACAGCTTTCCTGTGCTCAGTAATCCATGTTCAAACCAGTTCTTCTAATTTGTTGCTGCTTTCTCTGCTCACCAGGAAGCCAGGCTTGCTCCTTTTCTTTCTTTCTGCACCCTCTCTGTGGTTTATGATTCACACCAGAATTGCTACATGGAGCTAGCAGCTAATGTCTTTAGCATGTTAGCTACACGGAGCTAGCAGCTAATGTTAACGGAGCCCGGCCACTATTAGAGACCAGCGTCCTTTACAATTAACACCTGTTAGACCCAGCTTTTATTGGAGACCAGCGTCTATTAGAGAGCAGCCATTATTGGAAGATATACAGTATCTATATGTATATTTAATGGCTTACAAAAAAAGTTTGACTGTTGGAACCTTCATTCTCTGAGAAACTTACTTGCAAATGGGCGAACTTCAATTTGTAATTTTTGTGGTGACTTTACCTGTTACTTTCTTGCAGAAAGCATAGACACGCCCACACAAGCAAAACACACACACATTACTCACAAAAAGGAAATGTTCCTCAAAATAAATCCTAATAATTCATTGGACTTGCCTTTACAAATCCACTGATAACAGCATCTGTAGTCCAGCTGTCTTCTGGGTAAGTGATGCTCAGTGGACGAGGTCGTGGTTATCAGCTAAGTGGGTGGAACTAAGTCCAGTTAATTTTACTGTTCAGAATCCTGTGGGGACAGTTATCGTTTGTTCATACTGTGTTATGTGTATTTGGTTTAGATGGCCAGAACACCTGCAACCACAGTGGATGCTGAATGCATTCTCTCCTTCATTAACTGACTCTCCTGTGTCTGCTGCCATCTTTCTATCAGATTCTTCTTTTCTGTTCACCAAAACTTCGCAAACACTTGGCTTCTGTCATTGTATATTTTTATAAGAAGACGTTTGCTCTTGATATGTATACAAACTCCAGTACTATATGACATGGGCAATAGTATAATATTTGTTATCGTAGCAACAACAGCTGGTTTGGTAAGGGAATGAAATGACCTTAGGTGGTACTGCTACATATTAATTAAAAATACCTTTTTAGACAGTGGGAGTTTCCACTAAAATCTTTCTTATCTTTTGCCCATTAATTTAGCTGAATATAAACTTTTTTGTTGTAAACAACAGTGATTGATTGACAGTAATAATTGATTTTCTAATTTTCTATCTGTATTCCTTCAAGTCGTTCTGCCTTCAAACAGCAGATAGTAAAGTATCTTAGTTGATTTGACTATCCATTTACTTAATTCCACAAATGAAACTTTTATAATTACATAATTACAACACTGTAACAAGTTGCACAAACAACAGAGAGCAAGAGAAAAACCTAAGGGTTTGTGCATACTAGTTTGAGGCAAATAACATTTTAGCCACCTCTCAGAGAGTCAAATTACTAGAGAGTGAAAGCAAAAAAAAAATGCATTTAATGATGCAAACATTTTGAGTTCTAAATAACTTTGGAAAAACAACATATTCTTTCTTTTTTGCATTATTTTTGTTCTTTTTTTATGCAAATGTAAACAAAAGTTTCTTTCAGATAAATGGTTAAAGGTTTACAATGAAACAGGTTCATTATAATTGCCCAAAATGTTTTGATGTAATTCCAATTGCAGAAAAGTGGCTCTGTCGTTCTTTAAAGCTATCACTGAATGTTACTGTGGATGAGCAGTTTCCTGAAATTTGTTGGAAGTCATTAGATGTCATCACCTAATTTGTATATATGGGTCACATGCAATTCACTACTGAAGATGCTAAGAGAGAGAAACCATGTTCTGGGAGGGGCGGGGCTTGAGTAAGCAGCATCTGTCCTGGCTCGTGGTTGCTGTGGTTCCATGGAAGGTGCCGTCTTACTTTTAAGTTTGTCGCAAAAAGCATCAAAAAGTAATGAAGATTAATTTTCCTAAACCACCAGGTAACATTAAATGGACAACTTCTACAACGAAGACTCCAAAAGGGATCATCTGAGAAAGCTGCAGACCGCTGTGGTTTGAGGCTAATAAAACAGGATGTCTGCCAAGTGACAGTGCTGAACAACTGTGAGCTCAGTTTCCCAGGTCTATTTAGGTTGCACACAGTTTCATCAGAAATTAACCAAATTTAAGATGACTGTTTTTCAATGGTTTCTCGTCACAGTCCGAACATGTCAAGGTTAAGTTGAGTGACACTTCTGCTGTGAACGTGAACTGTGTGTGGTAGCCACGTGCTCAGCCCGTGTCTGCTGGTATCGCCTGCAGTCCCTTGGGATGTTATAAAAGGATAAGCAGGTGCTGCTAATGGACGGGTAGATTAATGGAGATGCCTGTGACTTTACGTTTGTCCTTTTCATACATATTTTTAATTGTTCAATGTTGTTCAAAGCTGTGCTGCCATCTTTGTTGCACAAAATGGATTTCTTTGAGCAACTTGAGACAGAATATTGCTGTAAATCATTTCCTCAGTGAACTGTTATTAGTTATTTTCCAATTTTCGCAGGAAAAATAGAATTGTTGGTTTCACGCCTCTGTTTCCTGACTTGTCTTTTCCAAGTAATACACCACTTTTTCTTATTCATCTGGCATTAAAATCCACTTTGGTTTAACAAAAAGGCATCGCTCCCTGTCCTAAAATTCTAAATGCTACACATCATCGCCTCCAATTTAACAAAAATTCTTCTGTAAAATAAATTACAGAAAAAAAGTTGAGATTTTAATGGATTCTTCCCCATTTAGCATAGCTGGCAGCAAAGAAAAATCATTTTAACCACAGGTGACCCTGTTAAAATTTCAGTGACTGACAGTGAATGCAATCTTCCTCATTTTCTTTCCATCCACTGGCTGGATGTCAAATTTGTCATAAATTACTGACTCCCCAAAACCGAAGCCAGACTTAACACAAAATGTCATTTTGTGAAAGAGGTAAAACTGCTCTGCAGTTCTGCACAAGCGGTGACACACATTCTCTCAAGGTGGATGGAATGAGGTTACACATGAAATGTCTGTTTTAAGTTCTTACTCTGCGAATGACTCAATAATTTACCTTCATTGTGTCTTTTTGAGAGGTGAATGACTGTGTGGATTGACAAAATCTATACTTGTGTAAATGGAACTATTATTTTTCAACACCAGATTTCAGGGGGATCAATTAAACACATTTTTTCATAAAAGAGTGCGCGTCCACATGTTTTATTTACAACCTCATTGTCCCATAATGGTTGTAGACACTATCCTTTTCAGAACCTCATAACTAAATACGAGTAATGGTCAAAGGCAAGGAAATGTAAAGATTTGTTGATTCTTTGATGCTCATCCTAAAAACAAAAGAAAGAAAGTTCATTTGGTCTTACAGTTAGGAGTTAAATTTATAACTATTTGTGAAAAATGTTAAGTAAATGGGAAAAAGTTTTTTTTTTTTTTTTTTTTTTTTTATTACAACAAAATAGCTTTTTTTCCCCTTTAAAGTAAACAATAAAGATCCAAGGGCCTAAATAAAGTCTGGACTGTAGGCACTTGTTTTTTTTTTAACAATCTATGTTCAGCTTTGAGTCAAGATTAAAAACATTAGTAGAGATAATGAAAAACAACCAAACAAAAAAGTGCATAGAACAACAAAAATGTGCAAGTAATCTTAGGCGATTTACAACATAAGGTGTATTAAGCCTGAGCAACCTGACAATTGGAGAATGGAATTTGTTTATTTCAAGCAGTCAAAACAAAAATTACTAATGAGGACAAACAAGAGTTATGTCATGTACAGTTTCTATCTGTAGATAGATAAAAACTTTGGCTGATCATAGATGGTGATGGTTTTTAATATGGACAACGTGGGTGGTCACCCAGGGCAGCATTTTTCAGGGGGAAGCACAGACCAGGGGGAAAAAATAATTCTGTTCTTTAAAATAAATAACAGCACGCCTAATTTTGTTATCTGAAGGTGACTTAAAATGTCAAACAGCGCCCTCTGCTGCACAACACTCAAATCAGAACCCTCACCTCATTGCGGTACACCGTGGAACATACCAAGTCAAAAAATCCAAGAGGGGCAGAATTCACCAGTGGCTGGGTGGGTCAGAGACAGGTAAGTGGGAACATTTTTCAGTCAAACACCCATGCCAAGCTCAAATTACTTACAATTCAAACCACTTTAATTCATCACACCAAATTACAGATTACATTCACCATGAATGTAATTTTCAAATGCAATTCCCATCTCTCAAATAAAATATAACAAGTATTGGTTTAGTCCAGGCCGAGCTGATGCGATGCTAAGCGATAGTTGGTGTCACAGGACGCTAACTCGCAATTAAAAGAAATGGACAAAACTATGCGGCTCCCAATTTAGAAAAAAGAGGAAAGTATACCAAGAGAAACGTTAAAAGTACAAAGGCGTGATATTGAACATTGTTAATGTCATTACTTAAGCCTGAAAACAACTTTATTAAACATGCACAATAAAATTAGAAGAGTTAGGATAAGGCTATTGTTAGCTTCTACTTTTAACTCAATTTGTGTATTAAATGCAGCTAATTAAATACAATGTTATATTCACTCATATCCAACTACTGGTAAACAATTTCTTCACTCATGCTTTTATTAAAATAGCATAACACAACATGATGACCTGCTGTCACATTGTTTAGACTTTTGTAATGACAAATATCCAGTACTTTGTCTCATTCTCAGTATTATTAGAATTACTTTGTTGTGGTTCCTCAGCTTGTTGTCAGAAATTGATTTAAAAAATATGCAGCTAAAATCCTCTCTACCTTGGTCTAAATGTTTAGTAAGAATGTTCCATTTTTCTATTCATATTAGATCCACTTCTAAAATATTTGTGGCACATTTTTAGGTTAATTAGTGCTGTTTGTATTTTTAAACATAAATTAAACATGTGTGATGTTATCCTTATAGGAATTGCTATTTTGTTTTCCCATTGTAAGTCGTTTATTGAAAACGTAATAATCTATTAGAATTTTCAGGCATTAAATTGCATTAGTTGTATATAGTTTTCTGGAATCTTATCATGGGAGTCATTTTAAACCTCAAGAAACATATGTGTGATGTTATCTTCATCAGAGTTACTCTCAGTTTTAGTAGTTTTTTATACTAACACTGCTACACTAAGTCCTTTAAGCTGTAAGAATTTACAAACTACTAGTTGCACTTTATGTAATAAGTATTTTTTAAATATTTGAACTGTACAATTGGTTCGTAATTGGGGGGCACAGAGGGGCGCAACTGGTGTGGCTCGTCTAGGGTGTCATTTGTGCTGGAACCGCCACTGATTATAGACATATTTATACTACTAAGTAGTACTACTTAGTATGTTTGTACATACAACACAGCACACTAGATAACAGGTCACGTTTCAAAACGGAGTGCTTATTAATTATCATCAGAAATGATGATTACATTACTCCAGAAATTATTACTACTTACCACGGATCCAATATTGAAATGAAGTGCTTGTAACAAAGTGGAGTGCTTAAGATTATGATAAGTAAGTATCAAATACATTGCAGTTTAAAATAGCTGGACATGGTCATGTCGTCCATGAAAATGCTTCAAAACCTTTACGTTCTTTAGTTACTATACAATTTTACATGTATGACATTTGAAAGAACATTGGACTGATACATCTGTCATCGAACACAAGGGTTATTCTATTTCATAATTTTGTTTTTGTAAATATTTCTTTTGAAGCATGGTTGAAAAGCAATTTCTGACCTTCACTGTTCAAATTTTACTTAATTCTTTTTATTATTACTTTTATCCGATTTAATTTATTTCTGTGACCATTGTGAGTTTTTATTTCATTAACCAGAGTACCAACAATGTTGTCCACATGTATAGATGTGGTTTTATTCATCCTAAGCTTTAAAACTTACACTGGATGCATAATAATAATAACTAAAAAAACAAAGAATGGATAATTTTTCAAACTTCCAAGTACATAGACTGACATTTTTAAAAGCTGATTATTTGCAAGAGATCCCAGTGTCTGCAAAGCAAGCAAAAAAAAGTCCATAGTCAGATATTCTATTCTGGAACAACCATTAAAGAGGCCCTATGCATTCCCAGAACTCCTATTACAATGATATAATGCACACTGCAATTATTTACACCCCCCCTATAATTAGTCTCTGTAAGTAAAGTGGTTCTGAGTAAAGTTGTGCTATTTAACTTTCCTTCATTTTCCATTGCCACTCCATAACATCAAGATCATTTTGTGGCTCCTTGCTTTACTGAGAGGCTTTCAGGGATCACAAAAAAATATGACTAGTAAGAAAGGATTTCACTGGAACACAAAGAACGCAAGAATTACAACAAACAAATGTGGACTTTCATGCAGGGTCTGCTCATGCTGCTTTTTTAACCGTAAACAGACGCAGAAGGAGCAAAACGCTCACAACGATTTCATCAGCCTGGCCTGTACCTGCTACGAATATAGAAAAATCAAAATCTCTGAAGGAAAGGTAGAGCAACGGGAACGCACATCAATACAAAATTCACAGAGTGATGGTGGCAGCAGGCAAGTGATAACCTGCAGGCATGGGAGACTGCAGTCGTGCGTAAGGTTCCTTTCAATACATGCCAAGTCATTTCTGATCTACAAATGTATTAGAAAGATCCGAATAATGGGGAACACAAACCAGTTTTCTCTGTCCAATGAAAAGGTTCATGCTGTCTTTCCCTATCCTGAGATTTGCCAACTCATTTATCCTGCCCACTGCTGTGGTCTTTGGAATTAAGGTGTGTTTTCTGCAAAATTTTCTACTATATTGGACCAAAAATCATCATAGAATCAACCTTATTTATATGTATTTTTCAAAAGTACCACAAACTGCACCAAAAAATAAATAAAATAAAACAATCCAGATCCTGCTCCAATGACGTAGTGCTTTATCTGTCCCTTTATTTGTTTTGTGTTGTTTTGAAACTGTTTTTCATTATCTCAACTATCAAAAAATATTTAACAAAAGAGAAAATAAAAGAACTTTGCTACTGTTGGCGTACCTCTTCAGAAAAAAACAAAGACAAAATGTTACAGTTTAGAACTGACACCATCATCTTAACAATAAGACACTTGAAACAAAACAAATGAAATACGTTTCAAGTTAATACTTAACCATAGATTACTTTTACATTGTAGTATTGTTACCATGTTTACAATCATCTTGGGTGTTTGGGTATATGCTGTCCAACATTAGGTTGTTTGGGTTTTCATTTTATCACACTGGGCCACCATACGGGTTGTTGACCTGTACGGGTTCGGTACACTGTGGGTTCTGTAGGTTGTCCGACCCCTTAAAGGGTTGTAGAGGTAGCTGCTGCATTTAATGTTGCTTACACACAGTATGTGATTGGGCTGCAGAGGTGGCCTTTTTTAATGTTAAGTAAATGGTTTAGACGAGGTCCTACGGTGCAAATTGAGTGTCCAGCGTGGCGCGAAAGTCTGGAAACAGTGTGAATTTAGTGGCGCGGCAAGCCAGAGTGAAAGGAAATATAAATTCTAAACGCCCCCTTCCCTGTCGCTGGGAACTTTGTCCAAGTGCTCATGTGCATCCTATAACCCCAAGCTAGCATTAGCAGCGCAAGAATAATGGTGGAGCATTAGTGGTTAAATCCAGCCATGCAGTTTTGAGCCAGGGGCCAGCGCGGGCGAGGAAAATGAATGCGCGCAAGGCGTCAGAGAAGTGGAGTGGTATAAGAGACTTTAGCATGCCAACTGAGTAGCTGCGTCACTAGCCCCAAGTTAGCATCTGGTTTTCTGATCCAATGTGATTTGAATTAATAAATACTTTATTTAGGCCCTCTACTATGGGAAAAATGCTGCAAGAACATGTTAAAAACAAAAAAGAGGATTTTCATTGGAGTGAGGTTTTTAAGGATTATTATGAAAATGGAACTTACCATTGTTTTGCGTGAAGTATTTGTAACAATATTGTAACTTAAGAATACTTATGATGTATGGGTAATGCTGTCATATGGTACGCTTCTGCCACACTCTAGTAAGTAAGGTTAGTAAGGTCCGCGTACACTGGCTCTTTACTGACCAGCTGTTCTGAAACCCAAAACTCAGAGTTTGCTCTGTGCAGGTTTTAACTCTTAAGTTTGTTAAACATGCTTCTTAAAATGGGCCTCTGTTGGTTAATGTGATGGTTGACTGTTTTCTTGTTTCAACGTACTTCAGTACAAACGTACTGCAGTATGAACAATTTGGCTGACATCACAAAGCATTCTATTGAGCAGTCGTAGTTTTTTAGCAAGAAAAAAAGGGCCAAGCCTTTACCCCAAAAAACCTCAGTATATGTCAAATTAGCCACAAACATTGGCACATTGCTAAAATATTAGCTGAACCCCAAATTAGCCCTAAAAACCTTAGTAGATGCTAAATTAGCTAAAAAGGTTTGTATCTGGCTAAATGATGGGCTTGGCTTGGAATTAGCCCAAAAAGTCCTTAGTATATGCCTACTTAGCCAGAAAAGTTAACATGTCACTAAAATATTAGCTTAACTCAGAATTAGCCCAAAAACATTAGTATTTGCCAAATTAGCAAGAAAAAAGGCAGCTTGTTGCTAAGAATATTGGCTTCGATCCAGTTTTGCCCAAAAACCTCAGTAGATGCCCAATTAGCAAAAAAAAAAAAAAAAAAAATGATAGCACTTTGCTAAAATATTACATTAACTTACAATAATTAGTGTAAACAGGAATGTCTTGAACATGATGAATGTTTTGATAATAATACTGCAAAGGTGTTTAAAGAAAAAATTTGAAGAACTTTGTTAAAAATTGCGTAATATTTGAAAAACTGTCAAATGTATGAACTACAAAAGTATAAACATCAATGTTCTGAACATGCAAAACGTTTTTGATTTAAAAAAAATGTGCATAATTTGGAGAAATTTTACAAAGATTTTACATTTTTTTGAGAAATCACAAAAATTTCAAACAGTTTTAAAATGTGTACAAGGTATGATTACCAAAAATGCAAGCAAGAATGTCCTGAACGTGCTGAACGTTATGATACTCGAACTGCATAGGTTTTAAAAGTGCACAAAGAATTTGAAGAATTTATTTTAAAAAATCAAAAAAAATGTGTAAAATTTCAAAAACCCGTTAAAAAAAACCCTTGCCAATTTAGCTTATAAAAACTCAGTAGATGCCACACGACCTTGCATAAAACTCATCTAACACCTTAATGGCAATTTTTTTTCTGTTATTAAATTACTTTAAAGGTGACAACATAGCCCATAAAGCTAGCATGATACAAATGTAAAGGCTAAAGATCCCCTGGAATGAGATTATACTGAAAGCATGTATCAGTGTGTCTATGTGCGTGTGTGAAAGCGAGTGCCATCGCCATGGTAACGGATTCAAAGTCCAACGTTTGCTACATGAGTTCAGCTGCATGTGACCTGCTTAACCACACACTGCAGTCTGAGATGGACAGACTTTCTCCCAAACAAATTAACATAATATAGCAAATGAAAATAATTATTTCACAAGTTGTGGAAAGCAGTGATATAAATTGTATTAGTCTCAATTATAAAGCTTTTATGTATTTGATCAGAAAAAGCGAGATTTTTTTCTCTGCAGAACTAAAAATGCCATGTTATCCAAAGGGACAGCTTCAACATGTACTATCTCCAAATAAATGTTCATATCTTCAAAACTCTTTCACTTATTAAAAAAAATGAGCACGTGTATGACTCACAAGCCTTTGAGCTACAATGTGTGACAGCTTCATGCCTGTAAGTTCAAGTATGTTTGCACAGTCAGAAGTTAAAAACAGGATTTGGTGGAAAAACCAGCGAGAAGATTTAATATGGCCGGCTACACCGGCGTTCCAGCGGCTACACAGGCATTCCAGCGGCTACACCGGCGTTTCATCCACTGTTTCTTTCTATTAAAGCAGATAAAAAAAATGAAAGCCCCCTTGCCTCGCTGGATTTGACCAGAAATTTCGGCCAATCAAATCCACCTTTCTGTTTGATTGGCCGGTTACCGCCCCCTGAGTGACAAAAACACCCCCTGAAACTGAACGAGTGAAAAGAAAAACTGAGTGAGCGGAAAAAAAAAAAAAAAAAACTGAGTGAGCGGAAAAAAAAAAACAAAAAACTGAGTGAGCGGAAAAAAAAAAACCTGAGCGTGCGCGGTGAGAGCTCTGTGTGCTTAGTTAGGACTGCGCAGTGCAGTTGTAGGATACGCTCACTCAGCGATCAAATACGCGCCCTTTAATTAATGGCAGAGATGTGATGCCATAAACGCCTTCATCCAATCGGCGATCTCCTGAAGTACCCGAGGTATCTACCCTTCCCAGTTTGGTTTTCTTTTTTTATTTTCCCAAATGTTATGTTGCTCCCCGACTTTTTTTTTTGTTTTTATGTTTCAGTTTTGAAATTGTGAGTTCCCAAATGTAATCTTGTTTTCTCACCATTTGTTTTACTTTTTGAAATTGTTATTGTGATCTTTGAAATGTTTCATTTAATTTGTTCATTTTAACATATTTAATGTTCTTTTTATTTTTTCGCTTTGGTTTTTACATTTTTTTTGTGATATTTAAAATGTTTCATTTCATTATATTTTTTTTGAAAAGTCTTCTTTTGTTTGTTTTGGTTTTGATTTCTAAAATGTAATTTTATTTTAAAATACTTGTTTTACTTTTTTCTGTATGTTTTTTTTCGACTTGTTGATGAAATAAGTAAAAGATGAGTTTTCAAACTTGTTTTTTTTTTTAAGTATTAGAAAAAAAGTGATCAAAGTTTGGACAACTTTTTCAGTCCACAAAATATCTCCTAACATTGCTGATCTTCTGAATGTTCTCTTTCCACTTGGAAGTTTTTTATGAACTTTAAATTTTAAACATGTTCAAAAATGTGTATCTTCTATTTTCTTTCAAAATACTCACAGAGATGTCCAGAGTGCCCCAAACTCCTAAAGTCTCAAACAGTGGGTTATAATAAGAATGAGACAAAGATGACGATCTTACATTTTCCAAGTTCAACTGTAAGTTGTTTCAGTAACATTCACGCCAAAGTACATCCCTTTCCTCAATTTCTTTGTCCATTGAAAGTCAGCCTATTCACTGCCTTTTCTCTCAAGGTTTTTATAATCTGGGATTCATTTCAAAGGGTTTTATAGATGCAGTCGACGAATTGCACAAGAAGACATGAAAGCATGAACAAAACAACCATTACAAACAGACCTGGTGTTTTCTGCTTCATTCCTAAATACTCATAAACTAGTAAATTCAGTGTAGCAAATTTCTTTAGTCACACCCTTACTTCATCTAGACATGCTTGCTGGTGCCAAATTGCAAGCATCATGGTGCAAGTGACACTTTCAATTATTTTATAATTAGAAAACGCACCTGTATCAAATACATAGCAGCAGTGACAGCAAAGTAACCTCAAATGTGGGTGGAGTTCTTCTGGGCAAACGATGGTTTGAGTGAACATGGTGTGACATTGAGTTGGGGTGACAGATGGTTGTCATTACTGTTTGGCATGTGATTGCAGTGGACTTTTTCACTTTTTCTAGATTGATTTGCAGCAAATGTGACATTTTGAAGGTCAATGACTTGCTTTCTAGAAAGGAAGAAACTCATCCATAGGAAGGAAAAAGATTCCAGCAAACTACTTTGCTAACTATTGGAGTGTATTCATCAAACTATTGATGCACAAAGCCAGGGAATGGATATGAAGCCTCACACCCTCCATTTGTCACCAAGGTAATACCTACCTACCTTACAAACACAGATGCCAGGTTTATTGGCAGATAAAACTTCTTTCCTAACTGAGCTGCATCATACCTGCAAATTCTGCATAGACTCAGAATGTCTCCAGAGTTTACATACGTGATCTCACAGAGTCTACACAGAAGAAGCAGAAGCTGTTTGTCTTCCTTCAATAACTAACAGAAGAAGACATTTTGAGCCCTCCTTCACCTTAGTTAAATAAATGCATATCCATAAACCTGATCCACTATGTAGATGCAGTTCAATCATTTCAGGGACAGGTCATGCAGATTATCTTTTGCATTAAAATCAAAGCATTAGTAAAGGCAAAATCCAAAGTGGAGGACAACACAAGTCTGAGTTCATTTCTCACTTTTGTTTGCCTTGGGATGCATTAGCACCTCTCCTGACAGCACTTGCAGCTTCACGTAGCCCCCAGAGCTGTCAGAGGAAAGAAAAAAATGAAACTTTGCAGCCGTGAACCTCTGGAGATGTGCTGCTGGTTCATAACAACACCTACAGGCAAGGATGGCCAAGCATCTGTTCATTGGTTAAGGCGCACATGAACAAAGTGGAAATCAGGGATACAGATACATAATGCTGAACTCAACACCTAACAGCCTGAAGTGAGAAAAGACATGGCGGATAGGAGGAAGTCATGTTTTCAGGGAGGCTTTGCTCATTTAGTATTTTGCTTTGGAAAAGGAGAACTGAAGCTTAAAGGGATCCCTGCTCTAAAAGAGGTCTCTGTTTCCATAACAACACACTGGTCCACATTGTATGGCTTATTACAGTGCCCATAGCAGTGATATGGCAATGGCATACTTGAGGAAAAAAAAACATTGCGAAGAAAAAGGATTTAAAAAAAATTGCAAGAAGGGGTCAAACATTTGAAAAAGGGGGTGTGTGGAAGTGAATCTGTAGGCAAGAAAAGAACAAGGTGTCCCCGTTCACAGAGTATAATTCCTTCTCTGCTCAGATTTTTGAATCCTACCTAACCTCCTTATGCTGCAAAAATTGAAAATGTATTGATGGATCAATGGGAGAAAAAGAAAAAAGAAAATCCCTGGATTGTATCTAATTTAACAAGATTTGAAACCTCTGAAGATAAATATAATCATCTCCTCCAGAGATGAATGAAGAAAGTGTTTTCCTAAAAGCAAAAAATAAATAAATACTGTGACCAGCCAAAACCCATTTAAGAAAGTCTGTGGAGCATTGAAAATGCTCCCTTTGTTTGTCTTCAGGGAAATCATAGGATTAGAAAAATCTGCAAAAAAAGCAACACTTTGCCTTTTTATTAACATATCACAATTAAATAGTTGAAATGTTCTTACCCTTTATTGAATTAAAAAAAAACACTTGCAAATGGGCCAGAACCACACATGTTGCTGTGAATAATTGTATGATTTGGGTACAATCTTATCTTTAATACAATATGTTTGAAGACTCCATTGAAAAGGATACATATAACAACATGTAAGCTTAAAATTACATTTCTGAGCATTTCTTTATTTAAATCATTGTGAATCAGGTGCAGACGAAAAATGCAGCAACTCAGAAGCAAATTTCCAATGAATTACTGCTTCTCTACAGAAAAGACATTTATAGTTTTTTGTGGCTAAAATAAAAAATAAAAGAGCATTTTTACAATAGATCAAAACATTATTGGAGCAGGTCTTTAATAGCACAATAATCACAGTGGATGCTGTTTAGAATTAGTGCTTGTCAAGAGTAGCCAGAAAATGCAAGGCTAAGATTTCTTTTCTTTTTTATTTTTTTTAGGAATAATTCAGACCTGTAAATCTATAAATGTCTCCTGACCCTGTGAGCATTCTAAACCTTAATTCTAAACCTCATTTTGGATTTCAAGGTACCTGTTTCAAAGTTTGTTTCAACAAGTTCTAGTTGCTTAGGGAGACACCGCATGTCCTTGTTGCTCCTGGTATGTCCACAGTCCGTGGCTTTTGCGTAACTTCCGCAGCTGTTGATTTCCTGGTTTCAAGAAGGCTACTGTTTTTTAAGGGAAAAAGAAAAGATCCTTGTCATGACACTGATTCGTGACTTGGTGCGACGCTCTACAGTGTGGCGGTGGAGCAGTCTGAGAAAGATGAAGGAAAAAGAGATCAGAGAAAGACCCTGACTGCTGGTGTGAGACGGAGTGAAAAAGGGGATGAATAGCCACTGGGGAAGAACTTAATGAAGATGTTTGCTGTCCCTTAAGACCAGTGCACAATACACCTGAGCCAGATTTGAGATGACTGTCAGATGGCTTTAGATGATGCCATTATTCTTTCAAGGTTCCAGCTGGGTTTTCTCCATATCTCAGTTTAGGAGTTAGAGATCAAGAAACATTCAAATCTCTTCAGTTGGCGTTGCATCTTTCTTCTTTAGGTGTTTGTGCAGCTTTTTATGTACCGGTATTTTGACATCTTCCACATGTATTACTGTATACTACACTAACCATCTATAATTCTTTTTTCTCTCTGCTGGTCTTGGGGTGCCTTGTAGTTTCCTCTGCAAAACTGAAGAAGTTTCTTTTGAAAGGGAGGTCTGAGCATCTTAGCTTAGACTGCTGCCACTGTGACCCAGTTACTGAGAAGCTGGCTGGATGGAACACTTTCTGATTGGTGTTTTTACTAAAATGAGGTGCGATTGGTAAATATAGGATGTTATCCATATTTTAAGTTGTTAGAAGACGAGTGTGCTTGCACTGGAATAGATCTCTGAAAGAAGACTTTGTCAAAACCTCACAATTACATTTTTATGATAAAAGTTAGGTTTACAACTCATTATCTGGCATAGTTGGAGAGAATGATCCAGCACTGGGAAATGCACTGGAACACAATGTGGTCAAAAAAAAGAAGTATTTTTTATCTGCTCTAAGGAAATGATGCTATAAAGACACAATGGATTAAATTACATTAATGCCTGCTCAGTAGATTTGTAACAGGATGTGGCTCAAGGTTGGAGAAAATACTAAAATACTATTGAATGACCAGCAAGAGGGTTTCTTAATGTTTTTAGGGAATGTCCGTCATTGAAATACAACATGAAGTTTAAAGTATAATTGAAAAAAAGAAAACACTTTCGCATTTTCTAAATGTAAAGTAAACTAATATTTAGAAATAAGAAACATGTTTTGCAACCTGTGGAAGAAGAAGACTGATGACTTCCAACAAAAAAAGCTTTTGCTCTTGCATGAATGGTCAAAGGATCTTATAATGTATTGCTTGGATTCTTGGGATTCTAGAATCTGGGTCAAAAAACAGTTTTCATATGAGCTTTTCTTTTGTAAACTGTAGTTATAAATGTCTATCACTATCAACCAATCACTGAAGAGAAGCAGCAAACCAGTAAACCAAGCCTCGCTCTTTAACATTTTTGTCGCCATAACCATTCAAATCGTATTTCTTACACACATTTCTTAGACACCTATCTCATTAGCATGATCCAAACTTTCCTCAGAAACCCATTGTAAATAACTTGGTCCATGTTTTCTGTTTTGTAGTTGATCATCATTCGTCTACAGGCAGTAGAAGGACTTTTCCTGCTCATTGAAAAATGGCTGCTTCCATGAAATCTCAAATACACTTTGGGCGAGAACAGTTTTGCTTATTTTCAAAAACCAAATATCTAATGGTAATAATCACTCATCTATTGTTATTCAACTGTGTTAAACAACTACTGCCATGGTGTAGCGGTAGGGTGGTCGTACTCTGTTTGATTCCCACTTTGCCTGCCCATGTGTCGAAGTGTCTTTGGATAAGACACTTAACCCCACATTGCCTCTGATGGCAGATTGGCACCAATATTAGGCAGCAGAGCCGCCATCAGCATGTGAATGTGTGTGTGTTAATTGGACTGTGACTATAAAGCATTTTGGGCCTTCATTGAAGGTAGGGAAGTATTATACAAGTATACGCCTTTTACTGGCCAAATTCAAAGAATGCAATATTTGTTGATAATGAATCATTTCTGATACATTTACGCCATTTTAAAAATATGTGTATCAAATTTGAGACAGTGCGTAAATTATGTGATATTTTCCTGAACACTCATGTCAATGTTTTTGCATCTTAAACTAACATTGTTGTGAACAAAACTTACCAAATCACCCATTAGATCATAATTGATAATATTTTTATCTCATAAAAAATTACATTGCAGCATATTTTTGTGGTTTTCAACAGAGAATTTCGAAACATCCAAATTAAAGAAAAGAATAATAATTTTCTCTCATTTCTTTGATGTGTGGGCTTTATAGGGTTAAAGTGGAACGTTCTTTTTAGGTATTGCATACATACTGAGGCATTTACCATTCATGCTGCACTAGTTCTTCAAGATCAATAATTTGAAATTATAATTTGATTAGAATTTTGAAAATGTTTCACGATTTTAACTTTTAGTATTTGTTCTAAAATATATATATTATATATATATATATATATATATATATATATATATATATATATATAATTTTATTTTTTTATTGTAATTATAATAATAATAATATCAACTTATACAACTTTACTGCTTTTTCAAGAGATTCTAGGACCTAATGGTGAAAAAGCAACCAAAAGTGCCGTAGGTTTTGTTAGTTTTATATGGGACACTCTAAAGTGAGCTAAAAAACTGAACTTTGCTAAACAATGTTCCTTTGAAACAGGTCCCGGACAGGTCCCAGGAAACAGAACTGTAACTATGAGGTTTTGGTTTGTACAGCTGCCATCACTTTGGCGCCAGACAGTAAATTCATCTCTTTGTGATTCCTTCCAGCAGACATGTCTAACTTTCCTTTTCAATGCTTCCTTTTGTCCTGTCTGGACATGCTCTTTCGTTGTCCTCCTTCATCCTCACTTGTGGATTTCTCATTGAGAGCGTGACAAACAGGATGTTGCCTGAAACTGCCTCAAGAATGTGAGAAGGAG
This sequence comes from Oryzias celebensis, assembly GCA_014656515.1. Taxonomy (NCBI): domain Eukaryota; kingdom Metazoa; phylum Chordata; class Actinopteri; order Beloniformes; family Adrianichthyidae; genus Oryzias; species Oryzias celebensis. The sequence continues at coordinate 25,550,524 of BNCR01000007.1, read as the reverse complement.
TGAATTTCTATCACAACACATGAAAAAGTAAGGCCCTAAAAACATGACAAGCAGTAAAAGAATTAGAATCCATTTTGTAATCCTTTCTAATTTTGTCAACTGAGACTTCCTGATCTTGTGTTTTAACCAGATTACACTATTATAACTGCTTACATGCAGAAAATAAAATAAATAAATAAAATAAAAAAAATATAAATAAGGATGTGAAGCCCTGGAGTTGTAATCAAAATTGTAATCAAAATGTGCAGATGTGCATTCACATGCTTGAAATCTTCCTAATGTTTGGTGGATTTTCTGGAAGTAAATTCTGATGCTTGCTTTCAGCAGGCAGATTTAGCTGGATTTTTCAGGCTTTGTTTTTGCTTTTTACATTTTTTTTAACTTTCTGCAACCAACTCTTCCATGCATAATTTCTATGAAAATGTTCAATCAATAATTTGCCTTTTTGTGGCTTTGTGTAAAAACATACTGAACTTATTAGGTAGCTGTAAAGCTTCATCAAAACTTTCAGCTTTTTAAATTTCCTTCTAATGCTCAACTACTTTTTAGCATCTTTGGGGAAAAGTTTTATTTCTAAGTCTTAACAAAGATATATGCATAAAATGCCAATGCCACAGTGATGGTCTGAACTCCATCACATTTCAACTATCATAAAACAAAGTAAGGTAAAGCGCAGATGGTATGATCAAGTGCTTGGAGTCAATACAAGAACTAACCCACATGAACACGCATGCACTTTTATTTACATCTCATTAGTCAGCTCTGCAGAGAATTCTTTTCAATCGCCATCATTGTTGTTGATTACAAAGCAGAAGTGTTAGTCAAGTCCTTCTGTTCTGTTGGCGTTGTTTGTGAATAGTCAACAGATCAATACCCGAAACAGAATCAGAGGAAGGCCGTGCGTGAAGGACAAAAAGACAGATAGGAGGCTTCAAAGGGGGAGCAATGGAAGAGAAGCATCATCCAATCCTGCATGATCTGATACAATATTTTACAGTTCTTCCTATTGAACATGTGTGACAGAATATTGGTGTAATCTGCACCCACTGATCCTCAGATGAAATCTGTTCATTCATTAGTTTGTCCTTCATGCATCACAAAAGGTTTTCTCAGCAAAAGCTTCAACTCAACAGAAATGTTTGGAAAAGCTGACAAGTAATGCAATATTTGGGGAAAAATACACAACTAGTGACCAAAAAAATACTAATGGTATCTGTCCTTTTGAAATATGGAGTTTAGGTCAAACATTTACACACGTGGACAAAATTGTTGGTACCCCTCAGTTAAAGAAACCCACAATTCTCAGTGAAATCACTTGAAACTTACAAAAGTAACAATAAATAAAAAATTTATTGAAAATTAAATAATCAAAATCAGCCATCACTTTTGAATTGCTGATTAACATAATTATTAAAAAAAACAAACTAATGAAACAGGCCTGGACAAAAATGATGGTACCTCTATAAAAGATTGAAAACTATTTGACCAGACTGACATGATTAACTCAGGTGTGTCCTTTAATTGACATCACAGGTGTTACCAAACTCATAATCAGTCAGTCTGCCTATTTAAAGGGAGACAAGTAGTCACTCTGCTGTTTGGTGAAAAGGTGTGTACCACACTGAACATGGACAACAGAAAGCCAAGGAGAGAATTGTCCCAGGATATCCGAAAAAAAATTATAGATAAACATCTTAAAGGTAAAGGCTATAAGACCATCTCTAAACAGCTTGAACTTCCTGTGACAACAGTGGCTCATATTATTCAGAAGTTCAAGACCCACGGGACAGAAGCCAACCTCTCTGGTCGTGGCCGCAAGAGGAAAATTGATGACAAATTGAAGAGACGGATCGTTCGAATTGTATCCAAAGAGCCCAGAACAACCTCCAAAGAAATTAAAGGTGAACTCCAAGGCCAAGGTACATCAGTGTCAGATCGCACCATTCGTCGTTGTTTGAGCCAAAGTGGACTTCATGGGAGACGACCAAGGAGGACACCACTGCTGAAAAACAATCATAAAAAAGCCAGACTGGAATTTGCAAAAATGCATGTTGACAAGCCCCAAAGCTTCTGGGAGAATGTCCTTTGGACAGATGAGACCAAACTGGAGCTTTTTGGTAAGGCACATCAACTCTATGTTCATAGACTCAAAAACCAAGCATACGAAGAAAAGAACACTGTCCCTACGGTGAAACATGGAGGAGGCTCAGTCATGTTTTGGGGCTGCTTTGCTGCATCTGGAACAGGGTGTCTTGAATGTGTGCAAGGTCCAATGAAATCTGTAGACTATCAAGGCATTCTGGAGAGAAATGTGCTGCCTTGTGTCAGAAAGCTTGGTCTCAGTCGCAGGTCATGGGTCTTCCAACAGGACAACGATCCAAAACACACAGCCAAAAACCCCCAAGAATGGCTGAGAGAAAAGCGTTGGACTATTCTAAAGTGGCCTTCCATGAGCCCAGATCTGAATCCCATTGAACATCTGTGGAAGGAGCTGAAACTGTGGGGTTTTGGAACCAGGTCGATTAGTTGTTGTTCGTTTGTCATCACTTCCTGTTTTATTTTGTTGTATTTCCTGTGCTCACCATTGCTTCTCAGGTCACTTGACACTTCCCTCCTTGTGTGTTCCCTCCCTCCTGGCACACCTGTGTGTTGTTACCTCATCCTCTCTCCCTGTTATAAACCCTCGTCTCCCTTGCACGGTTTGTCGGGTGCTTCTGTTTCCTTCTAGGATGTGTTCCTGTTCGTTCGAGAAATTAAATGAAGATCTATTCATTTTTGATTACCGTCTGCGTTTGTGTCCACACGCCAACCCTGACAGAAACATGCCATTTGGAGAAGACACCCATCAAACCTGAGACAACTGGAGCAGTTTGCTCATGAGGAGTGGGCCAAAATACGTTTGGATATTTTGCTTTTAAACGATAAGCGAGCCGGTTATTTTATTTTGTTTTGTTAGACAGCTGCAGAACGCTCATTGACAAATACAGAAATGACTTAATTGCAGTGATTGCCTCAAAAGGTTGTGCAACAAAATATTAAGTTATGGCTACCATCATTTTTGTCCAGGCTTGTTTCATTGTTTTTTTTTTTTTTAAATAATTATGTTAATCAGCAATTCAAAAGTGATGGCTGATTTTGATTATTTAATTTTCAATAAATTTTTATTTATTGTTGCTTATGTAAGTTTCAAGTGATTTCACTGAGAATTGTGGGTTTTTCCTTCTTTAACTGAGGGGTACCAACACATTTGTCCATGTGTGTAGTTTAAAATGATACAAAAGTAAGTGGGACTTTCCCATAAGCTTTTTTTAAAGCTCAGTCCGATCATCTTTTGATCCATGGTATGCATTTCCAGTTGTCTGTTAATTATATTTATGCTGTTTTAGTCATACAATTTTTTGGGTTGGGGGTGGGTGGAGGGTTGCCACTGTTAGTGTTTCTTTAAAAGTTTAAGGATGAAAAAGCAGCAAAACAAGCTCTCAGGGACAGCTTTAAGGGAAAAAAGGTACGAAGAGGTGGAAAAACGGCCTCAAAGCCCTTTGAGAGGTTTGTCTGTTTTACACTGAATTACTTGGCTGAATGTGGCTATTAAAGGGTTCAACCTTCAGCAGCACAGTAGTCTTGAACACAAACTGTAACAAAACTACTTTAGAAAAAAATACAGATGTAATCCTGAAAACACAAAGTGGTGAACTGACATAAACCCCATCAGGCAAGTTTGGACTGAACCAGAAACAAGCATGGAGCAAAAAAAAATCCCCAAACCATAACATGTTTATAGTAACTTCATTAGAGGAGCTTTATTTAGAACGTTGAGTTTCGGTTAAGAAAATGTACAATTGTTTAATGATTGCTCCTGTTTTGTAAATATCTTTTTCCCTTCTAATTTGTGTTTAAAAACAGTATTGGTACTATAGAAACTGCATTTATTCTCAATGAATAAAACTTATTTTGCCAACAACTGCATATGTTGTTGTAAGAAGGATTAATGTCTGTGGGCTCTTACTTTTAAGATATTTCAATGATTTTTTTGAAGGAGTTGAGAGAGTGTGACCCTTTAGAGTAAAATAAAAGTTTTTTACTTTTCATCATGACCTCCTTCACGGACCTCAACACCAAAATAACAGCTAAGTCCATGAACTGGAAGGACTACAAAGATAAAGAAGTCATGTGGTGCTCAAAATGTTGCCCACTTAGAAAACTGGCAAATTTCAATAGAACTTAATTAACTTAATTAACAATAGATAGTCTGTTTCCTCACATCCGCTGCCCTGTTCTAATATTTCGCTCTACAGTCAAGCTCAAAGGGATGGAACCTCACACAAACCGAAGCTTTGACATCAATGATTATTAAAAAAAAAAGAATCTGACAATTTGTTCTGTCTTTGAAGGTTTATGTATTTTGATTTTTTAAATTGCTTATACTGTTGTTATTTATTCGCTATTTCATTCTTTATGAGCGGCTTTTATCTATGTATGGTTTGACACATTTTGATGACTTCCCTACAATGATCCCATAACTGCACCCCCCTTGTGGAGATGCAGTGGAGTTTCATGTTTGTTTGTTTATGTGTTTTCCTCTCAGAGTGTGTTTGTTTTCTCTCAAACAGAAGAGCTTTTGGATACTTTCTGGCAGTTGTTTATTTTTAACTTTGAACATGAATTGAATTATTTTTGAAATCAATCAAATCTCTAAATTTCAATAGTTTTAGTTTGATAAAAAGTGGATTTGTTGGTTCTGCAAGGTGACTTGGTAATTACTCATATTGTATTTTTTGGAAAAGAAAGACTGAATTTAAGGTTTTTTAGTTTTTTTGTGTGTTTCCCCACACTTCCACACAATAAGTCATAAAGGGAAGAGTAAATTAGCAGTACAAAGTGTTCAATGATGAAAAATTATTTGACTTTACATAGTATAGATATTGATTTAGATATTTTGGAATTAATATAGGTCATGTGTTTCTTCCAGTTAAATTTTTCATCAATAATCACACCTAGAAATTTTATTTCGCACACCCTTTCAATTTCAGGATTATTAATCATGGATTTCCTCATGGTATTGGTTGTTCTATCACCAAATATTATGAACTTTGTTTTATTTAGAATTCGTGGTAACTTATGCAGATCAAACCAACTCTTAAATTTATTGAGCTCTATTCCAGCTGCATCCAATAGCTCTTCCAAATTGTGTAGAGAGTAAGTTTGTATCATTTGCAAATATAATAGTTTTCAACATGCTCAAGATTGCACTAATATCACTGAAATGATATCAATGATATCACAAACATTGCCACATATAAAAAAATTTAAAACTTTTGAAAGAGTTAAAAACTGAAATAAAAAGGGATTTGACTTGAAGGAGAGATGGGTGGAAGGACTCATATGTAGTAGACAATGTCTGCCCAGAAGATGTCCTCTAAAAATCTCAGTGGTCAGAGAGAATCTTTAACAAAACCACCCAGGTTGTAACAAGATAGCTTTGTGGTAAAAGATAGAAAAGAATCAGCTAAAAAAAATCTTGTTTTTTTTTTTTTTTCCTTTCTGGGTTACAAATAAAGTTTGCTGCTTTCAGCTGCAAATCCAGAAGTCCAAGGAGCTCCTGGGCAGTGTCTGTGCCAGATTGGTCCTCCTCATCAGAAGGCATTATCTTGCTCTTCGCTGACATTGGCTAAGCAGAGCCGTCTCTTCATCTCTGCACTTTGATTTAATCAGCTACACTAAATGAATGCTGAAAGTGCATGACGCTATCAAAGTGTGTGTTTAGCAGCCTGTGTGTAATCAAAGGAACATCTAACAGTTTGTGGATATACTTTGAAGAATTAATGTTTACTTTAAAGAAATTTTGCACACACTTGAATCTTTTTTCTTTGCAAATACAGCTTTGGGCTATGCGTTTGCAATCCTTTGCAGATGAATTTTTTTATCTCCAAAACATTGTATCCTATCCTCAAACACCAATAAATCAGACACAAGAACAAGCAGGGGACAGGCACAAGTCTGTGATCAGAGAGCCTCAATCCAAAACTGCTACTTGGTTCTAAGTCTGGTACAAAGACAGCAGAAGAATGTGCTGATTGCCTGACAGGTGGCACGGGTAGAAGTAGAGGTAGAGTAATGGCACACGCCGGATTAACAGAAGGTGAAATATGATTGTTTGATGTAGAGAGTGGAGTGTGTGGAGAACGTGTGATTGATTTATTGAAAAAAAAATGTAACAGTTTGAGCCACAGGGTAACGTTTTGTAGTTTCCTCTACCTATTGGCCATATTGCCTGCAGCCCAACAACCAAAACCAACTCCAGCCTGTTGGTGGATGATGGATGGTTAGATGGATGGAAAGATAGATTTTGCGTTCTATTGCCTACTCATGCTATCTACTATAAAACAGTTTCAGCTGGTTGTTAGCTAACCACACAATTTGTCTGTCTGTGTGTGTGTGAATTCGTGTGTATCACAGGGTAATGAGTCTGCCTTCCTTCTTGCTAATGACCACGTTGAATTATGAGGCCATTTACTCTGAACTGCAAATGAATCCCTCCCTACAGAGAGCTGAAATTGTCTGCCTTGGTTTGTGCGTGTGTGCGTGCGCACGTGTGCATGTGGTCACTAAATATAGCTGCTTGTCACATGACTTATCTGTTTCCACGAAATAGACTCACTGAGTGTTTTGCATAAATTCAGCACATGCATATCCTTTATATCCTTTCTTCAGCTGCTGTTTTCATTCTTATCTTTATTCTTTTATTTATTTTACGTGTGTGTGGCCGTTGGATCTTGGTTTTAATTACTAGCTTTTAAGATATGCACCACCGATCACACTGATGGCTGTTCATGCAGTAAAGTAAAACATGCAACAACTATCTCATTGTTGCTCACACTTTAAAAGAATAGTGTGTTTTAGATATCATATTCCCCTGAAGATATTAAAAACGAATTTCACACTATTGAGGTGCAGACCATCTTTACTAAAAAGAGTCCAGGCCAGTGATGTGAGTTATATTTAAGTGTCGACCTGAAAAACTTTAAAGTCCATCAAATGTGTCAATTAGTTAGAATGATGGTGAGGACAGTAGATCATTCTGACAGTGGGGGTTAATTGTTTCCCCTCACCTGAATGAAACTCATCCAACATTGATACATCTATCAGTGTTATCATTAAGTGATATTCATCATTCATTTATTTTCTGAACCACTTTATCCCTTTCGGGGTCACGGGGCTGCCGGAGCCTAACCCGGCTACTCATGGGCGAAGGCAGGGGACACCCCTGGACTGGTCACCAGTCTGTCACAGGGGCCACAATCTCACACACACACAACCACACCTCGGGACAATTTAAAGTGACCAATTAACCTATGAAGCATGTTTTTGGACGGTGGGAGGAAGCCGGAGAGAAAAGCCACCTACGGGGAAAACATGCAAACTCCTCACAGAAAGGTCCCCCGGCCAGGACTTGAACCGGGAACCTTATGCTATGAGGAAAGAGCGCTAACCACTGCCCCACCGTGCAGCCCACATGAGATGAAAGTAAAGATAATCAAACCATTTAAGCTCAAATAAAATAGACATAAATCTGTGGTTCATATAAACAATGGTGGTAGTGACAAAAATCAACGAGTAAAAATATTTAATTTGGACTATTGATTGTAGTAACTTATTAGCCTTAAAGCACTACAGAAAGAATGCAAAAAAACAATCAAAAGAAATCTTAATTTCAATTTGTTGAAATCTTTTTCACCCATACAATTTAAAGACCCACTTCTAAAAAAAGTTTTGTTTTGTGTTTTTCTTGTGGCGGTTTTCTCATTATGGAGTATATATATATAAAGGCAATTAAATTAAAATAGCATTTTTGACTATGTCTCTTTTTAAATCGTGATGGATGAAGAGCAGATGAAAAAATGCTGTTTAAAAAACTCTTGTTGTGACATACAAACTACACTTGGCAGCCAACAAGGTCCCTGCTTTGCTGCATTCTGATGCATCCACTCTCAGACGAATAGATCCATGTAATTCTTTATTTTCCTCATAACTGTCTGACTGAATAACTCCAATATTGCTCACCACTTTTGCTTCACTGCTATGCTAGGATGAGATTGTGAGGGGCTGTAAGCTGGCAGGAGAGATTGTAAACAAAGGGATGATGGGAAATCAGCTCAGCTTACCCCCCCGCCAATAGTCCTACCCATAACTCTGAGGCAAATATGTGATGAACTCCTGCCGCTTTACTGAAACTATGTCCTAAAAAACGACAAAGGTTTTATTATTTTGTCTAACAAATGACATAATCATAATTAAAAGTCCACTGGGAAAACTTAATAAATAGGTCAACAGATGATTGGAGAGGGACTTGGCAACTTGTTATAGTCCTAAATTTGTACAGAGGAAATTTGTTGACCAAATAGTTCATGCAGTAAATAAATAAAAGTCTATAAAGCTGATCAACACTTTACATAAATTCTTCAACATCAAAAATGTACATCTACATCTAAATAACGCATACTTTATTACATACCCTAACTCTTCGTCTGTTAATCCAATCAAAGTGAATCAGCTGACTATGACACAGAGAAAAGCTGTTTTTTCATATCAGCTTTGCACTACTTTGCATAACAGTACAAAACTGCTTTGGTCTGAATTGGTATCAGATATTTCATGTTAATAGTATAAACACATGACTACTGTAAAATATTGCATATCATCGCAAGGCTGTCTTTCTCCATCCACAGGAATTATGTCAATGGCGTTAACAGTTGAAGAGTTACAATAATTGAAAGAATGTCAGTACTGGAGCTAAGGCTTAGGTGCTTAAGGGTTAAATGAGCTCCCATTTTGTGCATGAAATTTTGTGACCATAGAGAAAAAAATGTTAGACTCTAGTCAAAAGAAACTCCAAACAGATCCATACTTGGTAAGTATGTTTGAATCAGAGAAGACAAAAAAGGGGAAAAAACCCACACAAAACACAATGGAACATCTGTTGAACAAAAAGAGACACATTATAACCTTGACTATAATTTTGAGCCGAGCTCCAAAGATAGAAATGGTGTCGGCCCTTTAAACTCATAAAAGAGAAGCCATGCCTCCCATGAAGCTCCCTAGTTATGAAATTTTAGCATCAACCAGCCACCCTGCAGGCAGAAGACAAAGTCCACTGAAAAAATAGATGCATGAGGTCTCCGAGATAAGCATGTTTTTCTTGGTATTTTAGAGTTTTACATGCAAGTACAAATTAAAATGATTCTGCCGTCCGTTTCCTGTGAATGTCTGCATCTGTTGGGTTCACTGTAGCAGATACTTTATTGACAGAATATTCACAAAAGCAAATGGATTTACAAATGTATAGATTCAGCATGGAAAAGTGTGTTTAATGTTCTCTTTCAAACGACACACTGAAGGTTATTTGAGTGAAGCACAGGCAGTTGCACATTAACTTCTGCCTTGGCTCCAACTCACTGCCTCAAACAAAGAGTGGAAACTAATCAAAAATCTGCTGCAGCAGGGCCAGTCATTATACCCAGGCAACTGCTCCTCTAAACCATTTTAAGGAACAATTTCCTCACATCTGAGCGGAAACCGAAAGGCGCAAGCACATAACCCAAATGTTGGAATTAGGCCTGTCAGGCATCCAGCTGAAGCCGGTCCCCTCCCCACGAGAGGACAGCTAGTCAGTTGCAGACATCTGCAGGCCTGGCTGATGCTTCTGTTTGATATGAGAGAGATCCCACCATTCCTATCCATCCTTGGAAAAGCCTATGCAGGTTGATGCTGAGGACGGATGATTACTAAACATTCCTCAAGTATATGTAGTGTGTAGTTACAGCTCCTGGTTCATAAGACAATGGAAGAAAGCAGAGCGGTAGCAAAACCAAATAGTGTTCTGACTAAATTATAGTAATTGTATCAAAGGGGCAATAATCATTTTCATCTTACACTCAAGCCCCCACTTTACATTACTTGCATCAAAGATAACCAGGATGTACTAAAAGTTTACAGCCCACTTCAGGCCTTTCTCTTCACCATTTAAAGTAGTTAAAATGAAGTTAAAATGAAGTAAACAAAAGTTACCCATACAGACATATGACCACTTTAAATTAAAAGCTTCGCATCTAGACCTTAGACTGTCTTAGAGAACTGAACTGGTAACCCCTCCCTCATCGTGTTCCAAATAGGAAGTACTCACTAGCTACAATAAGCCAAAATCCAAATGACTTCTCTTGATAATTTTACAGTGATTACTGAGTCATTATATTTGTCAGAATAACCATTCTTTGTCTGCCATTTTTTTAACATGTTCTTGCTAATCCTAATTCATTGTTCATGATTTTAATTCCTTACTCAAAGTTATTCAAGTTATAAACTGACCAATCAGACAATAAAATAAAAGCATGTGGTGTGTATGCAGGCCTCACCTCAAATGTTTATAATGTATGATTGATAGATGAGCTTGTTGGTGTGCACTTCCAACAAGCTCAGTTCTGATTGGCAATAGTAGTTGCCATAGAAATGTAGAATCCAACTCAGTCGGACCAATCACAGTTGCTGACATCATCTGGCTCCAACATGGTGATGTCTTTTATCGTAAAATAATGGTGACTGAATTGACTTCATTTAGTTGGAGTTGGAAGTAAATTGTTTTATATGGGTGGTGTCATATATACTCACTTTTCTTATGCAGTCAATGGTTTAAACACACTGAGATGGCCTTACCTAAAATTATAAGAGCTGAAGCAACAGGGAATTAAACCCTGGAGTTATTTCCACACCGCAAGAAGCAGAAACAGAACTAAAGTCACCAATGAATTTGCTAAAAACACATACAAATAAAAAAAATAGCAGATACTATATGTCCTTGACAGGACAGGAGGAAGGGTGACTACAGGAGGGCTGGAAAAAAAATGAAAGGAAAGAAAAAACAAACCACTCCAGGTAGGGCAGGATAAAAGAACATCCCTGTGAACCCTTTCAAAATGGACAGCAATAGGAGGATAATCGTAACAATTTCCTTAAAACACACTAAGGCTGAATTAGAATTGCTTCCCTACCCATATTGCTTCTCCCTATCCCTACATTTCTCCTTCCAAGTGGAAAGACATGGGAAAATTGTGTTCAAATTCAGAATTACTACCACGTGATGACATCATGAATAATCACCGGATATGCAATGCAGTGCAGCAGGAGCTCATTAGAAATTTGCTTCTGGGTTGTGGGCAGGACCACAATCTGGTTGGCCCAGAAGTACCCCTACGTTGATATCACAGCATTTCTTTGTTTACACTCTCTCCCGTTAGTTTATAGCCTCTCACAATCCTAAACCTAGATTAGCATATCAATAAAACAGTGTGCAATATCCTATCTATCCAGCCATACAGTTTTGAGCCAGATACCAGCTCAGTCGGGAAAAATTAAGATTTACATTGATTAAATGGATCTATTTGTATTTAAATGAGGGATTTAAAATTGGAGCAGAGAAGGATACTATGTCCCCCCAATTGCTGCAACACAAACCAAGACTTTTTAAACCGCAGGTTTTTGTCTGCTCCTTATCCATTACAATTTGAACAAAGATATATATATATATATATAAATTATATTATTTTATAAATGTCCTCTATCTCAAAAAGTGCAACAAGAGCATGTTAAAAACAGCTATTCTTCAACTGCACAAATGTTGTTTGGGGTTCCTCAAAGCTCTTTTTTAGGACCACTTTTATTCTCTTTGTACCTCCTTTCTCTGCGCTCCATCCTGAGAAAACAGTTTCCTTTCACTGCTCCACTGACAATAGTCAGATGTATCTACCAATAAAGAAAGGCTGCTCCGTTACACCACTTCTGTCTAGTTTAAAAGACATCAAAGACTGAACGGCCCGGAGCTTTTTAAGTTTTAATGACAAAGAAGCGGAAGTGATGGTGTGTGGTCCTTGCAGCTCCTGTGACCCCTCCTCAGTGGAGTTGGGTCCCTTGGCTCCACATGTCAAACAGTCTGTGTCAAACCTGGGTTTTAAAGTGAACAGTGATTTTAAACTTCACTGTCAAATCAGGTTAGTGGTAAAACCCAGCTTCTTTTATTTGAGGGAGTTGGTGAAGGTCAACCCCTTTTTTATCAAAACATCATTTTGAGACAGTAATCCATGCTTTCATTACATCTCAGCTGAATTACTGTATCTTACTTTATTTTGGAGCCAGTCATCCCTCTCTCGTCTCCAACTGATCCAGAACTGCTCAGGTTCTGGTCGGAGCGTGTCAGAGGGGCTACATCACCCACATCCTGGCTACCCTTCACTGGCTGCCTGTGAATGCTAGAGTTCATATGAAGATTATTTTATTTGTTTTTACATTTTTAAACAATTGTGCACCACCGGACCTCTCTGAGCTTCTCTGTCCGTACACTTCAACCTGGTGCCTCAGGTCTGATGATCAGCTTCTCCTGGAGTTACCAAGGTCCAAGAGGAAGCTCAGAGGGGAACGAGCGTTTTCAGTCCGTGCACTGAAGCTGTGGAAAGCATTTCCACTGAGCATTCTGCAGGCATCCTCACTGTCAGTGTTTAAAAAAATTCTTAAAACCCATTTTTATCGCCAGGCCTTTAACACGGCAAGAGACTCTGCTCTGCTGGTGTGTTCTACTGTTTTATTGTTTTACTTTGCTTTTATCTGGTGTTTTCATGTTTTTATGTTACTTATTTATACTTTTTATCTTGAATTCTTTTAACATTTTAGCTGTTATATTTTTTATGTTTTGAGCTTTTAATGTATGGTGCCTTGTTTGACTGAGGTCATTTTAAGGCGCCATATAAATAAAAAAAAAAAAAAAAAAATAAACACCATTTTCATTGGAGTGGGTCTTTTAATGAAGACCTGTAACACATTTGCATTCCAGCCTCAATGTTTTGCAAAGTAAAAACAAAAACACGACAGTGGTGCAGCAGTCTGGGTGCAGGGGTCGACCTCTGACCGGGAGACTACAGTTTCAATTCCCACCCTGTTCGCCCAGGTGTCCAAGTGTTCTTAGGCCTTGGTCAAGACACTGAACTCCACATTGCCTTTGGTGGAAGGTACTCCACCAGTGTTCAGCAGCGGAGCCTCCATCAAAGTGTGAATATTTGTAAGTGAATGGGACTGTGACTGTAAAGCGCCTTCAAGAAATGTAAAAAAAAAAAAGCACTATGCAAGTATATGCAATTTAGCATTTAGCAACACAATTTATTATGTGGGATACAATATTTATATGTACTGCTTTCTAATTTAAAAAATGAATGCAAGTTTTCCAAACTAAAGAAATTGTCATTAAGTAACTTTCTCTTTCTCTTTTTGTACAGTCACAGATTACGCTTTGCTATCGCATTGGTTTAGCCTGTAAATCTGAATGCTTTGTTTGAATTTGTGTTTTTGCAACTTGTTTTAAAAGTAGTTTTTAAGTAAGTCAACTTGATCTACATTGATTTTTTTTTCACTTTGTCAATATAACTTAATAAAATCCTACGTAACTTGGTAAAAGTTCATGCATAGACCAACACGTCTTTTTTGTGGGCTCACATAACTTCTCCTGAGGATAAGACTCCATGTTTTGGTTCAATTCTTCTCCAAAGTCTTGTAGCTCGTAAATTGAGATGACTTCTGAGTCACTAAAGGAAAGTTTTCTTTAAACCTGAAAGACTCCTGAACTTACCCAGTTATAACTTCATATCGGCTGATGGACTGAGTGCACTGAGGGCCCTCATGTGCTCCATTTAAAAAAAACCAAAAAAACACAGTTGATCAGCTTTCACAGGTTGGGTGGGTGTTGGGTTAAGCTGCTACCATTGGAATACTATTGTAAGATAAGTTGCTATAATGTTGATCTTGTAAATAAACACTACTCCTCAGTCTAGACAACTGCTTTATTATCTTAATGTATGTTAAAACCAGAGACATGAAGATGGGCCGTTTTTTTTCTTTTTGATATTCTACCTATTGCTGTGTGACAAAACAAACAGAGGAAATGTGAACCAATAAAGCTGCAATAAAGGATGAAAAAAAAAGTGTAAAAAAGTGAGATCAGATAGAGGGAAAGAAACACCAGAGTTGGGAGAAATGAATTTCTCCTTTTTGTCCTCTTGTCTCTCATTATCTATTTTCATGCTTTGATCTTTCTCCTCATTTTCATGTTCTTTCTTTGCGGGCCTCTGTCTTCTCTCTTTTTGTTCTGTCTTTTACTGATGGTGTGAGATAATGAGCGTTGTGGACCTCCTGATTTTTCCGATTGGGCTTTAATCATATTTTTGATACCTGATATGAATACTGCATGAAAAATGAAGGTGGGGGTAGGGTGGGGGTAGACAATTGCATGAAAAACTCAGCTTTATAAACTTAAATTGATGTTTCTTTTGGAATGAACTGACAGAAAATGGGGCACATGTTTTTTTTCACTTTTTATTTTTTATAAACATATGATTATGACATAAAAAAGTATAACTTGAAGACTCAGGGTTGGTGTGAGGATGTACACATCAAAATTCTGTAAGGAATTAAAAAAATGGAAAACAACCATTCAATCTTCTTTAAAGAAAATAAACTTAGTCGACAAATGGACTTAAAAGAGCAAACGTGTTGTCTTTGACTCTTGTTGCTCCATTATATTCAATGACACATTTTTCTGCATTTGGGTTTGATAATCTACTTTAAAAAAATTGAGCATCTTTTCAATTTTGGAGTAACTGAGCAATGTCCTATTCATCTTTACATGTGAACTTTTCTCTGCAAACTTTAGATTTCAACCAGCTCTTCCAGCCTTTGATCACATCATCCACACATTTAGGAGACTTGTGTGTTTGGAAAAAGCCCTTATTCCACTTTCTGTTGATGCTTTTCATAGTGGATCATCAGAGTTTTTTTTTTTTTTTTTTCCCTCTTTCCTCTTTATATTGGTCTTAACCCTTTAAAAGTGTTGACATTCTTTGAATTACCTTAAGTCTTCAACAAGTTATGCAATTAATGAAATTTCAACTAATTCTGGAGCTAAGAAAAGCAATTCTTTACCCTCTTTACGTGCGTTAAATAAACCATGTTTGATTTTTGTCTTTTTTTTTATTGTGACAAAAAGCATACCTGCATTTCACCAGCTCTTAAAACAGCTTCTCCTCGCGATCTGTATGCTTGTTTTGTGTTTTAACTGAATGCCAAGCCGGTTTCTTTCTCCCTTTAATTCATCAAACCATAAATCCTTGCCCCCAATATATTTAAGCAATTCCAGGGATTACTTTGGTGTTTCTAGCCTAAGGTTGGTTGTCTTCTGCATTGCAATCATTGCATGTTACTGGCAAGACAGAAGTTGTTTTAAAATATACAATCTCAAAGCAGAAAAGCGAGTGTGACTAACACATACTAAAACTAGCACAAACGTGTAAAAATTAGACTACATTCAGATGGAAAAAAATCTATTTCAGTGAAATCCTTAAAAATATTTCCAAAGCTTTCCATACTTCTTTATCTATGATTTCTGCCTTCTTTAGTGATCATCACATCTATTTAGTGTTGTACAACATCTTTGGTCCTCTAGCCCATACACCACGAGTTACTACTGACCACGTTATTAACTGAGTTATGGCTGTCTGTTGAAGGCTGTTCAAACAGCATTGAAACATCACTGAACCAAAAACAATACCTGCAGAACTCCTCACAGAGAAAGAGGGGTCATTTATTTATTAAAGTTACAATAACAAAGCAATTATATGTTGTTTGTTTACTCCTCACCAGGTGGGGAGTTCAGGTGGGCTACAACTGGACAAGCCAAGAAGCCCAGATGTGAATCAAATCTGTGCCTCACATTCACTTGTTCCTTACATTTCTCGTGTTTGTTTTCTTTGATTTTTGCATAAAACAGGTGTTGTTTTCTTGACTCTTCCAAAAAAATGCTCAAGTATCCCAGCTTATCAAACTGTGCTTCTTGTCTGCTGTAATTAGACATGTAAATTACTTGAATAAATCCTTTATTTTGGATTGGAGGCTTGTACATGTGAATCCCAGATTCCTAGAGTTTCTTGTGAAAAAAATCAATTTGTATGGGTTGTGCATACACAGAGGTATAACACAGGAACTCTCCTTCATATAGCTTTCCGTGTCA
Organism: Oryzias celebensis; assembly: GCA_014656515.1. Classification (NCBI taxonomy): domain Eukaryota; kingdom Metazoa; phylum Chordata; class Actinopteri; order Beloniformes; family Adrianichthyidae; genus Oryzias; species Oryzias celebensis. Next base: position 25,534,428 of record BNCR01000007.1, on the reverse strand, counting down.
ACTTTACAAACAATTCAAATTGTTGTCACTACAAACAGAATGGTTTGCGTTAGCCACATGTATGCTGGCTTGATTTCAGTTATGGGAGTCATTTTGTTCTAAGTCTAACCCACACATCTTGAGTCTGTACGAACATGCACGTTTGTGGTGGAGCTCAGTGGAGTGTCGGTGTCCATTTTTCCACCATGGGAGAAATAAATATTGGTAAACAACTTAAGGAATATGGGGATCTGCACAGATGCAGGAATCGTCACATCTAAAAACACAGAAAGGTGACAACATAAGAACACAGAATAACATGAAAGCACAGGTTTTCTTCACATCAATCACACGCATACATATATACATATATATATTGTGTATATATATGTATATATATTTACAATATATATGTAATATAAACACCTCTCTCACCCTCTGTGGGTGGTACCCCAAGCTCAGGTCCTCTGCCAGAGGCCTTGGGTGCTTGAGGGTCCTGTATGTTCCTGCAACGTTTGTCAGCTATCAAATATCCTGTTATCTAAAACACACACACACGCGTGCAGACAAAGTCTGTGCAGGGTTACCAGAGAATGTAGTCATACCTGCTCTGGGCCTCTGTGAGGCATTTACCTTAATGAGCAGCTCAGATGTTGAAACAGAGCCAGACCATTTACCATCATCACTGCTAATGTCCTTTCTACTCAGCTCCAACTAGGCTCCACTTCTGCACTTGATCATGCCTTTTACTAGCAGGCCTCTGGACTTTAGATTTTTTTCAATGTTGAAGAGCCTGGTTGACCTTTACCCAGGGTGCACTTCCTTTTCTTTAGAGTGAGAAATGGCTGGTTTTGTGGCCAAAATGACCTGATATTGAAATTACTTTTTCAATATTTCATTTATTATCTATACAGTATTTCAGCCTTTTAAATATTTTCTGTTCAAGTGGCTGTGTTGTTGGTGAGTGCAGACACCACAGTTGGCTACAACCACTAAACCAAAAAGCCTTGTTTGGAGCAAGCCCACAGTTTTTCCAAGTCATCTTTCCATCATTTGACCATACATTTACCAGATTACTCACAGGGAGGGCTAATTACACTCCACTTTTTACAATAAAAAAATAGTTTACATTTAAATGTGTGTGTTAAACAAAAATTTACTGTAAATCAGTTTTTTGTCAGACAAAATAGGAGTTGTGCTTTTTTCGGCATTTATACACTAAATGTTGAACAAAACCATAAACTCACTGTAACCATAAAGCTAAAAAAATAATATTGAATCTAAAAAAAAGTTTTAAAAAAGTATACTTTCTAGTATACTTCAGTCTACTTCAGTAGACTGTCGAACACATGAAGCCATGAAACTAGTCCACTAAACTTTTATGTCATTTTATTTTATAACTTAATATACACTGTAGAGATGTTTAGATCCAAATCAAATGTGTTTCCTGTTAGCTGTTGAACATCCTTTTCATTTCTCTCGTCCGAATAATAACAATGCATTTATGCGTGTTTCCCCATATATCCACACATTACATAATTTAAAGGAGAACTGTCGCTAAAAACGCTACAATTTTTTTTTTTTTCAATGCAGTAAATCCTCATTTGAGCAATTCTGCCACACATTTGGACAGCTTGACATCAGTAACTGGTGACTGCTGTGACTGACCATATTGTTTTTACAGTTGGAAAGATTTTTGCCCCTTTGAGCGATAATTTGTGACGCCTGTCACAAGAACGAAAAGTCACCAAAATTTGCACACACCAAGTACCCGGCAAAAATGAATTTTGGGCATAGTGAACAACCTCCTCTCTAGGTCATTGTCATCACGGTGAGCGAATCCGTAAAAAAATGAATGAGACGAAAATGACTTAAGGGGCCCCAAAAAAAAAAAAAAAGTCAAAATGCACCAACAAAACCAAAACTGAATTGTCGGAGATATCTAGGAGAAATGTTGAAATTATTTTGGGATGGCCACACGACCCACAGCTTGGCGGCCATTTTGTGGCAAAATATGAGATTTGACGAATTTCACATTTTCACACAATATTGAAAAAGGTAACTTCTTTTATCCGATTGTCATGGATTTCACACACATGCAGCCAGCTTAAGTCTACAACCACCACAGAAGTTTTGTTGACTTTTAACTTGGGAAGAAGCCGGCATCTTGAATTTGAATTTTGAAAAAAACCAAAAAAAAAAAAAAACAACCTTTAATACAAGCTACAAACAAAAACTCATCCTAGGAATTTTGTTTTACTTAGTTGCTAAGGAAATCCAGAAGTTTTAATTTTGCAGATTCACCTGAAACTGATGTCAATCTGTTCGGCATCACCAGGCGACCGAAACATAAAAAGGTTGCTGTGGAGAGAACCAACATTAAAGCCACCATTTTGAAAAAAAGTGCTTTTTACATCAATTTCCCACATACTTCTTAGACCAGGCTTCCAGACAGAGAAGGGGGTGGGCCGGCTATGTGTTGTGACTGTTTTCAAGTGGGGTTGCAAAAGGTGGGCAGTGGCGTGTAGAGGCGGGTGGCAAGGGGTCTAACAGGTGCTTGTTACTGTTAGACACTGGCCAATAGTGTCCAGGCTCCTTTAAGATCCACCCAACCCTGTGGTATTTGTGTTATGATCCAGTGTAGCGATGGCCAAGAAACACTCTTCCGATTTAGCATTTAAACTTTGTGTGGTGGCATACACCAAAGGACAGTCGGATCTGGAGTCTGCACCACATTTTGGGGTGGATCCTAAACGTATCCGAGAATAGTGCAAGCAGATGGCTGTTGATAAAGGAGCAACATGCAAACGTTTTCCTGGTGGAGGTGGAGCGACAAAATAGAAGAACTGGTCTGAACATGGATTATTGAGCAAAGACAGAAAGGTGTGCGTGTCTCCAGAAAAAAGATATGGAGATTGATAATGCTTCAAAGAAAAAAAAACCTTCACAGCTGGTGCTGATCAGAATGGAATACAATTTTCTAATAATTTCAAAAAATCCTGAAATGTTCATTTGATGTTTTGAGGATTTATCTTATCTTATCTTATCTTATCTTATCTTATCTTATCTTATCTTATCTTATCTTATCTTATCTTATCTTATCCATCCGTCCTTCCTTCCACTTATCTTAATTGTTTATAAATCATCAACACAAATACGATTAATTGCAATTAGAAGATTAGAAATAGGATTAAAGCAATGAATTTTATAATTATACATTTCTTTTGAAATAAAAACAAGGTCACCAGTGGACCCAGTTCAAACCCTTGTGGGATTCCTTATTCTTATTATTAAGTGTTAATTTAGATTTTTTTATTTGCACATGCTTTGATCTCAAGGAACAGTTTTAAATTCAAGATAAAGTACTAGTTCATGATTCACTGAATTTAATGCTTTCGTTAGATCCAGGAAAACCCTACAGTGAGCCATTTGTTTGTTCTGAATACCTTCCATGGACAGTGGTTACTATCATTAGTAAGATTAAAATTAAAAACTGTACTGCAATTCATTAAAGCCCCATTGCAGAAAACACTGTGGGGGTGGAAGTCATTACCAAGCAGACAAACAAATCTCAAAGCACTTGGCTTTGTTTAATGGTTTTAATGCAACGCGGGAAGACACAAAGAGGTGAGGAAAATTTGGAAAAATAAACAAAATCAAAACAAGAGAAAAGTAGAAATGGCTCTGATTTAATGGTGGGGAAGGACCTGTAGAACAGGAGCTGAAATGAGATGAAGATGGAGAGTTAATGAGATAAAAAGGATTTCAAGGTAAAAGCTTAATTAGGTTTTCGCTGGCAGAAGCATCACAAGGAGAAAAACGAAACATCTGACTTCTGCCTTGGTCCCGTTAATGCCTGACCAGTGGTGGTACGTGGGGGTGGGGCCCTGTGCTTGCCCCTGGGACCGTCTCTTTCTTGACTCCTCTTTCTTTGTGTGGAGTGGGGGGTGCGGGGCTGGAGGGTCGGCTCTTCTTGCCATGGGGCGCCTGGGCTGGGAAGGCTTGGGCCTAATGTTGAGGGGCACTGGGGGGCAGTTGTTTTACCATTTGGGGATCAGTCTGAAAGCTGTCCCTGACCTACCTTCCTTCCTAGCCTACGATCACATATTAGGTGGGGGGGGTTCAGTCTGCAGTGCTCCTCAGGGGTGGAGCTACTTGGCAGTGGCCCCCTTCCCTTGGTTGCCACATGGCTTCACGTCCCCCCTGTCAATTGCACCCTAGATGCAGTTGGGTGGGGGGATGCCCAGAGCTTTGTGGTGGTGGTCTGTGGGGGCTCTTTGGGGGGATTGGTCCCGCTGTCAGGGCGGGGGGCTTTTCTTCAGGCTGTGCTAGAGCTTGTCCTCTCTGTGCTCCTGTATCTCCATCCTCTTGGGTATTGGGGCCTCTGTGAAGGTCCCACTGGCCCTGGTCTGGGTTGCCGATGGGATTGCACAGTGGGCATATATCCTCTTTGTGCTATACCGCACGGGTGTCGGGGGGCCTTGGCTATTGGTGCATCAGGCGAGGATCTTGGTGTGGGGTGACTGGGCACTCTCCCTCTTTTTACATTTCATCATCCATCTCAGTAGAACAGAAACACTCACCTGAGCACAGGTGTCAGCTCACAGATGAACAAGCATGCGTGACAGAATGAAAGGCTGTCATGTGTTGGTTTGTATGCATACATATGTGGGTGTGAGCTGTAGTTGTATTATCTACGTGTTGACATGTTCATATGTGAAGATGTTTGAAGCCAACAGGTATGTTTGTAACATTTGAGTGTTTGTATATGGACAGGCCCCACCCTTTAGATTAATATTTAAACCTGACAGCAATAATGGTAAACATTCAACAACTTGTTACTTTATGCTTCTACCTCCCACTTATTTCCGTAGTCCTCCACCAACTTGCCTAACTCCCTTTTCTCTTCCTTTCTTTTGTTACCTTAACCCCCATCTCTAAAGCTGCGTTCACACCAAACGCATTTCACGCATCAAATTCACGCTGGCTGCCACTTTTTCGCCTCAAGGGGAATTCTGTGCTCGCTGCTGGCCAAATACGTGTTCCTTAAAGCTCGCTGCCCCAGCTGTGTGTGGGAGAAGCTACCAACTGTTTTTAGCCTGATGGGTGCATGGAGTGGTGTCTGTGTTTATCTTATTCACAATGCATGAAACCATGTGATATATGTATTCGTGACCACAAGCATGTGAAACGGAAAGTAAGCAAGTGAGTTTTAACTTAATCACATTTGTTGTTATCTAAGCAAAACCAATACTGGCAAATAACACATTTGTTGGTGAGTAATTGTTATTTTGAGGAGCAAAAGCATGTAAAAAAAAAATACATAAACAGAAAAAGGATCAAAAATGGATTTCTTCTCTTTTTTAATGATGTGCTGACGCAGAACGTGGAGGGAGGTGTGACATGAGTTGGAAAAAACTGAATTGATGAAAAAGAAGTGGGGAAGGTCAAGGATGAGTGGGAAGATTAGATGTACTGAGAGCATGATTAAGCACTGATAAATGAAGGAGTTTAAGTCTTCTTCGATGTTTTTTGGAAAGGGAGGAGTGGAATCAGGGGATGGAAATAGTGACAGCAAAAGTAGGATTTTTTTATCCTTTTAAGGTGAAGGCAAAAGCTGAAATGGACCCATTGAAACAAAGCAGTTTGCTCAAACAATCATAGAAAATGAATGTTTCATGGAGGTTCACATCATCATATTAACAACTGGTTTTAGGATAAAATAAAAGGTGAGTTTTAAACAGAACTTTGCCACAAAGTCAGTCCTTAAAGTTGATGATAAATGGACAGAAATGACTCATTTGAAGTCAAGACATAATAAAATAAAGAGAGATTTAGATGCATTGAGGTAGTAAAAGACAAAATACAAATCATTTATTGCCCATGGTAAAATGGGATATAAGAAAAAGTTGTGGTTTTATGATGACATTGCTAACCCTTACTGTTTAATATGTTTCGTACATCTGAGTTTTCAGAAGAAACAGACCTGGGTTAAGCATCAAGCAACAGCTTAAAAGGACAAAAAAAAAAAAAAAACTAGGTCTAAACAGAAAGACAAAAGGAAACGGTTTCTAAGAGCCAGGAGGGTGGGGGAGGTGAAACATCCAACAGAGAGCAATGGAGATGAAAATGTGAGGATGGGTTGCTGACGGATGTAGAGGTGCGTGACCTCAAAATCCATGCGGATGCCCTCGGGAGGGTGAGGTGATGATTCACAGCCCTACGGGAAAACGGCAGCAGGGTTTATCTAGAGAGGGTAAGAGTCGAGGTAGCTAAGAGACAAGAGACCAATAAAAGGAAAGTGTACATGCAAGCACATAATGAGGCAACCAATGACCTTTTCTGGTGAGGACTTGTGTCCGCCATAAAAACTACCACTGTGGCATGATGGTAATGTGAAAAACACTAGTAAAAGATTTTTTTTTTTTCAAATCGCTTTTTGTTTTAAACAGCTTTTTTCCGAACCTCTGTGAAATTTTAACTGTTGATCAATTGGCCACAAAGCTCCTCCACAAAACACAAAGAAGTCGGGCTTTGCACATGTTCTCTGGTCTGAGATGATCGTGATGAGCAATGGAGCCACAGGTCATTGGTCGCCACCTCTTCTGCTCCACTCCATAATTAGATGGGCTCAGAATGTATCCACTGAGACACAGAGCACCATCAAACCCTATCAAAACTAATTTCACGCGTGATTACAGCCATGCCCTGGGAACAAAAGTGTCATGATAGGTATACGATGACTTGCAGAGGCTGTGAACTAAGGCAGGAGAAACATGTGGATTGAAAAATTGTGGGTAAGGTAAAAAATCAAGTTGCATTGCAGAAACTGAAAGGCTTTAGTAAAATGCATGAAAGTTAGGAAAAAATACTTTGTTCATCCTCAAATATGTAGATAAAGTTTGCAATCAGGAGGTATTCTGAAAGCAAGTTGTAGCACTTGTTGATGCACTGTGATGTTAGGATGAATTAGGCTAGGCTGGTTTGTCTCAAGAAGGAAATGTAGGAATGTAAAATCACACTGAAAAAACACACTGGAAGTTTCTGTGAAGTGACTGTATTTATAGAAACATAGACTGACAAAATCGTATATATCAATGACTTTCAGTCCGATTATTTAAATAAAATCCTCAGTTTTCGGGTGTTGAAGTAGAAAGTTTATGGAATGAGTAGGCAGGCACAAGCTCCGATACTTGTTGCTTCTGCCAAGTGGTGTAGGTGAAATCTGAGGTTTTGTTGAGATATTTGTGTAAAATGTCCTTTCTACCACGTCGGAATTAGTAGGACTAGTTGATCACTTTGTTGGTCCAGTTGTTGGTTTCCTATAAGTGCACATATACTGACATGCATCTCCACCACGCTTTTATAACAAATATGAACCAGAAAGTTCAGAAAACTACGAAAATCGGTGGCAGATCGCATGATGAAATCTTGCAAGACTCCAGAGTGTGTGTGAGGCCTGTGTGTCCTCTCAAAGGTACAACGCACAAAAACATTGGGGTTTACAAAATGGTATCTCTTTAATTTGCTTTCTCACCACTTTGCAGTAAATGAGAACTAGACTGAGGGTCCCTCCAAGCTTGTGTTCCAAATGGGAAGTACTCTTCAGTTCCAACTTTTAATTGGAAGAGGTGATGACTTCTAACAAGCTCACTCTTAATTGGTGACACTGATTGCCATATAAACAGTGTCTCAGACTGAATTGGACCAATCACTAATTACCATTGTCTGACTCCAACATGACTGCGTCCATATCATGAAACAATGGCAACTGGATTAACTTAATTTTGTTGGAGCCAGGAGTAAGCCATTGTTATTGGTGAGGTCACAACAACTCCAGTTCTCATATACAGTCAATTGTTTGCAGTCATTCCAAATAACATTGTTAGTGTGTCGTGGTGGACCAAAAATGCAGGACAACAGTGAAGTACAGGTTAGAAGGTTTATTAGTGAGGTAGCAAGGGAAGTGCTGAGGTCTTGGAGACTGTTCATGTGAAGGCTGCAGGCTGAGGGTGTCAGGAGGGGGAAATTCTGGTGCTCCTTAAAGATGACAGTGCTAGAAGTGGACAGCAAGGCAAGGCAACAAGACTTTAGTTAGATTTGGCTTTAGTAGCTTTTGGTCTGTGTACCCTACCAGAGAGGAATAGATGAACCAACATTGGCTGGAGGGTATGGATGTCCTAATAACTAGTCAGCCTGATAAGGAGATGATGAGCAGGAAATCATGTGGGAGGGAAGCCCTGACACCTGACATAGATGTTAAATGGCGCATACTTATATAGCACTTTTCTACCTTCATTGAAGGCCCAAGGTGCTTTACAGTCATGGTCCCATTCACACACACGGAGGCTCCGCTGCCGAACACTGGCGCCAACCTTCCATCAAACCTTCCATTCAGTGTCTTGCCCAAGGACACTTTGACACATGGGCGGGCAAGGCGGGAATTCAACCTGTAATCCTTCGATCAGAGGCCGACCGCCCTATCCACTGCACCACGGACGCCCCAATATAACAACAAAATGCATTGCTCCTAAACTTTTTGGACCAAAAACAAACAAAAACAATTAATCTGAGATCACTTCATATTTCATCAATCATACAAAACATGTTTTAAATCACAACCTAGACATAGGTTGGCCCTGTGGTCACATGACTCAATGTCTTCTTCCACTTTGGAAAAGTGGTTGAACATCTGTGGGCTTGTTGCCATTTTAGCCAGGTTGTCTGTTTGACTGAATAGCTAATAGATCACACATCTAACAATTGCAGGAACACACTCCAAAAAGAAATTCAAAAGCTGGTGATAAATGGTCAGCTGACAGTCAAGAGACCACAACCCCATTTGAATGTAAAATTATATGGTTCATAAACACTCATTCCCAATACACGTGTAACGGGTAAAATTCAGCAACAGAGATTAAATAAGGTATGGAGTCAAAGGACATTTTGTTCTGTTTAAATTCAAGTTCAAGGATATATGTTAGAATGTGACAAACAATGTAGTGGTTATGTAGTGACCTGACCAGACTCCAATGGTTTTTGTTTTATAACCAGTCTTGGAGCTCAAGTTTCTTATTTAGGATTTTGCATTTAAATTTAAGGTGTCTTTGTGGAATCAATGAAGTAGTGATGTTTAAATATCAGTTTAAAAGATGCTATGAATGCATGAATTGGTTGGCTTAATTCACCACACAGTGAATGAGCTCACACTGATCCATTCACTTGGTTTGGCAGAGATTTTATGCTGGATTCTCTCCATTATACAACTCTCTTTTTTTTTTTTACCCTGGCAAGGGACTAGCACAGGGAGATCCAAACTTGGACACTCCAGTGTTTGGCAGTAGTGTGAAAGGTTTTGCCTGGGAACCCACACTAAAATAAGTTCATTAGGGCACATAAGATTTGAAACCCTCGGCTACTATGTGCCAGTGCTGTATATAGGCAACTGACTCATCCAGCCACTGTATAGATCAGCAAATAAAGTTAAAATAAAAATATGTAAACACATTTGACCTCTTGTCAGTGACAGGGTTATTCACCTGTTCAGTGTCTTATTTGGTTTTCTTCCTATGAACACATGAAACAGTGGCCAAATGCTCAGATTTAAGTTTCTCCTGATATTATCTTTTTTTTATTATCACTAAAATTGCTCAAAATTTACCTCTGAAAATATTCAGCTAAAAGATGTGCAGGTCGAAAAAGCCCAATCCTTCCATCTGTTTATGCTCAGATTAGAAAATTGAGGAAAACTGTGCTTTCCATGCGCTCCAGTTATTCATTTTTTAAAGTTGCTGCCTCTTTCCTTTACTAACGTAAATGATCTAATCAGAAATGTTCACTCCTCTGCAAAATGTAATTTTACATGAGAGTTTGTGAGTGTCTTTTTTTAATACAGCAGTTTTCCTAGCTTGCGCATCTGATACAATATTGTCAGTTTAATCACAAACTGTCTGTGTTCATACAATTTGCACAGGTTTATCTCAACTGTCTCTGCTTTCAGATGCATCGCCAGTTTTGCAAAATTGATAAGCTTCTGTTTTAGTCCATCGTTTGCACCCAAACCCTTCTGTGAGCTCCTGAAGCATCTACTATCAGATTTTCATCTCATTCCCTCACAAGGCAAGAAAGATTTGACCATAGAGTGGGTCAACTGGCCAAATAATATGTATGATATTCATATGTATCAGACCCAGACTGACAGAATTTAAAGTGGTAATCTTAACCAGAGGAAAAAACTTGCCCTTTTCAAATCTTTATGTAGACCTCTAATCACTGTTTTAAGTGGACGGGTACTTGCCGGTGCTTAGTACTGGCACTTCTAAAAAGTAGCTCTTTAGAGTACCACCTCTTCTCCAAACTAGAACTAGTGATGTGTAAGTCGCAATCAAAACGGCTCAAAGAGCCGATTCTTTGAAGTAAAGGACAAGAGCTGGCTCCTTAGTGGTGTAACGAAAACGCTGAGGTGTGTGGATCCCTCAACCAGGACAAGGTAAAGGCGAAATCAAAAAACAGTCCAGCGTCAAAAACACAGGAGAGAGGCGGGAGGCGAGTAAAATACACAAAACTCAAAAACCACAGGTAGGCAAGGAGAACCCACTTAGACTGACCAACAGGGAGTTAGTTCAAGACTATGCGACAAACAAGTAGTTTGAACAGACTTAAATAGCATGGATAATGACAATGATGAGGATCAGCAGGGCAGGAAGGGAGTGCGATGCAGTTCATGCAGGAAGATGGAGTAAGGAGGCAGCAGAGGCAGTCAGTACTTAGGGGAGGGCTTCCTCTTGTGGTCGGAGGTGGACATGGGTGACAGAGACCTGACAACTGGGAGCCATGTTTTTTTTTGTTTTTTTTTTCTTTTCTTTCACCCTCACTTGCTTTTTTCTCCTCAAACTGCATGTAATTGGTCAAATTGGTCAAAATGCTTGCTTTGCACTGCGCTGATCAGAGGGGCGGAGGGGCAGAAGCTCATCACACACATGGCAACAGCAGCACTTGAGCCGAGTCTGAGGGAGAGAGACAGTGGGAGCACCAGGTGCAACAGGAAGAGAGATGAGTGACATGGAAAAAAGAAGCAACATCTAAAACCATTTGACTTTAATTGATAATACAGAGGAAGAGTGTAGAGTCTGCAAGAGCACAGTTTTATCTAGAACCGGTTCCACAACCAACCTGCACCTGACAACTGACAGAATCTTCTCCAAAACAGGGCAGATTTTTACTGATAGAAGAAACATGATCATCTCCTCAAAGCTGAGACAGTTATTTCTAAGTGCCAACCTCTACTGCGATTAAATTTTTTTTCCCTTTTTTTAAGGTTTTTTTCCACATTTTAATTTTTATTTTGTGTTGTGGTTACAGTGGATCTATCTATCTATCTATCTATCTATCTATCTATCTATCTATCTATCTATCTATCTATCTATCTATCTATCTATCTATATATATATATATATATATATATATATATATACATATATATATATTTATACATATATATATATATATATATGGTTGTGGTAGCGAAAATTAACATAACCAGAATACTTTATCATTAGAAATAATTTCACTTAAAACATGTAAATTTCTTTATATTTCCTGCTGATAATCATTTTGCTTTTAATGCTAAACTGCAAACAGACATTTGCATTAATACAGCAAAAGGGACTCTGTGAGAGGTCTCTGTGGTTATGTGCAAGAAAACCTGTTGGAGTCTTTTCTAAAGAGAACAACCAAGAACAATGTTTGTTTTTGTATTTGCTGTTTCTTTACGTGGCATAGTCTGGTCATTTTCATAGAAACTGTAACTTTTGTATCTTTCAGATGATAGAATAAATGCCCTTGGAATTTGTCTTGAATGCTTTATATATGTTTAACAAAGTAAACAAAAGTGAAAGTAAACAAATGTATTTTATTTATATATATTTTAATGTATATTTTAACATTCTATTTAGAGTTTTTTTTATCAGCACATTTCATTTCAGTACAGCATCACTTTGTTTTTCCATTTCAATAAAATGTTACATTTCTTGTTACACTGTCATAATGTGCCTGTTTGATTATTATGAAATCAAATCAATGCAGTGATTGTACACCTATTTAAAAAAAAATTAAGTACACACTCAATGTATGACTAAATTTAATCATAGACTTGACCTGTGATCCCTCTTTCTTTTTTCATATTATGGCGCATAGAAAAAAGGACTTCTTTTTATTGATCAATATTTACATTCAAGATTTTCTGCATTTTATGTTTCAACTTCCACGAAAGAAAGTAACGAAAGTAATCCATTTAACGCACCACGGCCTTATTGTCATTTCTGTCAGCTGGATTTTTGCTGAAATAACTCCTTAGCACACTCACCAAACAGGAGGATGGGTGAATGAACAAATGAATGAACGAAATATTAAGAACTTTATGTTACATGGGAATCCGTCTATCATATCTACGTTTGATTAAGAGTGCTACAGTTTTTGTCTTAAGAAAAAAATAAAACAGCATAGAGCAATCAAATACATTTTAAATCAGTATTTATCACATTAAATTAATTGTTAGGTCTGAATATTAAAACATACTGTGCTGATTGACATGTGCCAAGTTTGAGCAATTCTTTCACTGTCCTGCAGCCACCAGGTTTTCATCAATAACCCTGAGATCAATGCTAGAACACTTAGCTGCTGCCGGTTGACAAAGACCTCAGCTAAAATATCCACAGGAGCTGAAAGGCTTTGTATTAAAGCACATTTGCCAGGACAAGGTAGGCACCAATCACAAGGTCACATCCTAATGTTTCTGGCTTTGAGTAAAGCTGGGTGGCTGGCTGCAGCAGTGGAAGCTTTTAAACATACAGATGCCAGAAGACCAAGCACATTCTGTGCTTTCACAATTCATGCCAAGATTTAAAGACGTGTCATTTATTATTTACAGGCTTCGGAGGGCTGTTGCTGCATTCAGTGCTCCACCATTGAAGGAGAAATGTGTTGCTCTCAGAGCATGTTTGTAACTGTGTGTGCACATCTGCAAGTGAGGCTTTAATGAATGCCTCATTCCAGGCCACAGTCTCCTTCCATCTGTAATATCCTTCAGTCTCATACAAGGTTTTTTTTATTTTCAATCTTTTTTTAATTCCTAGGTTATTGTGAGTATGTTTACGCATCACAAAATAGCGATGTTTGCAATTGATTAATTAAACTACAATTTATAGTTTTTACTTTACTGTGTCTTTCGTGTGACTCTTTTATCTGTGAGATGTTTACGAACCATTCAGACATTTGGCTTTTATGGTGATTAAAAACCCTCTGGCAGGAAAGAGGAGAGTACCATAAAACAGACACGCAGAGTGGTACCTTTTAGTGGACTAGGGAGCATTTCTGTACTGAGATCACACAAAACAAAGCATGCAAGTAAATGATGCTGCATATTCTCACTGCATGAACAAATGCTTTTCCTGTGACTAGCCTTCCAGCTTGCAAACAGATAATCAACCTGTGTGCTTGTCTTGATACACTGATAGTGTGAACACTCTCTGGTCTACAGTTTCATCAGGTCACTTTCAACAACCACCATTAGCTCTATTTTATGCTGGAAATGAACATCCAATTGCAACTTTTTTGTGTAGGAATTCTACAGGAAAGAAAATGTAGAAGTATCACAGTTTGTTCCCCCATTTCAGTATCCTGATATTTAATGGTGGCTGTGATCTGATATATTAATGCCAATATTCAGTGATTCTCTGCAACTCCAGCCTCTCCAGTGATTTCTCCTGTAACATCTCAGCATCAGCTGTCAAATAAGGGTTCTTATGTGTTCAGTCTGAACCGGCTTCTGTTTCTAATCAAGCCTCTGTTTTTGTCTTTGTGAATTATTTTTACCATAGCTTCTCTTACACTTAGCTTATTGATAGTGGAGCAGATTTTGTAAATGATGGTGCAAAAGTAAAACAGTTGACCTCTGATGGAGGTCGACCACGTTGGATTCCTGCCCTGCGTGCCCATGTGTGCAAGTGTCAATGGAAAAGACACTGAACCCCACATTGCTCCTGGTGGTTAGAGGATGGCACCAGGATAAGGTAGTGAAGTCGCCATCAGTGTGTGAATGTATGTGTGAATGCTGAGACTGTAAAGCATGTTGGGTCTTCTAAAAAGACCATTTATTGATACAGAACATAAACAATATCAATAGACAGACTGAAAGAATGTTGTTCTGGAGGAACTGCAAAGGGAAGCTACATTTTATGCTGCAAAATACTCAGAAAAAAAACATTAAAAGGGACATTTTGTTGTGTCTTACAAGTGATAAAAAACATTTCCATCTTGATTGTATTTATTTTGTGATGTTGTAGTGGTTTTTTGTGTTTCTGAAGTTTTTGTAAACATTTGTGCTTGAATGACTTTAATTACTAGAACTACTGCTGAGCTATTAGAACAGTTTACGGCACATTTAATGCAATGACTTAGTTTCTCTTAGAGGTCACAAGCACCACAAAGGTTTTAGTAATTAAAGTAGTAGATAAATGGCATCAAATATGATGGATATCTGTGAAATCTGTGCGTGCAAACTGATGGAGTTAAGAAAAAACACAGATGTTGGTGCATGTTGAATAGAGTTCAGGGAAGGGAAACGACATCATACTGACACTAAATACTCACGTTTTTTAAAACTTTATAAACTAACAGCTATTTTTTATGTTTTTTTTTTACAGACTTTTGTAATAGACAAAAAAGCCTTTTAAACATAAATCATGCACCACCAAAAAGAGAATTATTGAGAGCTAAATTATTGTTCCTACTTTAGTCTGACTATTAAAAGCATTTGCTCATAAACAAAGCTACAGATTTTTTTCCTATCTTGAAACATTTACTAACATACATTTGTTTTACAGATGTATGTTTGGCTCATCACGTAAACTCCAAAGTAAGTTTGTGGTCCACAGTTATAATGTGGTTCAGTAAGATCATTTAATGCCATTTTAGTTTCTTATTTTTGATCATATTTAATTTCATTTATTGAAATATAAACCCTTTATCAAAGTTTGTCCCTGCTTTTCCACATTTTCCAAGACACTTCCTTGTCACCAGAATGGAAGTTTCTAACATTATTACAGGACTCCCAACATGCAGCAGCTCAGGGAAGTAAAAGAAAAAAAGGAGAGTTTATTATTTTGATAGTGATAACCAACAAGAACTGAGGGGTACAATAACCCTTTCAAAGCTGGATGATGAGACACAAAACTCCATAGAAGTGACACACGCTCCTCTTTGATCTTGAGCAGCGAAACCCATCCATTTTCTAAACCCACGTGCTCCTGTTCAGGGTCACAGGGTCGCTTGGTCGTTAGGGTGAAGTTGGTTTCCACCCATAGCTAGTCCACCTCATACAACCCTACACACTCACATTTACCCTTGAGGGGCAGTTTAGTGTCAACAATTAGCTTATGAATTGTGTTTTTAGACTGGGATAAAGCTGCAGTGCTAGAGAAACCCCCCACATGTACAAGAACAACAACAATGTCCCAATGCTGACTTCAATGTCAGTTGAAGTCAGCAGCTCCCCACCTGCACTGAAAACAGTGCCTGCAGAAAACTGCTTTCTACTCCTGAGGTGCCGGATGGTTTGCCAGAATCTTTTTGAGGCCAACCAACAGCCCTTCTCCATGGCCTCACCGAACTCCTCCCAGGACCGTGTTTTTGCCTCCACAACAGCCACTGCCACAGCTCACTTAGACTGCAGATGCCTGTCAGCTGCCTCTGGAGTCCCACAAGCCAGCCAGACCCAATAGGACTTCTTCTGCTTGACGGCATCCCTCCTTCTGGTGTCCCCCACCGGGTTCAGGGGTTGCCGCCACGACAGGCACCATAGACCTTGTGACCACATCTCCGAACAGCAGAGACAATGGAGTTGGAGAACATGGTCCATTCAGACTCAATGTTACCAGCCTCCCTCGGTACCTGGTTTAAGCTCTCCCGGATGTGGGAGTTAAAGACTTCAGTCTTTAAGACTTCAGTTAAAGAATCCACAGTTTTTCCAGAGATTACTCAGGGTTTTTCAGAATGAACTAAATGGAGTCCAAGCTTAAGGGGCTGTCGCTGATCCTCTTGTAGTTTCTAGAAAGCACTTCACATTGTGGGATTTTGGTTGCTACACTGGCACCTTTTCTTCACACCACTCAACAGTGTGGTGCTCTTTGCCACACACTGATGGCCTCACAGGGGAAGGTGTGGAGTTCAGTCTTTGGCCTCAGGACATTTCAACACATGGCGCTAGACTTTCAACTGAAAGACAGCTGTGCTGATATTTTGTTCCCAGTTAAACCTTCATTAACTGCACAAACCAAAGACAGATCTACAGCTGAGGAAAGTGTGGAGCTCGGTCATCGCAGCCGTCTGCTCTCTCAGTCACACCGATGGAAGCCAGATGGAAGCCACAGCAAAGGAAGTCTTGAAAAATATTAAATAAATATATTCATATATTTACCTAAGCACCTCTTTATGATGTTTAAAACACAGATATTGCACCTCTTAGATTATGCTAAACCAAGATGACTTTATTTCATAGCTGAGAGAAATAACAAAAGCTTTAGAAAAGAATTCAGCTTTTTGAAAAGTATTTAGAATATGAAAGCGTTCATTAAAGTTGTACTTGAACTCAACCAAACTAATACTCCTACCTGACCTGGGGTATCTATTTATTTGATAAAAACGACACAGTTTTGTACTCAAGTGATCTAACTCACTTGCTTTTAATATTCTGTCTACTGCAATGTCTGTTTACATGATGGTGTGTTGATTGATATGACCTACATATATGACTTCATAACATTACGACTCCACATTACCATGCAGTTTTGCTGTTTATTTTAAAAGTTAACATTCATAATTGAATTGCTTTAATTACATCTGTTTAAATTAATGTTCTAATCAAACAATGTCACTGTAGTATTTTTGATAATTAATTTTGAAACTTGGCAGTCATGCCCAGATTAGATATCTAGATTAAATTACTAACATGCACTGTGAAAAATCAAACCCCTGCTTCACCAGGGTAAAATCTGGTCAAATAAATTTAATATAGTAAACTTATTGAAATGAGAACTAAGGTAGAGTTAAAAAATCTTACCCATAAAACAAAAAAAAAAAAACTATTTTGTTATGTCATATAATGCTAGCTGCATGATGCCTCAAACAACAGATACTATTTAATAATTCAAAGACATTTTATGTAGAGATTTTTTAAAGATAATCTATAAATGGTAAGTTAGTTTTTTTCTGCTCTATTGCCCTTTTTATGTGGATATTATCGCTTGGTTTTTGTTTCTGTCACGATATATTTGAAAGTAGGTCAAGCTGTGCTGAAAGAAGCTTTCTGTGAGCGCACACGGAACTGTCTAAATCTGCTATGCTGTATTTCACTGTTTGTTGGGATCAGGCATTAGGCTCTGCAGTATCACAGACAGTTTTCAAGTGTCATTAAAATGGTGGTACCCCAACCTTTTTTTTTTTCAGGCCATGGATTAGTTTAATGTCAAATAATATTTTCAAAGGGACAACCTGTACAAGACTGAAGTCTTGTACTGTTTTTTTCTAAATATAATCATAAACTTGAATCCACTATTTAAGCAACTTTATTAGCAATATCCTAATAACATTAGACAGCCAGTTACTGAATATTATGCACTAATATTATAACAGTGTGTGGAAGCCTCTGTCACAATAAATCCATATTTGGAGTAAAGACTCTTAGTTTTTGCCTGTTAAATGCAGTTTTCTTTTATTTTGAAGTCAAAGGCTCTTTTTATGTTTCCTCACTGGATCTATTCTGATGGATGAAACTTTCCAAATACATTTGTTTTTTGTTTAACTTTGCTAGCTTGGGAGTTTTCATTTAGCTGTTGTTGCAGCTGCCTTAGGGAAGCATCGGATAGATTTTTAACACATGACCGAGCGACTTGACATGCATCAAGAATGATTTGAACCTGGTGAGGAAAATCCAGTCGTTTTCCAAAAGAAACTTTATTTATAATAAGATTACAAAAAACAGAAAATTGTAGGTCTTGTTTTGCTTTGGCTTTTTTTTGTTTTTTCTGTGGACTGGTTTGCGGTGCAGGGGTTTGAAACCACTACTACAGTTGATGACTCGGCCTGGTTGTGGTTTGAGCAAATCAATTAGTTTGTGAAAGTTTAAAAAATATATCATTTTTTTTTATTTATTTTTTTTTCGTGTTTGTTTACTAATGCAATGGAGCAGCACTTTTATATTCATTTTTAAAAGAAAAAACAGAGTCAGTGACAAACCCAGACAATCTACTTTCGATCTCCCAACATTAATTTTTAAGGCTGCAATGAGTCAGCAGAAGCCTTTAGAGGGACCTTCCTTATGTGCTTGGAGATATTTCTTTTGAGCAAAGACAACAGACTTATCCAGAGGACACATTTATTGATTACTCTTTTTCTGTTTTAGATTGGAATCATGTAGCTGCATCATTGTTCAAAGAACTGTCATTGTGTGTGGTCATAAATTACCAGCAGGCTCTTATTAGAAAATGGTTATATATGGTCCAACCTTTGGATAAATCAAGACTCCTGACATTATGCTGACTTCATCCCCATAGTATATATTGATTATTATATGCAATTCACAAGTACAGTTTGTTCTTTTGGAGTTTAAATGTTCTTCCATGTGAAAAGAGGGAAGCGGAGAGTATTAAGGGAGAATTTTCTTCATATTTTTTGCAGAGTAGATTATTAAATCACTGCTCTTGTTTTTGCTCCACAGCACCTCTAATGTTTTAGTGATAGGGCCATCTGGTCCTAATGGCTCTCATGTTTTATATTTTCATCTCAGCAGCTCAAGCCCTTCAGCAAATTTACTCACCCTTTTGAGTTGTTTTATGGAAATGTAGTTTTGTCCCTTCTTTATCTTTCTTGTTTTAATGTGGTGCGGGGCTGGCAGTGCAGCAGTGGTGCCAGTGATCTGAGGCAGAAGATTTGAAAATTTCTTCTAAAACTAATGTCTTGCAAGGAGCAGCCATGGAGACAGTTCCTTGGTAGAGCCTTATAAGCTTTTCCATATGGCCCCAGGAAAATCTGAAACCGACACCTGGTTGAGTTTTAGAGGATAGAGTGATGACTGTTTCCAAACCTGCTTAAGCGACCATTAGCTCTCATACTTCCTGCAGATTTTTCTATAGACATGGGCTCTTTTTACAAAGTTTGTGCTTTTGTTGCTTTTGTTGTCTCACCGGAAGATTGCAAGTTCAGTTCTGACCTTGCCTGTCCATATGTCAAAATGTCCTTGAGCAAGACACTGAGCCCCAAATTGCTCCTGGTGGTTATAGATTGACACCAGTGATCCACAGCAGAGCCACCATTAGTGTGTAAAAGGGTGAATGGGCCTGTGACTGTAAAGTGCTTTACGTCTTCTAAGAAGTTAGTAAAGTGCTATACAAGCATATGCCATTTACCAATTTTAATCCATGTACATTCTCTACTCAAATGATTTAATGGGCCAAGCACATTGCTAGAATACTAAATGCTGTCATTCCACTGGTTGTTTTGCAGCACCACTGTTTGTCCAGAAGAATGACACCTGCCCTCTGACACCTATTCAGTGATTTGTTCAGTGTTTGTCCACCATTGCAATGGCTCAGTCTTTTATCTTACTTTGTTGAATAACTCTTTACAGATGTCTTCACTTAAGATAAAATGTCAGCCAAGCTGCCAGAAGTCAGCCTACACATCTCAATGACTGAGGACAAGAGGAGGCTCCTCTGTTTCCAAATGTCTTCAGTGAATTAAATAGATAAGATCAAACAGTTGTGTGCAGCTGTGTTTCCAGTCTCTTGAGTTGTTTTCATGTGAGTACTAAATTGAATCTAATGCATAAACAAAAAGAATCACATGCAAATTATTTTTCTTTTGTAGGATGTGGAGATGATTGAACATGGATGTCAGTCTCATGACATTTCTTTTTAATTTAAAGTTAAATGGATGATACTCACTTGAGTCCAGATTGAGTCAGTCCAGCACTTTTCTATGGAATAAAAAAAAAAAACATTTTCATTTTCCTCAAAAGGTCAAAGCTGGGTCAGAATTTACAAACACAAAATGTACTGTATTTGACTGAAAAAGATATCACAGCTCACACTGATAAACTTTCAAGATCATCCAGATTATTAACAACCAACAAACGCTGGACTCTTCCTTTACTTGCACTTGACTCTAAAGCTACTTAGATCATATATCAAACTATATTTTTTGCTACATTTCACTAGTTGGTGTTAAATCTCCCTCCTTTTGACTTCTTTTTTTTATTATTCTGATTTTATCATTTAACTATTGAGTCCTCAATCACAAAACGTTTTGCTGTCTTAAACAAAGTTTGTTAAATGCACAGAAGGTCTTATGTTGAAGCCTGGACATCTTCTTTAGCAGGCCAGTCATATCATATGTTGACATGTAGCCTTCTTTACATTGGGATTGATTTGTTAATGCTTACAGTGTAACCCATACCTGTCATGACCAAAAGCTTTTGTCACATGTTGGGTGAAATCATATTTTGGCAAGAGGTGAACTAGAGGATTCTTTGGAGACTCCAACTTTGGGTGCTGTGAGACATTTAACTATTTTTTGTCTCACAGCCTCATACGCCCACATTAAGAATGACTCAAGCTTTTAAGCAATGTTCAATCCCTCTGTAGGAGGTTTGTCTGAAAAACAACTGTAACTCAGGAGAAGTATATAAGCCAGAACAGTCCTGCTGACATTATCAATACTGTCTGACAGCAGAGTTTTCAACTCTATGTAAACTCCAACTGGTATAGCTAACTGATCAAAGCTGTTGGTCATTGTGGGCTTCAATAAAAACTATTGTTGTCATTAGTAGTGAGTGTTCCTCCAAAGGCCTATGAGTCAAAGAGCAGCAGCTAGTCATGTTTTGTTGTATAAGTGCACACTTCACGCTGATGATGGAGAAACTGGGAGCATAAACCAGGGCTCACCACTGTTAGCACTGACTTTGTCGACTTTGTTGTGTTTGTTGGAAATAGTAATGCAGATTGACTTAAGAGGTGGATGTAAAAAGATGGAGCTTTTGTTAGAACAGGTTCAGATCATATTTGGAAAATAAAAAAAAGAGTGTATAACTTTAAAGTACCTAACGTAAAGCTGTTTTGACTAAGCCCACTTAATTTAGTGATCTATTTGTAAGATTTGAAAATAAGAATGGGGTAGGGATAAACAAGACTTGGTCTTCATTTTACTCCTTTTCTTTATGTAGATTGTTTGAACTGTACATTCTAACTGAAAAGAACAACTAAAAGAATGAATGAATAAACAGACGAGCAAGAGAAATACCAAACATTTAAAAAACTTTGGTAGAGTCATCCCAATGCAACCCTAAGAAAAATGAAAACAGAGAATCATGGGTTTGGGCTGTGCATGAGCTTATTACAGAACCATTAATTAAAATCTCCGTCTGGACTGCCCTTACGGGTGGATACTGGTTTTCTGTGGGTGAAAAGGGGCCAAACCTGTATGGGGGATGCAGATGGTCCACAGAAGATATTGAGGTCATAGGTGGCTCATTGAGCTCATAGACAGAATGTTCATGCAGTTTTTCCCCACAGGTGTTCTATGGTCAACAGGTTGTAGTGAAAACTTAAATATGCAAGGGGAAGTAAGGGTGAAGTAGTTGTGATATAGGGATGTCATACACATTTTCAAATTTTCAATCCCCCTAAAATCTTGCACAATGGGCAAGGAGCCCATTAGTGCTGTTGCTTGCAGTCTTGCTTGCAGCCTGACTGTCAATAATGAGGAAATCAGATAATCAGAGCGTACTTTATGTGGGCACCCAATATGCTCAAACAACACCAATGCAATGAACAGACCAGACACAGAGCTACTGAGAGGATATGGACATCACCCGAAGCTCAAAGGAGGACTCTCTCAAACATCTGTATTGCAGATCTTAAATCCCTGTCCCCAGAGTGCCAATCACCGTCACTTGCGGAGAGGGAGGAGCAAGGGGCACGCAGCAGGAACAGACTCATGCGGCTTGGGACCGTAACAGTCACAATACACTTACCACACCCATGACAATGGTACGTTCCATTCTCATGACATCACTTAAGGTGGCAGCAAGAGCTTCAATGGGACTACAAGACACTTCTGTTCTCCCCTTGAGCTACAGCTGCTCCTCTCTACCTCCCTCCAAGGGCCTGAACAACCACACACCCGTAAGAGTCAGCCCAGATACTAGTGCATGTGACTAAGGCCTAGGGTTCAGAGTTTAAAAAAAATTAAAACACATTTTGGTGAAGTTAATCAGAATAATGCAAAATTTGAGATGTTTTTAATAGGTCTGTCTGTTAATGTGTTAATACATGCAATAATTTTTTAAAAAATGAACGTGTTAAATTTTATTAACGCAGATTAGTTTTACGTCAGAACTGACCATCTCCCACTTTGCATCAGGTGGTTCAGACTTCCATGGCGTGAGTCAGTTTCTGAAAATACATACTTCGCCAGGAACAATGCCGCCTATAACTTGGTCACTTGCAAAATAAATAAATATTCAATCAATTTTTAGTTTTTTTATCTTATCTTTTTGCATTTTTCACAAAAAGCAGACAATTTAATTGGTTGTGTGGCCCAACAAAGCATCGCTGGGCCGGAAGACTTTTACTGCAGCTGCAAAGTTAAGAGATATATGAGCTGATCGTCACGATAGGTTTAACAAAAGCATCAGATCAGAGCGAAAGTTCTCCACTTACTGCTTGTTTTTCTCTAGAAGATGAAGCAAAAAGTTGGTTTTAAAAAATCCTGTGCAGTGATATAGAAGATTTGGGATTTTGACCTGAACTACTTTTTTAGATGCGCATCAACACCCAGCAGCCAATCAGATATTCACCAGGACCATGTGAATTGCAAAAACACAATGTTTGTTTCTTATTGCTGTTTATTAGTATCTTTGTTTTTTGGCGTAATACTGCAGACATTAAAGTAATTTACAGTTCTGCTTATCTTACTGTTGATGTGTTTTGTGCACACAAATTACATTTCTGGGATATCTGAATTAACACTTTGTAAATTAAAACATTTTAGACAAATAAAAATGAAGAAAAAACATTTTTTTGTTCAAAAGCTGCATATTGTTTTATAAAAATTTAAAAAGTGAAACATTGTAATTAATCGTGTTTAATCACAATCTAAAAGTGTGATTAATCTTATGTTCTTTAATCGATTGACAGAACTAGTTTTTAATGATAAAAAATCTAAAATTCTTGCTGAAAACTACTTTCTTCCGTATCAGATTGAGATTAAAATTCTACCGTCAGGTTCCCAGGAAGGAGAACCTTTTTCTGTTAAGTATTTGAATGTATAAAACTGTATTTTGGGGGATTTTTGAAGGGTTTTTCACATCAATTTAAAAAGAACATTTTCACTCAAGTCACTTTTCTCTCTTTCCAAGTACTGGTTCATGTAAGTTCACTTTAGCATCAGGGGAAATTATTTTTTTTTGTGTTTGAGGCATGAATGCAGAAAAAGGAAAACACTGACAATTTATTCTGTTTGATCATTTACTACGAGATCTGTGTGTTAAAAATAAAAAGGAGCAAAGGTAGAGGAAAGAACAGGGATGTAAACTCTTATATATCACAGTTTCCTGGACAAAATCAGATTTTCCCTTTTTCTTTTTTTTTCTTTTCTTGAGACCGTTTTAATTCTGCAGGGACTATCACTTCAGATGAAGATGAACACACAGAGAGATCTGATGCAGACCTTCAGGTTTGAGCCAGCTTGATGTCAGAATATTTAATTGGGTTCTTTTTTTTTTCTTTTGAGGAGAGTTCATACTTATAACACATTTAGGGGAGAACCGCGTCAAGCCAAAGCAAATTTAAAGCTGTGAAGTTCACATGATCTTTACTTATTTGAAAATGTCAACATGTCTACATATACAATAGTGTGAACTCATTCATGCTCCAAATAATTTGATATCGTTTTTTTTTTTTCAAATTGAAAACTCAAAGACCCACTCTGAAAAAAAAAAAAAAAAGTGGTTTTTATTGTGTCTTTGTGTTCTTGTGGCCTTTTTGTCTGATGCTGGAGGACATATGTAAGGAAAATTAAAATCAAAGTTCCGTTTCTGAGAATTTCTTTATTCAAATAGTTGTCCATCTGGAGCAGACGCAAAAATACATGTGATTATTCACCCTGTAGGACTTTAAAAGGACGTCATCAAATAAATGAAGCACTTTTTTTAAAATTCATTTTTGCTGTTGCTGACAAAATGAGCCAATTCTAAAGTCGGATTGCAACACATTATCACTAATGTCAGCAGATTATTTTGGTTTTCATTCAAACATGAGAATGTACAGTTAACTTCAGCATCATAGTGCATTACAATGTGGATAGAATTCATTTTCTACTATATGCTGCTCAGTCTCACTGAGGGAGCTGACGTCTACCTCGGCTGTTACCGGGCAGATGTCAGTTTGGCTTGGTCACCTTTTCATCACACAATGATTAATTTAGTCTATATTTATGGGGGATTTCTTTTAGAATTTGCACATTCTGTGTCCTTCTAAGCCCATGAGAGGCCTGTTTTTCTCTTAATTTAGATGCAATTGGCCAAAAATAATGTCGTTGTCAGACTCCGCACAGTGAAAGTGTGTGGGTACTGTTTTAGTATTGCATGAGTGTAAGTGTGCATACATCAGATGAGCTCTCCATTATCTGTGTGGCCTTTGGAGCCGCAGAGAGTTGAAGAAGGGAGAGAGAATGGGAGACCTTTGCACTTAAAAGGCAGTGAACATCATGGCACATGAAGTATTGACAGCCAGTCTGCACGCCTTAAAGAGAAGCAAAGTTATTAAAGAAAATGAAATGGATATGACTGAAACAGAAGTCAAATGTAATAAGTCAGAATTATTTTTAGAAAAAGTATCTTATTGGCAAATCTTTCATGATGAGTTTTCATAACAAAAACCTTTCCTTTCCTGTCTTTCTGAAAGAATTTCATTTAAAAAACAGTTATGCCATCATACTCGAGCTTGTTCCATTTTTACCATAGTAGTCTAATCTTTTTGAAAAGAGACATTTCACCCTAAAATGGCTGATGATATCGAATCAAAGGCCTGATAAAACCTTCTGCCTGTACCTCTGCAGCAGCTGGCAGCCATGAATTGCACTGTGATTGCCATTAAGAGTCCTCGAGAGCAGAAACATATTAAGAACAAAAAAAATGGATTCTAGAAGGGTAACTTGATCTTTTTATCACAAAATCACTAAATTCATAAAAAATATCAAAGGAAGACCAAGAAAAAACAAACCATTTTCTTCAAATGGAATATTATTCTCTCTTTTATTCATATTTATGTGTTTGATGTTAATGAAATAAAATGTCTTTTGGCCTTAAATTAGACCTACAGCACATTTAAAATTATTATGCAAATTATATTGTTCTATGATTTTCTAAATACTTAATGCCAATGACAGTCAGCATAATGTTCAAGTCAATGGAAATTAGAGTAAAAAATAAAATGTTATTGAGCAAACCTCCTATATATAAACATATATATATATATATATAAACATATATATATATATATATATATATATATATATATATATATATATATATATATATATATATATATATATATATATATATATATATATATATGTTTGCTCAATAACATTTTCTTTTTTATTAAAAAATAACTTTCAAATGCACTATTCCTAGAGTTTCACAACATTTGATAGATTCTAACGAACCAAAAATGGTCATTTGTTGAATTTACTGCATTTAGAGGTCATATTTGCTGAAACTGAAAGCCATTCCAATCAAAAACCTCTTAATGGGTCAAGTTAAATTTACACAAAGGACGCATTATTTTTTAGCAGCTTCACAATTCTTGCTTCCAATGAACCTTTTTGATTGAGGATGCTCCAAAGGTTCTCAAAACGGTTGGGGTTAGGGAAAGATTGGGGGCATACCAGCTGTTTATCTACTTTTATGTTCATAGCAGCCAATGATGCAATTCAATTCAATTTTATTTATATAGCCCAGTATCACAATCATAGCCGTCTCAATCGGCTTCACACCAGTATTTATGCAAAATAACATCAAGTCAGTCATAAAATATAAACAATAGTTAGTTGCTAGAATAACTAAACAGACTAAGCTAAACTGGCACCCCTGCCTTTAGACCTGAGGTGTCAAACTCATTTTGGTTCAGGGTCCATATTCAACTCGTTTGATCTCAATTGGGCCGGACAAGTAACACCTGGACTTTGAGTCCACCTTGAGTTAGGGTGTGCTTGTGACAGTGAATGGGTTTATTTCTGCTGAAACCAACATTATCTACCAAAGCTGCAAATGCATTTCCTCGACAGTCACTAGAGTCGTCAACATAAATACTAAAATCCCCAACTATTTTTATTTGATCAGAATCTAAGACAATAGTTGACAGAAGTCAACTATTGTCTTAGATTCTGATAAAAGAATAGATGACAGAGAGTCAGAACACTCAGTTAAACATATAGAAGGTTTATGTAGAACTGCAGCCTCAGCCGAACACCTTCATGTTGGTGGGACTCCAGAGACACCAGCAGCTTCAAATATGCGCTTGCTGCTTTGTAACAGTATTTTAGCAGCTGCTCTCAGAAACCTTTCTCATTCTGTCTTTATCTGCACCAACCTGTCTGTGCTCTGAATCAGCCACAAATTTCTTACTAGTACAATGCTCATACTTGTGTTTTTGTGACATTTGAAAGGTTTTCATACCTTGTCCAAGGCATTTAACTATTTCATGCTTTTCAGCAGCAGAGATCCTTTCTCTTTCTCATATTACTTGAAAATGTTGGTCTACTTAATAATGTGGAACGTCCTTCTTCATTGGTTTTTCCTTTAATTGTGCTCACCTGGCACTAACAGTTGTCTGAGATTGATTTCAGTGATCAAAGAGCCCCGAGACACAATATCATCCATGGGTTTCATTGAAAAACAAAGAATTTCTTAAATAAAATTTACATAATAATTTAGAACACACTGTCAGCTAATTTTTATACTCAGAACTTACCTTTCTACACTTTAATGTCCACTCCATGTTTTTTTATGGTAAAATTGTTCCCAGTGGTCTTTTAATTATGATTATGCTGTTTTTAGACCAAATTAAAAAGCCAGTAGTTTTTTTAAGATATAGTTTCGGCAAAAATTTGTCCGAAATTCGTCTCTGAGCTATGGGCTGGACTTCCTTTGGAAGTTAGCCTCCGAATATTTCCCATTAGCCCTTTGTTTACACTTTCTACTGCTAACTTACAGGCTCTCACATCCCCAAGCTAAAATTAGCACAGCAAAAAAACAGCGAGCAATATTGCACATTTCCAGCCAAACAGTTTTGAGCCAGCTTTTAGCTCAGGTGGGGAAAATAAAGACATACATGGATCTATTTGTCTGCAAGTGGATGCATCAGAAATGGAGTAGGAGCAGGGAGACCCACATATCACAGTTGTTTGTCTGCTCCTGATTCATCTCATACCGTTTTAATCTTAACTTCTTTAATACAGTGGAGAAGTTCAAGCGGTATGAATACTTTTGCAAGCCACTCTACATGTCCTCCATCATGAGAAAAATGCTACAAGGACATGTTAACACATCAAATACACAATTTTCATTTGAGTGGGTCTTTAAAGTTTAGAAATAAACTTATAAAGGCAATATGCATTCAAGAAAGTACGATAGCTTCCATTTACACCTGCATGCAGTTGACTGATTATTTTACTTACAGATTTTTTACCTGTAAAGATATGCTTCTTGCTCCAAAAGTCACAGACATTAGTGAGGAATCTCTTAAACAGTTAAATTTAAAAGGGACAACGTGATCGTTGACATAAAAACCCTGTCTCTACTGTTTGACATCTACAATTTCTCAGTAATCCCTCTCGCTTTACACTTGAATCTCCTCCAGACAGGTGGATTAAATCGCACATATTACTTTCAGTGACATTTGAGGACCTATATGAAAAAAGGGCTGATGATGTTCCCAGAGAGATAATGCTCGACTGTGCTCAGTGCCTGTTCGTCTGAAGCAGCTGCTGCTATGAACTGGATTGTATGATTGCCATCGAGAGGGGTTTTAGCTCAAGAGCTCTGTTCACTGACAGAAAAATATCCAAAAGGCTTTCAGAGCAGCCAGAAAAAATCATTGCTTTAAATGTTTGTTATCAAGAATAGAAAGAAAGCAGTTTCACATCAGGAATAAGCTAAAGAAGGAGATATTTATCTTTTGTGTATTTCTCTTTTTCAATATTTGTGCTCCTGTATGACCCCCGTCTCTAAAATGACAGAAACTTTATTTTTCTTTATATTCAAAGAAAGATGGAGGCATTTCAGAAAATGATTTCATAGTCATACATTTCTGTTTTTAATAATGACGAAGGAGTTATTATATGATGAAAGTCAACGGGCATGCAACCAGCATGATAAATATGTTGTTTGCATATAATTTTAGAACTTACTGTCAACAAATACTCAAGGAAAAAAATGCAGAAGCAACAGTTCACAAAACTCAATGATTCGAAATGCGCCACCGCTTTACAGTCGTGGTTTGGATCTTTCTTGGAATCACTAAAAAGGAAAAGCAACAGGACAACATAACAAGATAAAACCTTACAAATGTATTTTTGAGAAGCTTCAAAACATATATTAAAAAAACATGCAGTGGCTTGCAAAAGTATCCATACCCCTTAAACTTTTCCACATTTTCTCTTTTAAATATTTTAATATATTTATATAACATACATATATTTTATTGGAATTTTATGTGAAAGACCAGCACAAAGTGGGACACACTTGTGAAGTAAAATAAATTATACAAGAGTTCCATTTTTTTTCAAATAAAAACCTGAAAAGTGCAGTGTGCAAAGGTATTCAACCCTCCTGAGTCAATACTTTGTGGAGCCCCCATTGCTGCAATTCCAGCTGCAAGTCTTTGTCCGTTCTTCCTTGCAAAACAATTCAATTTGAGTCGGATTAGATGGAGAATGTTTGTGAAGAGCAGTTTTCAGATTTTGCCACAGATTCCGGATTGGAACTATGTCTGGACTTTTGACTGGACCGTTCCAAAACGTGAATCTGTTTCATTTGAAGTCATTCCATTGTAGCTTTGGACACTGCACTTTTCAGTATTTTATTTGTAAAAAAAAAAAAAAAAATTAAACTCTTGTACAATTTTCTTTCTGCTTCACAAGTGTGTGGCACTTTGTGTTGTTCTTTCACATACAATTCCAATAACGTATATTTATGTTTATGGTTTGAAAAAAGTCCGAGAAACAGGGCATGTCAGAATCTGCAGCATTCAATTCTTTCACTTTGTCCCCTGCTGATACAAAAACCCATTGTCATTGGGGACACACTATTGCGACAGATGAAGCAGCATCATTCTCCTTTCACAGTGCAGGACAGCTGCTGCTCTTCATTAGGAAAGTCTCTGAAATAGCTCATGAACCCAGTCATGGAGATGTGATTCCTGATATTTTTGTACAGCTCTTTGAAAATAAATAAACCTGATCTCTTTACATCTGCCTCCTCCACGATGAACTAAAAAAAAAACCTTTTAGCTAAAGCTCCTGCCACATGCAGCCCTTCATTTACACACTTTTTGGACAATTGTTGAGCAGCAACTTTGCCGCATGTAAAAACAAATGAGGTGTGTGCAATTTTGAGACGTGAATAGTCTTTCATTCATTGTAATAGAGCAGTAAAAGAAAAAGCCTTGAACAAGATTTTCGAGATTTGTGTGTGAACTTCCTATACTAAAAGCAAGCTTACGAAGGCGCCTTCAGTTTGTTTTTGAACGTGTAACAGACGCCTTTCCTCTGGCAGCAAACAGATGAAAACAAATGTTGGTTGAAAATTAATTTAGAAAATGTGAGTGTCATTATTTGTAGTTACAGATTGATTAGACGTCAGAAGCCACCGTGTTTCGCTTTGCATCAGATGGTTCAGGCTTCCACGACATGCATATATTTCTGGAAAATACATACTTTGGCAGGCATTATCCCGCTTTTAACATGGTCACTTACAAAAGATGTAAATATTCAATACATTTTTAGTACTTTATTCTTGTTATTTTGGGGGTTTGTGTCCCTTTTTCAACAAAAACGGACTATTTGATTGGGGGTGCGGCCCATTGTCATGGTAACAAAGAATGTGTCACTGGGCCAGCCGACCTCGACTACAGCAGCAAAGAAAAGCAATATATATGCTGATTGCCGCAATTGGTTCAAAAAAGGATCAGTTCAGAGAGAAAGTTCACCTTTTACTGGTTGTTTTTGTCCAGGAGATGAAGAAAAATGTTTGTTTTAAAGAAGCTTGCGCAGTGATATAAAACATTTGGGCCACGTGATTGGAACATTCTTTTTTCGGTGCACATCAACACCCAGTATTCACCCAGACCATTTAAAATGGAGAAACACAATGTTTGCTTCTTATGGCCATTGTGACGAAGAGGCTGAGGCATTTGGATTCATATGCGAACCGATTTATTTGCATTAGCAACCAGAAAAGGGCTAGGCAGGACGCAGTCATGAAACAGGCAACAGGTCAAAGGCAAGGAGCGAGGCAGGAAGGCGACAGACAGGCAAAACACGGAGAGACAAAAGGAGAATAATGCTCAGACTGTTAGACAAAAAGTACAAACAAGAGTTCGCAAGGAGCACCAGGTTGAGCAGGGTAATAAGCACAACACTGATGAGATGGAATGAAAACCAGCTGTTGAGGTCAGGTGAAGCAGTCAATCCCCAGGAGAGGGCTCCCTCTTGCCGTCGGAGGTGGAGCTGAATCCTGACAGCTGAATAACATCTCTTTTGTTTTCTTGGAGTAATACTGTACTACAGCCATAAAAGTTTTCACAGTTCTTTACAATTCTGCTTATCTTACTGTTGATGTGGTTTGTGCACACAATAACATTTCTGGGATATCTGAGTTAAAACTTTACAAATGAAAACACTTCAGAGAATAAAATGAAGGAAAAATGTTCTCTCCAGCCTTTTTTTTTTGTTCAAGTGCCTCATATTGTCGTATAAAATTTACCAAGTGAAACATTGTCATTTATCGTAATTAATCACAATCCAAAAGTGTGATTAATCAGATTTTTTTTTAATTGACAGCACAAACATATATATATATATATATATATATATATATATATATATATATATATATATATATATATATATATATGTATATTTTAGATAACCCTGTACCCAGTAATTTTTAAAGATCAAATTTAACAATGAAACTTCCTTTTCTTTTTGCCAAACCTTTCCTCAGCATTTGAGTCCAGACATCTGTGTAGTTTCATCCTGGTTCTGTTTATGAAACATGCATATTTTTAGGAATAAACATGTCAGATTGCAAGCAACGATGACAAACTCTCAAAGTTTGACTACATGCTGTGAGACCTCATAAAATGTAATGTTGAAACCCAACTTTCATCCCATTAAGTTTTGGAGAACGTCATTCATAAATATCCGTATAACAGAAAATCTGTCGGTGCAATTACTGTTCTTTAAATTATTAATTTTAATCAGTCTTGACCTAAATAAGTCCTCTGTTTTAACAGCAGCTTAATTATGAACTGAATAATTAAATCACTATTTCCAAGCTGGAAGCTGAGTTGCTTGTTTTAACTGGAATTTGTTGTGAGGCTCAAAGAAGCAGCCCAAAAGCCTTCATTTTCAACAAAGTTCATTCCTGTCACTCTGCTGTTGCTATCCTCCGTTTGATGTGAAGTAACGCACAGATAGATAGGCTGCTTCACAACAACATCGGCTCTCAGAGTCAACAGCCAAATGTATGCTGGCATATGACGGCTCATTTAAGTTGACACTGTTCAGATCAGCAGAGTGTAAATAATTTAAAGAGGTATTAATATTTAAGGATTAACAGCTTGGCAGATTAAAGAGTCATCAGACAGAATCCTTTCATCCTCCTTCCTCCCTTCATCTGTTAATAGAGAGAAGAAATGGAGAGAGAGCTCTCCTGGTGTCAAACTTGGAAGAAGAAGAGAGAAGAAGGGGTTGAGGATGATGTGTGCCTATGAACCTGTGATGCCATGTAACTTATAAAGTATCCTGTTATTTGATCAAAAGTTTTTTTCTTAATTTCAGCAATGCTTTTATTTTGATGTGATCAACTTCTGGTCTAGCATATTGCGCAAAGGGCCTATATATTGCAGTTCTAACCCCTTTCAGAGTAAACTATGTCCACTTATGCATGATGCTATAATACCTTTGGCACACAATAAAACTATGTTTTTATGAAATCTGAGTTATCTTCACAAGCTCCTTTTCCTATCCGGAAATAAGACGCCTACATTTCTGAGGTACCGCCCCCGCCCATTTCAAGACGTCAGTTAGTCTGCATTTCTCCCATGAAAAAATTAAATAGAACTACAAAAAAAATAAATAAAAAGATTTAAATCCCAGCTAGCTCTGCAGAGAAAGTGTATGTGTGTGTTAGACTGGGGTGGGGGGCGGGGGGTGGGGCTGTTAATGCAGTCTCTTATTGGAAGGAGCTGTTCTCTTTGTAATGTCAAAGGTTTGTGTTATTTGGAAGTATTGGTTCACAGAGATACGTGAATGGAGCAAAATATCGCTTTGGGGTGTTATTTTGTGATTTTCTAATATAACAATAGTCTTGCTGATTCTATGAGAGCGATTATGTTTCGTGGCCTTCACACAGAAAACTTTGGGGACCCCTGCTCCAGAGCAGTAGTTTGGGGTGAGCAAACTATGGCCCGGGAGCCATATGCTTTAGCATATGCAAAAGTATTCATACCCCTTGAACTTCTTCACATTTTCTCACATTATGACCACAAATGTCAATATATTTTATTGGAATTTTATGTGAAAGACAAACACAAAGTGGCACACACTTGTGAAGTAGAAAGAAAATAATACAATAGTTAAATTTGTTTTTTTTTTTTTTTTACAAATAAAAAACTGAAAAGTGTGTGTGTGGTATCATCTTGGCTTTAGTTGTTGTTAATCAATGCTTCTCTTTTATTTCATTTTATTTTATTAGCTGCAACAACACTGTTTAAAGTCTCGTATTAGGGAAAGAAGTGATATATCAAACTAAATGGAGTCTCATATGCTACAATCTTGAGACATGGTAATTCATTTAACCCCTCGTATTCCCAAGTGAAAAATAATTAAGACAACACATCCTTGCTGTGTTTTACCAGTTGGTTTGTATATTTCTTTACAGTTTATTGTTTCATTGTGAATGTGCATTTATTAGACTGATACATTTGAAGGGAGTTGACGGTTTGAAATGAATTAAACATTTAAGTTATAGGATTTTGAAAAAAAGGAACAGTATCCATAAATATTTCTATACACTTACAGCTAAAGAGAAGTTTGACATCCCTCGCGAGACAAATATATATGTTGTGGATGAAACTGGGACAGAGGCGAGAAACAAGGATGTGTTAAGTGATCTTCTGGAGGAGAAGTCTGTAGTTGTCTGTTGAAACTGTAATTCCCTTTCTGTTACTTTGTTCTTAGGAACTTGGCTTAGAAACTTTTCTTAGAAAATTAATTCTGCTCTGACGATTATCCATCTTGTTTCACCTTCATAGTCAGGATATTAAAAAGTATGGCATAAACATGATATTCGAGCACACAGTACATAATTTCAAAATCCTTGAGTCCTTGGGAATTGAGCTCCCTTTTGTCCGAAGGCCAAGTTTATGCTGCAGTTTAAGCTGTTTAAAGAACTGTACCAACAACTCAACTTGATACCACAACACCACTTCATGATTCATTACCCCAGAATTATTCAAGAAATTGACCCAATTCTTTACTTTTGGTCAACCAGATTTTAGGCAAATCACTGATTTTTTTTTAAAGAACACAGAAAATTTTCAAAAACACCACAAAGATTTTGGCCCAGAAACATCAGATGGTAATAGCATACCTCTGGGAATCATTGCCTTTGAAAAACATTGATTCTGGACCTGTAAAGGTGGTAAATATATTTGAGGCAATGCGGACATGATTGCAGAAAACCTACACATTGACATGGACTGTGAGGTAATGTGGTGTCTTCTATTACATGTTATGGAACAGAATATTGCCCGGATCTGTTTGTGTTCTTAAAGGTGGAAGATGGAATGCCAGTGTTTAGTCAAATAAGTAACATCATTATATTGGATGGGACGTATTTTCTTTCAGTGGAACACTTGAAGACATTGGGATTCACTGACCACCTCCATGGCTACTTTGTAATGAGAGGAAATGAGTTGATCAGTTGCAGGTATTCAAAGCCTTTGACCTTCAGACAACTTAGGGTTTTAAAAGGAATGACCTGTATGTGGTCCTTGTTCACGTTTTGTTGTAGAATCAGGATTTTGGTAGAATTTCATTACACACAAAACAAAAATTTTCTTCTGGGTTACACTGTGTAAGGTTATAGCTAAAACACTAATAGAAACATGAATAGATTTTGTACAAATTTAATGTATAATGGTAAATACTTGCATGGCACTTTTCTATCTTCTTTGAAGACCCAAAACACTTTACAATCTCAGTCTCATTCACACACACATTCACGCACTGATAGTTGTTCGCTGCTGAACACTGGCGCCAACCTTGCATCAGAGGCAATGTGGGGTTCAGTGTCTTGCCCAAGGACACTTTGACACATGGGTGGGCAAGGCGGGAATCAAACCTGCACATGGTTGCATGAGTTTTCTCCAGACACTCTGGCTTTATGCCAGTAAAAAAAACATGCTTCAAAGGTTAATTGATTACTCAAAATTGTCTTTAGGTCTGACTGCGAGTGTGTGTGAGTGTGCCGTTCTATGACAGCATGGTGACGTGTCCAGGGTGTATTCCGCCTTTGCCCACTGGCAGGTTAGGCTCTGGGAACCTCATGACCCTGAAAAGAATAGAGTGAGTTAAGAAAATGGATGGATGGATGGACAGATGGATGGATAGATAGAAAACAAGAGTTAACATGGATACCTGATACGACTTTCACTGGTTTTGTAGAGTAAGGTCGCCTTTGCGTGTGTTGGAAAGAAAGTTGTCTTTGCTCAAATGAAGCCTAAGATGATTTAAATACGTTTTCTAGTCTTGCACAAAACGCACAACAAACCCAAACCAGTTTGGGTTGACATTGCACAGAAATGCTTAATGTTAGACTAGATATGTTTGAGTGAATCCCTGGAGTTTGTGGTGAACACTGAACCTCCATGTTCCCTGTGGAACATGGAGTCATAAACTCCATGGTTTATTTCAGCTGAAGTTACCATGTTTCATCACTCCACTATGAACAAATTCAACAACTTTAATTTACATTTTTTTGCCTTTGGTAACTTTTAGTTGCTTTGCCTACAATACAATTAATTCAGTTGATTCATTTTCTTTTGGATTTGTTTAACATGAAGCAGAGCCAGTAATAACTATGTTCTATTCAGGCTGTGAAAACTTATATTGGCAGCATCTGTGTAAACAGATATGATCAAAATACAACCATTAAAGTGGGAGTTTGTATGCTGACTAGTACTGTTGAATTCTTTGTGTATTTAGCGTGTTTTTTCTGTTGTTGTTATGGAGACATTTCTCAGTCCCTCTGCTACAGGCTTCCCATGTTGGTTACAGTTGCCACAGCTGCTTTTTGTCTTGAGCTCTAAAATAATATGTAATTATGCAATTATAACTGTTTATAACAGTCAGGGTGAAAGACTGAATGAAGGGGAATTGAGATTGCACAGGAATGCAGACTGAACTGAAATCTATTTTTAAATAAAACATTGAAAAACAGGTTTTGAGCCAGGGAGCGAAAAATTCCAGAAGGCAAGAGAAAGTTGAAGCAGGAAGAGAGGAGATGATGATCCAGAGAATAAAATATTACATATATTAAAAGTCTGGATAAGCAGACCTAGAATCTGATGCAGAGAAATACTCTATGAAGATTTTTGGTGTGCCTGCAGGTCTGCAGAGAGAGTGTAGATAAAGAGGAATAGTGGAGACAGTATGATTTAGTTGAGGCAGTAAAGACAATGAAAAAGAAAATGCTGCAGCTGGAGTAAAGGAGGAGGTGAGATGGAGGGAGAAGTAAGGAGTTTTTGGGGTGATTAAGCAGCTGAAATGTGCTTGTAAAGAAAAGAGAACGAGGTTCTAAAGAAGAATGCACATGACATTTATGCAATTGTGTACCATCAGGGCCTGCAAAATCTTCAGTGAAGGCCAAAAATTATCTGAAAATAAGTATCTAAATCACAGAGAAATGTTTTTTTTTTTATATTTATTTGTCCAAAATATATTTTAGATAATTCCAACCATTCTTTCAGCTTCTCTTACAGCCCTACGCCCCAGCTGTGCTGCTGTCAGACTGTTCTTTCCTATGAAAGTTTTGAACCCATCAGATTTTAGCCTTCACTTGTTGCTAGGTTGGTAAAAGTCTGCCTTACACCCATACATCAGTGCTTCCGCCCTCAACTCCCAGTTTGCTAGTTAACTTTCCATTTTCCAAAAACCCTCTTGAATAAAAGCATTGATGTTGATTCAACCAATCAGAATTTGAGTTAGTCTCTATAGCTTCATGAAGGAAGATGACATAATCGTCTCTGATTGGATGGAAAAAACTTACGCTACCAAAAGCTAACTTCTGCTGTACTTTGTTTCAGACGGTAGGCACTAGCTGCACTTTATTTTTGTTTGTATTACTAACTGTTTTGCAGCTAACAATAGAAGAAAGGGGATACATTGATTTTGTTGCAGGTTTATTCATAGGCTATTCTTAAAACAGACTTTACTGGAAAAGTTGAACCTTGTCCAAAAAGGCCAGCCAACCCCAAAGCTTGCGAGCCTGTCTCAGCAAGGAAAAGGATTTGTCCGTCACTTTCAGCCTTCCACCACTTTTGTCTAGCAAAGGTAACAGAGTTTTGTGATAATGTTGCGCTTTTCTACCTTCCTTAAATCAAATTAAAATTTATAAAAAGCACTTGTCATTCTTGGCGTAACTCAAAGCACTTTACATTTAAAAACAAAATAAACGCAAAAACACAATAAAAACCCAACCCACCCTTTACCCTCCCTCTCCCAACCAATAGTACATAAAACCCATGACCCCAAACACAATGAGAAGGCTACTAATAAAATGATGTCTAAAAGAAACTTAATGCTTGACTCTGCTGTGAGGAAACGCTATTTGGGAATCTATTCATGGCAGGAGCAGCTCAGCCACAGGAGCATCATCACACTGCCCATCCAGACCGGGACAGCAACGATGTCCACTCTGGAGTTGTGAGGCTGCAATGCAGAACTCCAGCCGCCCCAGCAAGAGCAACCACTGCGGCAACGACCCCAGACCAAGCCAGCAAGTCCTGGTACAAAAGACCTCCACAGGAAACACTGGAGTTAAAATCATAGTAAAATACTAAAATGAAATATTTCAAATGAATTTAAAAACATAGAATAGAACATAAGATTCAACGCATACAATAACATACATAAAATAATGTATATATTAAAACTTATAGAATAAATAAGAAGATAGGATCAACTAAAAGCCAAATTAAAAAGGTGGGTCTTGAGCTTCTTCTTAAAAACCTCTACAGTCTCTGCAGCCCTGAGGCTCACCGGCAGACTGTTCCACAAACGAGGACCATAATGACAGAATGAAGCCTCACCGTAGGAACAACTAAAAAGCCAGCACCGGAGGACCTCAGGGTCCACGAGGGTTCATACTTTAAAAGTAGATCACTTAAATAAGTAAACCAGAGAGCAGAGCTTTATAATAATCTAAACAAAAATAAAAGCTTGCATCAGCACCTCTGTGCTGGCAAGAGAGCGGAATGGGCAGATTCTGGCAATGTTTTTAAGATGATGAAATCCTGTCGTAATGACATTTTTTATATATATATATATATATGGCCTTTAATTGAAGGCCTAAGGTGCTTTACAGTCACAGTCCCATTCATCTATTCACACACTGATGGTGGCTCTGGTGCCGAACACTGGAGCCAACCTTCCACTAGAGGCAATGTGGAGTTCAGTGTTTTGCCCAAGGACACTTTGACGCAAGGCAGAACCTGAACCTGCAATCTTCCGATCAGGGGCCGACCACCCTGCCGCTGCACCACGGCCACCATGCAATTTATAATGGAATTGCTTCATAAAATAATATTCATATATAACACGATGGCGTTAGAGACAAAAAACAGTGAATTTTAACAAGGATGGGTTTGCTGGAGGAAAACTCAAGGCGCCTTTTCTGGGGTTTTGTCCTGGTTTGTGTTTCGTCCAGCATGATAGTTGTGTTACTGTCATTACCAGGTTGCCTTAAATAAAACAGCAGAACATAACTATCAAAAGTATATGCTGTGATGGATTCATGACAAATGCATACTCCTTGCTACTAACAGCACCTATGACAGAGTCCACCCTACAAAGATCAGGAGGTAGATAATTGTTGGCAGTTCATTAGCTGTTCTCAAACATTCACTTCGCTCTACTGTTAATCCTTAATTTAACATCAGGAAGCTGTAATTTGTTTAAATAGTTTGTATTTAGCCAAATACAAGTTGTTGACTATTAAAGAGAAAAGCAAGATGGGAAAAAAGTACAAAGCTGAGGCTTTTGGAGAACAAGGACCATTTAATTAGATAAAAAAACAGATGAAGGAAATTCAAGCTTTTAAGACTGAGGACAGATTGTTGATATAATAAAAATACTCAAGTAGTTTAAGTACGTTCTACACTTTGAATTTGTCGGAAAAATATAATTAATAGAACACTTTACCAAAGAAAAAGAAAAGACGGTGAATGTATTTAAGAAAATGTTTGGGAAAAAGAAATGTAAATGTAGATCAGAGAACACTAGAATTTGAGGTGTAAAGGTAAGGTTCTATTTATGTGGACAGACTTGATTTAGGTCACCTAAATGCACTTTTGTGAAATTTAAATTAAGCCACTGTCATATCTAGATTCATGAGCCAAGCACAGAGACACTGTTATGGAGTTGTTGTTCAGACTGCAAGTATGTCATTATGATAATGTAATTCCAAAAGGTCGCTTTGCTGCAAGAGGTTGAAAATTATATTAATATTTTTTGTAACCATTAAAAATGACCAGTGCATCAGAACATCAAGTCAGATTTAGTGATGAAGTTTTATCGATAAATCTGGAGAAACATGAAGTGCAGTTTCTGAAGCTCTAATCTCAAAGCCAGTAAGTGGAAACAGTTGGTGCTATCCATCATCATTAAGGCAGGGCATTACTGCCAAATTCCTTTGTCCTTTCATATCCATTTAAGATTTGCATCAGAGATATGTGATGCAAACAAAGAGGAATTATCATAATTAGTGTCCGTAATGCATACATTAGAGATAAACAGTAAAGTGTTTCTAGTACAAAGCGACATTCATGGCAATAAAAACAGCAATCATATTTATTTTGAATCTTGGAAAAAAAAAAGATTCATTCATAATTAATTAAAGAAAATCACAATTAGACTGCACTTTATTATTTGTACCTTAATAATTCTTCTTTCTCTTTTTTTTAATGAAACTTTTTATTCAAATGGTGTTGTTTTTAAGCTGAATTTTGCACTGGAAGAACATAAACATCTGCAGAGTTGTCAATGAAGTGATACTGTGTGTTTGCAGATTGAAGAATGCATTAAAGTGATTTTGGAGGCTTAAAAAGTGTAAATGGCATCTTTGGTTTTGTCTGAACTTTAGGTTTTCTGTTTCCTCAGATACACGAAGATGAAAACAGCTACAAACATTTACATCTTTAATCTGGCTTTGGCTGACTCTTTGTTCCTGGCCACTCTACCTTTCCAGGTACTTCTTTATCAGTTCAAGTATTTATATGATGTCTTTGTAATTTTCACATTTTCATTGATTGATCTTCAGCATTTAGCTTCTACTTGGTTATTTTGAAATAATTCTCAATGGGATTCTATAAGTTGCCTTCCTCCCACTCCATTTCAAGCAAACTCCACTTGATATGCTTAATGTTTAATAGTCTCATGTGTCACATCTGTATGTGTTTATTTGTGATAAAGATTGATTATAATTAAATTATTTATATGTGGATTTGTGGATAAGTATGAGTACTTTCCAATCATTGTCAAAACTAACTATCTTACTTTTGACATCTCTCTGCAAAGATGTATATGTTGTTGTTTTTTTGTTTGTTTTTGTTTTGATTGCTTGAAAAAAAACTTTTTTATGTTGAAAAATTCAAGCAACATTAAATATGAGCAGCATATAAGCAAGTAATTCATGGTTCATCACTGTTACATCAGATAATATACATATATATATATATATATATATATATATATATATATATATAAACTTTAGATTGCAAATTTATTTATGATTTCTGATTAAAAAAAAAAAAAACTTTTAAGTGGTGAACAAAAATCAAACAGTACAAAATTTGCACATAAAAAGTACTATACAAAGTAGTAACGTTAATAAAGTCAATACTTCACCTTGTTTATCACATTTTAAAACTTTAATCATACTTTTCTTAGCAGAGTATGATGAAGCAAAAGAATGTTCACTTTTCAAAAAAAAGAATGGCAAATTTCAATCAAAAGATAACCATTTTTAGAGCACAATTCATGTGATTGATGTAAGGGAAGAGGGAAAAAAAGGCTTTAGAACCAGTTTGTGAAGACCAGTGCTTGTTTCTGCAGTGGAGTGACTCTTTTTTTTACCATAAAAAGCTACTTTTATAAAAGTCATTTAACCATGACTTAGTAAACTTTCTGGGTCTCATTATGTCATTTATGATTCTGCATCAACCCAGAAATTACAGCTTATATTACTGTAGCTTCGCCACCTATAGGAATATGAAACAAGAACTACTTGTTAAAATGTTTATTCTTTTTGACACAACTTGAAATAATATATTTAAGCATCACAAGGAAACATAAAAAAAAAAAAAAAAAAAAAATGATTACTGACAATGATTACTGACAATGATTTCTGACATTACTGGCTTTTAGAAGAAATATGGTGACTGGTAGACTTTAAAGATTTTTTAGGACTGCAGATTTCCCAAAACAATTTCCCCTCAGCAGTACGAGGTCTTTGAACCAGATAACCACTGCTTTTTTTTATTTTTATTTTTTTATCTATTTATTTTTTTTGCCGTTTTAGCAGGCCCCAGGGTCCAATTACAAAGGAGAAACTATGTCCTCCAAATCTAATATAAAAAAAATGTGATCTATCCTCTGTAAAACCCTAATTGCAGGTTGAATATATTGTCTGAGATGTACAACCAGAAACATTTTAAATATTCTTTGTTGACTTTTGGGTTAGCAAAAATGTCCTTTTGCAAGGCCCAATTTCTTTCTATTGCACAAAAAAATGAAAAGAAAACATTAAGTCAGGGGAAAGGCTAAGTTAAAGCCCAAACTACAACTCAACTGGAGCCCAACTACAACTGGAATGTGTGAAGTACTGTCGCCTAAAGCTTTTGTGACCTGTTTGTGTTCCAGGGCACTGATGTGTTTCTGGGTTTCTGGCCATTTGGGAACGCTCTGTGTAAGACGGTGGTGTCTATCGACTACTACAACATGTTCACCAGCACCTTCACCCTGACAGTGATGAGTATGGACAGGTATGTGGCTGTGTGCCACCCTGTGAAGGCTCTGGATATGAGGACCCCTCACAAGGCAAAGGTAAGGGTTCAACCCCTAACAAAAGCGTTCCCACTTGGAAAAAAGTTAGTCATGCTTATGTCTCTGTAAATTGACAGCATCAGTTCAAACACAGTTTTCACACCACCTTGAGTTCACCTCTGAGGCTAAGGGCATGGTGAGAGTCAGATCCTGTTTAAACAAGCCTTACATGTGCTGTCACAGTGTTGGTAGAGAGGGTATTATAAGATTAACTGACACTGACATCACAGTGGTGTCACTCTGCATGTGTTATTCTAGTGAGACTGGGGCATTAAGAGGTTAAAAGTGACATAATCAGCAGAGTTGTAAGGAAGTTTGTGAATATGAGGATTTCCAAATACTTTATTTAATAAAAACAGTAGAAAAGAGGTGCTAACAAAATTGACTCTTGCTCCTATGTTGTCCTGTCTTCAGGTGGTGAACATCTGTGTGTGGGTGTTGGCTTCAGCTTTTGGTGTCCCGGCCATGGTCATGGGAAATGTAGAGGAGGAGCAAGAACATAACAGTCAGTATGAATTCTTTCCCACTACTTCTGTTTAAATGCACAGGTAGATTTAGCAACTGCATTTGGTTTGCAATTGTTTTTTTTTCTTTACAAAAGGCACATTGGTTCCAGCAAAAATACTAAAGTGGGCTAACAACTGTGGAAAACTATGCATTTCCAACACCCACTCGTTTGGGGGCAGTA
This sequence comes from Oryzias celebensis, assembly GCA_014656515.1. Lineage (NCBI taxonomy): Eukaryota > Metazoa > Chordata > Actinopteri > Beloniformes > Adrianichthyidae > Oryzias > Oryzias celebensis. The sequence continues at coordinate 25,492,037 of BNCR01000007.1, read as the reverse complement.
TTTCGGAAATAAAGTGCTGATCACGAATAAAAAATAAGAAAAGGAACTATTTCCAAAATTCCTGCACCTCTACAACATTTTAACCTTGAGACATTTTCCAGCAGGTTTTTAGACTTTTTTTGGCCACTTGTAAGACAAGGTGCTTGTACTATTTATTTGTCTTTAGCTCGCTCTGGCTTTTTGCTCTATGGAAAATCTGTTAGCTTTCACAGTAAGATAAACTGCAGATTTTTTTTCAGATGAACTTTTATCTGTACAATGCACAGACTGATTAAGGAAAAAAACTATTGTGGATCAATAAATATGCTCTAAAAGGGAGATTTTCGCAATAAACTAACTAACACAATCTTGTTTATATTCATTAATCCTATTAAGAAGAAACACTGCTTTCTTGCATGTGAACGTAACAGAGTAAACACAAGGGAATGTGTTTAAAAATGTGGTTAACCATGTAACTGAAGTCATGTGACTCAGATGTTTTCTAAGTAATCATTAATTTATGTTTTAGGTACTTTTTATAGCCTACATGAAGAGCCCAGTGATACCCCGGGCCCCACACACGCATCCATGTAGGCTAGCTCCCCGACAAGCGTTGGCCATTACTGCTGTACTTTTCCAGCTCATCAAACCTTTCCACAGCTTGGGGGGCTTTGCCTTGTTACAATGACTGTGTATGGAGGTCCAGAAGAGACAATAATAAATAAATATAGACACCATTAAATCATTACATAAAGGTGTCATTAATTATTTCAATTTGGCATTAAATAAATGAATAAAATTGGAAATCAATAAATAAATCGTGAAATATATATATGTGGCATTAACATATGAAAATTGCCATTAAAAGCACATTAAAATATTCAAAGACATTTATTTATTTCATTGTCCAGTGTGGGATGGAAGAGACAATATTAAATAAAGTTGAAGTAGAGCTCATCGATCCATCGCAGCCCTTGTGGCGTCAGAACCCTCCCCTTATACAGCGCAGCAGGGAGAGAAGTGGTCGCTCTACTATACCTACATATGCCCTCCAGCTTCCTCCCACAGTCCAAAGACGTGCTCCATAGGTCAATTGAAGAAAGTCAAATGAGTAATGTAAGCAGACCATAAAGTCTCCAAAATAAAGGAAATTAACACAAAGTGTGAGGAAAAAGAAAACAGACAACATGAGTGTGAGTGTGCTGCACCATCACCCAACAGTAGCTGGGTTGGTTCCAGCGGCCTAGTGACCCTGAAAGAGATTCAGTGGGTTCAGAAAAGGGATGGATGGTGTTGAGTTGCACTGTGGTGTGTTGATTAGGACTGACAGATCTCAATCAATCAATCAATCAATCAATCTTTATTTGTATAGCACTTTTCATATAAAACATAACACAAAGTGCTTTACACAAAATAAAAATAAATAAAACAAAATAATGGTACTAAATGAGCAAATAAAAACAAACAATAATATAAAAATAAGTATAAATTAACATTAAGTCCCCTCCCTCAGATCTGTACACAACCCCCACCCCTTTCAGTCCTCCTACCCCCTAACTGATGGAGATTGGCAATGAGAAACAGGCTGAGCATGACAGTTTTTTTTTTTGAAACTCAAATAGTTGGGACCTCTCTCTCCGTGAGTAGCGGCACAGCCAACCAAATGCAGCGACACAAGCAGGGACCCGCCTCACCACAGCTAGGAAGCGATGCAGTTCCCCATCCAGAGCCGCCGCAGCTGAACGGCAGCCGACCCAGAGAGAGAGAGAACCCAACTGAGGAAGCACTGGAAACAAAATAAAATAAAATTAAAAACTAAACATTGCTAAAAGCTAAAAAACCAACAATAAAACAGATGGCAAAGGCCTGCTCTGTTTTATGTACATTTCTTACAAAATACGTGCTATTTTTAATGAAGCAATGTTGTTTGCATGGTCATCTCATTTCAGTGCTTACTAACCATTCTAATCTGAGTTAAAATGTACTCTTTGCTTCCAAAAGGAAAGCACCATTTCAAACAATAGACTTCTGAAAAAAAGCTGCAAAAGGCCACTCATTGGATGAGTTTTGGTAGTTCCTGAACAGGAAATTGAATCGTTATTAAAATGTAGCTCCATTCCCATCATTCAATATATGACACTTTTTCACTGAACCTTTGATGGAGGAGTGATGCATGAATATAATACTACTCCTTCCTTGAGGAAGGCATCCAGTTTCTTGGAGTCACCAAAACCTCTGAACAGACATGGACACTTCAAAGAAAGTCAAAAAGGCATAACAGAGTTCGTTAAAAAGCCAAAAACCTAAAAACTTCCAAAGAAACCAATGCTTAACTCCTGCTAAGCACTCTTATCAATTTCATCACTGTGCAGGATTCCAGCTGTCCTGTTGGAAAAATGGTACAAACCATCAGGTTGAAGCCTCCAAACCTCAGCATAATTTATGTAAGCAGCATATTAATGGGCACACATTGCTCCAACTGCTGCCAGCAGATAAAACGGAAATTACGATCCGGCATCAGGACGCTGAGGACCAGCTTTTAACCTGGAGCTGTGGCCTCAATCACACCTCTCCCCTCTGTTCAGAGACCGTCATGAGCATGAATCATGCACGCCCAGGCAGCAGTGTGAATCTTTCCACTCAGACACACACAACATGTTGGGAATTATTCAATCTACTGCAGGATCAGAGGGCTGGATTACCTCATCTCAGACTGCATTTTCTCACTCATCTTACCATGATGGTTTTGTGACTGCAGACAGAAACCTGGCTCTTCATAAAGGTGATCTTTGACCTAATTTATGCTCATAAATATCCTACTTTGAGACCTAAATCACTTCTTTATTTCTGGTATTTAATTTTGAGGGACAGAAAATGAAAAATTGTGCGATACCTGTAAACAAAGATGAAGTTAAGGATAAACCTTATATATGCCACAAATACAAATTCCTCCTGAAACTAGAACAAATAAAGCAAATATTTTAAAGAATAAGTTTGGGTACAAATGTGTAATTTTGGCCTTAATAATTAAAAAAATATTATTTTAATAAAAAATGAGAGGGCATAAAAACCTGAGAACGAAACCCGAGAGACACGAAACGTGTGATACGTTTTAAAATGCCACTTTAGTCATCTTTGTAAAAGCATTTCCAGTGGTCTTTTGATTATGGTTATGCAGATTTTAGGCAAAAAAAAAAGTATTTTCTTAGACATAGTTTCTACAGAGCTGCAGTATTTCATTAAAATTGGCTTCTGAGTAATGCGCAGGACTGTTGGTACGGAGCATCCACCTCCACCCCCATCACCCATCTGTTAATACTCTCTCCCCCTAGCTTACAGGCCCTCATATTGCCAAGCTAACATTAGCAGTGAAACACAGATGTTAAGCAATTTTTAAAATACAATTTCAAAGCTTGAGATCTTTAACTTGGACTTCAAAATCGTCTTTAACTTAAACTCTGTTCATATTCATATTTTTTTTATTTCTATATTTTTTTAATATAATGTTTTAATGAAATAATTAAATTGGATGTTGGTGTGTTTGTCGCAGAGGAATTGATGTTAGAGCTCCAAGCAATAAACAACTGAGGCTCTATTTTTTCAAGCTGGTGTTGCTTATCGATTCAGTGTTCATTTCATTCTAATCCAAGAGCATGAGCTGGAAATCCAACCACAAACATATTTTTGATTACATCCCCAGAAGTTTATCTATTAGATCCAGTCTGGTTTTAGTGCTGCTTTTCTGGACGCACAGATCAAAGCTAATATTTATTATCCTCAATGTTTTTATAGAGATTGGCACATGTTCACATTTATTTAAAATTCCATGAATAAAAAATGAGTAACTGCAAATTTTGCTTCTTTTTTAATTGAGAAAGGCTCCTCTCTCTATATTTTTTGTATGTATATCTGGCAATGTGTCGCTTGTGTTTTGGGTAAATTTCTTTCTAATTATTTTTGGGTCTAAGGTTTTTTTCTTGATATCTTGACTGAAATAAACTACTTTTTTGTCAAAATATTGAATCTCTCCTGTTGTCAGTAACGTCTCTTGGTGTTACAAGCTGTTTATCCTTTTTAACACAAAGTATATAAAGAATTAAAAAAAAAAAAAAACTGGTAGCAAAAAGTAGAATGTGACTTGATTACTTTATACTGGGATGGCAAGGAAGGAAGAAACTTCCAAATAGTAAGGAGGAAGCTCTTCCTCAACCTGTTTTCATCCTTCAGTAGTGACTTTCAAGCAGTGTGAGTTAGGGATAATTGAATGGAAGCCCCGACTTAATGCCTTGTAACTTTATGCTAGAATGAACAAAATTTCAGAAAAGGCTCCCTGTGGGAAAGCAGGGTGAGTGTGCTTTGCATTTACCATGAACAATTACCCAAAGCTTAAGCAGCTAAAGGAGTTTGAAACTTCGTCACAGATTTGCTCCCTAAGCAGTGTCAGATAATTCACTTCTTTAAAGTAATTAATTACTTTACTTAGTTACTGGATCAAAATTTTAATAAAATTACTTTACTCATTACCTATCTGAAAAAGTCATCCACTATTCGTTAATTTACTTCATTTTTTTCCACTCATATACAAATTCTCAATGGAAGAACAGCTTACTCAAACAAGATCCTTTTGTCTTTCATTTAACAGGGATCCTTTGAAAAAGAGATTTTTTATTTTAATAGGACATCGGTTAATAAAGGTAGATAAATCAAATTAAAAAACAACATTTTTAAAGCAATAATCTTGTGCAAGTATGAACATGGTTCAAGACATAACCTGCTTCCTTTGAATTCAGACAACAGTGTAAAAATGACACAAAAATAAGTTACAACATGTGTGGTCTATGCTACAGCTCCAAGTCAGATGTGGAAAATTCTGTTACGTCTGTATTCATCTCTATATTCATCTCTATCAAATCTGAAACTAAGCCAGTTTTTTTAAAACACAAAGAACTACTAAATGCTTCCATGTTCATTTTGACTGACTTTATGTATTCCATTACAATAAGTTGCATCAGTATGACTGTCCTTTATGCACAATTCTGCACTGCTGCGAGTCTACCAAACTATGCAATCCCCACCCCCATCCAGCCACATGGAGCAAACTCATAATGATCACTAGTCACATACAGCTTAGAAAGAAAAATAAAATGAGACGGGGTGAATTAATATAGCAAAAAACAGCTCACAGGAAGGAACCAGCTCTTGTCTTTCACCCGAAAGAACAGCTTCAGAGTCGTTTCATTCGTAACCGTCACATCAGTACATGGGCGGATCTCTGCTCTGCTGCTCACCTGCTGTTAGTGGGGATGACAGGACTCCCCGCAGCATCTCTTTTCGTCCAATCTTTAAGCCAGTTTGGAAATCACTGTGACTGCAATGAGGGCATGTCTGCATTGATCGATCCCCAACTCTGCATGCGCATGTGCCTGCGTATGTGCGAGTTACTCGTTTTTTGTTTTTTTTATGTCCGTTTCGTTTCATTGAACTAAGAGAAAATTTCAGAGCCTACAAAACCTAAGTCATGAAGTAATGAAGGTTTCTGTAGTCCAGTAATTGTAATTAATTACCAAAATTTGAACTGTAATTCGTTACGTTGCTCCGTTACTGACAAAAGTAATTAAATTACAGTAATTTGTTACTTTGTAACCCATTAACCTCAATCCTGTCCGTAAGAGGATCAAGAGTTTAGGCTTCTGCTTTATTACTTTTCAACTCACCACCCCCTCTTCTCATGGGGATTTTTCTTCTAATTGCTATTCATGGCCAAATAAAGCAAAATAATCACCTGTTTCCGACAGCTGGGCTTAAAGGTCAGAGAGACATTCAAAGAACATAACTGAAGTAAGCAATTTCACAGAAAGGACAAAAGCTGTGTTTAAACTTCAGCTAATCTGATGTATGGTCGTGAAATACTGAAGTATATAGAAGTTTATCATTGCTGAAATGTTAACGCCCAGGCCAGAAAGAAGTGGCATTTGTTTCTTGATAGTTCTTGATAGCAGATTAAGAAAAAAGCTGTTCCAGATAATTTTGGAACTTCATAAATGCTATTTAAACACTTTTCAAAATGCTAGCAAGCTATGTTACTGTATCTATCATTAGTTTGCACTTCTACACTGTCGGCAGCTCAGAGCCTCTAAGGTACCAGCTTTGTGCTTCTGTTTTTTTCCCCCAAAATGTGTTGTTCATTTAAAGTCCCACTCCATTCATCTTTTGATCTATTGCAAAAGTGTTCCCACTGGTCTTTTAATTACAATTATGCCATTTTTAGCCAAAATGTTAAAAAAAAAAACAACAAAAAAAACAGTGTCATTTTCTTGGACATAGCTACTGCAGGGCAACTTGAGTTCATTAGACATTCTCGTCTGAGTTGTGGGCTGGACTGTTGGCGTGGACAAACCCCACCCTCCCTACCTGACTCCATTGCTGAGAGCTCTCTGTTTAAGTGCAGCATGGAGCTGACCTGCCTTTGCAACATTATAGCTACAATGTTTTTTTTAAAACAGCATTTTCTGTCTGCTCCTGATTCACAATGATTTGAATAAAGAAATACCAAAATATTCATCTCTGAGCTTAACTTTATTTTCATATGTCCTCTGTCATGATAAAAATACTACAAGAACATGTTAAAAACACCCAAAATACAATTTTCATCAGAGTTGATCTTTAAAGGAAACCACCCATTATCACGCTTTCATTTTTGCTGACAAAGAGCCTCAGAAGAGGTGTCGTCTCCACCATGTCCTCTATTGTTTGTGTTTTGTGTCATGTAAGAAAGACAAAACATTAGTTTTCCACCATACCTTAAAGAGAAAATAACCAAAAGCAATCCAAGGCCAGTGAAACAGAGCTCCACTTTGAGGAGTGGTGTTTTTTTTTCTCCTCAGTTCAGTGTTTTATCTTAAGCCATTTGTTGGCAATCAACTTAACACTTTACCATTCATGAAACTGTAACAAAGCAATTATACTCCCACAGATAATGTGTTTGTATCCTTTTTCTTTTTTTATGTTTCTTAACGATGCTACATCTCTTATAAAAAATGCTTTATTTGTTGTCATTTAGCAAGCATGGTGTTAAGATTTGAGCTGTCCTTTGAGCTTCTGATTTCACGTGTATAACAAAGCCACCTTCCTCTTCTTACTGCAGGTTCATTGTCCACTGTGGACAACTTGTGACTTGCTTCAATCCTACAGCTCCAAGTGTGAACGGTTGCAAAACTGCCCGAGGAGGCCCGTTGAAGCTGTAATATAAGTGTTAGATAGGTGACACATGGAGCCAATGTCTCTGTTTGGAATTACATTTTTTCCTCTAAATGTCTCACTTCTGTCTCTCTTAAACCATCTGTCTTCTTAACTTTTTTAAAGGAACACATTTCATTCCATTTAATTTAAACTAGGAAGAACTCAAACTTTGCCTTTTGTCTTTTGCTTTCTTGGAAGTGTTTATAAGTTTTTGTTAATGTGACCAATCTCAGTCCTGTGTGTACCCTCTGTGTGTTATCTGCAAGAAAGCATGCTGCTTAAGCCTTGCTACATTTTAGTATAGGTTATAAATTTTAATGGAAGAATCTGCCAGGGTAACAGATCCTCCTTCACACAGCTGTGAGTGTTTGGAAGCAGCTTCTTTGCCTTTTAGGGTTGTGTGAGATGACGAGTATTTATGTGTGTCTGTGATCTGGCTTAGATAGTAAGATACTGTAGATATCAGAGTGAAAATACTGCTGGAGTTCTCACATTGCAAATATTCCCATAAAAAGGAAAATATTTACTTGCATTAGTGTAACTTCCCTGACTACAGATATGCAAAGCTTTTTGAATGGTGTGAAAAAGACAAAAATATTAAAACAACACTACATAATCACGGTGTTGTTACCAGTTCATAAAGTGAGTTTTTTTTTTTTTTTTTTTTTTTTTTTTATCAAGTGCTTGAACTTAGCTGTTAGAATGCCTGGCTTGTATGTTTTATTTATTTTACTCAAGGCATTAATTACAATTGCTGCTGCTATTTTAAGATGTGATTTGGATCACAATTTAGCAGGGAATTCACTAAAATGAGAGCTATCAGCTGCATTTTTTAAAATTCGTTTTTTACAACATTTTTAACAGATTTCTTGGCATTCTTAAATGACAGTGGAATTTTTTGCAGGATTTGACCTTGTGGAATTTATGATACAAGAACCTGAAAGTTTGACATATGCAACATGTACAGATGGGAGGTGTTGAGGGGGGTTTACGTCAACACCACGACACCTCGTTTTTGGTAAATGTTAAAGGGCGTGTACTTAAATGGTATTTATTACTTTCTTAGAATACCCCAAGCGCTTTATATTCACCTATTCACACACATATTCCCACACTGATGGCAGACCTGCTGCCCAACACTGGCAAACAACCTATAACCACCAGGAGTAATGTGCGGCTCAGTGTTTTGACCGGGCAGTGTGGGAACCAAACCTGCGATCTTCTGATCATAGGTCGACCGTTCCACATTTGCACCACGACCACCCATTTAAGCTTCCCCACCCACATCCAAAAGCACAGACAAGTTGGGTTTCCATTTAACAGATTTGGACTCACTCACCTACACTCAACCCCAGTCTGTATCCATTATTTTTAAGCACACACACATCCTTTAAAAATTGGCATTGGCTATAGCAAGGTGGTCAAAAATTCTGAAACTTTTTTGGGTCCATCATATATTCTGTCATGACAAAATCCACAACTATGAAGAACATAGAAGACATAGAGCTGGTTTTCAATTAAAGCCTTGCTGTAAGAACAGAGACAATGGAATCTCCGGTCTACATGGCCGAACACATTGGTGATGTACTGTGAAGTATTTGAAGCAATACAGCAAAAAAATAAAACAATTTCATTTTTATACAATCTGATTCATATACAGAATGTACTTGACTGGGGTAAGCATTGTTTTGGGGTAGGGGAGAGACATCCATAGTAGTTCTCCAGACTGTAAACAACAGAAGCATCTGTTATGCAGATCTTTAGTTAACCAGTGGCAATTGAGTCTACTGCTGTTGTGTTGCAGCCCTACTCAGCTTGATTGAAACCCCGTCTGGCTAAGTTCTAAAAAATGCAACACAGCACCAAATGGAAATCCCTTAAACAGAAAAGACTGAGCAGGGCAGAGTTGGTTGCAATGGAAAAGCAACACACAGCAAAAGGTTTTTTTTCTTTCCAGCTTCAGACAGGGTGGGAGGTGAATACTTCTTTACTAAATTGTTTTTAACTTCCTATTAGCTTTAAGTGCTTGTTTTATAGTCCAGTATATTTCAGTTTGTCATTTAAACTAGGAATGATAGTAAAACCAATAAACATACCTATGGTAACGCTTTAAATATGCTATTAAATTAGTGGTGTTTGTTACTGGTGTGTCTCAACTTTAATGTGATAAAATGCTACTCGTTTCTAACAAGTCTTGCAGGTTAAGGCAGCTGAATATACTTTGTACAGGGTTTGTTTATTCAGTCTATTACTGTATTTGGAGTTGTTTTGTAAATCAGTGCAGCATAAATTGTCTTGTTTAGGGTCCTTAGAAAGTCGCCCCTGGACCATTCAGTCCTGTAGAAATGCCAGGAAAAGTTTACAACACTATGTTCATTGCAATCATTGTGAAGACAACAGGCATGACGGGGGTTTAAAGCAACATGAATGGCTTCAGTTTGTCTTTACAAAGAAGGGTTTGTGAATAAGGAAGAGGACTGTTTCCCTTCTCCGTTCATGTCAAAGTGTATTTGGAAAAAACATTGAACCCTTCAGAACGCTTCCATGAGTGTTTGTATATAAAAGGGAAAGAGAACAGTATCACACAAAGAGGAACTGTAAACTAAGTAGAGATTTATAAATGTGTAAATGGCATAATTATTTTAACAGCTTTGAGTGTTAAACATGATAAGAAAAATGTCATATAGGGCTCTGAAGTCTAGGCGAACAATGGGTGGGATTTGTTGTGTACAAATTCGTGCAAGTTACTTAGAAGCTGTAATCCATTACAGATTCCTTGGTACTGATATTCAAAAGTAACTAGATATACAGCATTACCTATGATAATGCAAGTGTGAATGCTGTAAACTGAACGTGACTGCTGAGGTTGCTAGTGCTGATAGCTGAAAACGCTAAAGCTGATAGCTGGAAACGGTGAAGCTGAGTTTGCTAAAACTGTAGCTATAAATATATATATTGATGAGTTATTAGGAACACTGGTTATGTGTGCAAAGTTATATTGAAAAAAACTTGAAACATATTCCTTAACTATGTAATTTAGTCTGAAAAGATAAAAGTGGACATGACATTCTGGCTAAATTTTAAAACTGTGAAGGTAAAATGATCTCAAGCACTGTGCCTCAGAAAATGAATCAAAATCCAGCCCTCAACCTCAAACAAAGGGACTTTTAACATTTCTGCTGATTTTAGGTTGAAATACACTCACTGGCCACTTTTTTAGACACACCTGTCCAACTACTCGTTCAGACAATGTTTTATTCAGCCAATCACATGGCAGCAATTCAATTCATTTAGTCATATCGACATGGTCTAGGTGATCTGCTGCAGTTCAAAGTGAGCATCAGAATGGAGAAAAAAAGTGATTTAAGTGACTTTGATTGTGGTATGGTTGTTGATGCCAGATGAGCTGGTCTATGTATTTCAGAAACTGCTGATCTACTGGGATTTTTCACCCACATTCATCTCTAGCGTATACAGAGAATGGTCCGAAAATGAGAAACTATCCAGTGAACAGCAGTTATGTGGGAGGAAATGTCTTGTTAATGCCAGAGGTCAAAGGAGAATGGTCAGTCCGGTTTCATCTAATAGAAAGACAACAGTAACTCAAATAGCCACTGGTTCCAACCGAGGTCTACAGAAGAACATCTCTGAACACACAATATATCCAACCTTGAGGCAGATGGGCTACAGCAGCAGAAGACCACACTGTGTACCACTCATGTCAGCTAAGAACAGGAAACTGAGGCTACAATTTACACAGACTCACTAAAATTGGACAAAATTGGAAAAACGTTGTCTGGTGTGATGAGTCTCCATTTGTGCTGTAGGGTCAGAATTTGGAAATAACAACATGATCCAACCTGCCTTCTCTCGATGATTCAGGCAGTGGTGCAATGGTGTGGAATATATTTTCTTGGCATACTTCTGGCCCCTTAGTACTAATTAAGCATGGTTACAACACCACAGCCTACTTGAGTATTGTTGCTGACCATGTCCATCTCGTCATGACCACAGTCTACCATCTTCTGATGATAAGGGGCAATGTCACAAAGCTGGAATCATCTCAGACTGGTTTCTTGAACATGACAATGAGTTCACTGGACTCAAATGGCCTCCACATTCACCAGACCTCAACATAATAGAGCACCTTTGGGATGTGGTGGAATGGGAGATTGGCAGCCGACAAATCTGCAGCAACATTCCTCAGGGGAACCATTCCTCAGAGAGTTTCGTACATATTCACGTGATCACGTGCCATGATTCACAATATCATGTCAATATGGACCAAACTTTCTAAGAGAATGTTTCTAGTACCTTGTTGAATCCTTGCCACAAAGGATTAATGTAGTTCTGAAGCCAATACTAGCAAGGTGTACCTAGTAAAGCGGCTGTTGAATGTAAGTCATCATTGTAATCATAAATTATTTTTGTTTCTGTTTTTGGCATTTTTTGTTTAATTTCAAAGCCCTATTTTGTCATATATAAATACTTCTTTGGTGTTAATACTTCAGAACTATTAGTTATGCACCATGGTCCTGAGGTGAACTACTTTGCAGTTTAATATGATCTAGCTAGCAGGGAAACCGGAGGTTTGGTGGTTAGCTATTGATCCACTTTCTGCCTGGAGCTGCATCCTAATCTCATCATGGCCTTTATTAGTGAACTCTACAGCTGAGCTTCACATGCTCTCCTTTTTCCACGTCACTGTCTTTTTCTCTCATGCCTTCTGGCTCTGCTCATTTCTTCCCTTTCTCAGCTTTTTCACGCTACTTCTTTCTTTCTCATTCGCCTTTGTCTCATTCATTTTCACTTTCTATTCACTTTGCGTTGTGCTCGTTAAATTCAATTTCATGTCACTTTTGTCCTCTTGATCTTCCCTTTTGCTCCTTTTCATCATCGTTCCACACTCATTCACATTTGTTATATCTCATTTTGTTCTCACTTTTCCAGGTTAATTCTCACAGACTTTGTTTTATTGTCAGTTCATTTAACTTGCCCTCACTCTGTTCTCATTTCTTTCACCTTGATGTTGGATTACTTTATTTATTTTGTTCTATCTTTCTTCCACCTGAGCTTGAATTATCCTTTTTCTTTCTTGGTCCCTCTCCTGTGTATTATCTGTTTGCTTTATTTGTTGCCAGGTTGTAACTTCTCATCTGTGTGTGTAAGCTTTACGTGGAAAAGTAATTGACATTCAGGCATAAAAAAGGTTTACTCCACTCTGCTCTTCTTTCCGCCCTCCTTTTACTGCATCTAAACAAACAGCAGCTTCATATGACAATAGCTGCAGGGAGAGTCACAGCCATGCGCTCTCAGTAATTGGGGTCAAAAGCCTTGCCAAAGGACACGGTAACTGTAAGGAAGCTATAATCAGCAGGTACCCTGCTGTCACAGGAGATGCTCTGACTAATCCATCCCAGAAACTTGTAGAACATGTCTGAAAATGTGTTGCTGGGTATGCAGTGCATCTGACTCCGTTTTGTGGGATTTACAATTTGCGTGTACTTTTAATTAAAAAATGAATTATTGATGTGTAGGTGTTTCCAGTAGCACTTAACTGAGGTTGCAATTTATTACATGCAAGACAAAAAATCTGCAACTTCTGAAATTATTTTTTACAGATTCAAATTCTGAATACTTAATTGACAAGTGACGGTTTCTGCAGTATGTTGCAAATTCCTCAGCAAACTCCTTAGCAAAAAGTCAAACTGTTAGATTTTTCAAATATACTATCAGGGAGATAGTCTGCAGAAAAGTGGGACTTGTCCGCTGCCTCACTTTTATTGTGCGTCAAATTTGATGATTGATACTTGTTCAAAAATAAGTTCACAAACTTAACTCACCAGATGCGTGTGGGAGGAGCTATAAGAGGGTGGAGGTTTTTTTTTCTTTTTTTTCCTCTATGGTGAGGTTCACCATTTGCTGCAGGACATTTGTCTGAATGACACCATCCTTCAGCTGTACTCCCATCTCTCTGTGACCCAGTTTGATGACTAATCCAAAGAGGGAAAAATAAAAAAAAAACATTAATATTTATGTATTGGTGCAAATAAGACAAATATACATTTCAGAAAGAGGATCAGATTCACCGCCATGTTTGTTTTGGACTCCACTTGTTGATCAGACTGTGCTTCTGCTTCTGCATTGCTGTCAGGCGCAAATACTGACACACACACTTACAGTGCCCTCTAGCCGTTGTTAGGGGGAAAATTACAAATATGAGCCTATACTTTTTGTTTCGTCACATATAAGTCATATTTGAGCAAAATTATGCCAAAAATCACTCTTTATAATCCTAAAAATATGGTGCTTTGAATCATATTGGATGCAAAGTAACTGTTCAAATTTACAAAATGCAAAATTATTGTTGCCAATGTTTTTCACTTGTAAATAATACTTCCTTTCAACACTATTAATGATAAAGATGTGTTTTGATTGTTTTACCATAAAAGTTAGAAGTAAAACCAGTGTTGATACCAATAGGTGTTTTTTTTTTCTTTCCTCACTCTTATTGGACACAGAAAACAATAAAGTATGAACTCAAACTCTATGTATGGAAGAGGTTGAATTTGGGAGCAGATGATATAATACTCAAAGTTTGTAAGACATTTAGAGAGCAAAATAAGTGATGGAAAACAACCACTTTCTACTCTATGTAGTAGCCTATAGATTTGAGAGCCAAAGCTATAAAATCACAGTACAGGCTGCTCTGGTCTAAAAGTCTGTTAGTTTGTAAACAGTTCAGTTATGTTTGGTTACACCACAGAACCAACAAAATACAAGGTATTCAGCTCCACTTATGTTGGAATCCCCTCTCATGGGGCGCTGGTAATCAAAGGTCAACATTTATGAGTGAATTATTCAGCAATAAAGTCTACTGAAAACATTAATAGAAATGTTTTTTTAAGAATCCCTAGCTGTGTTGAACACAGGAATAATTTTTGTTCTTGGAAATTAAAAATAAAAAAAAAAAATGAAAGAATAAAGCTAAATTTTAATTTCATGTAAAGTTTTAAATTCCTATTTCTCTCCTCTAACTTTTTATTGAATTTAAACTGTGATTTTCACCTGGGAACTTTTAGCTAATTTTTCAGAAAAGATGATATTTTCTTTTTTTCTTCTGAGGCGTTTGCAACAGCGGGTCACAACTACCTCCTCTGGAATATTCTGTGTTGCAGCACAAGACCGTATAGAGAACTGGACTGATTGTCCCCTCCCCTCTCAAGACTGTTTCTCAGTCATCATGTTTATCAGAATAACCATTCTGGCCCTAATACCTCTTTTAAACATCTTCTTGCATTTTCTATGGTTGACGTCACCCTGATGTTTTGTCTCTCTATCTTTGTCAATAGTCGCAGCATGTGTGAAGGTGGTGGCGGTGGTGTTTTGGGGGGTAACTAACCATTCAATTCAACCATTCATTCAATCATTCAAGGGATGGTACGGTTTAGAACATTAATAAATGAAGATTTATAAAATAATTTACGTCATTTGTAAATGTTTGGTGAAGATTTGTAGGCCTATAGATGTGTCGTTATGTTGTAATTAAAGCTTCTTGTACCCCTTTCCCACCTCCAACACGCACACCGAAACAGTACAAAAGTACAAAAGATGACGTTCTTTCTGACAAGGTAAATCTAAACATGTTAGTGCCTCCTAGATATAAAAGCACTAATCAGGATGCAGAGATTAGATGTGTATTGTGAAAATAGATAAGCAGGGAAGTTGAGTGGCAGAGACACAGCTTCAATTCCTTTGAGCCTTTTGAAAAACTTGAACTCCCACAAGATTTGCAGGCTCGCATTCATGAAGCAAACTATTTTTGCAGTCTTTGCCATGCATTTGCAGCTGAGACACAACAGATGGAACACTCCAAGTGGGACCTGTGCTGGTACTTAAAGGCAGGTTTGAGATGGAATTACTATCATCAGTGGTGGCATTTAAAAGGTTTCGTATTAAAGCTATCAGCAACTCAAACTGTCTTGTTAGCCGCTGTAGAAATTCTTTAATTACCTCAAAGCTTTTTATAAAGTTTGAGGAACTTTAGGGCGGTGAAATTATCGTTAATCATGATTAATTAATTACAGGTATTTTAGCACTATTTTTTTATTGCGTTAATCATTTTTTTCCATTGGACAGTTGTCGTGTTTCAGTTTCCATGAAGTCTGTTAATGTCTGAAAATGCACACATCAAAGAGCATTATCCCGCTCATACCATAGTCATTTATGGAAAAACAAAAAAAATCAATTATTAGAACTTTAATCCTGTTATACTTTAAGTTTAAATTGCTTTATACAAAAGCTGACTATTGAAAACCCAATGCATTATGATGTGACCTCACTCTGCTCTCGCTCTTTTCTCTCTGAGAAAAGTGATTGTAGTTAAACAAAGTATAATTTCAACAAAATCCTCCTTGCTGGTGTGAAGTAAAGGTTGGATGTCTGTTATAAAAATAAAAACTTCATAAAGCCACTTGTACTAGTTGTATTTTGATCCTTTACTGTTAAATGAAAATATGGCATAAAAATATCTGACTAAACCCCTGTGCAAAGCAGTGAAAGCTACTTTGCTGTAGTGACCCCTGAAGGGATAAGCTGAAAGGTGAACCACAAGATTAATTCATTACAGGTCATTATTAACTAATCACACAAAAAAAATAATAATTGCATGACAGCCTTACTATTTAGAGTTTCAGTTTGGATTTATTTGATTTTATTAATGCAACAGATTCAAAAATCTTAAGTCCTAAACTATTATTATTGGCAGTGAAGATTAAATAAACACAATCAGAAAGACAAGTTCATGCCAGCTGAAAGTCTTGTAAAATGGTAAATGGTCATTTGAACAGAGTTCATTCAACTTTTAAAAAACCTAGCAACATTAACAAACTCTAACATCTTAAAATAAATTCTTGCTCTTAATTCTGTCTGGAAGAAATCAACTTCTGGTGCAGTTTTTTGGCTTGGTGTTATTTTTCATTGGATGACAAAATCCTTCCTAACCCTAGAAATGAGTTCATGTGCAGTTCTAAATTGGTTCGTCTTATAGCTGAAATGCAGGCTTTGCATCATTTTAAAGTCTGAACTTCAGCCAAAGCAATTCATATTTGGAGTCTCTGAGGGGGAGAATTTTAGATGAGGGTGAATGCGTTTGACTGTGTTATTCATGTATGGTCATGGTTGTTTTCTGTGCATTGACAAAGAGAAAACAATCATTAGAGCCCATGTAGGAGAAAGATTGTCCTTTAACTCCGTTTTGAAACAGGGAGTGTTTTGGCTGTAAAACAAAGCACTGCTTACTTCAGGTCACCTTCAAAAAATGTGTGTAGAGCCTTTCCTGCATCGGCTAATGTGGAGGTGAACTTATCAGATTTGGTTTTTTGCTGGTTGTATTTTGCACACACACACAAACACACACATTTCATCTGAACACAACTGCTTGACAGAGACAATGGGGTGCTGCAGGGATGTGGATGACATGATAATTGGTTCACTCCTGCTTGTATTTATTTCTACAGCATATGTGGGTTCTTTGTCAGTGGCAAAAGAGACCTTGTGGATATATGTGTTCAAAAAGCTCTACAAAAACATTTGTGATCAGGTCTCAGTGTTTGGGTTCATGAAAACAAAGTCTCCCACAAGCTGCCGAGAGCTTCTCTCCCACTGTGTCTGAACGGCTGCTTCTGCTGTGTTTCCAACTCTCTGTATTGAGTTTGAGGGCTCTCTGTCCCGCATTAACCTGAAAGGCAAACATAAAAACAAGAATAGCTTGTCTCGGTAGCTGGCGTAGCGAGTATGTCTGCTCCAGCTCCAGTCTTGCAACAGACTGTCCAGAATGTACCCACCTTCGTCCAAGAGCAGCAGAATGGACGGGCTCCGGAAACCTCGCTGCCCCGAAAGGGATCCAGTGGGGTAAGAAAATGAATGAAGGTCAGAAGAACTACAGATTGATCCACTATAATCACCAGGGATTTGGTTTGCTCTTTTTCTTTCGGCAGCCGCCTTCACCATCCATCTGCTTGCGCCATTTTCTGATGTTTTGAAATTAACCTCAAAATGTGGTTCAGATTCCTCACCAGAATGTTCTTTGGCATATTCCACCACAAAAAGTTGGGAAAAAAAATGGAATGAGCCATGCTGCACTGGCTCACAAGCTCACAACATGAAAGCCACAGATACTCAACCCCCAACCTCTGCCAAACTTAATATGCAGTGCGCGCATAGGGTGGTGGGCGTCTCAAAGGAGCTCAGCTACTAGTAGAGACCGGTGTCTAAAACAACTTACAGCTATTAGACCCAGAGTTTATTGAAACTGTTGTCTACTACAGACCAGCCATTTTTGGAAGGTATAAGGTACTTCAGTAGTTCTATCTTTACTTGTGGCCCTTCTGTTTTTTTTTTTTTTTTTAGCTGTTTGTGTTTTAGGTCATTTTCCTGTAGGGAAACACATGGACTGCAATTCACATGACATGATAATTAGCAAATTTCTGCTTTAGAATGCCTTCAAAGTCTTGATAATTCACTGTTTCAGTACAGATTCCAAATAGGCCCTTTGGTGAATGCAGCAAAGCAGCTCCAGACCATTGCAGAACCTTTTCCCTGTTTCACAACAGAAATGGTGTTCCTCCCATAGCTAGCTTTATTTTTTCTACTGTAAACACAGAGCTGTTGAGCTTTCCCAAAAAGCTCCAGTTTTGTTTCATCTCTCCCAATAGCTTTGGGATTTAAACTACACGTTGTTGTAAGTTCCAGCATAATTTTCTTTTTTTTTACATATAATTTGCTTTCAGCAGTGTTATCCTCCTTCGTTTCTCATGAAGTCTAGTTTGGCTCAAAAAGAAACTAATGATGCGGTTCTAAATTACCTGATGTATTGTGACTTTTTGGTTCACCTTTAAGGTCTTTGGAAGTTGTTCTGGGCTAAGTAACCATTACCCGAAAGGGATAAAGCGGTTCAGAAAATGAATGAATGAATGAATACTCTCTCCCTACCTTGGTTACAAGTTTAATGGTTTCGGTGCTGCTAAATAAAGCATGATGTCCCCAAGGTTACAATTTTTTGCAATCGAATTTTTTCTATGTACACCGTTGTGGGTTTTTTTTTCATGTCAATAAAAATATTCTTTTGAACAAGAATTCAATGCAATGTCTAAGTTTCATAAACTGGCTTTTAGTTGTTTTTTGTCATTTCAGTAATGACTGTTTTTTTTTTTTTTTTTTTTTTTTTTTTTTGACAGAGGTTACCCACAGTTTTCTCCATCGTTGAACAGAAACACTGGCTTGTAAAAGTGAATGTAAATGTTTCTAAACAGACTCTGAGTTTGTGATGTTAACAGTTTCTGAGTGATTGTGGCTTGACCTTTACTTCCAGCGTATGCCGGGGTGCTGACAAACTTTAATAGAGCACCAAATTAACACATCATCTAATGTCTACAATCTTAAAAGAAGGCATTTATGTGGATTTTTTTCAATCACACAGTGGTCAAGTCTGTGATTTGCTTTGTGAAGCAGGAAGAAGTGGTAAAGCAACAGTCATTCCAACATCTTTCTTTAAAGTGGATTTAATTAGCAAATTAGTCTAAAACATTTTTCTAAATTTAGATTTATACATTTAGATCCTAACCATGAGATTATGCACATAGCATGTATTTTTTGGTTGTCTTTGGGCACTGCATATAGAGTAAAAGAAAACATCAAACTGAAAAATGTACAAGTTATTTGGGATTAATATGTTTTCCAGTCTTCAGACAAATGGTTTATTTGCAGCACAATTTTATCAAACTTCTTGCAACAGGGGCAACTTGTTCTTGACTGTATTTTGTAGAGTACTCACTCTCACAGTAACCGAGCTTAATCAAATATAATACACAGTTCACAATTATCATCAAAAAGGTTTTAAGATAATGTTAGAACAATTAAAAAATAATACTTCATACTCCCAAGACACCATACTCCCAGAGGGCCCTCCACAGGACACCACTGGGTCCTGGTCGGACGCCTTCTCCAAATCCCCAAACATATATGGACTGGATGAGTCCACTTCCACGAACCCTCCAGGACCCTAAAGTGTAGAGCTTGTCCACTTGTCCACAACCAGGATGTCACCTATTTCAAAGTTGTATCATGTAAATACTAAGCCATACAGGAAATACAATAACATAAAGAAATGAATGTGGTTCAATCTGGACCCACATTGTGCATTAAAGGGGTAGTGATACCAAAACTTTTTTTTTCAAATTTTTTCAAAAAGTAAGAAATTAAAAAATAAAACAATCATGTTTGAATGTTTGAAACAAGCTAATTGAGGAATACCTTGTCCAATTAACGATAATTAATTTATTGCAAAGACATCAAAAATAAACACTCAGGCAGGTCACTTTTGACACATGTTGCGCATCAAAGGGTTAAGAATCCTTTATTGTTATTGACTAAGATGATCTAAATAATAAAAATCTAAACACCATTTAGTTGTGCAATGCAAATCTTTCTATTAATATAATAAGCAAAGTTAATGCAAAAGGACACCCTTGAACTTTCACCTGAAATCAAAAGCTCCTACACTGTTTTTATAGCAAAGAAACCACTCAACATTTAATTGTGAGATTTACTAATACAATAAATGTAGCTTTTAGAAAATTGTGGTACATATATCATCAACATGATCAACAATAAATTACATTTCTGCTCCTAAATTATACCCTTTAAAGAGTTTATTCCAAAAAAACTTTTTTTTTCCCTCTCCAGTTTAAAGTGTTTATTATTTAGGAGTAAACAACGATTGGATCAGGATTGCCACATTGGAATACTTCTGACATGATTCATTGATACCTCAAGGTCACACAACTTACTTAGTTGTCATTTGTGATGTAACCTGTCATCCACCAATCAACCTTTGTTGATTTCGTGAAACAAGTAATACAAATCTTTTTTTTTTTTGTGTGTCTCTCTTTACATGCAGGTGTCGAGTGCATTGTGGCTTTACCTGAACCAAAGAGTCACTGGGAACCTGTTTTTGGCACCTGTGTGTTCCTGTTCTCCTTCCTTATCCCTGTGGCAATCATCAGCATCTGCTACAGCCTGATGGTTAAACGCCTGCGAAATGTTCGCATCTTGTCTGGCTCCAAGGAAAAGGATCGCAACCTGCGGCGTATCACCAGAATGGTCCTTGTGGTGGTGGCGGCATTTGTTGTCTGTTGGACTCCCATTCAGATTATGGTACTGGCTCAGTCTCTGGGCTTTAATTTGAGCAGCCTGTACACCCTGGTGATGATGCACTTCTTTATTGCACTGGGGTATGTCAACAGCAGCTTGAATCCGGTCCTGTACGCCTTCCTGGATGAAAACTTTAAGCGCTGCTTTCGTGAGTTCTGCCAACCATCTCCATTTCGCCTCGATACCCAGCAGTCAGGGAGAATGAGGAGCATGGGCAGAGAGGTGGCAGTGGTTTACAGCTGCAAGGCAGGTGATGGAGGTGAGCTAGGGGGAGGAACGCCTAATCCAGCATGACTAGGCGTGGAGTTCCCTTTAGTGGGGGTAGACCCCCCACAGAGGGGAGAGAACCATGGGTCAGGGAGTTCCAACACAGAGTTGACCCAGATCACTGCTCTCTAGCGCCACGAGCCCTCCCGTCCCCCAACTAGGAGACTGGCCTGGGGCGGGGGGGGAGGAGAGGAGGAGAGTGGAGTTGAAAGAAAAAGAATATAGGACAAAAATGATGGACATAGCAACCATAGATGCAGATAAACAAGTTGTGCTTAATGCCTTACTGATACTGGTAGTGGATCAGTGTGTAGCTTAGCCTCACATTTCCAGATTAAAACAACTTTTACTCTAACTTCAGTAAATGGGACGAAATTTTGCTTTTTGGGAAATAGAGCTTACTATAATGCAAAATAAACTTTGCTAGAATCAAACGTGTCCCTTAAAATATTCAAGGGATGAAAAGACATTTTTTCCAAGCAGACAATGATCCTGCAAACCTGGAGAAGTGCCCAACTCTGCACTCGAGGAAACTTTGATGCAGCAAGTGTTTGATCGTCAAAGAATCAATTACAGCAAAAGATGCTAAGTAACGCTGAGTCACACTGCTGTGATAGTTGCATTTAGAGAATAAATAAAGTTGGATGGAAACAAGGCAGCAGAAGAAGGTGTGTGTAGAAATGTTTGACATGAAAAATGAAGACATTTACCACGGTTTACTGGACGCTATCAGATTTGAATATACTTGGTGTGAAACACTTCAGCAACAAGTGTTGGATAAGAAGCTTGGCGGCATAAACAGATTTAAGTGTGGGGTGCTTCATGTTGGACTGAAAATTGTGTGTTTATAGTAAAATGCTGCTGAGCCCTTGTGTATAAAAATGCCTTTCCAGGGATAAGAATCATAGTTTTCAGTTTTGGCAGGAAACTGGATTCAAGATGTAAAAAATGCTGGCATGGACAGGGGAAAATTACCACTGAACAATACTTCCTGAACTGCGTACATGGAACCATCTTGAGACAAATAAATATTACCACCTCATAGGAATTTTTCCATATACTGTGCTAAAAAAAGATGACCTTGTGTTAAGTGGTGGTATTTAAAGATGTATTGATCACTGATGTGAATTTTCAGTGTTTGTTTTGGGAATTGCATGAATCGTTATCTAAAGGGCAGCTTAAACTGAACAAAGATGCGCAAAACATGAAAATGGTTATGCATTATTGTCACATTTAAAGGCACAATGACACATTACCACTTTTATGCTTTTGTGGTGATCTTTACACAAAACAAGTTTAATTTAAACAGACTTAAAAAGTGAAGTTTCCAGTGTCAAATTTTCAAGTAGCATCTATAGTTTGCCATAAAAAGTCTAAAGACTAGTTTATACTTCATAGCGATCATCCATTGCATCAGTCGTATCCAGAGTTGTACAGTCTAGTTCATACTAATGTTGGCTTGTTTTGATTGCAACTGTCCGTGATAACTGTGATGAACTTCTGAGTGGCGTTTATACTTTTCAAGCAACGTGATCGTCTCCAGCCCTTTATTTTTAACACGAATGATATCTTGCTCATACACTTGCTGCAAACAAGCTGGGGCAGAGGAGTGTGGTGTGTTCATCCACTAAGCAGAAGCAGACAATACAGAGGCGGGGAAAAGAAAAAAAAAGATCTTACCAGTCTTGCTTTATTTTCTATCTTGTCTGCTCTGTCTCACTCTGTGTGTGTGAATTGAAGTGTTCCCTCTTCAGTGTTAAAAAGACATTATTCTGGACAGAGTTTCTCCATAATTGCACACTCTAGTTGCTCCAAATAAATTCAGGTTGCTTTACATGATTTCCATGTGATTGCACTACAGGCGTAAAATTCCATTCACAGGTAACGTCACCAGCAGATGTCACATTCTGCAGTGACTGGGGCGAATGTGCTCCAATGGCTGTGCAACCACTGTGACACGAGCAATTACAAATCGCTTGGAAGTATAAACTGGCCCTAAGGTTGGGTAAAAAATACTAACATTTTAAGTTGGTTCAAGCACTGCGGACCTATGAGGGCTCTCATACTGGCTAACAAAACGTGTTTAATATCATAGAAAAAACACTGGTGAGTGTATTGTATTAACATTGATGTGGATCACTTCACAGCAACAGCTAGGGGGCGTTGCCACTGTAGGAGTAATGAACTTCATATATATATATATATATATATATATATATATATATATATATATATATATATATATATATATATATATATATATATATATATATATGTTATTGATATCACAATGTTGAATTAACCTCAGTTTAAGATCTGATGATGAACAAAAAATTTTTGAAACCTTTCAAACCCATGTAAATACATTTTCTAGTAGTGAAATTGTGTTTCCGCAAATAGACAAATTAAAACTTTGTAAGAAAATAAACCATCAATAGTTGAGTTACATCCAGTTGCCTAGTGTCACTATTCACAGTATTGAGAGGATTGTCATCATTTGCCTGCAACCTCGTGTGCAGCTGACTAGCTGAGAACTGTCCAGGCTTTTTATGCTGTGAATGTGCATTTTGTTTTAGGGCTGACAACCACATTAGTTTAATATTTGTGTCCTATCACAGTATTTAGACAAGTGTAAACTGATACGATGTCTCCAGTTGAGCTTATGTTTTGCTAAAATGCTGTTTTTAAACGAATGTCGGGGAAGCACTATTATATGGGTTGTGTCCAAATTCCTTCACTACTCATTACATAGTGCACTACATAGTACAATTGCTGTAAAATCTACGATTCCAAAATCCAGTGCCCCAGAAATTTCCCAGAAGTCTCACTAGTGCTCACTAGATCGGCAAATATACAGTGGGTACGGAAAGTATTTGGACCCCCTTACATTTTTCAGTTTTTGTTATATTGCAGCCATTTGCTAAAGTCAATAAGTTCTTTTTTTTTTCTTCATTAATGTACACACAGCATAACCTATTGACAAAACAACAGAATTTTTGACATTTTTGCAGATTTATTGAAAAAGAAAAACTGAAATATCACATGGTCCTATGTATTCAGACCCTTTGCTGTGACACTCATATTTAACTATAATTAAAAAAATAATAACAATTTAGTCACAGCATCCTTTTTATCTAATACAGCTATGAGTTTTTTTGGAAAAGATGCAACAAGTTTTTCACTCCTGGATTTGGGGATTCTCTGCCATTCCTCGTTTTAGATCCTCTCTAGTTATGTTAGGTTGGATGGTAAACGTTGGTGGACAGACATTTTCCGGTCTCTCCAGAGATGCGCAATTGGGTTTAAGTCAGGGCTCTGGCTGGACGATTCAGAAAACAGTCACGGAGTTGTTGTGAAACCACTCCTTTGTTATTTTAGCTGTGTTCTTTGGGTCATTGTATTGTTGGAAGTTGAACCTTCGGCCTAGTCTGAAGTCCTGAACACTCTGGAGAAAGTTTTCGTCCAGGATATCCATGTACTTGGCCGCATTCATCTTTTCCTCAATTGCAACCAGTCCTCCTGTTGTCCCTCCAGCTGAAAAACACCTCCACAGCATGATGCTGCCACCACCATGCTTCACTGTTGGGACTGTATTGGACAGGTGATGAGCTGTGCCTGGTTTTCTGCAGTTAGAATTAAGGCCAAAAAGTTCTATCTTGGTCTCATCAGACCAGAGAATTTTATTTCTCACCATCTTGGAGATGTGTGTTTTTTTTTTAAGCAAACTCCATTCTGGCTTTCATGGGTCTTGCACTGAGGAGAGGCTTCCATCAGGCCACTCTGCCATAAAGCCCCGAATGGTGGAGGACTGCAGTGATGGTTGACTTTCAACAACTTTCTCCCATCTCCCGACTGCATCTCTCGAGCTCAGCCACAGTGATCTTTGGGTTCCTCTTTACCTCTCTCACCAAGGCTCCTCTCCCCTAATAGCTCAGTTTGACCGGACGGCCAGCCCTAGGAAGAGTTCTGGTCATCCCGAACATCTTCCATTTAAGGATTATGAAAGACGCTGTGCTCTTAGGAACCTTAAGTGAAGCAGATATTTTTTTGTAACCTTGGCCAGATCTGTGCTTTGCCACAATTCTGTCTCTGAGCTCTTCAGGCAGTTCCTTTAAACCTCATGATTCTCATTTGCTCTGATATGCACTGTGAGCTGTAAGGTCTTATATAGACAGGTGTGTGGCTTTCCTAATCAGGTTCAATCAGTAGACTCAAACACAGCTGGACTCAAATGAAGATGTAGAACCATCTCAAGGAGGGTCAAAAGAAATGGACAGCACCTGAGTTAAATATGAGTGTCACAGCAAAGGGTCTGAATACTTAGGACCATGTGATTTTTCAGTTTTTAATTTTTACTAAAACTGCAAAAATGTAAAAAAATTCTTAGTTTTTTGTCGATGTAGGGTGCTATGTGTACATAAATGAGGAAAAAATCAAATTAAATGATTTTAGCAAATGTCTGCAAGATAAAAAAGAGTGAAAAATTTAAGAGGTTCTGAATATTTTCCGTACCCACTGTAGATAACAATGCTTTGCATTTGAACAAATTTTCTATGCATAATGTAAAAAAAAAAAAGAAAAAATCTTTTTTTTTTTTTTTTATGTAAACCATCCAAGTTTTCATCTTCAGAATACAGTGGATTCCTAAATGGTCTTTGTAAAATGTTCACATTTATTATGTTGTTACTTTGGGGAGTAACCCCCAAAAAAAAGAAAAAACCCCCCCAAAAAAATGGAACATGGTGTTCAATTTGCTTTTTAAATCCAGGGCACTAGATAGGCCCTCACTATTTTAATTTTGTAGATGTTATGGAGTGGTGAGGAAATTTGGACATAGCCATAGTTTGCATTCCCACAATTTCTTTTCTGTTTTTTTCTTTTTCTGCAGTCAATTTCTTATCACATTACTATTTACTTTGAGTTCTTTTTTTTAACCTATATATTCTCTGTGACCTGGCATTGCCTTAAATATTGAGTGAAGTATTAATGAAGTTTGTTATCTGGCTGAGTCTAATTTGTTCTAGTTGTAATGGTGCTTCGCAGTAATTTTTTACTAATCCTGACCTGTCTTCATTAACTCCGAGGACCCCAAGCATTTGGCCAAAGGACATTTTGCAACCCATTGACCAGCGACTTCAAAATGAGTTCTGATAACTTTGTGACTGTGCTTACTTTGGTAACCTTGATGATAAAGTGTTAAGCGAGTTTTATGAATACTAGCCTTTTGTACAGCAAATATAAAATAGTGGAGGAAAAGCTAGCTTTGACTTGATTCATCTTTATAAAATCGATACAGCTTCAAGACTTTCTGTGAGTAAATGTTACTGTAAAGCTGTTCAAGAATTTAGTATTTCTGATGTTTCTCCTTCTTTGTTGCAGAAGCTAAAGATAAAAGCCTTTTTAAGCACAGAGTCATCAAAGCTCTGCTGTCTGTTAGCATTGATGGACATTTGTTATTGTCTTCTTCCAATTAAACATTGAAAATTTTTCACTTGTAAAAACAAATTATCCGTGATAGCAGAAATTTTTACCACCCTTGCATCAGAGCGCAGGGGTCTGATTGCTTTTACTTGTTTACATTTTACAGACCACATGAATGTCAAAAGAAAACCTATTAAGAATCCAAATCATTGAAAAAAAGACGTTGATGTTGTTATAATAATTATTTTTGCCAAAAGAAAGAAAAAAAACTGTGTTGCTTAAGTGCTGTAGTTGTTTGTTTGTTTGTTTTATTCATTTTTCTTTGCTGTGACATGCTACCTGGTAAGTTAGTGTGTTATTTGTGTACTGCATTTTGCTCACTGCCTAAATCCCCAATTTATTCAAAACTTTAAGTTCATAACTAGGTTTATAAAAAGACTTTTTAAAATTCAAAGAAGATTATTGCTGGTAATGTGAATAATACTTTTGATTATTATTATTTATTTATTTATTTTTTCCATTTCTCACGTACAAGTTGACTCATACAAAATGGCTGTCATTCAGTCTTGTAACTTTTTAAGATATTGTTTGTGGCTTAAGATTTGAGTTAAGGAACAACTTCAAATGGAGATCCAACTATCAACTAACTACCTAAAGCGAGGATATCCCTAACCTCACTCAGACTCAACTTGTACGGGTGGCAGAGCTTCTTGCATCAGCTGACTCAGGTGATGCAGCTGTCTGAACCTTCTCATTTCTGTTCAGCATATGGCAGAATGGACTACTGTGATAGCTGGCTTGTTGTCAATGCATAAAGTATTTTGCTGAAGCTTGAATTTTAAATTGTATACTTTTCTCTGTTCATCAAATAAATAAAAACGTAAATAATCATGTACAAGTCACTCTTGCCTTTGAGATATATATATATATATATATATATATATACACTGTTAAAAATGATCAGTTGAGCTTTAGGATTTCACAGCTGAACAAATCTCTTACGTTTTGTCTCCATAATTAAAGCAAATGCAAAAAACGTGTGCAGTTATTAAACCAAATCCTGGAAGCTGGTTTCAGAAAGAGCCAATTTCCTCTTATCTGCCACCACATTAGTCTAACTTTGCACAAAAGAATCCTTTGCTTGTTTGTTAGTAGATACTGTGGGAGTAGCGGGTGGTGATTTATAAATACAGCAAATTCATTTTCCAGTGTGTGTGGATTGTGTGCTTCGATTTGATCAGTTCTCTTCTTGGATCTGGTGATGTTAAGTTTAAGGCTTGTTTGCCACCATTGCAAAGTCTCACCTGGTTTAATTTGGTTCTTATCCACAGCTGTCTTCATTTCAGTTGATCATCATCAGAGCATTTGAATGTCAGGTTTTCTGGTAATCTTTATTACTTTCATTGTCATCTTTCTTTTTCCCCTTTGTTTCATGGCTATGTCACACTTTGACTTAAAAAAAGGCTGAACTCCTGCCATCAAGCTAAGTTTTCTGCATACCTGGGGCTGGAGTGGGGGGATGCTCAGAACTCCTGGGTGGTGGTGGGCGGCTTGTCTGGGGTGGTGGGGCTCTCGGGGGTGGGGCCCCGCGCTGGACCGCCCGGCGCGGTGGGGGGGCTGCTCTCCTGACTGGGCTGGGCCCTGCGCTTCCGTACCTCACTGCGCTCGGGTGTTGGGGGCCCTCCGTTGACCCCACAGTATGGGTGCGGGGGCGGGCCCTGGTCGGCGCTGCTGGCTCGGCGGGGGTCTTGGTGCGGGGATGTCTGGGAGCTCTCCCTCCTTTTTTTTTTTTTTTTTCTTTCCATTCCTTCATCCACTTCAGCTTAACATAACATTCACCTGAGCACAGGCGTCAGCTCACATTTGCACCTTCAAATAGTGTGCGTGTCAGAATGTAATGCTTTACGTGTGTTGGTTGGTATGCACAAGTGTGCGTGTGAACTGGTTGTGGACAAGTTTGTGAACACTCTTGGAGCCGGCAGGTATGTTTGTAACAGCTGAGTGTGTGGACAGGCCCCGCCCATTTTAGACCAACACTCACTATTGTAATGGGTATAAGCTTCAGCATTTTGTTGCCTGTAGACTTACAATTCTACTTTCTCCTTCCATTAGTCATTCTCTAAAATCTATAACACCCCCCCCTCCTCTTTTCCCCCTTTCTTTTTCCGTCCGGTCCAACAAAAAGAACACAAACAAAATTACTATTAATAAAGTTTCGTTTAAATTACAAAAGGGGCTTATACCAACATACATTTTGTGTTCCAAATGATTTATAACCCCCGATTGTAAGAGTAAAATCTGTCTAATGCAAGAGGCTCTCAGCTCATATCTATTTGCTCAGCTGTTGGACAGGACAAGTTTAAAAAAAAAAAAAAAAAAAAAAAAAGCTAAGTCTTTTGCATTTTAAGTCGTTTGCCACCAGTTTCTTTCTGACAGCCAGGTATCTAGACCCAACAACATTTATGCTTTACTCAATTTACTGTTGCACTTAATTACATAGATTTAAAATATGAGTGGGGCAGAGCACATGTCATTTATGGTCTGTTGGTTTTCTTTTTTGCCCTTAAAAAATCCTGTGGAATAATACAGAGATAAGTCAAGTTATTATATGTTGTTTTAGATTCTGATAAAATAATAATAGGGGATTTTAATATTCATGTCAATGACTCTAGTGACTGTCTAGGACATGCTTTCTCAGCTTTATTAGATAATGTTGGTTTCACACAAAATGTAAAGGAACCTTGTTTTAACTCATGGTATAGAGATCAGCCAGCTGAGTATGCTCCCTCATAACCCCATACTGTCAGATCACTTTCTAACTACCTATCAGTTTGTTCTAGAGAATTCCACTGCTCCAATAAATAAAGAACAGCTCAGAAGAACATTGACTGAGTATGCTCCCTCATAACCCCATACTCTCAGATCACTTTCTAATTACCTATCAGTTTGTTCTAGAGAATTCCACTGCTCCAATAAATAAAGAACAGCTGAGAAGAACATTGACTGAGTATGCTCCCTCATAACCCCATACTCTCAGATCACTTTCTAATTACCTATCAGTTTGTTCTAGAGAATTCCACTGCTCCAATAAATAAAGAACAGCTCAGAAGAACATTGACTGAGTATGCTCCCTCATAACCCCATACTCTCAGATCACTTTCTAATTACCTATCAGTTTGTTCTAGAGAATTCCACCGCTCCAATAAATAAAGAACAGCTCAAAAGAACATTGACTGACCGCTCTGTAACTGAATTTATACTTACAGTCCAACATGCTGAGCAAACACTCTGAGAGCAGCTCCCATACCTTTAGTCCCAGAAAAAAGGATCAGTTTGTTGATGACTCCATGGAGACCCTCAGGAGAACACTTGATGGTGGTTCTCCTTTGAAACCAAAAATATTTCGACAAAACCGAGTATCACCGTGGTTTAACACTGAGACACGTTCCCTTAAACAAGTAACCCGTAAGTTAGAAAGAGAATGGCGCCGATCCAGCTCAGAGCAGTCCCTTAATAACTGGAAATATGGCCTTTTAAACTATAAAAAATCTCTGCGTAAAGCCAGAACCCAATACTACTCAGCTTTAATATCACATAATGGAAGTAATCCGAGATATCTTTTTAGTACTATAGCCAGACTGACTAGCAGTCACAGATCAGTGGAACCACATATTCCTGCTACTCTCAGCTCTGAGGAATTTATTTCTCTTTGATTGTAAAATTCTAAATATTAGACAAAAGATGAACAAAGTTATCCCTACTGTCAGCCCAGAGCAGACTGAAACAGTACAAACAAAGGCATCTATAGAAACCTCTGTAATATTAGACTGCTTCACTGCTGTAGATCTAGCAGAATTAACATCACTTATTACATCCTCCAAAACCTCAAATTGTTTTTTAGACCCAATCCCCACTAAGCTTATTAAAGAAACCTTCCCCTTAATCAATGAATCAGTTTTACATATTATAAATACTTCCATAGAAACAGGTTATGTGCCACAGTCCTTCAAATATGCAGTTCTTAAGCCTCTTCTGAAAAAGCCCAGTTTAGATCATGGCATTCTGGCCAACTATAGACCAATATCAAATCTCCCCTTTATCTCAAAGATATTAGTAAGAAAGAGTTGTAGTAAAACAGCTATACTGCCACCTACAGGACAATAGCCTCTTTGAAGAAGTCAGGGTTCAGACCTCACCATAGCACTAAAACTGCACTGGTTAGAGTCACTAATGACTTGTTACTGGCCACAGAAAAGGGACTAATCTCTATTCTGGTCCTGTTAGATCTTAGTGCAGCCTTTGACACTATAGACCACAGCATCTTACCCCAGAGACTAGAGCATGACATAGGGATCAGAGGATCTGCCCTTCAATGGTTTAAATCCTACTTATCTGATACGTACCAGTTTGTTCATGTAAATGGACATTCCTCCCATTATAGTCGTGTTAGCCACGGAGTCCCACAGGGCTCAGTCCTAGGATCCATCCTGTTTATGCTTTACATGCTGCCTCTAGGGAATATAATCAGGAAACACAGGATTCATTTTCACTGTTATGCGGATGATACACAGTTGTATCTATCCATTAAACCTGACCAGAATGACCGCTTAGAAAAACTTAATGCCTGCATTAGTGACATCAAGATTTGGATGGCAGTTAATTACCTCCTCCTAAACCCAGAAAAAACTGAGGTCATTATACTAGGTCCAAAATACCTCAGAAATACCCTACCTGTTCAGATGGTATCCCTGGATGGTATAAATATAGCCTCCAATCCCACAGTTAGAAACCTGGAGGTTTTATTTGACCAGGATTTAACATTTAAGGCTCACATATCACAGGCTTGTAAAACTGAATTCTTTCACCTACGCAATATGCCTCTAGGATCAAAAACATATTATCTAGAAGCAATGCTGAAAAACTCATACATGCATTTGTTAGGTCTAGGCTGTCTTACTTTAACTCTTTGCTAGCAGCGTGTCCTAAAAGTTCTTTAAAAAGTCTTCAGCTTGTTCAAAATGCAGCAGCTAGATTGTTATCAGGAACCAGTAGAAGAGAACATATTACTCCTGTTTTAGAACCCGGGACCTCTCGCACCCTAAGCGAGAATCATACCACTAGACCAACGAGCCTTGATAAATATAACTCATGACTAATTTTTTTTGGGAAAAATCATATGGCATTTCAAAGATTACACAGTGCACTTTCAAAAAGCCAGTTGGAAATGTACTTCTTTCCAACATGTAATTCAGGAACTCTCTATATTTTATATTTAAAAACCTTGGTGTATACTGCTTTTGCTCAAAAGTAGATAGGATGGGCTCCAGTTACCCTCTTGGGCCCGAAAGGTAGGAAAAGCTGTGGTAGTAACAATTTAATGGAGAAAATTATTCTGGGTTGTCTCTTCTTTCTTTTTCTACAAATTGTGTGATATAACAATTTTGATTCCTCTTTCTGAATTAATTTTGCTGGATTGTAAAATCTACCCAAAAACGGTAACCGTTGCTTTCTGTTTAAATAAAAGATGAACAAAGGATGTTAAACACATTTGTTTTGTGCTGAATCAAGGTCTTTTGGCTCTTGCTCATCAATCTACATAAATATGATCTCTAACAGTGCCTTTGAGAAAAAGAAGCATGAAATTCTTTGAAGGTACTTGATTTATATTAGGAAAAGATGTTCTTGGTATTACTTAAGTGATCCCAATTCCAGTGTAAAAACAGCATGTTGTTTTGTCTTAGATAGGGTCTGGATTACTGATAGAAGACACTGTCTCTCTCTTTGAAGATGTCAAAACACCACTCAACATTCTAATGAACGGGCTCGTCCGGGATTTGAACCCGGGACCTCTCACACCCAAAGCGAGAATCATACCCCTAGACCAACGAGCCTTGATACATACAACTCATGACGAATTTTTTTTGAAAAAATCGTATGGCATTTCAGAGATTACCCCTTGCTTTTTCAAAAAGCAGTCAAGTCATGTTTTTCTTTCCAACATGTGTTTCAGAAACACTGTATTTCATTTTCAGAATGCTTGGATTGGCCCATCCACGGTGTACACGGCTTTTGCCCAAAAGTAGATGGGATGGCCTCCAGCTACCCTGTGGGACTCATAAAGTAAAAAAAGCTGTGGTCATCAAAATAAAATGGATGAAAATCTTCTGGGTTATCTCTTCTTTCTTTATCTACAAATCGCATGGTATTACAATTTTGATTTCTCTTTCTAATTTACTGTTGCCTGATTGTAAACTCTAACCAACAAAGGGTAACCAATGCTCTCAGTTACAATAACATATTAACACATGGTTTGAAACACATTTGTTTTGTGCTGAACCAAAGTCTTTTGGGTCTTACATTTGACTCTACATAAGTACGATCTCTAGCAGTGCCTTAGTGAAAAAGAGGCATGGAGGAGATTTATCAAGACAGAAATAGGTTTTCTAGCACATAGCTTCAAACTCCATTTTATATCCAGCACATATTACTGTCTTATGTACCACCTTAATAAGTAGTAGCAGACATCCTTCGTCTTTCAAGATAGATAAAACTCATGAAGGGGCTTGTCCGGGATTTGAACCCGGGACCTCTCGCACCCTAAGCGAGAATCATACCCCTAGACCAACGAGCCTTGATAAATATAACTCATGACTAACTTTTTTTCGGAAAAATCATATGGCATTTCAAAGATTACACAGTGCACTTTCAAAAAGCCAGTTGGAAATGTGCTTCTTTCCAACATGTAATTCAGGAACTCTCTATATTTTATATTTAAAAACCTTGGTGTATACTGCTTTTGCTCAAAAGTAGATAGGATGGGCTCCAGTTACCCTCTTGGGCCCGAAAGGTAGGAAAAGCTGTGGTAGTAACAATTTAATGGAGAAAATTATTCTGGGTTGTTTCTTCTTTCTTTTTCTACAAATCGTGTGATATAACAATTTTGATTCCTCTTTCTGAATTAATTTTGCTGGATTGTAAAATCTACCCAAAAACGGTAACCGTTGCTTTCTGTTTAAATAAAAGATGAACAAAGGATGTTAAACACATTTGTTTTGTGCTGAATCAAGGTCTTTTGGCTCTTGCTCATCAATCTACATAAATATGATCTCTAACAGTGCCTTTGAGAAAAAGAAGCATGAAATTCTTTGAAGGTACTTGATTTATATTAGAAAAAGATGTTCTTGGTATTACTTAAGTGATCCCAATTCCAGTGTAAAAACAGAATGTTGTTTTGTCTTAGATAGGGTCTGGATTACTGATAGAAGACACTGTCTCTCTCTTTGAAGATGTCAAAACAACACTCAACATTCTAATGAACGGGCTCGTCCGGGATTTGAACCCGGGACCTCTCACACCCAAAGCGAGAATCATACCCCTAGACCAACGAGCCTTGATACATACAACTCATGACGAATTTTTTTCGAAAAAATCGTATGGCATTTCAGAGATTACCCCTTGCTTTTTCAAAAAGCAGTCAAGTCATGTTTTTCTTTCCAACATGTGTTTCAGAAACACTGTATTTCATTTTCAGAATGCTTGGATTGGCCCATCCACGGTGTACACGGCTTTTGCCCAAAAGTAGATGGGATGGCCTCCAGCTACCCTGTGGCACCCATAAAGTAGGAAAAGCTGTGGTCATCAAAATAAAATGGATGAAAATCTTCTGGGTTATCTCTTCTTTCTTTATCTACAAATCGCATGGTATTACAATTTTGATTTCTCTTTCTAATTTACTGTTGCCTGATTGTAAACTCTAACCAACAAAGGGTAACCAATGCTCTCAGTTACAATAACATATTAACACATGGTTTGAAACACATTTGT
This sequence comes from Oryzias celebensis, assembly GCA_014656515.1. Lineage (NCBI taxonomy): Eukaryota > Metazoa > Chordata > Actinopteri > Beloniformes > Adrianichthyidae > Oryzias > Oryzias celebensis. The sequence goes on along the minus strand of BNCR01000007.1, from coordinate 25,458,095 downwards.
TTTGTGCTGAACCAAAGTCTTTTGGGTCTTACATTTGACTCTACATAAGTACGATCTCTAGCAGTGCCTTAGTGAAAAAGAGGCATGGAGGAGATTTATCAAGACAGAAATAGGTTTTCTAGCACATAGCTTCAAACTCCATTTTATATCCAGCACATATTACTGTCTTATGTACCACCTTAATAAGTAGTAGAAGACATCCTTCGTCTTTCAAGATAGATAAAACTCATGAAGGGGCTCGTCCGGGATTTGAACCCGGGACCTCTCGCACCCTAAGCGAGAATCATACCCCTAGACCAACGAGCCTTGATAAATATAGCTCATGACTAATTTTTTTTCGGAAAAATCATATGGCATTTCAAAGATTACACAGTGCACTTTCAAAAAGCCAGTTGGAAATGTGCTTCTTTCTAACATGTAATTCAGGAACTCTCTATATTTTATATTTAAAAACCTTGGTGTATACTGCTTTTGCTCAAAAGTAGATAGGATGGGCTCCAGTTACCCTCTTGGGCCCGAAAGGTAGGAAAAGCTGTGGTAGTAAAAATTTAATGGAGAAAATTATTCTGGGTTGTCTCTTCTTTCTTTTTCTACAAATTGTGTGATATAACAATTTTGATTCCTCTTTCTGAATTAATTTTGCTGGATTGTAAAATCTACCCAAAAACGGTAACCGTTGCTTTCTGTTTAAATAAAAGATGAACAAAGGATGTTAAACACATTTGTTTAGTGCTGAATCAAGGTCTTTTGGCTCTTGCTCATCAATCTACATAAATATGATCTCTAACAGTGCCTTTGAGAAAAAAAAGCATGAAATTCTTTGAAGGTACTTGATTTATATTAGGAAAAGATGTTCTTGGTATTACTTAAGTGATCCCAATTCCAGTGTAAAAACAGCATGTTGTTTTGTATTAGATAGGGTCTGGATTACTGATAGAAGACACTGTCTCTCTCTTTGAAGATGTCAAAACACCACTCAACATTCTAATGAACGGGCTCGTCCGGGATTTGAACCCGGGACCTCTCACACCCAAAGCGAGAATCATACCCCTAGACCAACGAGCCTTGATACATACAACTCATGACGAATTTTTTTTGAAAAAATCGTATGGCATTTCAGAGATTACCCCTTGCTTTTTCAAAAAGCAGTCAAGTCATGTTTTTCTTTCCAACATGTGTTTCAGAAACACTGTATTTCATTTTCAGAATGCTTGGATTGGCCCATCCACGGTGTACACGGCTTTTGCCCAAAAGTAGATGGGATGGCCTCCAGCTACCCTGTGGGACTCATAAAGTAAAAAAAGCTGTGGTCATCAAAATAAAATGGATGAAAATCTTCTGGGTTATCTCTTCTTTCTTTATCTACAAATCGCATGGTATTACAATTTTGATTTCTCTTTCTAATTTACTGTTGCCTGATTGTAAACTCTAACCAACAAAGGGTAACCAATGCTCTCAGTTACAATAACATATTAACACATGGTTTGAAACACATTTGTTTTGTGCTGAACCAAAGTCTTTTGGGTCTTACATTTGACTCTACATAAGTACGATCTCTAGCAGTGCCTTAGTGAAAAAGAGGCATGGAGGAGATTTATCAAGACAGAAATAGGTTTTCTAGCACATAGCTTCAAACTCCATTTTATATCCAGCACATATTACTGTCTTATGTACCACCTTAATAAGTAGTAGCAGACATCCTTCGTCTTTCAAGATAGATAAAACTCATGAAGGGGCTCGTCCGGGATTTGAACCCGGGACCTCTCGCACCCTAAGCGAGAATCATACCCCTAGACCAACGAGCCTTGATAAATATAACTCATGACTAACTTTTTTTCGGAAAAATCATATGGCATTTCAAAGATTACACAGTGCACTTTCAAAAAGCCAGTTGGAAATGTGCTTCTTTCCAACATGTAATTCAGGAACTCTCTATATTTTATATTTAAAAACCTTGGTGTATACTGCTTTTGCTCAAAAGTAGATAGGATGGGCTCCAGTTACCCTCTTGGGCCCGAAAGGTAGGAAAAGCTGTGGTAGTAACAATTTAATGGAGAAAATTATTCTGGGTTGTTTCTTCTTTCTTTTTCTACAAATCGTGTGATATAACAATTTTGATTCCTCTTTCTGAATTAATTTTGCTGGATTGTAAAATCTACCCAAAAACGGTAACCGTTGCTTTCTGTTTAAATAAAAGATGAACAAAGGATGTTAAACACATTTGTTTTGTGCTGAATCAAGGTCTTTTGGCTCTTGCTCATCAATCTACATAAATATGATCTCTAACAGTGCCTTTGAGAAAAAGAAGCATGAAATTCTTTGAAGGTACTTGATTTATATTAGAAAAAGATGTTCTTGGTATTACTTAAGTGATCCCAATTCCAGTGTAAAAACAGAATGTTGTTTTGTCTTAGATAGGGTCTGGATTACTGATAGAAGACACTGTCTCTCTCTTTGAAGATGTCAAAACAACACTCAACATTCTAATGAACGGGCTCGTCCGGGATTTGAACCCGGGACCTCTCACACCCAAAGCGAGAATCATACCCCTAGACCAACGAGCCTTGATACATACAACTCATGACGAATTTTTTTCGAAAAAATCGTATGGCATTTCAGAGATTACCCCTTGCTTTTTCAAAAAGCAGTCAAGTCATGTTTTTCTTTCCAACATGTGTTTCAGAAACACTGTATTTCATTTTCAGAATGCTTGGATTGGCCCATCCACGGTGTACACGGCTTTTGCCCAAAAGTAGATGGGATGGCCTCCAGCTACCCTGTGGCACCCATAAAGTAGGAAAAGCTGTGGTCATCAAAATAAAATGGATGAAAATCTTCTGGGTTATCTCTTCTTTCTTTATCTACAAATCGCATGGTATTACAATTTTGATTTCTCTTTCTAATTTACTGTTGCCTGATTGTAAACTCTAACCAACAAAGGGTAACCAATGCTCTCAGTTACAATAACATATTAACACATGGTTTGAAACACATTTGTTTTGTGCTGAACCAAAGTCTTTTGGGTCTTACATTTGACTCTACATAAGTACGATCTCTAGCAGTGCCTTAGTGAAAAAGAGGCATGGAGGAGATTTATCAAGACAGAAATAGGTTTTCTAGCACATAGCTTCAAACTCCATTTTATATCCAGCACATATTACTGTCTTATGTACCACCTTAATAAGTAGTAGAAGACATCCTTCGTCTTTCAAGATAGATAAAACTCATGAAGGGGCTCGTCCGGGATTTGAACCCGGGACCTCTCGCACCCTAAGCGAGAATCATACCCCTAGACCAACGAGCCTTGATAAATATCGCTCATGACTAATTTTTTTTCGGAAAAATCATATGGCATTTCAAAGATTACACAGTGCACTTTCAAAAAGCCAGTTGGAAATGTGCTTCTTTCTAACATGTAATTCAGGAACTCTCTATATTTTATATTTAAAAACCTTGGTGTATACTGCTTTTGCTCAAAAGTAGATAGGATGGGCTCCAGTTACCCTCTTGGGCCCGAAAGGTAGGAAAAGCTGTGGTAGTAAAAATTTAATGGAGAAAATTATTCTGGGTTGTCTCTTCTTTCTTTTTCTACAAATTGTGTGATATAACAATTTTGATTCCTCTTTCTGAATTAATTTTGCTGGATTGTAAAATCTACCCAAAAACGGTAACCGTTGCTTTCTGTTTAAATAAAAGATGAACAAAGGATGTTAAACACATTTGTTTAGTGCTGAATCAAGGTCTTTTGGCTCTTGCTCATCAATCTACATAAATATGATCTCTAACAGTGCCTTTGAGAAAAAAAAGCATGAAATTCTTTGAAGGTACTTGATTTATATTAGGAAAAGATGTTCTTGGTATTACTTAAGTGATCCCAATTCCAGTGTAAAAACAGCATGTTGTTTTGTCTTAGATAGGGTCTGGATTACTGATAGAAGACACTGTCTCTCTCTTTGAAGATGTCAAAACACCACTCAACATTCTAATGAACGGGCTCGTCCGGGATTTGAACCCGGGACCTCTCACACCCAAAGCGAGAATCATACCCCTAGACCAACAAGCCTTGATACATACAACTCATGACGAATTTTTTTCGAAAAAATCATATGGCATTTCAAAGATTACCCCTTGCTTTTTCAAAAAGCAGTCAAGTCATGTTTTTCTTTCCAACATGTGTTTCAGAAACGCTGTATTTCATTTTCAGAATGCTTGGATTGGCCCATCCACGGTGTACACGGCTTTTGCCCAAAAGTAGATGGGATGGCCTCCAGCTACCCTGTGGGACCCATAAAGTAGGAAAAGCTGTGGTCATCAAAATAAAATGGATTAAAATCTTCTGGCTTATCTCTTCTTTCTTTATCTACAAATCGCATGGTATTACAATTTTGATTTCTCTTTCTAATTTACTGTTGCCTGATTGTAAAGTCTAACCAACAAAGGGTAACCAATGCTCTCAGTTACAATAACATATTAACACATGGTTTGAAACACATTTGTTTTGTGCTGAACCAAAGTCTTTTGGGTCTTACATTTGACTCTACATAAGTACGATCTCTAGCAGTGCCTTAGTGAAAAAGAGGCATGGAGGAGATTTATCAAGACAGAAATAGGTTTAGTAGCACATAGCTTCAAACTCCATTTTATATCCAGCACATATTACTGTCTTATGTACCACCTTAATAATTGGTAGAAGACATCCTTCGTCTTTCAAGATAGATAAAACTCATGAAGGGGCTCGTCCGGGATTTGAACCCGGGACCTCTCATACCCTAAGCGAGTATCATACCCCTAGACCAACGAGCCTTGATAAATATAACTCATGACTAATTTTTTTTGGGAAAAATCATATGGCATTTCAAAGTGCACTTTCAAAAAGCCAGTTGGAAATGTGCTTCTTTCCAACATGTAATTCAGGAACTCTCTATATTTTATATTTAAAAACCTTGGTGTATACTGCTTTTGCTCAAAAGTAGATAGGATGGGCTCCAGTTACCCTCTTGGGCCCGAAAGGTAGGAAAAGCTGTGGTAGTAACAATTTAATGGAGAAAATTATTCTGGGTTGTCTCTTCTTTCTTTTTCTACAAATCGTGTGATATAACAATTTTGATTCCTCTTTCTGAATTAATTTTGCTGGATTGTAAAATCTACCCAAAAACGGTAACCGTTGCTTTCTGTTTAAATAAAAGATGAACAAAGGATGTTAAACACATTTGTTTAGTGCTGAATCAAGGTCTTTTGGCTCTTGCTCATCAATCTACATAAATATGATCTCTAACAGTGCCTTTGAGAAAAAGAAGCATGAAATTCTTTGAAGGTACTTGATTTATATTAGAAAAAGATGTTCTTGGTATTACTTAAGTGATCCCAATTCCAGTGTAAAAACAGAATGTTGTTTTGTCTTAGATAGGGTCTGGATTACTGATAGAAGACACTGTCTCTCTCTTTGAAGATGTCAAAACACCACTTAACATTCTAATGAACGGGCTCTTCCGCGATTTGAACCCGGGACCTCTCACACCCAAAGCGAGAATCATACCCCTAGACCAACGAGCCTTGATACATACAACTCATGACGAATTTTTTTCGAAAAAATCATATGGCATTTCAAAGATTACCCCTTGTTTTTTCAAAAAGCAGTCAAGTCATGTTTTTCTTTCCAACATGTGTTTCAGAAACACTGTATTTCATTTTCAGAATGCTTGGATTGGCCCATCCACGGTGTACACGGCTTTTGCCCAAAAGTAGATGGGATGGGCTCCAGCTACCCTGTGGGACCCATAAAGTAAAAAAAAGCTGTGGTCATCAAAATAAAATGGATGAAAATCTTCTGGGTTATCTCTTCTATCTTTATCTACAAATCGCAGGGTATTAAAATTTTGATTTCTCTTTCTAATTTACTGTTGCCTGATTGTAAACTCTAACCAACAAAGGGTAACCAATGCTCTCAGTTACAATAACATATTAACACATGGTTTGAAACACATTTGTTTTGTGCTGAACCAAAGTCTTTTGGGTCTTACATTTGACTCTACATAAGTACGATTTCTAGGAGTGACTTAGTGAAAAAGAGGCATGGAAGAGATTTATCAAGACAGAAATAGGTTTTCTAGCACATAGCTTCAAACTCCATTTTATATCCAGCACATATTACTGTCTTATGTACCACCTTAATAAGTGGTAGAAGACATCCTTCGTCTTTCAAGATAGATAAAACTCAAGAAGGGGCTCGTCCGGGATTTGAACCCGGGACCTCTCGCACCCTAAGCGAGAATCATACCCCTAGACCAACGAGCCTTGATAAATATAACTCATGACTAACTTTTTTTCGGAAAAATCATATGGCATTTCAAAGATTACACAGTGCACTTTCAAAAAGCCAGTTGGAAATGTGCTTCTTTCCAACATGTAATTCAGGAACTCTCTATATTTTATATTTAAAAACCTTGGTGTATACTGCTTTTGCTCAAAAGTAGATAGGATGGGCTCCAGTTACCCTCTTGGGCCCGAAAGGTAGGAAAAGCTGTGGTAGTAACAATTTAATGGAGAAAATTATTCTGGGTTGTTTCTTCTTTCTTTTTCTACAAATCGTGTGATATAACAATTTTGATTCCTCTTTCTGAATTAATTTTGCTGGATTGTAAAATCTACCCAAAAACGGTAACCGTTGCTTTCTGTTTAAATAAAAGATGAACAAAGGATGTTAAACACATTTGTTTAGTGCTGAATCAAGGTCTTTTGGCTCTTGCTCATCAATCTACATAAATATGATCTCTAACAGTGCCTTTGAGAAAAAGAAGCATGAAATTCTTTGAAGGTACTTGATTTATATTAGGAAAAGATGTTCTTGGTATTACTTAAGTGATCCCAATTCCAGTGTAAAAACAGCATGTTGTTTTGTCTTAGATAGGGTCTGGATTACTGATAGAAGACACTGTCTCTCTCTTTGAAGATGTCAAAACACCACTTAACATTCTAATGAACGGGCTCGTCCGGGATTTGAACCCGGGACCTCTCATACCCAAAGCGAGAATCATACCCCTAGACTAATGAGCCTTGATACATACAACTCATGACGAATTTTTTCGAAAAAATCATATGGCATTTCAAAGATTACCCCTTGCTTTTTCAAAAAGCAGTCAAGTCATGTTTTTCTTTCCAACATGTGTTTCAGAAACACTGTATTTCATTTTCAGAATGCTTGGATTGGCCCATCCACGGTGTACACGGCTTTTGCCCAAAAGTAGATGGGATGGGCTCCAGCTACCCTGTGGGACCCATAAAGTAGGAAAAGCTGTGGTCATCAAAATAAAATGGATGAAAATCTTCTGGGTTATCTCTTCTTTCTTTATCTACAAATCGCATGGTATTACAATTTTGATTTCTCTTTCTAATTTACTGTTGCCTGATTGTAAACTCTAACCAACAAAGGGTAACCAATGCTCTCAGTTACAATAACATATTAACACATGGTTTGAAACACATTTGTTTTGTGCTGAACCAAAGTCTTTTGGGTCTTACATTTGACTCTACATAAGTACGATCTCTAGCAGTGACTTAGTGAAAAAGAGGCATGGAGGAGATTTATCAAGACAGAAATAGGTTTTCTAGCACATAGCTTCAAACTCCATTTTATATCCAGCACATATTACTGTCTTATGTACCACCTTAATAAGTGGTAGAAGACATCCTTCGTCTTTCAAGATAGATAAAACTCATGAAGGGGCTCGTCCGGGATTTGAACCCCGGACCTCTCGCACCCTAAGCGAGAATCATACCCCTAGACCAACGAGCCTTGATAAATATAACTCATGACTAACTTTTTTTCGGAAAAATCATATGGCATTTCAAAGATTACACAGTGCACTTTCAAAAAGCCAGTTGGAAATGTGCTTCTTTCCAACATGTAATTCAGGAACTCTCTATATTTTATATTTAAAAACCTTGGTGTATACTGCTTTTGCTCAAAAGTAGATAGGATGGGCTCCAGTTACCCTCTTGGGCCCGAAAGGTAGGAAAAGCTGTGGTAGTAACAATTTAATGGAGAAAATTATTCTGGGTTGTCTCTTCTTTCTTTTTCTACAAATCGTGTGATATAACAATTTTGATTCCTCTTTCTGAATTAATTTTGCTGGATTGTAAAATCTACCCAAAAACGGTAACCGTTGCTTTCTGTTTAAATAAAAGATGAACAAAGGATGTCAAACACATTTGTTTAGTGCTGAATCAAGGTCTTTTGGCTCTTGCTCATCAATCTACATAAATATGATCTCTAACAGTGCCTTTGAGAAAAAGAAGCATGAAATTCTTTGAAGGTACTTGATTTATATTAGAAAAAGATGTTCTTGGTATTACTTAAGTGATCCCAATTCCAGTGTAAAAACAGCATGTTGTTTTGTCTTAGATAGGGTCTGGATTACTGATAGAAGACACTGTCTCTCTCTTTGAAGATGTCAAAACAACACTCAACATTCTAATGAACGGGCTCGTCCGGGATTTGAACCCGGGACCTCTCACACCCAAAGCGAGAATCATACCCCTAGACCAACGAGCCTTGATACATACAACTCATGACGAATTTTTTTCGAAAAAATCGTATGGCATTTCAAAGATTACCCCTTGCTTTTTCAAAAAGCAGTCAAGTCATGTTTTTCTTTCCAACATGTGTTTCAGAAACACTGTATTTCATTTTCAGAATGCTTGGATTGGCCCATCCACGGTGTACACGGCTTTTGCCCAAAAGTAGATGGGATGGGCTCCAGCTACCCTGTGGGACCCATAAAGTAGGAAAAGCTGTGGTCATCAAAATAAAATGGATGAAAATCTTCTGGGTTATCTCTTCTTTCTTTATCTACAAATCGCATGGTATTACAATTTTGATTTCTCTTTCTAATTTACTGTTTCCTGATTGTAAAGTCTGACCAACAAAGGGTAACCAATGCTCTCAGTTACAATAACATATTAACACATGGTTTGAAACACATTTGTTTTGTGCTGAACCAAAGTCTTTTGGGTCTTACATTTGACTCTACATAAGTACGATCTCTAGCAGTGCCTTAGTGAAAAAGAGGCATGGAGGAGATTTATCAAGACAGAAATAGGTTTTCTAGCACATAGCTTCAAACTCCATTTTATATCCAGCACATATTACTGTCTTATGTACCACCTTAATAAGTGGTAGAAGACATCCTTCGTCTTTCAAGATAGATAAAACTCATGAAGGGGCTCGTCCGGGATTTGAACCCGGGACCTCTCGCACCCTAAGCGAGAATCATACCCCTAGACCAACGAGCCTTGATAAAAATAACTCATGACTAATTTTTTTTGGGAAAAATCATATGGCATTTCAAAGATTACACAGTGCACTTTCAAAAAGCCAGTTGGAAATGTACTTCTTTCCAACATGTAATTCAGGAACTCTCTATATTTTATATTTAAAAACCTTGGTGTATACTGCTTTTGCTCAAAAGTAGATAGGATGGGCTCCAGTTACCCTCTTGGGCCCGAAAGGTAGGAAAAGCTGTGGTAGTAACAATTTAATGGAGAAATTATTCTGGGTTGTCTCTTCTTTCTTTTTCTACAAATCGTGTGATATAACAATTTTGATTCCTCTTTCTGAATTAATTTTGCTGGATTGTAAAATCTACCCAAAAACGGTAACCGTTGCTTTCTGTTTAAATAAAAGATGAACAAAGGATGTTAAACACATTTGTTTGTGCTGAATCAAGGTCTTTTGGCTCTTGCTCATCAATCTACATAAATATGATCTCTAACAGTGCCTTTGAGAAAAAGAAGCATGAAATTCTTTGAAGGTACTTGATTTATATTAGGAAAAGATGTTCTTGGTATTACTTAAGTGATCCCAATTCCAGTGTAAAAACAGCATGTTGTTTTGTCTTAGATAGGGTCTGGATTACTGATAGAAGACACTGTCTCTCTCTTTGAAGATGTCAAAACAACACTCAACATTCTAATGAACGGGCTCGTCCGGGATTTGAACCCGGGACCTCTCACACCCAAAGCGAGAATCATACCCCTAGACCAACGAGCCTTGATACATACAACTCATGACGAATTTTTTTCGAAAAAATCGTATGGCATTTCAAAGATTACCCCTTGCTTTTTCAAAAAGCAGTCAAGTCATGTTTTTCTTTCCAACATGTGTTTCAGAAACACTGTATTTCATTTTCAGAATGCTTGGATTGGCCCATCCACGGTGTACACGGCTTTTGCCCAAAAGTAGATGGGATGGGCTCCAGCTACCCTGTGGGACCCATAAAGTAGGAAAAGCTGTGGTCATCAAAATAAAATGGATGAAAATCTTCTGGGTTATCTCTTCTTTCTTTATCTACAAATCGCATGGTATTACAATTTTGATTTCTCTTTCTAATTTACTGTTGCCTGATTGTAAAGTCTAACCAACAAAGGGTAACCAATGCTCTCAGTTACAATAACATATTAACACATGGTTTGAAACACATTTGTTTTGTGCTGAACCAAAGTCTTTTGGGTCTTACATTTGACTCTACATAAGTACGATCTCTAGCAGTGCCTTAGTGAAAAAGAGGCATGGAGGAGATTTATCAAGACAGAAATAGGTTTTCTAGCACATAGCTTCAAACTCCATTTTATATCCAGCACATATTACTGTCTTATGTACCACCTTAATAAGTGGTAGAAGACATCCTTCGTCTTTCAAGATAGATAAAACTCATGAAGGGGCTCGTCCGGGATTTGAACCCGGGACCTCTCGCACCCTAAGCGAGAATCATACCCCTAGACCAACGAGCCTTGATAAAAATAACTCATGACTAATTTTTTTTGGGAAAAATCATATGGCATTTCAAAGATTACACAGTGCACTTTCAAAAAGCCAGTTGGAAATGTGCTTCTTTCCAACATGTAATTCAGGAACTCTCTATATTTTATATTTAAAAACCTTGGTGTATACTGCTTTTGCTCAAAAGTAGATAGGATGGGCTCCAGTTACCCTCTTGGGCCCGAAAGGTAGGAAAAGCTGTGGTAGTAACAATTTAATGGAGAAATTTATTCTGGGTTGTCTCTTCTTTCTTTTTCTACAAATCGTGTGATATAACAATTTTGATTCCTCTTTCTGAATTAATTTTGCTGGATTGTAAAATCTACCCAAAAACGGTAACCGTTGCTTTCTGTTTAAATAAAAGATGAACAAAGGATGTTAAACACATTTGTTTTGTGCTGAATCAAGGTCTTTTGGCTCTTGCTCATCAATCTACATAAATATGATCTCTAACAGTGCCTTTGAGAAAAAGAAGCATGAAATTCTTTGAAGGTACTTGATTTATATTAGGAAAAGATGTTCTTGGTATTACTTAAGTGATCCCAATTCCAGTGTAAAAACAGCATGTTGTTTTGTCTTAGTTAGGGTCTGGATTACTGATAGAAGACACTGTCTCTCTCTTTGAAGATGTCAAAACACACTCAACATTCTAATGAACGGGCTCGTCCGGGATTTGAACCCGGGACCTCTCACACCCAAAGCGAGAATCATACCCCTAGACCAACGAGCCTTGATACATACAACTCATGACGAATTTTTTTCGAAAAAATCGTATGGCATTTCAAAGATTACCCCTTGCTTTTTCAAAAAGCAGTCAAGTCATGTTTTTCTTTCCAACATGTGTTTCAGAAACACTGTATTTCATTTTCAGAATGCTTGGATTGGCCCATCCACGGTGTACACGGCTTTTGCCCAAAAGTAGATGGGATGGGCTCCAGCTACCCTGTGGGACCCATAAAGTAAGAAAAGCTGTGGTCATCAAAATAAAATGGATGAAAATCTTCTGGCTTATCTCTTCTTTCTTTATCTACAAATCGCATGGTATTACAATTTTGATTTCTCTTTCTAATTTACTGTTGCCTGATTTTAAACTCTAACCAACAAAGGGTAACCAATGCTCTCAGTTACAATAACATATTAACACATGGTTTGAAACACATTTGTTTTGTGCTGAACCAAAGTCTTTTGGGTCTTACATTTGACTCTACATAAGTACGATCTCTAGCAGTGCCTTAGTGAAAAAGAGGCATGGAGGAGATTTATCAAGACAGAAATAGGTTTTCTAGCACATAGCTTCAAACTCCATTTTATATCCAGCACATATTACTGTCTTATGTACCACCTTAATAAGTAGTAGAAGACATCGTTCGTCTTTCAAGATAGATAAAACTCATGAAGGGGCTCGTCCGGGATTTGACCTCTCACACCCAAAGCGAGAATCATACCCTAGCCCAACGAGCCTTGATACATACAACTCATGACGAATTTTTTTCGAAAAAATCGTATGGCATTTCAAAGATTACCCCTTGCTTTTTCAAAAAGCAGTCAAGTCATGTTTTTCTTTCCAACATGTGTTTCAGAAACACTGTATTTCATTTTCAGAATGCTTGGATTGGCCCATCCACGGTGTACACGGCTTTTGCCCAAAAGTAGATGGGATGGGCTCCAGCTACCCTGTAGGACCCATAAATTAAGAAAAGCTGTGGTCATCAAAATAAAATGGATGAAAATCTTCTGGCTTATCTCTTCTTTCTTTATCTACAAATCGCATGTTATTACAATTTTGATTTCTCTTTCTAATTTACTGTTGCTTGATTGTAAACTCTAACCAACAAAGGGTAACCAATGCTCTCAGTTACAATAACATATTAACACATGGTTTGAAACACATTTGTTTTGTGCTGAACCAAAGTCTTTTGGTCTTACATTTGACTCTACATAAGTACGATCTCTAGCAGTGCCTTAGTGAAAAAGAGCATGGAGGAGATTTATCAAGACAGAAATAGGTTTCTAGCACATAGCTTCAAACTCCATTTTATATCCAGCACATATTACTGTCTTATGTACCACCTTAATTAGTGGTAGAAGACATCCTTCGTCTTTCAAGATAGATAAAACTCACGAAGGGGCTCGTCCGGGATTTGAACCCGGGACCTCTCGCACCCTAAGCGAGAATCATACCCCTAGACCAACGAGCCTTGATAAATATAACTCATGACTAATTTTTTTCGGAAAAATCATATGGCATTTAAAGATTACACAGTGCACTTTCAAAAAGCCAGTTGGAAATGTGCTTCTTTCCAACATGTAATTCAGGAACTCTCTATATTTTATATTTAAAAACCTTGGTGTATACTGCTTTTGCTCAAAAGTAGATAGGATGGGCTCCAGTTACCCTCTTGGGCCCGAAAGGTAGGAAAAGCTGTGGTAGTAACAATTTAATGGAGAAAATTATTCTGGGTTGTCTCTTCTTTCTTTTTCTACAAATCGTGTGATATAACAATTTTGATTCCTCTTTCTGAATTAATTTTGCTGGATTGTAAAATCTACCCAAAAACGGTAACCGTTGCTTTCTGTTTAAATAAAAGATGAACAAAGGATGTCAAACACATTTGTTTAGTGCTGAATCAAGGTCTTTTGGCTCTTGCTCATCAATCTACATAAATATGATCTCTAACAGTGCCTTTGAGAAAAAGAAGCATGAAATTCTTTGAAGGTACTTGATTTATATTAGAAAAAGATGTTCTTGGTATTACTTAAGTGATCCCAATTCCAGTGTAAAAACAGAATGTTGTTTTGCCTTAGATAGGGTCTGGATTACTGATAGAAGACACTGTCTCTCTCTTTGAAGATGTCAAAACAACACTCAACATTCTAATGAACGGGCTCGTCCGGGATTTGAACCCGGGACCTCTCACACCCAAAGCGAGAATCATACCCTAGACCAACGAGCCTTGATACATACAACTCATGACGAATTTTTTTCGAAAAAATCGTATGGCATTTCAAAGATTACCCCTTGCTTTTTCAAAAAGCAGTCAAGTCATGTTTTTCTTTCCAACATGTGTTTCAGAAACACTGTATTTCATTTTCAGAATGCTTGGATTGGCCCATCCACGGTGTACACGGCTTTTGCCCAAAAGTAGATGGGATGGGCTCCAGCTACCCTGTGGGACCCATAAAGTAGGAAAAGCTGTGGTCATCAAAATAAAATGGATGAAAATCTTCTGGGTTATCTCTTCTTTCTTTATCTACAAATCGCATGGTATTACAATTTTGATTTCTCTTTCTAATTTACTGTTGCCTGATTGTAAAGTCTAACCAACAAAGGGTAACCAATGCTCTCAGTTACAATAACATATTAACACATGGTTTGAAACACATTTGTTTTGTGCTGAACCAAAGTCTTTTGGGTCTTACATTTGACTCTACATAAGTACGATCTCTAGCAGTGCCTTAGTGAAAAAGAGGCATGGAGGAGATTTATCAAGACAGAAATAGGTTTTCTAGCACATAGCTTCAAACTCCATTTTATATCCAGCACATATTACTGTCTTATGTACCACCTTAATTAGTGGTAGAAGACATCCTTCGTCTTTCAAGATAGATAAAACTTACGAAGGGGCTCGTCCGGGATTTGAACCCGGGACCTCTCGCACCCTAAGCGAGAATCATACCCCTAGACCAACGAGCCTTGATAAATATAACTCATGACAAATTTTTTTTCGGAAAAATCATATGGCATTTCAAAGATTACACAGTGCACTTTCAAAAAGCCAGTTGGAAATGTGCTTCTTTCCAACATGTAATTCAGGAACTCTCTATATTTTATATTTAAAAACCTTGGTGTATACTGCTTTTGCTCAAAAGTAGATAGGATGAGCTCCAGTTACCCTCTTGGGCCCGAAAGGTAGGAAAAGCTGTGGTAGTAACAATTTAATGGAGAAAATTATTCTGGGTTGTCTCTTCTTTCTTTTTCTACAAATCGCGTGATATAACAATTTTGATTCCTCTTTCTGAATTAATTTTGCTGGATTGTAAAATCTACCCAAAAACAGTAACCGTTGCTTTCTGTTTAAATAAAGATGAACAAAGGATGTTAAACACATTTGTTTTGTGCTGAATCAAGGTCTTTTGGCTCTTGCTCATCAATCTACATAAATATGATCTCTAACAGTGCCTTTGAGAAAAAGAAGCATGAAATTCTTTGAAGGTACTTGATTTATATTAGGAAAAGATGTTCTTGGTATTACTTAAGTGATCCCAATTCCAGTGTAAAAACAGCATGTTGTTTTGTCTTAGTTAGGGTCTGGATTACTGATAGAAGACACTGTCTCTCTCTTTGAAGATGTCAAAACACCACTCAACATTCTAATGAACGGGCTCGTCCGGGATTTGAACCCGGGACCTCTCACACCCAAAGCGAGAATCATACCCCTAGACCAACGAGCCTTGATACATACAACTCATGACGAATTTTTTTCGAAAAAATCGTATGGCATTTCAGAGATTACCCTTGCTTTTTCAAAAAGCAGTCAAGTCATGTTTTTCTTTCCAACATGTGTTTCAGAAACACTGTATTTCATTTTCAGAATGCTTGGATTGGCCCATCCACGGTGTACACGGCTTTTGCCCAAAAGTAGATGGGATGGGCTCCAGCTACCCTGTGGGACCCATAAAGTAAGAAAAGCTGTGGTCATCAAAATAAAATGGATGAAAATCTTCTGGCTTATCTCTTCTTTCTTTATCTACAAATCGCATGGTATTACAATTTTGATTTCTCTTTCTAATTTACTGTTGCTTGATTTTAAACTCTAACCAACAAAGGGTAACCAATGCTCTCAGTTACAATAACATATTAACACATGGTTTGAAACACATTTGTTTTGTGCTGAACCAAAGTCTTTTGGGTCTTACATTTGACTCTACATAAGTACGATCTCTAGCAGTGCCTTAGTGAAAAAGAGGCATGGAGGAGATTTATCAAGACAGAAATAGGTTTTCTAGCACATAGCTTCAAACTCCATTTTATATCCAGCACATATTACTGTCTTATGTACCACCTTAATAAGTAGTAGAAGACATCGTTCGTCTTTCAAGATAGATAAAACTCATGAAGGGGCTCGTCCGGGATTTGACCTCTCACACCCAAAGCGAGAATCATACCCCTAGCCCAACGAGCCTTGATACATACAACTCATGACGAATTTTTTCGAAAAAATCGTATGGCATTTCAAAGATTACCCTTGCTTTTTCAAAAAGCAGTCAAGTCATGTTTTTCTTTCCAACATGTGTTTCAGAAACACTGTATTTCATTTTCAGAATGCTTGGATTGGCCCATCCACGGTGTACACGGCTTTTGCCCAAAAGTAGATGGGATGGGCTCCAGCTACCCTGTAGGACCCATAAATTAAGAAAAGCTGTGGTCATCAAAATAAAATGGATGAAAATCTTCTGGCTTATCTCTTCTTTCTTTATCTACAAATCGCATGGTATTACAATTTTGATTTCTCTTTCTAATTTACTGTTGCTTGATTGTAAACTCTAACCAACAAAGGGTAACAAATGCTCTCAGTTACAATAACATATTAACACATGGTTTGAAACACATTTGTTTTGTGCTGAACCAAAGTCTTTTGGGTCTTACATTTGACTCTACATAAGTACGATCTCTAGCAGTGCCTTAGTGAAAAAGAGGCATGGAGGAGATTTATCAAGACAGAAATAGGTTTTCTAGCACATAGCTTCAAACTCCATTTTATATCCAGCACATATTACTGTCTTATGTACCACCTTAATTAGTGGTAGAAGACATCCTTCGTCTTTCAAGATAGATAAAACTCACGAAGGGGCTCGTCCGGGATTTGAACCCGGGACCTCTCGCACCCTAAGCGAGAATCATACCCCTAGACCAACGAGCCTTGATAAATATAACTCATGACTAATTTTTTTTCGGAAAAATCATATGGCATTTAAAAGATTACACAGTGCACTTTCAAAAAGCCAGTTGGAAATGTGCTTCTTTCCAACATGTAATTCAGGAACTCTCTATATTTTATATTTAAAAACCTTGGTGTATACTGCTTTTGCTCAAAAGTAGATAGGATGAGCTCCAGTTACCCTCTTGGGCCCGAAAGGTAGGAAAAGCTGTGGTAGTAACAATTTAATGGAGAAAATTATTCTGGGTTGTCTCTTCTTTCTTTTTCTACAAATCGCGTGATATAACAATTTTGATTCCTCTTTCTGAATTAATTTTGCTGGATTGTAAAATCTACCCAAAAACAGTAACCGTTGCTTTCTGTTTAAATAAAAGATGAACAAAGGATGTTAAACACATTTGTTTTGTGCTGAATCAAGGTCTTTTGGCTCTTGCTCATCAATCTACATAAATATGATCTCTAACAGTGCCTTTGAGAAAAAGAAGCATGAAATTCTTTGAAGGTACTTGATTTATATTAGGAAAAGATGTTCTTGGTATTACTTAAGTGATCCCAATTCCAGTGTAAAAACAGCATGTTGTTTTGTCTTAGTTAGGGTCTGGATTACTGATAGAAGACACTGTCTCTCTCTTTGAAGATGTCAAAACACCACTCAACATTCTAATGAACGGGCTCGTCTTGGATTTGAACCCGGGACCTCTCACACCCAAAGCGAGAATCATACCCCTAGACCAACGAGCCTTGATACATACAACTCATGACGAATTTTTTTCGAAAAAATCGTATGGCATTTCAGAGATTACCCCTTGCTTTTTCAAAAAGCAGTCAAGTCATGTTTTTCTTTCCAACATGTGTTTCAGAAACACTGTATTTCATTTTCAGAATGCTTGGATTGGCCCATCCACGGTGTACACGGCTTTTGCCCAAAAGTAGATGGGATGGGCTCCAGCTACCCTGTGGGACCCATAAAGTAAGAAAAGCTGTGGTCATCAAAATAAAATGGATGAAAATCTTCTGGCTTATCTCTTCTTTCTTTATCTACAAATCGCATGGTATTACAATTTTGATTTCTCTTTCTAATTTACTGTTGCTTGATTTTAAACTCTAACCAACAAAGGGTAACCAATGCTCTCAGTTACAATAACATATTAACACATGGTTTGAAACACATTTGTTTTGTGCTGAACCAAAGTCTTTTGGGTCTTACATTTGACTCTACATAAGTACGATCTCTAGCAGTGCCTTAGTGAAAAAGAGGCATGGAGGAGATTTATCAAGACAGAAATAGGTTTTCTAGCACATAGCTTCAAACTCCATTTTATATCCAGCACATATTACTGTCTTATGTACCACCTTAATAAGTAGTAGAAGACATCGTTCGTCTTTCAAGATAGATAAAACTCATGAAGGGGCTCGTCCGGGATTTGACCTCTCACACCCAAAGCGAGAATCATACCCCTAGCCCAACGAGCCTTGATACATACAACTCATGACGAATTTTTTTCGAAAAAATCGTATGGCATTTCAAAGATTACCCCTTGCTTTTTCAAAAAGCAGTCAAGTCATGTTTTTCTTTCCAACATGTGTTTCAGAAACACTGTATTTCATTTTCAGAATGCTTGGATTGGCCCATCCACGGTGTACACGGCTTTTGCCCAAAAGTAGATGGGATGGGCTCCAGCTACCCTGTAGGACCCATAAATTAAGAAAAGCTGTGGTCATCAAAATAAAATGGATGAAAATCTTCTGGCTTATCTCTTCTTTCTTTATCTACAAATCGCATGTTATTACAATTTTGATTTCTCTTTCTAATTTACTGTTGCTTGATTGTAAACTCTAACCAACAAAGGGTAACCAATGCTCTCAGTTACAATAACATATTAACACATGGTTTGAAACACATTTGTTTTGTGCTGAACCAAAGTCTTTTGGGTCTTACATTTGACTCTACATAAGTACGATCTCTAGCAGTGCCTTAGTGAAAAAGAGGCATGGAGGAGATTTATCAAGACAGAAATAGGTTTTCTAGCACATAGCTTCAAACTCCATTTTATATCCAGCACATATTACTGTCTTATGTACCACCTTAATTAGTGGTAGAAGACATCCTTCGTCTTTCAAGATAGATAAAACTCACGAAGGGGCTCGTCCGGGATTTGAACCCGGGACCTCTCGCACCCTAAGCGAGAATCATACCCTAGACCAACGAGCCTTGATAAATATAACTCATGACTAATTTTTTTTCGGAAAAATCATATGGCATTTAAAAGATTACACAGTGCACTTTCAAAAAGCCAGTTGGAAATGTGCTTCTTTCCAACATGTAATTCAGGAACTCTCTATATTTTATATTTAAAAACCTTGGTGTATACTGCTTTTGCTCAAAAGTAGATAGGATGGGCTCCAGTTACCCTCTTGGGCCCGAAAGGTAGGAAAAGCTGTGGTAGTAACAATTTAATGGAGAAAATTATTCTGGGTTGTCTCTTCTTTCTTTTTCTACAAATCGTGTGATATAACAATTTTGATTCCTCTTTCTGAATTAATTTTGCTGGATTGTAAAATCTACCCAAAAACGGTAACCGTTGCTTTCTGTTTAAATAAAAGATGAACAAAGGATGTTAAACACATTTGTTTTGTGCTGAATCAAGGTCTTTTGGCTCTTGCTCATCAATCTACATAAATATGATCTCTAACAGTGCCTTTGAGAAAAAGAAGCATGAAATTCTTTGAAGGTACTTGATTTATATTAGGAAAAGATGTTCTTGGTATTACTTAAGTGATCCCAATTCCAGTGTAAAAACAGCATGATGTTTTGTCTTAGTTAGGGTCTGGATTACTGATAGAAGACACTGTCTCTCTCTTTGAAGATGTCAAAACACCACTCAACATTCTAATGAACGGGCTCGTCCAGGATTTGAACCCGGGACCTCTCACACCCAAAGCGAGAATCATACCCCTAGCCCAACGAGCCTTGATACATAGAACTCATGACGAATTTTTTTCGAAAAAATCGTATGGCATTTCAAAGATTACCCCTTGCTTTTTCAAAAAGCAGTCAAGTCATGTTTTTCTTTCCAACATGTGTTTCAGAAACACTGTATTTCATTTTCAGAATGCTTGGATTGGCCCATCCACGGTGTACACGGCTTTTGCCCAAAAGTAGATGGGATGGGCTCCAGCTACCCTGTAGGACCCATAAAGTAAGAAAAGCTGTGGTCATCAAAATAAAATGGATGAAAATCTTCTGGCTTATCTCTTCTTTCTTTATCTACAAATCGCATGGTATTACAATTTTGATTTCTCTTTCTAATTTACTGTTGCTTGATTGTAAACTCTAACCAACAAAGGGTAACCAATGCTCTCAGTTACAATAACATATTAACACATGGTTTGAAACACATTTGTTTTGTGCTGAACCAAAGTCTTTTGGGTCTTACATTTGACTCTACATAAGTACGATCTCTAGCAGTGCCTTAGTGAAAAAGAGGCATGGAGGAGATTTATCAAGACAGAAATAGGTTTTCTAGCACATAGCTTCAAACTCCATTTTATATCCAGCACATATTACTGTCTTATGTACCACTTTTATCAGTGGTTGAAGACATCCTTGTTCTTTCAAGATGCCACCAATCTACCAATACATTATGATGAAGAGGCTCGTCTGGGATTTGAACCAACACTTTTTCACACCCTAAGTGAGAATCATACCCCTTCCTTAGTAATTGCAGCTACATGATGAACGGCTGTGGCATAATTAAATGTGGAAGAAATAATGTACTGAGAATACTCTTCAAATGCACTGTATTTCTCTTTTGTGTCTTTTAATGTGACTTATAGTTTGTTCCACTTTAGTTACAAAAGAGATCATTCAGTGACGGTGTGCCTCATAATCTGGTGTGCCTTGTAGTGCAGAAAATCAAATGTAAGGTAAAAGATGTCCAATCACAAGCTTGCCTCTATAAAGATGGGTCAATTACAATTGGCTGAAGGTGAATTCACAATGAGTGATTGGCGTTCTGAACATGAAGGATAACCCAAATTAATATGTCCCTTTTTCTTAACCATAAGAAACAAAACAGTCTAAAAGACTCAAAATTCCAGGTCTTTTTGTTTGAAGCTGGTATGTCAAAGATGTTTTGGTTTTGTTTATCAAATTAAAAGTTACACTAAAAGACATGGATTTTCATCTATTCAACTACAACTTTAAATGTTGAATGAATACAAATATTTACATTGTATTCCTTTTAGGTGAAAGAATTGGACTGTATTGTATTGCCACCAAGTTAGTTTAAATCTATGAATAAATTCATGGACCATGTATTGAGATGCATAGCGAATCCTATGAGAGGTAAAGAGAAACCCTAGTGCAGACAGGTAACAGCAAAAAATGTCTGACAATATTAAAATGTTATCTAACTGAAATACAGAAAGTTGTGAATAGTACAAACACGAAAGAAACAGGACAGCAAAGTAAAAAAAGAAGATTTGTTCAACATACATGAATAGAATATGAATAGATCTTTCTAATCTTAACATTTTAAGCGCTTCCTGCAGCATTTGAAAAAGCAACCTGTTGTCAGTAAAAATTTATATTAGTTTTAATTTGAGTTTTCTTCTCTACTTTTATTCTACAGAAATTATTACCCATTAATCTATAAACCACACTCACAGGTTTGTGATGCTCAATAAAAATTTTAGCCAACTAATAAGCAACTTAAGGTGCCGTAATTTCTGAAAATGAGCATCATTTGTGCTGTTAATTGTTTGGTTAAAGGGTTATTATCAATGGATCTTTTGTTTTGTGACATAACAGAAGCGCAAGTGACTGAATTAAACCAAATAATATCACTTCAGGCGAATCAAGTGAATTTCTCCAAATAGAAGTAGTCTGCAGAAACCACTGCAAATGTCAGTGAACACAACAATCAAATATCATAGCAGAGACCGTGGGGAAATGTGCCGGAGTGTAGATAAAGAGGGCACATGAAGCATGCTTTCTCAAGGACTCCGTTTGTCAACAGGGAACACGTGTAAAATCCCCTAAACAGACAAAAACTGACAGCTGCTCTGTTTATGGCACCATCCTTGGCCATCTCCTCCCTGACATATTTCTTCTGGTCTGTCTAAACATATATATTTTTTTTACAAAGTTATTCAGTGGTAACAACATTTATGGCAGAAAATGAAAACGGCTTGTAATAAAGCATTGGGTCACTGAAATTTTAGACTTGTCATGTATAAAGGGATATTTGTGCCACCACATTGCAAAAAATGCAGTTTTAGGATAAAAATGTCCTTAATTGCAAACATAATGTTCACTTGCATTGTTTCAAATTAAAAAAAAATAACATTTGCATTCAAAATATTTTTCTTTGCTTTTAAATTACATTTCTCCATTTGCGACACAAAAGTTTTCAGTACTTACTTTGCTTTCTCCCTATCTTTGATTTTGAGTGCCGATCTTGGTGAGCTTTTGAATGTATGGCAGGGGGAACATTTTTGCTCCAAGGTGAAGTAAGAAAGAAGAATCTGGTCCTTGCAGTGTACGTGACACCAAACAGCCAATCACAGAAAACAGGCTTCATGAGGATTGGTCAGATTCTATCTAATCAAGTGTCTCTGCCTCTAATTGACAGTGGAGGTAAGCATGGATTTTGGATTGATTCTATTTTTATTTATTTTTTTTTACCAGGATTTTGAAGTCTTCAACCCTTCTGGCCCATTTCTCTCTGAGTAGAACACAGAAGGAGCAGCAAAGCCACAAAATACAACATGGCTGAGTATTTATTTATGTTAGAGTAGTGACCAACAGGTTTAAAATGTCCACAGCAGCAAAACCTGCTCTGTCTCTGTTCAGCTGGATAATACATGATGTTACGATTATGATTTTGATCTTAACTATTGTTTTTTTTTTCTTGAATAAAACATTTACATGTGAAGATAAAATATGGTTTTTAATGAATAATTGATTTTTTAATTTAGAAAAAAGGACACGAGTACTTAAAAATAAGAAACCCTTTGCCAGACAGAATAATCTGCTGAAACAAATTTACTCAAAGGAAAAATTTACATTGAAAGTCCAAAATGAATAGAACATATTTATTTCTATAGCCCTTTCACAGAAAGAATCAAAAAGTGATTTTTAAAAAGATCATAAAATCAAATCAAAATGCAAAGAGGTAATAAAATCCAAATTATAATAATTAAAGCTAAAAAGATAGTAAAATACAGTGAAATACAGTACAGTGGGTACGGAAAGTATTCACACCACCTTAAATTTTTCATCATTTAAAAACATGTAAGTTTGAAATTTAAGTTCATTTTTTTCCTCATTAATGTTCACACAGAACCCATATTGACAAAAAAAAACACACTTTTTGACATTTTTTGCAGGTTTATTACAAAGAAAAACTGAAATATCACATGGTCATAAGTATTCAGACCCTTTGCTCAGTATTTAGTAGCAGCACCCTTTTGATCTAATACAGCCATGAGTCTTTTAGGAAAAGATGCAACAAGTTTTTCACACCTGGATTTCGGGATCCTCTGCTATTCATCATTGGAGATCCTCTTCAGTTCTGTCAGGTTGGATGGTAAACGTTGGTGGACAGCTATTTTCAGGTCTCTCCAAAGATGCCCAATGGGGTTAAAGTCAGGCTCTGGCCGGGCCATTCAAGAACAGTCATAGAGGTGTTGTGAAGCCACTCCTTCATTATTTTAGCCTTGTGTTTAGGGTAATTGTCTTGCTAGAAGGTAAACCTTTGGCCCAGTCTGAGGTCCTGAGCACTCTGGAGAAGGTTTTCATCTAGAATATCCCTGTGCTTGGCCAGATTCATCTTTCCCCGGTCATCCAGTCGTCATGTCCCTGTAGCTGAAAAATACCCCCACAGTATGATTCTACCACCACCATGCTTCACTGTTGGGACTGTATTGGACAATTGATGAGCTGTGCCTGGTTTTCTGCAAACATACCGCTTAGAATTAAGGCCAAATAGTTCTATATTGGTCTCATCAGACCAGATCATCTTATTTATCACCATCTTGGAGTCCTTCGGGTGTTTTTAGCAAACTCCATTTGGGCTTTCATGTGTCTTGCACTGAGGAGAGGCTTCTGTCGGGCCACCATACCATAAAGCCCCGACTGGTGGAGGGCTGCAGTGATGGTTGACTTTCTAAAACTTTCTCTCATCTCCTAACTGCATCTCAGGAGCTCTGCCACAGTGGTCTTTGGGTTCTTCTTTACCTCTCTCACCAAGGCTCTTTTCCCCCGATAGTTCAGTTTGGCCAGCTCTAGGAAGGGTCCAGTTCATCCTGAACATTTTCCATTTAAGGATTATGGAGGCCACTGTGCTCTTAGGAACCTTAAGTGCAGCAGATATTTTTTGTAACCTTGGCCAGATCTGTGCCTTGCCACAATTCTGTCTCTGAGCTCTTCAGGTAGTTCCTTTCTCCAATCAGTATAATCAAGCACAGCTGGACTCAAATGAAGGTGTAGAACCATCTCAAGGATGGTCAGAAGAAATGGACAGCACCTGAGTTAAATAAATGAGTGTCACAGCAAAGGGTCTGAATACTTAGGACCATGTGATATTTATTTTTTTTCTTTTTAAATAAATCTGCAAAAATTCTATGGGTCTTTTTTTTTTTTGTCAATATGGGGTGCTGTGTGTAAATTAATGAGGAAAAAAATGAACTTGAATGAATGGATTTTAGCAAATGGCTCCAATATAACAAAGAGTGAAAATTTTAAGGAGGTCATACTTTCCGTACCCACAGCAAAACATGGGCTGAAATCAACTTTAAGCTCTAGTGAATAAAAACATCTTGAAATGTTATTTAAAACACTCAACTAAGTCAATCTGACGCAATGACAATGGGAGGGAGTTCCAAAGACAAGGAGCAACGGTTTGAAAGCAGACATCTCCCCTAGACTTAAAACTGGATTTTGGAACGCTGAAGAAATGCTTGTTGGAAGACTTTAAGGATCGGGTCAAAGAGGAGGGGCTTAAAAGGTTAGAGACTGGGCTTGACCACTGAAGGCTCTAAAAACTAATAGTAAAACTTTAAAATCAATTTGATACTGAATAGGTAACCAATGTAAAGCAGGCAACAGAGGAGTGATTACTAGCAATTTATTGGTTCCTGTTAAAAGCCTTGCTGCAGAGTTTTGGACAAGCTGAAGGCAATTTAGCGAGCGTTTGTTAAAACAGATAAAACAAGAGGTGCAGTAATCTAAATGAGAAGAAATAAAAGCATGTATAATTGTTTTCAGGTCAGATCGAGACAAAATACTATTCATTTTGCCACATTCTTCAGATGACAAAAACAGTTTTTTATTTTCTGTTTAGAGTGACCTTCTAGCAGCATAGACTTGTCAAACAACACCCAGAGATTTCTGAGACCCGACTGGAAAGAAGAGCTAAGAAAACCGAACTGAAGAAATGCTATTTCTTCTGCTTATATGTCTTCGTTCGTGAGCCATCATTCCTTTCATTGCTTCCTACTGCTGTTAATTGAATCCAAAACACTGTTCACTGTTAACAAACAGATCTTAAAGAACATCAAGCTTTTTACCCTTTTGATGTAATGTCAGCAGACAAACTTTACACAGTTTATTTTACAGTTTCAGGAAATTCTCAGCCATAAATTCACAAAACTGACAAAATAAAATAAAAAGAAATGCAAAAAATAAGTATGAATTGAATTGAATATTTAATTCAATTAAATATTGATTGAAAATGTTTTGTTTTTTTTTTTTTTGCCAAAGAGACAAAATCGGGAGTAAATGGTCCCATTTGGCTTTTGAGTCACAGACGTCGTGTTAGATAAATCAAGGGATTTGATTGGATAGACCAATTAGCACGAACCCTCTTGTCTGTGATTGATTGTTTGATGGCACAAATCACACTAAACTGGAAGTTATGAAAGCAAAATCAAAGATGGGATAAAAGTAAGATGAGGGACAATGCATCTGAAAACATTTTGTAATGTATTTTAAAAGCAAAGATTAAATATTTTTATTTGAAAAAGTTTTATTTTTTAAAACTGACCATTTTTTTTGCAATTTAGAAAATGTTGATCTCAAAACTATAGCTTTTGCTCTCAGTGTTGTGGACAAATACTCCTTCATGGTCAACCAGAGCATTGTTTCATATGTCCAGATGATTGCTTTTAATATACCATTTAATGTTTTAAAACTTGGTTGTTTAAGAGAGATCACTATTTAAATGGCCAGGTCCATAGCTTTTCTGGGAAAAAAAATGATTATAAGGTAAAAATAAGAGTCAAAAGGGCAAACTAACCTTTTAGAGTTGAGGGAACATAATCACTACAAATTTCTCCAAATAGCTATTTGAGCATGATCTTTCATGCCTCTGCGTGCTGCGCTTCACACTCACACACCACTGAACAAATTCAAGCATGTGGGAAAGTGGGAATTCATTGTCTTGCCCAGGGACACTTTGACACATGAAAAAACTCGAAATAGAAATGCCATCATTGCAGTTTGGGTGCAGCAACTCCACCCGCAGAGCCAAAGCTCAGTGACCCAAAATGGATGAGCTGGAATGCAATACCAAAACACAGCAGTGGAAAAGTCTACGGATGAAACACATCAGTGAATCTAGTTTCTTTAAGGTAAAGTGTAAAACGACAGTGGAAGAACAAGTCGCACAAATAGTTACAATATCGGGGTTATGCATAATTTTCATGTTTTCAAATGTTAACTAATCATGACCACATCTTAAAATAATACAATCTGAGATAAATAGTACTGTGTTCAATAATGTTGAAAACGAACAAAAGGTCTTACCTTTATTTTGTCCATTGTGATAATAAAGATAAATAAATAATGAGAAACCTAATCAGACTTTTCTTATCGAAAAGTGTGAGCACCTTAACAAAAAACAAAGTCACATCAGTAATTTCTGAAGCTTCCAAGTTGACTATTTTAACAGTTACAACAACCTCTGTAAGTGTAATTACATTTAAAGGTTCACAGAGGGTCAAATTGATCACTCCTTCATACAACTGTATTTTTTTTTATGATTCTGTCTTAGTACAGGGGAATGTAGATGTAGAGATGAAGTCAATTAAGGGAGATACTTTTTTGGTGTGCACAGAATCAGTGAAAAATGACTGATGATGGATCAGCTAACTATCCTTTGATTGTCTTGTGATAATTACAATTCTGGGTGCAGCAACATTTGTTCATTAATTATACACTACTCACAATAAGTTAGGAATATTGTGGAAAAACTCACTGGATGTTGCCCACATAGTGTGTGTTTCACTTCACAGATTTTTGGAAAGGGTTAGGGTTAGACAGAGTCAGGCTCAAATGACTGGAACACAGCTCGAGGAGGGACAGACTCAGATGGATCAGAGTCGGGTGCTGAATTGACAGCTGATGTTAGCAACCTTTTGAATGAAAACATTTAAAAAGTCATTACACAATTCAGAGGATGGTTCCTGGCAGTCAGACTGTGGGGTGTTTAAAACAGAGGCTGCAGTTTTAAAAGCACACGTGGATTGTGGCTGTTGGTCTCAGTGATGTTGGACAAATGCTTCCTATGACTTTTTTACGACGGTCTGATAGTGATGCCAGCGGTCCATTAAAAACTGGAAAGAAACCTGCAGTTTATCTTTTTTCTACCTACGTTCCGCTCTACGATACTCCCTCCTTGCGACACGGGTGCTCTCATTGAAACAGGGCTCAGGTTTGGCCCTAGGTCTCATAGTTTTTAAAGGAGCCACTGAGTCTAGAATGTTGACAAAAGATGAGTGAAACCCTGAGCAGAGTTCCTCTTCAGGCGAGACAGAGGGCACACATAGGTGGTCAAAAGCAGAAGTAAACTGGATGGCAGTGAAATAGTTCAACACTCGACATCGCTGAGCAGGCGTGCCAGATTTAACAGAAGCAAAGGAAAAAAACCAGCATCAAACACAACAGGCAAATGATTGGAAAATGCAGTCAACGAAGTCCATATTTGAGACACACACCACATGAGAGAACGAGGTCCAACGTGTGTGCCTGTTCATGTGTGGGTCCAGACACACACTGCACAAAGTTAAAAGAGTCAACAATAAATAGTCTTTAACCAGAGGTTTGTCTAGACAGCACTCGTGGATGTTAAAGTCCCCAACAATCAAAACAAGATGATAATGAGGCATTAGTTCTGCCAGGAAATCAGAGAAGTCACTTATAAAGTCTGTGTTTTATTTGGGCGGTCTGTAAATGACCGCGCACGTCACCGTGAGAGACCCACCTCGAACAAAGTTGCTTCAAAGCTGATGCCGGAGGACGGAAAAGTCCACTGCTTACATCTAAAAGTGTCTTTAAAAACAACTGCCGTTCCTCCTCCACGACCGGGGTCCTTGAAGAACTCAGGCAGGAGCATCAAGCTGTTAGGAGTTCAGCAAACGGGATGAAATCACCAGGAGCCGCCCACGTCTCCGTTATGCAGAGGAGATCCACGTTCTGAGAGGTGAAGAAATGGTTGGATGGACATTGATGTGAACTGAAGAAGATGAAGCATTTTCCGGTTTAATAAAACTTAGCACAATCTGATTTGTTTTATTCATTTGAGTGCTTAGAGATTAAAAGTTTTAATGCATTTGTTGTTTGCATAGTATACTGTGTAATCCTGATTTTTCAGGACTCTGTTTATAAGAAAATTATTGCAGATCTGAGGAGGCGAAAGACTGTCTCAATACAGAATGGAAGCTCACTCCCTTGGGATGTTTTAAAACTGTGAAACTATATATGTTTGTTCAGGTGTAATTTAACTGTACTTATCTATTTATGTAAATGTCAACTCTTATTCAGAGACCATTTATCGGCCTGTGTGATTTTATCATGTAGTTATATTTTGATTGTTTTAAATGTAATAGTTCCCTAAAAATGAAAAAAAAAATGAAAAAAACAGCAGAGATGTGGGGGTAGTTAAGAAACCAGTTCATCTGGGGACAGAATCCACAAAATACTTCAAGTGAGGACGAACACGTAAAGGAATAATTGGAGGTGAAGACCCAGCCTACTGTTTTGCATAGTCATATTCATTGTGTTTAAATTGATGGGTCAAGGGTCAGAAGGCATCTTCTTCATCGTGCCTGATGTTGGAACATCCATTTAGATGGTAGCAGATAGGGACATTTTGAAAACCCAGAGCTCTATCATTAGCACTTACACTTTAGGAATAAACATTTTGGTGGAGAACCATATCCGTTTCCAAGACCTCGATTATGGAACACGTGTTTAGGCAAAATCAATGAATTTTGACCTTCGGAATGAAAAGGCACAACTCATGAGCAGTTGTACAAAGTAAAGTATTCACAGCACCTCACCTCGTCCAGATTTTATTTTGTCACAGCCTTTTTTCAAAATGGATTAAATCAGTTTTCTTCCTGAAAAGTTATTTAAGTATAATGACAAAGTTGAAAAAGTTATTTTGAAATTTTTGCAATTTAAAAAAAAATTAAAAATTTGAAAAATTATATGTTCGTACGTATTCGTAGTCATTTTGAATGTGACGCCACAAGCTTGGCACACCTTTCTTTGGACAGTTTGGCCCATTCCTCTTTGCAGTTCTGCTTCAGCTCCATCAGGATGGATTGGTGCACAGCCATTTTCAGATCTTTCCACGGATGTTTAATTGGATTCAGGTCTGGGCTCTGGCCTTAAATCTGGCTCTTCTAGCTCTAGCTCTTCTAGCCATCCTGCTCTTTTAA
Organism: Oryzias celebensis; assembly: GCA_014656515.1. Taxonomy (NCBI): domain Eukaryota; kingdom Metazoa; phylum Chordata; class Actinopteri; order Beloniformes; family Adrianichthyidae; genus Oryzias; species Oryzias celebensis. The sequence goes on along the minus strand of BNCR01000007.1, from coordinate 25,428,611 downwards.
ACTTGTGCACATAATAAATTAAAAAAAAATGTGTTTTTTAGGTATACATACTCTTGTTTTTCCTTTCAGATAAAATGTACAAAATAAACAATATAAACAAAAAACAATTATTTATTATTCAACTTTTAAAGTGACACAGCACGAAACACTGCAACCACGACCCAAAACACTAACTAAAACGTGCAAAACTAATGTAAAAAAAATTAAGAAGATTTTTAGTCACAGTAATGTTAACATTCAGAAATACCAAATGGCTCTGCTTTGTGAAGCTGGTCAGGTTCATTCTGTCAGTAAAGATCCGTCGTGTTCTCGAGAAGACTGTTCTCAAGTGTCAAGTGTACAGGTTGATTGTGAAATCAATTCTGCTTGAAATTATTTTCTTGCACACTCTAAATTCTGCCTTCCTATTATCATTAACAGTGAAAAGGCTTCCAATTTTTCTTCTTTTTCAGGTGCCACTCATTTCTTTACGTTTCTTTACATTTCTTTTTACGCATCGCCATCTCTCCCTGGTGCTTCTCCTTCATGTGTGCATGGAACAGCAACAAGCTTTGCACACGCCCCCACGTGCGCTCAGCGCATTGACTGTATAATGGCTCTACGCAGACTTGTATTGATCAGTCATTTGTGGCTTGAAAAGAATAAAAGAAAGATTCATGACACTAAATGAAAATAAGCAGCATTGCTGTGTTCTGAACTAACGGGCAAAAAAGTCAAATTCTTTTGCCTTCTACTGCAGCAGAACATATATACGTATTACTTTTTAACCAGAGCACTGTTCCCTCGTTTATTGTGGGAATTACGTTTTAAAAAAATAACTCATGAAGGTGAAATCAGTTAGGATAAGAGATGTTTAAAACATCTCACTACACACTTTCTACACTTTTCTCAGAGAGACATGAACATTTTCACACTTGTCTCTCTTGTTTAAACTCTCAAACCAGGTATTTTTCAAACCTTTGTAGAAAAATAAGTCGAGGATAATAAAATGTAAACAAAGATCTCATTACGATCTGGAGAGTTGCGCATATTTGTACAGGAGAATGATTGATAAGGTATCCAGCCAATCAAGGTACAGAACATGGTGCGCTGTTTAAAATAAATAGAAGCAGCAGCAGAATCGCTCAGACCAAGAAAGGTGAACTGAGATGTGAAAAGACAGCACTGTATTCCATTCTATTTGACATGATTTTGGGGAATGTTCAGGTGCGGGCAAAGACAGAAGGGTAAAATAAAAAGTCGCCTTTTTTGTGAGTCTCGATCCTGTGGCCAGATTGAAAGAAAAAAAAAAAAATCCTGGCTCTCTGATATTGTTTAGGGGCACAGTCCAAATGTGGGGGCAGGCAGGATGTGCCCCTCGGGCCGTAGTTTGGGAGCCCTGGTTTAGGTGGTCAATCATGTCTGGGTGGGTTTGCAGTTGTGCCATTCTTTCAATTTGTGGATGAGGGATTGAACAGTGGCTCGTGGGATGTTCCAAGCTTGGGAAATCTTTTTCTAGCCCAACCCTGCTTTAAATTTGTCCAGAACTGTATCCCTCACCTGTCTGGTGTATTCCCTACACTTCACGGTGCTGTTTTCTCCTCAATATTCTCTTGACAAACCACAGACTGTCACAAAACAGCTGTATTAGTATACTGAGACTAAATGACACACAGGTGGACTCCATTAAGTCATTAAGTCAACATCCAATCAGTCACCAATAATCAAGCAACTTCTGAAGGCAATTGGATGCACTCAGAGAAAAGGGGCTGAATACTTTTGTGCACTGCACTTTTTGGCTTTATATTTGTTAAAAAAAAATAACTCTTGTATAATTTTCTTTCTACTTCACAAGTATGTGACACTTTGTGTTGCTGTTTCACATTAAATTCCAATAAAATATATTTATGTTTGTGGTAATAATGTGAGAAAATATGGAGAATCTCAAGGGGTATGAACACTTTTGCAAGTCACTGTGCTGGTCTGTCTCCTGGTAGTGTCTTCATGCTCTGGACACGACGTTGTCAGGCACAGCAAACCTTCTTGCCTCAACTCGCCCAGCGCCCTCTGCCTTGAGGCAGGTATACTGACAAATTGCCTGTCTCACCAAGGCCAAGGCCCGATCCATGCCCTAATCCCTAGCTACTAGAAAACTATATAGTCCGGCATTATGTGGTGCCCTGGATTTTAAAAGCAATTCGGACACCGTGCTCATTACTTTTTGGTCGCCATTTTACTTCGGGTGTTGTTTATATGGCGGATGACAAACAACACAATGGTTGCATTACCGCCATCACCTGGTCTGCAAGCTAACTACTTTTTTTTAAATGCCGATTGTGACGTCACTAATTTTCCGGAGAAAAAATAAATCTTAACAGTTTATGAAGGCTATTTATGAATCTACTGTTGTTTTAAAGATAAAAACGTCTGTGGTTTGTAAGAAATATAATTACATACATTTTTGTGGCAATATTTAATGTTTCTGTTCATAATAAGACTCTCAAATCACTAGTCCATCACAAAGTTATTTTTTATCTTCGCATCTTAGAGCCATTTACGGACTCGTGCGAGTAGGCATTTTTTTTCTGTACTTTTTTTGTGTAGCTTACTGAAAATGCCTTCAAATATCCATCTTGCCGTGTTCCTGCTTGCAATATTTCAACTATTTGTAAAAAGATCAAGCCGAAAACGGGGTGAAATGAGACACAGGGAGACAAGGAGAAGAAGCAGATCTCTTAGAAGATTTACTCTGGCTGCCTTAGCCAGAGACGGACAACTTGTGTTATTTCTTAGCATTTGTCACTAATTATGCTCAGGGTTACACCATCTGGTGGGCAGCATAGTAAACATTATTGTTCAACACTGGATTATGAGTTATATATTATAAATAAGTGCAACACTCTTGTGAGTTCAGAGAAAGTGTAGTGTTTTTTCTTCAATCAAACCATAGCCTTGAACACAAAGTGCTTTTCATCAGTTTATTTACAAAAATATTTAAAACACTTGATTTAAATAAAAAACTTACTTTCATATTAAAAAAAAGGAATAAGAAAAATCCAAAAAAAACAGCCAAACAGAGAAGAGATTTTACAGCATTACTAATTTATTCATAAAATAAAATGTAAGCCATCATAATAAACATACCCATTCCAAAATTAAACATGAATAAAATGATTAATGTTACATTTTACAATGTAACACAAGACCAGAATTTCTGTTGACTGGCATGACCGTAGGGCATCTGGAGGAGCAGATTTGGGTTCCTCACACTCTGGGGTGGGCACAGGAGACAGAGGTTCTGGTGTTCCTTTCCTGGCTGGCGTGTGGCACATCTTTAAAAACTAGTAGTCAGGGCCTTTGACATGCCACGCTCCACTGTGAGTGACATTGTCCACAGAACAGCAGACCACATCCTCCAGCTGATGCGCAGGGTCATCCAGGTCGTCGGCGTGGATGAACTGCCATTAGTTGCCACTGGTTTTGAGCAGCTCGCTGGATCTGCTGCCTTCCAAAAGGTTGTGAGGAGCATGGACGCCTGCAACATAAGTATAAAGGCCCAAAAGAAAATGCAGCTTGTCATTTTAACAGGAAGCTTTTTTATTTAGTCCAAATGCAGGCTGTGTGTGACTGTAATGTCAAATTTTTTGATATTTTTGTTGGGTATCCAGGATTAGTCAATGATTCACGGGTTCTGCCCAACAGCTCCATTTTTATTAATTAAACATACCCACCTGAAGGGTACATAATTTTGGGTGACAGTGGGTATACCTGGATCACACATCCCATCACGCTGCTGATGTAACCCGCTCAGTCTTTGTGCTGGTTTTGGGCGATTCTCTGCGTATTTTCGTTTTGAACGACAGGACAGCCGACTAATCTTTGATTTCATGTGTGTTTCCTGTTTCACTAAAAGGTGATGGTCAGACATAGAAGGCTCCTGCCCGCATTACACACAGCACGCCGGAAAAAATAAATGGTCTCTTTAACATACTGTTGTGTCTTGGAGGCGTTCCTTCCTCCTCGTTAAGCGACGGCACCTGTTCCTGATCATCTCCACCTGATCTTCATCACCATGGCTTTTTAAGCACCGTCAAACCTCCAGCCATCTGCTAAGCCAGCCAGCTCACCTGTCAGCCAGCCAGCCAGCCAGCCAGCCAGCCAGCCAGCCAGCCAGCCAGCCAGCCAGCCAGCCAGCCAGCCAGCCAGCCAGCCAGCCAGCCAGCCAGCCAGCCAGCCAGCCAGCCAGCCAGCCAGCCCACCTGTCTGCCTGCCTGCCAGCCATCCAGCCAGCTCACCTGTCTGCCTGCCTGCCAGCCATCCAGCCAGCTCACCTGTCTGTCTGCCTGCCTGCCTGCCAGCTCACCTGTGTGCCTGCCTGCCCTGCCAGCTCGCCCTGCCAGCTCACCTGTGTGCCTGCCTGCCCTGCCAGCTCGACCTGCCAGCTCACCTGGGTGCCTGCCTGCCAGCCCGCCCCATCAGCTAAGCTTGCCTGCCTACCTGCCTGCTCTGTCATCCACTATTCGCCTAATCAATAAACACAACCTTATCTTTTAAAAACGTGTCTGCTCTTGGGTTCCACCCACCTCCTAGTTATTATATATTTTCTAACTTAAAATATACTCATGTAACAAAGAAACACTTAAATCACATACAGAAAAATAATATCTCACAACTAGACATTAGTTACAAATGAAAATGAATATTGCAGAGTGCTGCAAAATGCGACCTACCTCGGGCATGTCTGTGCCTCAACTAATAAAGTTGCGGTGCTGGACAACTAATAGTGACACGAAACAATAGGGGGCGCCAAAGAGCCCATAAAAAATAATACATAAATGGCAAGTGGATTCAAATTTGTTCTGTTAAACTGACACCCTACAGGGAACCTGGGAGGAATGCTGTTGGGGCTCATTACAGCCGACATCACGCCAGGGCACGCTCTGTGGTGGCGAGAGCATTTGGGATGGGGAGCAATATTTTTAGGAGCATTCGAAGTAAAGTCAACCTTTGCTGTTAAAATAATTGCCTACAGCGCCATCCTGCACAATCTGTGCATGAGTGAAGGGGACTCCTTGGAGCCCACAAATGTTGAGCCACAGCAGGATGACTACACCAGGAACCAGCAGGATGAACAAAGTGGTGTCCGATTTGGAGGACAAATCTCTGCTTTCCTGTTAGCAGCAACTGTGAGGCAAATGGCTCTTCATGACCATGATTATTGTTAATATGTTTAAAAAAAATGTTAGAGAAATTGTTACCCATTATCTGTATATGTACTGTAAATAGTTTATAGATTGTTCAGATTGCAATAAGACATGCAAATTATTAGTTTTTGTAAATACATTTATTTTACAATTATCACATTTTTTGCACATTTTTTTCTAAAAGACTTAAGAGCCTCTCCTCTCGCTGGTCAGCCCCATTTCCTGTACCTCTAAATAGAAAGTAACACAATGTACCACAATGACAATAACACTTTAAAGATAAAAATATGAACACCTTAACTGTGAACGTACTCCCATCCGGCGGCTGAGGTGAACCGTTTGCATGAAAACAGGCACTTTTTCTAACTGCAGGCGGTTCAAATTGTTCAAATGTAAACACATTCAAAAAATGTCTCATCAACATATGACCAGGAGTAGAAATCACTCCTTTTTTTATGTACTTCCTATTGAGTTGAATATTGCCGCCTTCAATGCAAAACAATAGCGTTAGCAAAACGATAGCATTAGCAAAACAGTAGCGTAAGCGTAAACGGTAGCGTAAGCGAAATTGATAGGCTGCAGGAGAAAATTCATCATCAGTAAAATAATTACCTAATATGACGTACATCATATTACACATGTAGCAATGTTATATTATACTACAAATACTTAAATACTTACATTTACATGGCCATCTTGCAAGGCATTCAAACACAATGCATTGTGGTCTATATTTTCCAATGCAGTGCCCATCGATGCACACTTGTTTTTTGCAGAGGATTCCGGGAAATTTCTAGTGCACTCGATTTTGTAATTCTGGATTCAGACACCACTACAAAATGGCGAATGCACTATATAGTGCATTATACTGTATAGTGCACTATATAGTGAGTAGTGAATGAATTCGGACATAGCCCTAGTGTATTTCTACAGCGCATTTTTAGTGGATAAAAAGGCTAAATGATTCGTAATCTGGCACCGATGTAATCAGACAGATGGCGAGAAATAAGCTAATTAGGTAATTAATTAAATTACTTTAATTAATTAATTATTTTTTTAAAAAGAGCATCCTTTTATGACAGCAAAAAATAGCATTAGTAAAGCGTGTGCGCTGCTGGGGAAGGGAGGGCCTATTGCTCACAGTCTCACCCAGGTGTATTTTGCAATAGTTGTGGGTGGGTTCTTTTGCTTATTTCCTTTTGATGTCTTCACTGGTAGCACACAGTGCTGTGTTTACAGGGATTTCTAAAATGTGCTGTGAAGCTTGATGGACTGACATTAAGAGGGTTGAGCAAAATAAGGGGAAACCTCACTTGTTCAATTAGAAGTCACCAAAACATCAGCCAGAAAACAAAAGGACGGACAAGTTGCCTGGGTCACCACTTACAGAACCGTCCTTTATTGGAGGTATCTTGGTGACCGTCTATTTCCAGCTGTTGTCTATTCCACTTGCACTAAAATATGTAAAATTAATTGTCAATTATTAGTCATGCCTAATTGGACAGTTTGATTACACAAGTGTGATTGGCCTGGAGTGACTGAGTTGTTTAGGTGTTCCCTTCATTTTTTTGAGCAGTGTACATAAGCAGTTGAGTGGCAGTCCAATACAAGACCAATAGAAATGGTCTCACTGAAAAGGAAATATTTTTAAGATATGTTTTTGTGTTTAAAATCTAGATTAAAGAGAACTAAGTTTGAGAGTTAAATATAAATGGATAATTCAGCAATGATAAAAAAGAGGCAGAGGGAGAGGGTCAAAAAGACAACATTTTTACTTATGTACTGCTTCGTATGGTATTCATAATGTATAAGCCAAAAGCAGCACTTTAGATAAAAGCACCTGCTCTTCTTGTTCAGGTTAATGAAGAGGAAGAGTACAGAGGGCTTTTTGGGATAGAAACTGGTGAAAAGGGTCAAAAGTTATGATGACAGAAGCAGAAAGGAAGGTAAATCAGATGAAGTGGTAAAAGAAGCAACAAGAAGGATGGAGTTAAAAAATGACAAAAAAGATGGATAAAAAGTTAGAATAGAAGTAGATTTAAGGTCGAAAGATAAAGTGCTGAAAGAAAGTTGTGAAAGAAAAGGAGAACTAAAATAGGAATGAGAAAAGAAAAAGTCCTGACTCATGAATAAATAAATTTAACTCCAAGAACTGCAATCTTAAAAGAAGAAAGCATGTGTGATAAATTGAGAATAATTGCAACGTTTGATAGATGTTGATGGATTCCAGATAACAGAAAAAAACCCAACAAAATCAAACATATCATTTTAGGTAACATGTTTATCATTGGTCAGAGATCGTCTGTTCTTACCAGATGAAATGAATCAGAAGAGACACTTAGCATGTAGCAATTTACACTCTGACAACATTTTTTTAAACATACTATGTGTTTGAAGTGAAGAAGTCAAACAATTTACTCTAATAGATACAATTTGAAAACATCTTTGTTTTTCTTTAAAAAGTGTTGATTCTTTTTTCGTGTTGAATTTCTAAAAAAAAAGATCTAATTTATTGTAGATGGGAAAAAAAACTGAGTAATGCAATAATTTATTCAGTTTGGCTTTAGCATTGTATACAGGTTTCATATAATCTAAAAGAAGACAAGTTTTATGATTTTATCGACACACTACTTTAAGTTCACTATGTGTATCCGTGATCCATTCGTCTTAGCTAGCTGCAGGCATTTTTCTAATCTTGCCTTTATTCACAAAATTCCTAAAAAAAAATAAAAATAAAAAATAAAAAAGAAAAAAGAAAAAGAAAAAATTGCAAGTCCACCTTGTGACCATTTGAAATTTGAACAGAATTATCTGGCCGTACCCAGCCACCAACAAGCAAAGACAGGGAAAGGCACTCATTGGAAAGTCTGTGTGACACCAACTACCACACCATGTTCATGTTTCAGTAAAAAAAAGTTTCTTTCACATTCTGATGCTTGGTTTGAACTGCAGCAGATCAACTTGACGTTGTCTACATGCCTAAATGCATTGAATTGCTGCCATGTGATTGGCTAATTAGAAATTTGCAATGCCACTTGGACAGGTGTGCCTAATAAAGTGGCCAGTGAGTGTAGAAGTCCATCAAATGTCTAATATTTGGTGGGCAGACACTGCTTTCTGCTGCATTAACAGACATCCACCTATTATATGTTGACTTTAAAGGTGTCCTGGAAAGACCTTGGGTATCATAGATTTGCTGGGCTGACCTGGGAAACCATTAGTGAATTTCCAGATGAACTAGAAGAGGTAAAGACAGAATCCTCAGCTTGACTCCATAGGATTTTGCCCAGCAACAAAAATATAATATGAATACACAAGTATAAAAACACAAGTATGTGGAAGAGGAGAATATAACAAAACTGTATCCATGTCTACAGTAGAAACATGTATACTAATGCATACTTCAAAAGTTTTCCTTGTTTTCCTTTTCTGATTGCTACAATGGTCGTGTGTGGGTTTTTTGCTCGTTTGTTTTTCAAAATGACTGCGTTCACAAGGATTTCTAAAATGTGCTGTGAAGCTGGATGGACTGACATAAGGGGAGTTGACCAAAATAAGGAGAAAACTCACTTGTTCAAAAATTGCCCAGTGGCTTTGTAAAATACACTGTTTTCAGATACCAGCAGTTTTTATTTTTTAATGTTAGGAAATGATTAATTTTTAGTACAGTTAAAAATCTACATATTCAATACTAAATGACACAAATGGCTCATTCAGACAGACTCGGACCAATCTCTGTCAACTGGATTCAAAATGGTGGCACAGGTTTCAGGAAGCAATGGTCATAGATTTGGCCATATTTTGCGAGAGCTGGAGGAAGAGCTGGAGGAATTTTTGATTGGTGACATCAACACCTCACTTTGTCCAGTGATAACATAATGCCTATGCTTGAAATCCATCCACTAATCTTTTTCCACTTATCATATGTCAGGTTGCAAGGTAGCAGCTAAAACCAGTCCGGTCTTCTTTCTCTACTGAAACTTCCTTCAATTGTACCAGGAGACCGTAGGCGTTTCTGGGCCTGCTGGGAGACGTGGGTCTTCCTCAGGGCCTCCTCCTGGTGGGATATTCCAATACCTCTCAAGGGAAGCCTGCAGGAGGCATCTGAAAGTCATTTTGGCTTTCCTTCATGTTGAGGAGGAGCTGCAATGTTCAAAGCTCCTCGTTGGTAGCCCAGATTTCCACTCCATCTATAGTAGAGGGCCAACTCACCCAGTGGAAAATACGTATTTAGCCACTTTCTCCTTTCGGTCACAGCTCAAAACACATCCCAGATGAAGAATATCATGCCTCACTTTCATAAAGGCACTGCTAGAGATCTTACCAGGTTTGGGCTGCATTGCGCCCTGGGCAAAAATTACCCCCACCCCACCCGCACATATCCACATCCCCGCAACACCCGGAACAGAAACAAAATAGAATAGAGGAATATTATTATTCCTATTATTATTATTATTATTATTATTATTATTGAAGAAAACAAATAAACACAGAGGCCTGATCTCAGTGTTATAAAAGCAGGATCACTGCTCAAACATGGATGAGTCCTGAAACTCAGTGCCCAGTCGGTAATGATGCTGTAAAAAAGATTAAGAAAAAAACAAATTTTGGTTCTTTGTTTCGGACGGTTCAATCACTTTTTCCATGCAGTTTTGCTGTTCAAGTTTAGCCAATTATTTCAGATTTCCAGTAATTGTCATATATAAATTGGTGGGGTTGTGAGGGTTCACAGAGCTTCAGTCCAAAAGGGTGAAGCAAAGGACAGTGAGCAGTGAAATACGTGTTTTTTTCTGCTTGTGTGAAGATGAAGATGCAGATCTGCAGTGACTGTCAGATGGCATGAATTATAACATCTTAAGCACATTTGTGTGCTCTCCTTCACCCTATGACACTGATTTGTCACATTTATAGGTTTTTAGAAAAAATAGCGTTTTTAAAATATATTTTTCATCTTTGAAGCATCTGTTCCACTCTTTAGAGAACATTTATAATCAATCAGAAATTTATATAGCACTTTTTATAATTGGTGACAAAAATGTTCTGTACACAATTACTTCATAGATAAGTGTCTGAAGGATGAAATGTCCTGACAAGGGAAAAAACTGTTTTTCTTTTGTTTGTCCATGTGAAAAGACATTTTTCCTTTAGTATTTAAGCTTGAACAGCTATAGTCTTTTTTCTGTCAAAATTGACAAGTGGAAACATAATTGAAATTTGAAAAGAAAAAAGGCCACATCATGAAATAAATCAGAAATGATCTTGAATTGTGTTTTCTTTTCTTTGAAAGAACTGCATGAGCATATTTTCACTTGCCTTTTTTTACTCCCTTGAGTTAGTTTAGTGCAATAGGTCACTGAAAGGCTACTGAAAAGGTAAAAGGTTTCCATGGGTCAGATTGAATCAAAATGGTTGCATTAATTTTTAATCTTGAAATAAATAATGCAAAGTAAACCAATTGGTTGGAATCTAAATAAAAGTCCATGCTAGTAACTTTTCTCTAAACCAGCCTTTATCTATCAACTTCCTCAATTATGTGAAAGAAGGCAATCTGAAACAAATCAGGAACCAAAAATCTTAAGGTTTATCACGCAAGATGAATATATTTTCTTTTTTTTTTTAACTTGTCCTGTCCAACAGCTGAGCAAACAGAAATGAGCTGAGAGCCTCTTGTATTGGACAGATTTTACTCTTACAATCGGGGGTTATAAATCATAGGCAACACAAATTATATGTTAGTATAAGCCCCTTTTGTAATTTAAACTAAACTTTATTAATATTAATTTTGTTTGTGCTCTTTTTGTTGGACCGGACGGAAAAAGAAAGGGGGAAAAAGAGAGAGTTGTCGGGGGGGAGGCAAAAGAAAAGGGGAAAAAGGGTGGATTATAGACGTTAGAGGATGACTACAGGGAAGGGAGGGAAGAGTCATAAAACTACAGTTTTTACAGTAGGTAAGTTAGTTGTTCACAAGTTCTATTATATAATAGTTAGCATTCGAGTTTAAAAAGTATGTGGGCATAAAGCAAGTATATATTGCTATACTTCATAGCTGCTTTGGTCCTACAATGCAAAATAATAGCAATAATAATTATATAAATATATAATAATTATTATATAATAATAGCAAACATAATAATTGTTTACAATAAGAGAATAAGTGTTACAAAGGTACATATATTTTTATCCAAGTTATTTTATCGGTAGACCTAAATTACAAAGCCTCTGAAAGGCTAAGTTACCATCGTGGAAGGGTCTAAGAATAGGTTAAATGAGCTTGATATGATGTAACTAGTGTAACATATAGTCTGTGGAGACTTTTATTTTTCATTTGAAGATTTTGTTTTGCCATGTTAACCTGGGAATGTTGATGCGTTTTAGGTATGGAGTGTTTAAGCCGGACCAAGGTATTGGGGCGGACAAGTTTCTGCTGTCAATCATCTGCGTCAGAGTTGCCACTGACACAAGGACGAAGAGGTAGAGGAGGGCACACAGTGAGTTTTTGTCATGGACCCCTGAAAAAACATGAACACTGTCTATAATCAACAGATGGCTGTGAGGTTGAGGGCCGTGTACAGTGTTTTGAATTGACTGAATTGACAGTGTGTTCTGTGAAAATGAAAGCATCATATTCTGTACAAAAGACATGCAGAGCATTGCTGTACTGTACAGACAAATCCACAACTACCTTATGTATATGGTTTGAAGCGTTCAAGTCTGTTGAATACTGAAACAGATTTGAACGCTGAGTTTTTTTCTGTATGGTATGACTATCTTTTTAAAACACATAATCCTGGAGCGTCATCAGCTTTTGAAGCATTTTTTTCCATCCAGAAACCTGTTGCCCAATCATCAATCCATGATACATTAGCCACAATGTAGAAGGAATATGGGGCCAATTGGCTAAAAGATGCATGGACTTGCATTGGGGAGCTTTTACTCATTTCAGATTAATGGTTGGTCCAGGAAAAATGTCTCAACTTAAAGATTTGAAAGAGGCTACTGAAATTGCTGCCAAATTAAACACTGCAATGTCCACTATTGTTATGTCTGTAAAATGGGTAAAACTCCATGGAACTGTATATAAATCTGGCCTAATACTATGTGTTGAAGTTGCTAATGACATGCCAGTATTTTGTCAAATCCACACAATTTTTATCAAAGATGAGCAAGTTATTCTAGCTCTTTCTGGTGTCGAAACTGTTTGTTTTGATGAACATTGCTATGCATTCAAAATACTGTTAAAGCCTTTCCAGACTGTGACAGTGTGAAATATTCAAGACTTGTTCTACTAGTCAAGTAGTAGTAGAACAACCAATGGATGTTCAAATGACACATGGACCCTTAGATACCTCCACTAACATAATTCCATATTGCCATCTGTGTTAAGAAGGCATTTTTATATTGCCCTGCATTTTTTTTCTCTTGACTATTTTTTTGTACCCCACAGTGAAAGGTCTCTTTCCATCCTTCAAATGGTAGTGTTTGTGGCGAGTTGGGTGAAAGTTTATTTTAGAATGTTTTGAATGTCATGTTTTTATTCTCAAGTTTTTATAAATTTTGAGAAAATTGTGTTCTGCTTTTTTCCTGCTAACATTCTTAGGCATTATTACAATTTTGCAGAAAATTGCCTTTTAGTTTAAAAAGTGTTAACACTGCAAAAATTAACACTTGAGACTAATTTCTCAATGAATAGTGTCAAGTTTAACACTGGTGGAATACACTTACAGGAGTTAATTGTGATTAACATAACTGTTATTGTAATTTGTAAACAACAATGTGGGTGTTAATTTTTGTCAAAGTGTAAAAATTATTTAACAGTTTCTAGTGTTAAAGTTGTACGGATAGCGTCCATTATTAGCCCCCAAAAGAGTTACGCTAACCCTGAAAATTCAACACTATGTTCAATGTCACTTTAACACTGTGTAGATAAGGACTGTATGTTATCTGGCTCAGACTTAAAATTAACTCTTCAAGTGTTGCATTTACACCTCTGTTTTTACTGTTTTCCCAGGACTACCAAAAGGAAACTACAGCTTATTCAGAACTCTGCTGCTCGTTTTCTCACAGGGACCAAAAAGTAAATCACATCAGTCCAGTTCTGAGGTCTTTACACTGGCTGCCTGTCTGCCAGAGAATATACTTTAAGGTTATGCTACTGGTTTAGAAAGCTTTGAATGGTTTATCACCAAAGTACAGACCAGACCTCTCTGCTCATCTGAATCCAGTCTTTTGGCAGTTCCTAGAGTCCAAACTAAACATGGAGAATCTGCATTCAGCTTCTATGCTCCACAGATCTGGAACAGACTTCCAGAAAGCCTTAGATCAGCTGAAACACTGTGTATTTAAATCCAGGTTAAAGACCCACCTGTTCTCAGCTGCATTTGATTCATTGGATTCAAAAGTTTACATCCGCACTGTTTATCTATGCTTGTTTTAAACTCACCTCTTTTTAACTTTCTTTAAATTGTATTGTAGTGATCACATCTTTCATGTTTTATGTGAAGCACTTTGAATTGTCTTTGTACATGAAAGGTGCTTTACAAATGAACCTTACTTTGCCTTGCCTTGTTTGTTATTCACACAAAAGTAATTTACAATTGACTTTCTTCCAAGAATTACAAGGAATCTGTGAAACTTTTGAATCACACTGATTTAATTTTTGGCTAAAGATGTTCTTGATCGATTTTCAGTAAGCGAATCGGATCATCAAAACAAAGAAATATCAACTATGAATCGGATCAGCAACCACAAGTTATGATATGAATCGAATTGTTGTTAAAACATAAGTTGATGGGTGATTTTAAGAAGACGACTGCAGTCAAATGAGCTGCTGTTCGCTTTTGGAGCAAGCGATTACCTAGTGGAAGTGCAAAGAAAGCAGCAAGGAATTAGAAGTACTGGTTTGAATATTGATTTCTGAGCTACGACGAAGTGTGTGTCTCCACAAAAATGATTCTCATGAAAGCGAAGATGATTTTTTATACGACGATTGATGATCCTTTAAGGAGAAAAGAAATGTTCACAGCCACTGTTAATCAAAACAGAAGACATGTTCTCATTTCAATAAATCCTGAAATGTTCATCTGGTGCTTTCTGCATTTTGTGACCAAATCTTGCCATTTGGTTTGTGATGGAATAAACGCTTGTCTTCAACAGACGCCGGACTCTAATAAACAAATAATTGGCTGCAGAATTTTTGAAATAAATGCCAGGGCTACTATTTGAAGATTCACTTCATTCATCATTCATTTTCTGAACTGCTTTATCCCTTTCGGGGTCATGGGGCTGCTGGAGCCTGACCTGGCTACTAGTTTGTTGCAGGGGCCACAATCACACACCCACCCACACACTCACACACTCACATCCACACCTAGGGACAATTGACCAATTAATCTATTAAGCAAGTTTTTGCTTGGTGGGAGGAAGCTGGAGTCCCCAGAGAAAACCCACGCATGCACGGGGAGAACATGCAAACTCCACACAGAAAGGTCCCCCATTGGAGACACTGTTTCAAGTCCCCCTGCCAGGACTTGAACCGGGAACCTTCTTGTGAGGCAAGAGCGCTAACCACTGAGCCACCGTGCAGCCCCACCTTTATTTCAAAATATTTTATAGTTACAGGTCTCAAAATGAAAAGAAAAAAAAAAACAAAAACTTTTTTTCAGTGGATCTTTCAGTGAAAATTGAATGGTTTCTATAGAACATAGGCCCTTCAAACACATGTGGAGTACCTTTCAACCACTTAAAGGAATAGTTGTAAAACAACATATAGTTTGTGTATTTTGACTCAAACACTGATGTTTTTCTAATTCTCAAAAGTCATATAATCAATAATACTCAATAATCATATTGTTTTGAAAAAAAAAACTGGACAATTCATGTGTTACCTTTCATGATGAAAAGCAGTGGCCCAAGAACGGAAATAGGAGCAACCCTGTACTTCTCTGTCAGTGATGCTGTGTTGAGTTATTTACAGCTTTCTATCACACAGGAAAGTGTTCATCTAAATCCTTTAATTCAGTACTCACAAAGGTTTTTTATTAGTAATTCATAAGACAAATATAAAAAAAATAAGTGAGATCACACTGAAAATAAGCAAAGTCAAATTTCAATAAAGATGAAATATAATGACAATTCTAAAAGAAATTGAACTCATTTTGATCAATATAAATTAGATCTGGATCTTTATGAGTCACCTAAACATCAGAGAATCAAATCAAACTAACCAAAACAGTGGCTACACCTTATACTACCAAATGTTTAACAGTATGCAAAAGGCTTTTAGTTAAAAAACATGACTCTGGAAGTTTGTGTAGTGCAGCTCCTAAAAAAATAAAATAAAACACTACAATAAAACATTTCTCTGCAGAATCCTGATACATTTTTCTACATTTATAAGGACCTGGATGCTTAATACATCAATATTACACTGCAAGGTAAACTGGGATAAATGATCAAATTTGTAGGTAGAAGAACAGCACTCAGAGACAAAGAAATATGATTCAACGGTTGTGCTCCCCATCATCCCAGCTTTTTCAAAAACACCGTGAAGCAAGGAAAGCTCAGAAAAAATTAGAAAACTTCTGGTCCAGCTGCTGAAATGGCATCAATATACCAAGAGAAGTGTGAACACACTCTTTTATGACTGTTATTAATAATGCTCAATAATATTAGAAAAACACCATTGTGCAAACAGTTCTTTTTACGGTAAATTAGCTGTTGCCTTCCAAATCAATTTTTAAACTGAGAAAGACGTTTTTCTTTTTGGATCAATCTGTGGAAAAGCTTTCTGTGGTGAGCAGTTCTAAAAAAAAGGGCATCTCACTTCTGCTGCGAGGACCCTGAGCAGCACGATGGAACCATCTCTGTGTCCCTCTGTCCCTTGAATCTGGGACTTTTCCAAAGGCCAGATTTGATGGGCACCAAAAGCATCCTCCCCATTTTCCCTGTTTTAACCTTTTTTTGCATTGCTGCTGTGTGATTCAGCGCTCACCACTGAACTTCTTGACAGATCCATTTCCTAGAGTTCATGGAAAATAGAGCTTTGTTCTGTTATGCATTTTGTAAAATATATATATATTTTTTTTTTTTAGAAAAAAAAATACCATCTTAATTTAATACTTAGATTGCATTGCTACACATTACAGTTGTGCGGGTGATATAACCCTGTCTCCTGCATTCTACTCTAACACCAGATACCTTCATGTCTTTGTTCACTGCATCCATAAACCTCCTCGGTCTTCTTCTAGACCTCTTGCCTGGCAGCTCTAGACTCAGCATGCTTCTACCAATATATTCACTGTGTCTCGTCTGGACATGACAGAATCATCTTAGTCTGGTCTCTGGCTTCATCTCTGCTACCTCCAGTTCTACTTCCTGTCTTTTCCTCAGTGCCACTGTTTCTGTGTCAAACAATGTGGCTGGTTTCACCGCAGTTTTGTACATATTTCCTTTCATTTGAGCTGAAACTCTTCTATCACACCTGACACTTTTCTACACCCATTCCAACCTGCCTTCACCTGCTTTTTCACTTTTTTTCCACACTGTGCATTACTTTGGACAGTTGACCCTAGATACTTCAAATCCTCCACCGTCTTTATCTCTTGTTCCTGTAACCTCACACTTTCACTTGGGTCCCTCATTCACACACATGTACTCTATCACTTCTGCTCTTAGTCTAGCTTCCACTACTCTTTTCCATAGATAGATTATATGGCTCATCAGCTTTACTCCTCTGTAGCTGCCGTAAATCTGCACATTTCCCTTCCCATCACACTCCTCCATTCCTCAGGCATCTTCTCACCACCTAAGATCCTGTTAAACAACCCAGTCAAAAACTCCACTGCAATCTCTCCCAGACACTTCCATACCTCCACAGGTATATCATCAGGACCAAGTGTCTTTCCACTCTTTATCCTCATCAGTGCCCCCTCTACTTCTTTCTTCCAATTCTTTGTTACTTCCTGCTCCACACTGACTCTTCAGAGCTGGTTCAATTCCCACCTTGTCTACCCATGTGTCAAAGTGTCCTTGGGCAAGACATAGACTCCCACATTGCCTGTAATGGAAGGTTGGTGCCAGTGTTCAGTGGAGCCACCATCAGCGTGTGTGAATGGGACTCTACAGTGCCTTGGGCCTTCAATGAAGGTAGAAAAGCACTATTTAAGTATACACCATTTACCATTCTGTCCGGGAACACTCTCACCTACTGCCTCTTTGCAATTACCAATCTCCTTCCTACTACACCATCTACACAAAATGTAATCTGTGTGCTACTACCTTTACACTTATAGGTCACCCTATGTTCCTGCTTCTTCTCAAAAAATGCATTCACTGTAGCCATTTTTTTCTTTTATTTTCTTTTAACAATTAACCACCATCTGTCCTTCTACATTCCTCTCCTGGAAACCAAACCTGCATCGCTCCTCATCACCTCTGTATCCTCCACCAACATTAAAATCTGAGCCAATGACAACTCTCTCACTTTTAGGGATGCTCATCATCACTTTCTTTAGGTCAAGCCAGAACATCTCCTACTCCTCCTGCTCACATCCTACCTGTGGGGCATACCCACTAATAACATGTCATATAAATTCACATAAACACAAAAGAAAAACACATAAAGAGACCACACCAACAAGGAAAGTTTTGAATGCCAGGATCTAAACTAAGGTTTTTCAGAAGAGGTTTAACAACTGGATATTTAAAAGACTGTGGCACATAACCTGTTTCTAAGGAGGTATTTATTCTGGTTAAGGTCCAAGACAAGGTCCAGGGTGTGCTCGTGACAGTGAGTGGGTTCCCAGAGTTGGGACAACACTCAAAAGCACCTTGTGTTTGCATTTATTTCAAGATTTGATTGAAATTATTTTGCATATTGATATTGATTTAATCTTGTGGAGTCTTTCTAAGATCTAGGGTACAAAGCAAAAATAAAAAAGAAAAGTACAATTCCAATTTTTAAAAATGTTTGACAATTCGCATCACTGGTTTTGTGTTCATAGACTAAGTTTAAAAGTTTTTATCTTTTATCTATTTGTTTTTTATCTATATTTTATCTATTTTTATTTGCTCCTGGCATTTTTTTTACATTTCATTTGGTCATGCAGGTTCTGTTTTTCTTGTGTAAATGTGACACATTTTAACTTTGAATTTCCTGTTCTTTTTTGGTTTTGCTACTTTTTCTCTGTCACATTTTTACAGTTTTGTTTAAATCACCATTAATTTGACTTTTTTCACCTCGTACCAGTACAAAGTGTTGTATTGAGATTCGTTTGCATTTGTACAGTGATTTTTTATGGCATCAAACATAAAAAAATTATCAAACTCTTTGCTTTTCTTGTAAGAGTGAATAAATATGGCAGCTGTGTGGTGGAATTGTCCAATGGTCGATTGCACATTTGGTATTACATTTTTTTTTTTTTTAATTGCTTACACAAAATTTTAAAAACAGGGTTCTTTTTCTCAAAATACAATCACAATTATCCAAACACCACACCCAATTTGCAGGATTCCTAAATTGTTTTCAAAGTGACACACTACAGCATTTTTTAGTGCTGTTGTGGTCACTGTTCAGATTGGCACTCCTTGCGGTTTCTTCTTGTCCTTGCAATTTAACAGATTGTTCAGACTGGTTGGAGTAGTACAGTAGAGGCTTTCAGGTTGAACTGATAACTGAGAAGCAGCTGAACACTAAACAGCAAAAAAAAGGTGGATGAGAGCATCTGAAAGGGAGACCAGAGATGAAAAACAAGTGTCTTTTCCTTCCTCTGGCTCTTCAAGTAAAGAGACGCCTTAATGAGGCATTAGGCAGTGCCACCTCTGTAAGGCTGAAAGCAGACACTGTCCTTCAGTTTAGCAGTTTGAAATTGACAGAAGGAAGGTTTTTATAAAGACTCTTCAACACAGACAAAAGTATCTATTCTTGGTGTGGAACATATCATCGCTAAATCAAACCCTTTTACATCAGAGAAAAACAACTTGAATTATATACAATGTATCTGGAAATTATTCACAGCGCCTCACTACTATGATGTCACAGCCTTATTTCAAAATGGATTAAATCGGTTTTCTTCTTGAAAAAAAAGTTGAAAAAAACCCATAATGACAATGTTGAAAAAGTTCTTTGAAATTGTTCCAAATTTAATTAAAACCTGAAAATGATATGAATATTTATTCCCAGCCTTTGCTGTGAAGCTCCAAAGTGAACTGAGGTATATTCTGTTTCCTCTGATGAGCCCTGAGATTCAGCTGCCTTGTTGAAGCCAACCTGTGGTCAATCCAGTGGATTGGACAGGATTTGGAAAGGTACAATCCTGTCTACATGAGGTCCCAGGGTGGACGGTGCTTGTCAAAGCACAAACCAAGCGTGAAAGAAAAGGAATTTTCAATAGTCCTCCGAGACAAGATTGTGTTGAGGCAAAGGCTGGGGAAGGGTCCAGAAACATTTCTGCTGCTTGAAGGTTCCAATGAGCACAGTGACCTCCATCATCTGTAAAAGGAAGAAGTTTGGAACCACCAGGACTCTTCCTAGATCTTAGTTGGCCGGCCATCTAAGCTGAGTGATTGGGGGAGAAGGGCCCTGGTCAGGAGGTGACCAATAGCCCAATGGTCACTATGTCAGAGTGTTCCTCTGTGAAAAGAGGAGAACCTTCCAGAACAGGGGTGTCAAACTCCAGGCCTCCAGGGCCGGTGTCCTACATGTTTTTCAACCAACTGGCCATTGAAGCTCCTGATTGGCTAAACACATCTGATCCAGGTAATCACCAGCAAATTGAGCAGGATTTCTGGAAAATCAGCAGGAGGCCGGCCCTTGAGGACTGGATTCTGACACCCCTGTTCCAGAAGGACAACCATCTCTGCAGCACTACACCAATAAGGCCTGTATGGTAGAGCGGCCAGACAGAAGCCCCTTCTTACTAAAAAGCACATAGAGGCTCATCTGGAGTTTGACAAAAGTCACCCGAATGATTCCAAGATGTGGAAGGAATGGCTTTAGAACAACTCTGTCAATGTCCTTGAGTGGTCCAGCCAGAACCCAGACCTGAACCCAATTGAACATCCATGGAGAGATCTGAAAATGGCCATGCACCAACGCTTCCATCCAACCTGATGGAACTTGAGCGCTACTGCAAAGAGGAATAGACCAAACTGTCCAAAGAAAGGTGTGCTAAGCTTGTGGCGTCATAATGAAAACAACTTGAGGCTGTAATTGCTGCCAAAGGTTCAGCAACTAAGTACTGAGCAAAGAGTGAATACTTATGAACTGTTCATATATTTTTTAAGGTTTTTTTTATTTTTTAAATAATGTGCAACAATTTCAAAATAACTTTTTCGACATTGTCATTATTGGGTGTTTTTTAAATATTTTTTCAAGAAGAAAACTGATTCAATCCATTTTGAAATAAGGCTGAGACAAAATAAAAATGTGGAAGAAGTGAGGTGCTGTGAATACTTTCCGGATGCACTGTTTATCAGAAAAAGACAGAATATCCAATGGGCAAAGCAACAAAATGCAATACTGAAAACTCTGTGAGACCTGTGTCCAGAACACTCAGAGTCTGGACTGTCTGGTTCAAAGTTTTAATTAAAAACTCAGATGAGGTAGACAAGGGTGCACAGCAGCAGCAGCAGAGGTAATGCCAGATAACCAAGTCTCTTTGCAGCTGAGGTTAAGGGAGACAAGGTGAGTATTTCCTGTGAAAACAGAGAGGATTAACAGTAAAGATAATTCTTACTTGAGATTTTGTCGACTTTATCTGACGGTTTCTGGCAAGCAACACTAGAAATGGCTAAACAGTGCCAAAGTAGAGAAGCAATTTGATATGCCCATTGTATCCACGAGACCAAGCAAGACAGTTGCTTAAACAATTTCAGTAGGAATGGAGTGTTTTCTAACTATAAAAGTCGTATTTACTTCCAGAAGCAAAAGGGGAGGAAAGAATATTTAACAAATAGTCCACAGTGTTAATCAAAGAGCATAATCAAAATACCATTTAGTTCGCAAACAGTGTCCCAAGAAAACTTACAAGGCCAGAGACAAAGCGCTGATTATAAATAAAACACAGTCTTAACTAAATTTAAGTAGATGGAGACATTAGAATGTATAGTATAAACACTGAATGAACTTAAAAACTCTGATAATGAGACAAAGAAAGTCATAGTGAGAGTCCTAACACTGATAACTCAGTCAGCTCAAAAACAGCCAGGGGTTGTAATCCTGTTTAAAAAAAGTCTCATCCGTCCACTGCTAACAGGTCATATTTGGTGTTTGGGCAATGTTCAATTGTTTGTTTTCGACAATTACAGCATTTTTAATAGTATACGTTGCAGTTTTTTTTTGTTTTCTTCTTTTGGACGGGTTGGATAGTTTGGAGACTGAGGTACAACTTAGACATGAGTTTTTTTGTTTTTTTTTAATAAATAACAAGAGCCACTGGAGGGCGCTATAGATATGCATAATCAATATTTGCTACTAGTAGTAACACAGAAAAAGAAGGACCGTTTTATGAGCTTGGCAGAATTTTTCCAAAGCAACACAGATAATAAAGAACCCAGAAGAGTTCGTTATTTTTAGGGATATAAGGAGTTTAACTGACTTGTTAACATGTTCTTTATACTATGGTTATCTGAAAAATTGCTTATATATTGCGCTAACATACTGGGTTCCACTTATCTTTCATGAAGCTAAAAAAGCATCAGCCTGTCACCAAAGTGAAGTGTGCATATATTCAGTTCATTATTGTTTTGTTGATGCCATCATTTTGATTTGCCTTTCAAGAAGAAGCGTCTGTTTTTGTTTCTCCCAATTTCTCCCAAAAGTGCGACTTATACTCTAGTGTGACTTATTCGATTTTTTTTCGTCTTTATTATGCATTTTTTGGCTCCTGCGACATACTAGTATGGTATAACTTGTGCATGTCAACTTTAAATATATCATTTGTCAATGAGAATAGTCCAAAATTGTATGTTGCTTGGCTATTATGCACTTACCAAAAAAGCAGTGACACCACAGGACAAGACATCTGTCATTGGATAAGACTCTGCTACTTTTAGCTTATAAGCCTTTAATTTTTTATTTGTTTTTTTCGTTTTTTAGCTAACATAAAAAATGTTGTTACTTAAAGACCTAGTCCAATGAAATTTGTATTTGAAAGTTTTTTTTCTTGTAGCATTTTTCTTTTGATAAAGGATATATATAAAAATATATATATATTTAGGATTAAAATGGACTTTTGTGATGCAAAAGACTCCATAGTAGGCCAAAGATTTCCTGCTCTGCTCCATCCTAATGCATCCACATGCAATAGATCCATTACAGTCTTTGTTTTTATTGTCTGAGCCAGCATCTGGTTTAGAATTGTATGTCTGTTTAGCTCTAATATTGCTGATTGTTTTGTCGCAACAGTGATGTTCGCTTGGGGTTGTCGGGGGCTGTAAGCTAGCGGGAGAGAAACAAATGGATGATGGGATATCAGCGGAGGCTTACTTCCGTGCCAGCAGTCCCGTCCACAATTCAGAGACAACTTTGTAATGAACTGCACTGCACAAACTTAGTCCTAGAAAACAACACAGGTGTTTTTATTTTGGGGAAAAATGACATTTTCAGAACAAAAAAACCCCACTGGAAATGCTTTTACAATACATCAAAATATGATTGGACAGGGATATGATTACTTGGGATCCAAATGTGGAAGACCAGAGACTGTCAGAACAATATTGAAATATTTTAATAAATAAACAGAATTTTTGCTTGGAAAACTGAGTTATGGTTAACCTGAAACAATAGAGAACTTGAGAGTTGAAGAAACAAAAAGGCATTAAAACTTGGGTTCTGACGAAATTATGTTTTATAAATAATGGGTTTACAAGGACATTTACACCACCAAGCGTGTTCGTGAAAATCTACCACCAGCAGCTGATGATAAACTGATGCTGTGCTTTTGACTTCTGTCAACAACTTGCATTTCTGCCAGAAAAGTTGCATTACTCAGATTTTTTACAGAGGCATATTTCTAACCGATATGTTTAAAGTAAAAACATGCAGCCATGTTGGCATGCAGTTCACAACCAATTTCCCTGGAGAGTTCAGATAAAGATCATGTGGTTAAAAATGCAGACTAGAGAGGAAATTGTATTTTAAACGCTTGCTGTTGAAAAGAAAAAATAAAAATAAAACCTTTAGTAAATACAAAGATTGTTGTAAGTCCTGTACAGACCTACATTGTAACTTCCTTTATCTTTCTCTGATATGTGGTACATAAAGCATTTACATGTGAATATAATAACTGACCACAAACACATTTCTCTTGTTTTGTTAGAAAAATCTTGTTTCTCACAAGATTTTTTAACTGTCTGTGTTTTAATTACTGTATTTTATTCTGGATGAGCTCATTCCATAGTTCATGTTGGTGGGAGTGTGTGACAGAAAAACAGCAGAGCATTCACATTGTAGCTGATGACTGTTTGAAAGTAGAGTAATAAATCAAACGTATTGCAGGAAAATTCATGTTATAAATGTCTTTATTCTTAAACAAATGAGGCTGATCTGGCAGCACAGGGGGCTGAGTTTAATCCACATGATGAGCTGTGGTGTCCTTTATCAGCCTGAAAGCAGCTCTGCAGAACAGGAGCAGGAGAAACAATGCTGTCATGACAGCATAAGACTTGAGAACAAACTCAACAGCTGCTGGGAGCTCGGGATCCAACAATACAGACTTCCCACGGCCCAAGTGAGCGTACACCAGCAGATGGATCTCAGCGGCCCGGGAACCCTGAAGCCAGCAGTAGTACACCCCTTTTACAGAACAGCACATAACATAAAATGTTTGAGTCATTTTTAAAGCTGGTGTGCAGTTTTTATAAAACAGAGCTGATGTGGAAACTGCATGTATGCAGTAAATGTACCTGAATCCTGTGTCTTTGCTGGCTGGAACACGAGGTGGTGCCCCGTATCTATCAGCAGTCTGGCGGATGTGGCCCTGATGTTACCATCTGATGGGTGATGGAACCTATAGATGGGTGTAGAGTCTTGATCCCAGGCCACAGCCATGTCAGGACGGGCCCCGGGACATCCAAGGGTGAGAACAGTGTCTGCTGGGTGGCTCAAATAGAACACCTTAATCTGTGCCGTCTGGGAGGCCGAACTGTTGCATAGAAGAGAAATCATCGTAGTATAACTTTTTACATTATAGAAATGCAAGAGTTAAAGGGCAACATACTGGAAGTTTAGGGATAGGATCTCTGTGTGGTTAAATACACATGCGACCTCCCTAACACAAATGCTAGTTTAGAGTTATAGACTTAAAAAGTGTTTGCATCTACAATACTTTAAATGTTGATATGTAATATGCAAATAAAGACTCATCTTACCATAATTAAATCTTTCAGCATATACTGATGAAATCAGAGGCAAAATAATGTAGTTTGGATGACTTAAAAGTGAAACAAATACATTATCTACGTCTGCAGCAACAAGGACAAGGGAGCGCTGGTCTTCCTCTGTCACTGTCAGGTGGACTCGTTGACTGTATGTGAAAACTGGGTCAAGTGAGTGTGACATCACCTATAAAAATTGACTAACTCCAACAAAATAAAATAACTTCAGTGGCCTTTTTTGTGATATGGACACCACCATGTTGGAGCCATACAATGTCAGTGTTTGGTCTGAGTCACTCTGAATCTTTGTTTCTATGGTAATCAATCTGGCCAATCAGCTGTGAGCTTGTTGGAAGTCCACACCCCTTCTACTTGAAAGACGGCAACAAAAAATCTGTCAATCAAACATTTAAAAATGTAATGTATTACCACCTATTTTTATTGAGGCATTTGATGAATCAGTTTATACCATCAACAACTTGCACTACAAAAAAAAAATCATTAAAAAATGGATAATCAAGAACAAGCTTAAAAAAAAATACCAGAGCAAGAATAGTTATTCTGACATACAGAATGACTGAGGATTATTTCTCAGTAAAGGTTTATGGGATTTTGACTTCTTGGAAGCAGTGGGTACTTATTGTTTGGAACACAGGGGGGAGGGGTGACTCAGTCCAGTTGTCATTTACAGTCAGTTGGTAGGTCTGCAGCAGCACCCACTATTCCAACATCAAAAGTGCTTCACGTTAAAGCCTGTTTAATGCATCACACTGTGACACGTCTCACAACATGCATTCAAAATGTACTAAATGTGAAAGTGACTAAAAAACTTCAGAAAAATGTGTTTGATAAGATTTCTATTAATAAGGTGATTCTTAGCAAAAGTAGTTGACTGTGACATTTTAACCCAGTTCAGACAGCTCTGTGAAATGTGCTTAGGTAGATTCCAGCTGGAGCACGAGGCTTTTGTATGTCTAAACTTTTAAGTACATGCTGAAGGCTGTCATTTAGATTTTTACCAGTATGTTTTTGTTTGTTTGTTTGTTTTTAAGATCATTCATTCTTTTATTGACATTCTGGGATGCGTTTCCTCACATAGCCAACAAATACAGCATTTTGAGGTAAACGAAGAACTTTATTTGGTATTCAACCTTTGTTCGACATTTTTTATCTAATCATGTACTTTTTTGTTTAGTATTTCAAAGATTTCTCATGTCATCTTAGATTAATATAGTAATTTTTTTATTTATTTTTATTATTCTTGTTTTCAGCTCTCCTTCTAACTACCTTTTTCCCAGGAATCTCCAGTTTTATGAGATATACGGAAGAATAGACCCTGTGCACGGAGCTGTGTGACGTATTTCCAGTTTATAAAAAGAGCTCTCTTTTATTTCCGTTTGAGGCTCACGGTGTGCATTGATTTAGCAAATCTCTGTGTACTATTCCTGGGATTGTCTAATTTTGGTTATTTCTTCCATGGCTGATGTTATTTAGACGTATTTACTTGTGACTAGAATACATTGTTGAAGAGTAGATGGAAATTCACGTTGATCACACATAATACATGCAGCAAAGACGCACATTGTTGCTTTGCTCGCATGTATTTTGATTGCATCCAATGCTGGTTTGTCGGCTGTACGTATTTAAAATTATGCTTGGAGTTCAAACCCCAATAGCTGTCACGCACCTAGGTACGTGAAACAAGTTTTCCATATCCCCTGGCAGACCGAGCACAGACCCTGAGGAAAGGTAAGAATTACAGTTATGGTTAATATGCCAAATGGTTTCCCAGTTGTGTCTGCTAATCACTGATCTCCGTGCTTTGGGTGAGTGACAGTTAACGGGACTTTAACATTAATTACAAACGACCAGTATCGTTTAGCCTTGGAGACCCTTAAAATACATGTTGCAATCCAGCAATCTGCATATTGGCTTCACGTAGTGCGTGTCATCAACATGAATTTCCATCAGTTTTTGAACTGGTCATCCATGCAAAAACATCAGCCTTAGCAAATTAACTTCAAAATTGCTATGCAGGATGACACAAATGATGTAAATCCTTTTTGCCTTTTATTTTGGGGTGTTTCAGTAGAAAGACGTGCAATACACTTAACATCATTTATAGTGACTCTGGGTAGCTTGTTAACTTTAAATACAGTACTCCGCTATTTACATGTAAACAACATAACCGGAAATGATTGAGCGGTCAAGTAGGTCGTGCACAGAGCTCATTGGAATGTTTCAGGAAAAAAATATATATCCAAGTCATCTAATTGGAATGTGCATCAGTCAATAAAAGAATCCTTATATCTTTGCTGAGTAATTAAAGGTAAGAATCAAGATAAAAATATTTACTTTGGCATTTTACCCATTGCTGATTTGAGCTTTTTGATCAGAACAGTTAGGTTTGATCTAAACTCACTCACCTGGACCCAAGAAAGGAAGCAAAAGCCATTAGTTTGGAAGGGGGAGAAGCTTCTGTCGGACATGGCACCTGACACCTTCTGACCTCCATCTTTGGACCAACTTTGCTTTGCTTGAGTTGGGTAAAAGCAATAGGTACTGCCTCAGAACCACAGGACGCCACTGTCTGGTTGGTCCACCTGTAGCGCACATGCAGGAAGTGAGAGTGGACGAAACAGAGTCCGATGCGGACCTGCTCCCCTTCAACGCTGCAGCGATCGCACTGAGACCAGGGCTGGAAACTGGTGAAGACCTTAAAGAGAGGATGGATGTTTGCTGTCTCCTCTTGGCTTTCCTTCTTAAAATTTTGTTGACCTAGCCTGGAAGAATTATATTGTGTTACATTGTATTGAATTACATCAAAAATGAAGTGTTTCACTCATGTTGTTAAACAAAAACATTTTTTTTCTGTATCAGCTTATGTAAATAAAGCTAAAAACGGTCTTATTTAAAGTAGCAATTTACACATATTTACATGAAATCCCTTTTATTTAAAATATTGACTGATTGGTTAAACTGTTCGTAAATTTTGATAAATTGCAGCAAAAAGGGCCTGTATCATGCTTTTCCTAAGCCTTTGACAGTAAACAATGTCCATATATATGATAATATATTACATTTGGCACACTAAAGAAGGAATTATTCACAACAAATGTGTTATTTTAGTGAGCTCTTTTCCTGCTGTACCTGGAAATAAGAAGACTTGATTTCTGAGGTATTGCCTTTCTCTCCTTGTGGGTGTTGCCAATTTCATAATGTCATCCTAGAGCCAGCCTCTGCAGCGTGTTTGAGTTTTTACCCACAAAAAGGAAAAACAACATAACTTTTGCGAAGATGCATGTGTATTTTGGGCATTAAAATTAAAGCGCTTTGTCAATCACCACCAGCTCTGTGGAGAAACTGTGTGTGTGTGTTAGCCTGAAGACAGAGTTAGCAGTGCAGGCTCTTCCTGGAAAGGGCTGTTCTCACGTGTCTAGGTCACACTGTGAAGACTCACTCGTTTATGTGGATTGGGAGGTGCTGGTGCTCAGAGAGCATGTTTTAAGAAGAATATGCTGAGATGTGTGAATGGAGCAAAATACTGTGTGATGAGTATCGCGTTTTCGTGATGAATTAACTTTAAAATACACCTAAAAGCTCAAAGTTATTTTAGAATGATATAAGCCCTTTAAAATACCCAGTTTCCTACTCTTCTGTCCTGACCTTGGAGTGAAACTGAGTGTTTGGACCTCCTGGATGTCCAGGTCAAAACCAAAGAAGAAGTCTCTGTGAGCAGAGCCGCAGATATAGAGGCCCGAGTCGAGAGGCCCGGCTCTGAAGACGAGCAGGCTGAACAGCCTGATCGAGAATCGGCTCCGCAGGTCACTGCTGTGAGGGACCTTGCTTGTATCCAGCAGCCTGTTGCCATAGTGATCTGTGAGTGCTTTGGTCTCTCTGGAGCTGGCCTGATGCTTCCTAAAGAACCACACAACATACTGGACCTGAAACCCAACAGCAAACAAGAAGAAATCATGAGCAGCAAAGACATTAACATGACAAGCTAACCTTTTCTTTGAGAAATCCTTATGTTGCAGCATTACAGTCAGAATATATGTACAATTTAAAAAAATAAAACTAAAAATCTAAGACGTTTACACAAACATACAGTAAGACTCAAAGCAGAAATGTACACCATGGGTCCTAATAATGTCCAGGTTTTTGAACTGACAATAGTTTTAGGTGAATAGTGCTAAAAATAAAAGGGCAGCAGAAACAATTAGATGTATTATTGGCAGCAGCTAAGATTTTACTGGAATGGCTGTTCAGTAGATCAATACATGAGGTGTCTGAGGCATCAGTTACATGAATTATAGGTAATTTAAGCTTAAAATTCATTTAAGAGGATTAGTAGAATAAAACTAATATTAAACATGTATACAACAACTTGTGAAAAGCAGCATTACCTCCTGGGGTTTACAGTGACAGGGCAGCTCCACAGTGACTCCAGCTAAATAGGCAGCATTCTCAAAAGTCAGAAAAGCTGGACAAGCTTTGTTAGCAAAAACGTTCTCCTTATCCTCCGGGGCTTCATAACTCCACACCCCAGAGGACAGAAGAAGAAGGAGGAGGAAAGGTGAAACCATCGGCAGGAGCACTTGGCTTTTTAGATTTTTCCCAAGTTCAAAAATCCTTGTTACTTTCAAAAAAGGCAATTTTTACCTTTGTTAAATAGAAATGTCTAATATACAAACATGTTTATTTTTAAATTGTAGAACTGATATAATGCCAGCTATAATATATATGACTCATTGTTTAGCATAGTTTTATTCAAAAAGAATGTAAAATATTATATTTACAATATGATGTAGGTCTAGCTATTAAAACTACATGTTTTCATGGATTTAAAAAATTTAATATGATCAAAATATTTGAGTTTTTAAAGAATTATAATTAGTAAAACAAGAAAAATCAACTGACAGTTGGTAATAGTGAGCACATTTGTCATTGAGTTAGATATTGAATGTTCATTTTTATTTTAAAATATTAAAAAATGACTTATTATGAGTTTTATTTAAGTATTTCTATTTTTTGTTCTGTTAAAATTTCTCTAAATGGAAGCGATGAGCTTTGTTTTTTCTTTGACTTTCCTGAAAATACAAAGGTGTACATGTGTGAATAATAGGTTTTGTTACACCTGACCAGATTTGCTTTGCTGTTACTATAACCATGTACTTTAAAAGCTACTGTATAGGAAAGACAAAGACAGACCTTGTTGTAAATGATATTGTCATTTTTAAGTTTATCTGAGAATGAAATTGTTAGGATTACTAACAAAATTGCTCAACAGCTTAAATTGTAAAATGCAGGCCCCCCTTGTTAATACTAAAATACTCAGGCTCTTTAGGAAAAGCCCATGAACTCCATCAATATTTCAATTGGAACTCTAGGGCTCTGTCAACATTGTCACTACTCCCTAATGTCTGAAGGACTACATTTTGAGGGACTAACTTGTGTTATATGGAGCTATTTTTCCATCAGCAAGGGCATTTAAGATGAAACGTGGCTGGTCTTTGAGCATGACATCTATCTCAAACATACTGCCTGGGTAACAAGGTCCTGGAGTGTCCTAGCTAGTTTCCAGATCTCAACCCCATAGAAAATCTTTGGAGGGAGTTTAAAGTCTGTATTGCCCAGCGACAACCTCAAAACATCACTGCTCTAGAGAAGATCTGCATGGAGGAATGGGCCAAAAGACCAGTAACAGTTTGTGAAAACCTTGTGTAGACTTATAGAAAACAATTAACTGCTGTCATTGCCAACAAAAGATATATAACAAACTATTGAGTTGAACTTTTGTTATTGACTCAATACTAATTTTCCATCATAATTTACGACTAAATTATTTAAAAAACAGACTCTGATTTTCTGGATTTATTTTCTCATTTTGTCTCTCGTCATTGAGCTAATATGTTTTTTTGGTTTTGTTTAGTACCTGTAGTCTGGAACTTGAAACTTGCATTTTTATAATGTGTGCACGTTACAAAACATAACCCAGAAGAAAAAAACATAATCTGCACATTGAAAGTTTCAAGTCATAGGCTACAGTTACAAAACAGATACAGTTACAAGTACAAAACTAAAGTCCCAAGTCTTTCTCCGGTGCCTACATTTTAATGTAATTTAGACACAGTGGTCATTATATATATATATTTTTTCCTACGGAAAATATGTCACAATTTTTATGATTTAATTTTTTGAAGTAAAAATCTAATAAATATGATAATTTTATGGAGACTATGAATCTATTGTTTTGATTATGAGAACCTTTTTGTAAAAATAGTTTTAATTAATTTTTTTAATGATACATTGTTTTAACGCAATGCATTTAGTATGCACACTAGATGTTCACAGAGACTTCTGAGAAATTTCCCCACCACTGAATTGATAAATTGTAGATTCAGATACCTAAAACATTGGCCCTATATACCGGTAGTACACTAAATAATGAGGGAATTTGGAGACAACCGACACCTCATCCCATCCTGTGTTGGAGAGGTCCTTTAGTCCCTGTGCTCTCTTTTGGGGTCCAGATGACCCCACCCTTACACTGATATGTTATTCCTCCCATGACAAAGGTGTACAGGACTTCATGTCTGCCATGGACACCAGTGAAAATCAACAATCGTTGAAAAAAACAAGTTCAGTGTGCTGTCTTGTGAGTTCCAGATGACCCCACTCCCAACGTTAACGTGCCTTGGATGGCAGAAGGGCTAGAGATGTTAGCACTGTGTGGCTTTCAGAGTGGGTGGATGATGTAAATTGTTAATAACAAAGTCACCAGCAGCACCACAGCCTTTTAAGATATTCCTGAAAACATGACCCTAGATTGACTGCAAAAAGAAGAAAGAAAAAATCCTTAGGTCAAAATTTTACCGTCAGTATGGAGCCTCATGACTCACTGTTCACATGAGCCTGACAGGGATTCAAACCCTCCTCTACTTCTCAGCTGTACTCTCCAACAGCGAGGCTGTGAGCACTTTTTGATGCACCATTACAAAGCAGGAAGAAATTAGCTCAATGAAGCATTGCTACCCCCAACCCCCCGGGAGGATGACAAACGGGCCTACAGCTCTGTGACAGTACAACGTGACTGCTGACCAACCTTCACCTCACAAACACAAACAAGATACTGGTGATGGTAGCCAACAGCTTTGATAGGATAAATGCATATTTACTGTGTTTGCGAGTGTTTTTAATTGTGCCATGGCAAGTCAGCGACCGTCATCACTGCAGAAATCCTCTCCGATTTTTTTTATTACATGAATTACTAATTAGAAATTACATATGGAAGCAATGTAAACATTACAGTGTAGTGTAGTTTGTTACACGTGTTCATTTAAACATCTTGCCGTGCTTATTTTTATGGTTGTCTATTTAAAATCTAAATGCGATCCTGCAAAGCATATAAACGGAAAAAATAACATTTCAAATTAAATAAAAATAAATGAATGACACTATATATGAAGAAAAATAACGAAAAACAAAACATTTACACCACTACTTATTCAGAAACATGTAGAAAAATAAAAGTATTAATACATTCACTGTATTTTCACATTTAATGTTTTATTTCATCTCCAGTTTCTACATGTATATATTTATACATTTCATATATACATTTATTCTCTACACATCTAAATTGTGGGTGGTCCTGTAGTGTACATGGCCCCGCCCACACATCCCTTAGCTTGTCAATCCAGCTAAAAACTCAAGTTTAAAGGATGTTGCAACAAATTTATGCTAAGAATTGCAATGAGCATGTTCTTCTGTTAACTATGTTTGTTCTTGTTATTGTTAATTGTTTATTTTTAACTTATATGTTAAATTGAATAACTTTCATAACTTAATTTTAAATCCACGGAGCTCTAACCAGACCTGAAGACTAAAGACCCAGTTATTAACTTTTGGGATCAAAACTTGTCAACTGTTTACAAATTGTTTATTATTTTCTAATGATGCAGAAAAAAAGCTACAAGTACAAATAAATACAAGGGGGATGGAAAAATTGAAATAATGAAACAAGTAAATGTAGAAATAAAGAATATAGAACTGTTCATAAATAATGTATTTAAATGCAGAAACAATTGCCTAAAAATAGTTAGTAAAAAAGCAAAACTAACTAAATTAACAACAGATGTTTTGATTTATTATATTATTATTATTATATTATGTATTTCTGAGCAAAAACATTTTTTGATGTATTTATTGCAACATTTTTTCTTTTTTAAAAATGTTGTTTTTTTTATCTTCCACAAATGCAAAGGACCCCCTGATATTTCTATTAACATTGTTTTTTTGAAATGTCACATAAATGGTGTTTTCAGTGATGACAAAAGGCTCTTCCAAAGGGTAACAGTGGGTTCAACTGTTTTTGCAAATGTCAGAGATCTCACATGAGTCATATCCACATGGATGCATTGCAAGTCACTTAGAGTGCCAGTTTTCAGGCTTTCAAAATCCACCTTCCAACTCCAACCAAGTAGCTAGAATCGTTGAAACAAAGGGAACTGAATCATAGTGCTTATTATTACACGTATTTGCATACAACACAGGTCCTGGTTTCTTCAGAAAAGGTGGGGTCTTTACTCCATCGAGAAGCTGCCTGATCTGACAATGATTATGCTACATAGGGATTTTAACATATAACCATAAATCATGGTGTAAAAAAAAGGTTATGATGCTTTCACTCATTCTGTGAGGCCTTTTCTCATCTGAAGAAGGATACGCATAAACGCAAACAGATTTGAGTGACGACCACAACGTAATGTAATAAATTGGCCATCATTAACAGTATGAAAGCTATGGAGTGATGGTTGTTGAACATTTGTGGTTTAACGAGAGATTCATTGGGTTGAAATGGAAAACAGCTTTATGTCTGGTTTAGGGTTCAGTGTTTCCTGAATCATCCATCCAGTCTAGCTTCATTTCTATGCAGACTTAATGGTTCTAAAAGCAGGACACCTTGGTTTTAATTTGTATGATGAACTTAGCTTGACCGTGAGTCACCAGTAACGTTGCTTGAAAACACCTTGGGTGTGTGTCTGATCACAAAAGTTTTTTGGGCATGCCCCCATGGGACTGACAAAAATCAATGTGGGGTATTGGGGGTCAGGGCTATAGTTGTGTTTCCAGTTCTAAGTTGTTACTTTCATTTGTTTCTTGGTTTTGCCTTCCTCTAGTCTCAGGGGTGTTGACTTCCCTTCCAGTCTCTTTCTCTCTTCCACCTGGGTCTCCTGACCTCTTATTGTGTGCACCTGTGCTTGATTGTCTTACCCTCCCTCCAGTTATAATTCGCGTTTTCCCTCCACTTGTCGCCAGATCGTTTTATGTGCCTTCTAACTGTGCCTTCTTGAGTGCTGTGAGCCTTCTCGCCTTGTTTGCAGTGTTTGTTAAAATAAACATGGACTTTTTGTTTGAACTTCCTGGGTCCTAGGTTTGTGTCCACATCTGGATACTGACAATCAAAAGTCCAGATTTTGTTTTCCAGAACCAACTATGTATAATATCTATTATAGAGATATAATAGTTTGGTGTTTTATTTTATATATATTTTATTATTTTTTAATAAAGACATCAAAATCTCCTTTTCAAGGGTTACATGGCCAAGATGCCAGCAGCATATGTTGTAAAACTAAAGTTTACCAATAAAGGGAAAACAAATTAAAAAAAAAAATACAGACACTTAATGGTAGAGTAGGGAAGACACAGAAGAATGTCAATTTAAATTATGAGTAATGTTTGAAGGACTCTTGTGGTTTTCAAGATGACACAAAGAGTATCCTCAAAAGAATAAAGTTGGATGGCTTCATTTCAGTTTGTTGGGTGTTCCAGTTGAAAGATGCAGCAGTAATAAAAACAAAATAGAATCTTTTTAAAAAACTCTGCCAAATGTGTGATTCAGAAAAAGCTGTATCGCTGTGGCAAACCCTGAAGAGATAAGCTAAAAAGGACAGCAACAGAGAGCATAATGACTTCTTGACCTTTTGTGGGAGAGAGCTGAAATGAGTTGGGTCAACCCCAAGAACAGTTTTGTAGATCAGAGTCATCAACCCTTTCGTTGACTGCTTACAGAAGGCCACTACGCTCTGGTGTACAGTAAAGAGCAATGAGTTGGACTACAACACCCTGAACAAATCTCATAGCACAATGACACACAGGGTTTAGAGATTGAAGACATTTTGTCGAGACATTCATATACAAAACATCACCATAATCCAACAAAAGTCAAATATGGTTACAGATTTCGAGAGAATATGGGTTTGACCTTGAACCTATAAACACTCTTTTCTATTGTATTTTAGATATAAAGTCGTGGATGGCAGAAAACTTCTTACAGCTCAACCAGGACAAAACAGAAGTTTTAATTATTGGTCCTGAAGACAAGAGAGAGATGATTTTATCCAAACTCACAAACTTTAAACCTTCTCAATGTGTAAGAAACCTGGGTGTACTTTTTGACTCTGAGCTGAATTTTATGCCGCATATCAGAAATGTTGTGAAGACAGGATTTTATCACCTTAAAAACATTGCCAGAGTTCGTCCATTCCTCTCTGCCAGCACAGAGGTGCTGATGCTTTTATTTTTAGTCGTTTAGATTACTGTAAAGCCCTGCTCTCTGGGTTACCCAAAAAGTCTCTTTCAAATTTACAATTATTACAGAACTCAGCGGCACAAGTTCTGACGAGGACCAGGGGGCGGGAACACATTACACCCATTTTAAAATTGCTGCATTGGCTCCCTGTGCGTTTCAGGATTGATTTTAAAGTTCTTTTAATGGTTTATAAATGTTTTAATGGTCTTGGGCCTTCTTATTTAAGTGACCTGCTTTTAAGATATGAACCCTCGCGGACCTTGAGGTCCTCTGGCACCGGCCTCTTAGTTGTCCCTAAGGTGAGGACCAAAACCTATGGGGAGAACTCATTCCACCATTATGGTCCTCGCCTCTGGAACAGCCTGCCGGAGAGCCTCAGGGCCGCAGAGACCATAGACGTTTTTAAGAAGAGGCTCAAGACCCACCTTTTTAATTTAGCTTTTTTATGATTTTTAGAATTATTTAATTTGATCTTCTCCTCTTTAAAAAAAAAATGTAATTATTAACTTTTATTTGAATAATTCTATAGTTAATTTATGTACACAATTATTGTTTTAATATACTAACCTTATTTATTTATTTTTATTTTTATTATTGTTATTATTTTTATTATTATTTTTTTTATGCTTTTTATTCATTTATTCTTTAACTCTGTTTCCTCACGGGAATCCGCTGTTCCGGGGTCCTCCTGCCTATTGGTGAGCTGGTGCCGCGGTGCTCATTCTCAATAGGGCAGCTGGGGTACCTCCATGTTAAGGGGGCTCTGGTCTGCCCTGTGTTGGGAAGGGCACTGCGGTGATGACCCCTGTGGTTGGACTGGGCCTTGGAATAAACTGATCCCCGTAATATCGTTTCTCCACAGCAGTACTGAGCCAGACTTTTTCCTCATTGCTGGGAGCTCTGCCTGCGTGCTTACGTGCACGCTTATATTCCTAAACTAGCATTAGTGCTGCTATTAACATGGCGAGCAATATTGGATTTATCCGGCCATACAGTTTTGAGCCAGGGCTAGCTCAGACGAGGAAAACAAATGCACCCAAGGGGGTGGATGAGCAGAGAGATAAGAGAGATTTTGGCACACCCAGTGAGAAGCTGCGTCACAAGCTCCAGTTTTTTCTAGCATCCAGTTTCTAACTCAATGTAATTTGAATCAAGAAAATACTCAGAAACGCAGTATTATTCATAAATGGTTTCATGCAAGTCCTCTATTATGAGAAACTCGTTACAAAGAACATGTTAAAAACACAAAAATACCATTTTCATTGGAGTGGGTTTTTAATCAGCAAAGATAATGGACTTATTCTTGCACATCTTTCTGTCATAGAAATAAATCTTTATTTGCATTCCTAATATCTCTCCTTAGTGAAGTAGCATTCATATTATTTTCATCAATGTTACTGGAATAACAATAGTCAAGATCAGTAAAAAAGCTACAAACTATTGTTGCCTATTTCAGTGGCCCTGACTATTTCCTTGTGTTTTTCTTAGCAAGAACACTTCCAGGCTATGTTTCTTTTTTTTCAAATTTAAACAAATAGTTTTTTTCACAATTGTTTTCTTACAAGTCTTACAGTTAGAATGTGTTCAACCTTTTAAGACGTTAAAACATTTGATTTTGATTACAGAATGTGCTTTTTTTTGTTGGAGAATGGTAAATAGCATAAAATTGTAAAGCGTTTTTCTACCTTCTTTGAAGACCCAAAGCAGTTTACAGTCACATTCACCCACTCACTTTTGCAGCAATGAAAAGTGTAAATCATATGGCTATCATGTAGTTTATCATGCAATTAATTTTCCAAAAACAATGACTTCAGATAATTTAATCAAAAAAGCTTTTTTATTTTTGGCATTGGACTTCTGTGTTCCCCTCCATGAACCGCCACTTTAACGTGGTGGAGGAGTTTGAGTGCTCGAGTGATCCCAGGAGCTATGCTGTCTGGAGCTTTGGCTCTTGGTAGGGTCTCCCATGGCAGACAGGTCTTGGGTGACGAGCCAGACAAAGAGTGGTTCACAAACTCCTTCATGATTAGAAACAACATAGATTCTGTTATGTCGCCCGGATTGGCGTTACCGGGGCCCCACCCTGGAGCCAGGCCTGGGGCTGGGACTCCTCCCACGGGCCCCGGTCGGGTAAAACCCGAAGGATTGACGTGGGATCACTCCCCAGTGGGCCCACCACCTGCAAGAGAGCTGTGAAGGGGCTGGTGCAATGTGGTTTGAGTGGCAGTCGAGGGCAAGTGCCTTGGCAGCCTAAACCCCGGTCATGGAACTTGGCTTTTGGGACATGGACCGTCACCTCTCTGGGAGGGAAGGAGCCTGTGTTTGTGCGAGAGGTTGAGAGGTACTGGCTAGATATAGTTGGGCTCACTTCTACGCACAGTCTGGGCGCTGAAACTCAGTCTCTTGAGAGGGGTTGGAGTCTCTACCAAAGTTGCACATGGTGAGAGGCAGTGGGCTGGGGTGGGCTTACTCGTGAGCCCCCAGCTTAGCCACCAAGTGTTGGAGTTCACCCCGGTGGACGAGAGAGTTGCGTCCCTCCGCCTTCGGGTGGGGGAGAGGTCTCTGACTGTGGTTTCGGCTTATGGGCCGAACAGCAGTTCGGACTACCCAGCTTTCTTGGAGTCTCTCGGAGGGGTACTGTAAAGCGCCCCAATGGGGGAATCCGTTGTCCTCCTGGGTGACTTCAATGCCCACGTGGGCAATGACAGTAGCACCTGGAGGGGTGTGATTGGTGGGAACGGCTTCCCTGATCTGAACCCGAGCTGTGTTTTGTTGTTGGACTTCTGTACTCGTCAAAGTTTGTCCATAACAAACACCATGTTTGAGCACAAGGGTGTCCATCAATACACGTGGCATCAGGACACCCTCGGCAGGAGATCAATGATCGACTTTGTAGTCGTTTCAGGCGACCTTCAGCCGTGTGTCTTGGACACTCAGGTAAAGAGAGGGGCAGAGCTGTCCACTGATCACTACCTGATGGTGAGTTGGATTCGTTGGCGGGGTAGGAAGCCAGACAGACTTGGCAGACCCAAACGTACTGTGAGAGTCTGTTGGGAACGTCTGGCTGAGCCCTCTGCCAGGGGAATCTTTAACTCCCACATCCGGGAGAGCTTCAAACAGGTACCGAAGGAGGCTGGTGACATTGAGTCTGAATGGACCATGTTCTCCACCTCCATTGTCTCTGCTGCTGTTTGGAGCTGTGGTCGCAAGATCTCTGGTGCCTGTCGTGGCGGCAACCCCTGAA
Organism: Oryzias celebensis; assembly: GCA_014656515.1. Classification (NCBI taxonomy): domain Eukaryota; kingdom Metazoa; phylum Chordata; class Actinopteri; order Beloniformes; family Adrianichthyidae; genus Oryzias; species Oryzias celebensis. The sequence goes on along the minus strand of BNCR01000007.1, from coordinate 25,390,216 downwards.
CCCGTTGGTGGACAATGGAAGAAAGGGATGCCCTGAAGCTGAAGAAGGAGTCTTATCAGGTCTGGCTGACTAGTGGGACTCCAGAGGCAGCTGACAGGTATTGGCAGTCTAAGCGAGCTGCGGCTCAGGCTGTAGTAGAGGCAAAAACTCGGTCCTGGGAGGAGTTCGGTGAGGTCATGGAGAAGGACTATCGGTTGGCCTCGAAGAGGTTCTGGCAAACCGTCCGGCACCTCAGGAGGGGGAAACAGTTTTCTGCAGGCACAGTTTTCAGTGCAGGTGGGGAGCTGTTGACTTCTACTGGGGACATTGTTGGGTGGTGGAAGGAATACTTCGAGGATCTCCTCAATCCTGCTGACACGCCTTCCCTTGAGGAAGCAGAGGATAAGAGCCTTGGGGTGGGGCTGTCCATCACCCAAACTGAAGTCACCGAAGTAGTCAACAAGCTCCTCGGTGGCAAGGTCACCGGGAGTGGATGAAGTCCGCCCTGAGTACCTCAAGTCTCTGGATGCTGTGGGAGTGTCTTGGTTAACACGTCTCTCCAGCATCGCGTGGCAGTTGGGAACAGTACCACTGGACTGGCAGACAGGGGTGGTGGTTCCCCTTTTCAAGAAAGGGGACTGGAGGGTGCGTACCAACTACCTGGGAATCATACTCCTCAGCCTCCCTGGGAAAGTCTATGCCAGGGTACTGGAGAGGAGAGTCCGGGAAATAGTTCAACCTCAGATCGAAGAACAACAATGCGGTTTCCGTCCTGGTCGTGGAACTGTGGATCAGCTCTACACCATGTATAGGGTTCTGGAGGGTTCGTGGGAGTTCGCTCATCCTGTCCATATGTGTTTTGTGGACCTGGAGAAGGCGTTCGACCGTGTGCCCCGTGGTGTCCTGTGGAGGGTACATTGGGGGTATGAGGTCCGGGGAGCCTTACTCAGGGCTGTCCGGTCTCTGTATGACCAGAGCAGGAGTTTGGTCTGCATAGCTGGCACTAAGTTAGACCTGTTCCTGGTGCATGTTGGACTCCGGCAGGGCTGCCCTTTGTCACCGGTTCTGTTCATAGTCTTTATGGACAGAATTTCTAGGTGCAGCCAGGGTCCGGAGGAGGTCTGGTTTGGGAACCACAGGATTTCCTCTCTGCTCTTTGCAGATGATGTTGTCCTGCTGGCTTCATCAAACCAGGATCTCCAGCATGCATCGGAACGGTTTGCAGCCAAGTGTGAAGCGGCTGGGATGAGGGTCAGCACCGCTAAGTCTGAGGCCATGGTTCTCGACAGGAGAAAGGTGGTTTGCCCTGTCTGGGTGGGTGGAGCGCTCCTTCCCCAAGTGGAATGGTTTAAGTATCTTGGGGTCTTGTTCACGAGTGAGGGAAGATCGGAGCGTGAGATCGACAGCCAGATTGGTGCTGCGTCCACCGTCATGCGGTCGCTGTACCGGTCCGTCGTGGTGAAGAGAGAGCTAAGCCAGAAAGCAAAGCTCTCAATTTACCGTTCAATCTACACCCCAATACTCACCTTGGTCATTAGCTCTGGGTCATGACCGAAAGAACGAGGTCCCAGATCCAAGCGGCTGAAATGAGCTTCCTCCGTAGGGTGGCTGGGCGCTCACTCAGAGATAGGGGGAGAAGCTCTGTCACCCGGGAGGAGCTTGGAGTCAAGCCGCTTCTCCTCCACATCGAGAGGAGCCAGTTGAGGTGACTCGGGCATTTGGTTCGGATCCCCCCTGGACGCCTCCCTAGGGAGGTGTTCCAGGCATGTCACACTGTGAGGAGGCCCCGGGGAAGACCCAGGACACGCTGAAGAGACTGTCTTCCTCGGCTGGGCTGGGAACGACCCGGGGTCCCCCCAGAGGAGCTGGAGGAAGTGGCCGGGGAGCGGGAAGTCTGGGCATCTTTACTGAGACTGCTGCCCCCGCGACTCAGTCCCGGATAAGCGGAAGAAAATGGATGGATGGACTTCTGTATTTGATTGTCAAGAAGCGGTGGACCCAAAATGAAGGAGACCAGGTTTGGTGGCAGAAAAGTAAAACATTTAAATAATAAACTAAAACATGACAAAACGCATGGAGAGCCGAAGAGGTGACAAGGCAGAGCAGATGACCTGTCAAGGAATAGCAGAAAACCAGTCACTTATATAGGCTGAGGGTAATTAACAGAAATGAAGACAGCTGGAGGTCATGAACCTAAACCGGGTGTGACTGGGGCGACAATTCAAAACAGACCATGACCAAAACCCAAGCAGATTCCTCACATTGTTTCTGTGGTTGCTGAAAGTCAATACTATACCTATGTTAGTATTTATTGAAAGGCTTGCTGAAACATTTAATTACACAGCAAGTTTTTGTTTACTGATGTTTCCTTGCCTTTATTTATTATGTTATATTAAGTTTTAGTAAAAAAAGTACAAGAACATTTGACTCAATATTCTGAGCTGATGTCAGATGGAGTAATGTCTAAGGCCCTGCATGGAAAATCAATCTCATTAATATGTTAAGCACAGCTTTCATTTGATCTGAGCCTCTCTTTGCCATCAGAATGCCAACTAAAGACACACACTTCCATCTATAAGCCCCTATTTTGAGGCCTGGTACACTTTCTAGGACCAAACATAGCTCCCCACAGTTGGCCATAGAGCAGTTCCACTTGAACACTTGGCAGCAAAGCAGCTCTGAAGAGGTGCTGTTAGAGGAGGAAGAGGTGTTACTTATTCATTTTCCACTCAAGATTTTCCAGTCAGCTCAATGATGTCTGCTCCTCAAAGGATTATATTCCTGCTCTTCGCAATTCCAAGGGCAGTCAGTGGAACCGGCCTTGGAGCTTGACTCTGATATTCATGGCACCTTAAGGTAAACTTTTGGTCACCTCCCAGGAAAAAAGAGCTATGTGAAAAATCTATCTTGTAAAAAAAGGTATTGAAATAAAAAAGCAGCTTCTCACTGAGTTGCTGAAACACTTCCCCAATCTTGTGATACTGGGTCTATTCTTGTTTTCACCCTCGATAATCCTCAGGTCCAACAATGAGAACGTGTAAGGGTACTAGTTCCACAGCCGCTGATGACACACAAGAATGAAAACTGAAGTTCACAGTCTCTGCAAGGTAAATATTAGTAAAGAAATTGAAATCGATTGAAATCGATTATAAAGGGGAAAAAACATTTCTGTATTTTCAGTTGACTTTGAGAGCGCTCCTCATTTATTTGCATAATTTCTCTTGTTTCATGGTTCTTCTTTTCTATCAGGTCTATCAGTTCACTTGTTCTGCCGTTTTATATTTATTTGGTGTCACATAGTCTATACAACAGTGATGTCCAGCCTATTATATCAGACCTGGTTGTTCATGTTTTCTGATTTGCCTCTGCATGTTCCTGTCTGGCTGCATTTGGACCTGTTGATTTGATAACGAATGAGTCTGCCATGACTGATGAATGTGTTTCTGAGTAAACAGAAATAGAAATTTAAATACATAAAAAGGATATTCAGTTAGTTCAGAGTTCATGATGTGAGTGAGACTCATTTTGGTGTTATTGACTTGCCATACATCCAGTTTTTTAAAGCTTCTTCAAGCCTTATTTCCTCTGACAAACTGTCTAAAAACAAACAGTAAAGCCATGGCAACAAAGTCTGTTTTACTTAGAAACCATTTAAACCAAACTGAAGATATTTTTTTAAATTAGTGAAAGTGTGTCAACTTGTATTTATTAGTCATTGTTGTTTCATTGTCATTGTTGTCATTGTTATTTGGTGACTTGAATTTTAAGCTCAAAAAGGGTTGTGAAAAGATCTAGGAATAACACAATGCAATAGTTGTATTGTCATTACCTCTAAAATTGCGCAAATTGGATTTGCGATACTAAATTTGTTTAATGGAAACACCACAGTTTTGAAAAAACTTGTATGTATCAAAAAAAAAAAGTTTTTGAGCTTGGAGGAGGTGGTTTTTGGGGCGTAGCAAAATGGACACATTTTGCTAAACTGCAATGGAAACTTTTTTCAAATTAAATGTGCTTCTTGGAATGCAGTGGCCGCGCTGAGCCAGCGGGCGCACAGCGGGCGCTACGAAGGGTCCCACAGCATCACAGCTCATTTAAAGTTGCGTGTCAAACAGAATTGTTGGAGCCACAACTCCTATGTAAAATCACCAACCAAGATTTCATCAAAATCGGCGCTCATACCCGGGAGGGGCAGTTAAGCCTGCAGCTCCATGGCCTGCGCAGACGTCTCCTTTGACAGATGATGATGAGCGCCAGGGCTGTGACAGAAATCTGTATGGATCTTATGTTATCAAACAGAAAAATGGTCAAACTGCTTATTTGTTAGAATTGTTATTTTTTTATTGCCACTGAACAGGCTTCTCTCGTGCGTCTGTTTACATTTATATACATTAACATGGTCTAGCTACCATGAGACCGCTGCACGCGGTCTCCAGAAGCCATGACAATACTCAAATGCTCCCATTTTTTTGAATCAACTTAAAACAATACTAGTTCTCATCCATGCCCATGGTTTTGTGTTTATTCGCATAATTATGATTTAATGGAAAGTGTCATTGTGAAATTTTGTTTTTTCATCATTTCTAGAATGTTGATAAAGTTTTGCGCATCTGTGTAATGAAAACACAGATAATGTCATGTGTTGCACCCATTTTTCACATTCAACTTGTAGAAAAAAAAAAATAGAAGAAATTACAACAAAGGGTCAAACTTTTCACCTTTGTGGTGGTATTAAACTATTTAGGACTTTATACTTGGCAGAAGGATAACAACATTTCTTCAAACAGGGAAAATGATTTCTCATTTTTTCCTCAATTTCAAGCAAGAAATAGTTTGTCAAAAATGCACAACAAACATTGACAAAAACATACAACATTTGATCGAATTGCATATTGTGTCACCAATTTTTGCAACGCATTCCTGAACGAGTGGCCTGT